>CM077468.1:58758682-59489932 GCA_039654755.1 Calcarius lapponicus | reverse complement strand
CTGGGGCAGAATGTGACCTCCAGCAACCTGCCAACCCTTGAGCAAGAATAATAGGAGTGGAAACGGATTTGGGAGTGGAGGAAGTACTGGGTCTTCCTCTAGGTTTGTATTTTAAGCTGTTGGTCCTGTGTGGCATTTCTGATAACTAAGAATAGCTGAACATGTACAGCATAACCTTCACAGGATTATTAAAGTGTCTTTCTACTCATGTAAAATGTGCACAATGCCTCAAAGATTTGGATATATGTTTGAGTGCACACATTTTTACATTCTTTTTTCTCTCCTCTGAAACAGCTCTGGTTGCATCCAGCAGCAGAGGACGAGTGAATCCATTTAAGGTGAGAATTTTGCAGCTTCGATTGTGATGCTCTGAAAATCACAACAGATTCTGTCTGGAGTTTCCAATATAATAGATACCTTGGAGGGGGACATGACAGAAAATAAATAAAACACCTATTTCTTTGTTTTGCTAGGTGTCATCCAGCAAAAAGGAGCCAGTGGTTCCCTCAGGAAATGTTTTAGACAATATGACCAAATACTCAAAGAAAACATCTTCATCTGGCAGTCGAGCTGCAGACAAGCAGAACCCTCCAGTTATAAAGCCTCTGACTCCCAAACCCAAGACCAAGCAGGTAATGTTTGTAGTCTTTCTTGCATCATTTCAGTGAGGAAAGAACAAAAACATTGAATTTTACCAGCTTTTATCAAGTATGAAACCCTGTGAGTAAAGCAGCTTAGATGGCAGAATTCATTTAAGCATAGTGCAAAGACTGTGACAGCACATAAAACAGCAGGAAAAAAATCAATTTTAGAAATTAGTTTCTGTACTGAGCCTTGTGCTTTTATTTTAAGTAATGTAAACATCTAGGCTGAAATTGGATGGACTTGCATTCTATTAATGCAAGTGATTATATGTCTTTAGGAAAGGCTTGGGATTTGTTAGGCTATATGGTACGTGTTGTCTGAGAGTGAGGTGATTTTACTTTTTTCTTTCTTATTCTCCATTTCTGTAGGCTTCAGCAGCCTCCTTCTTCCAGCCTCGCACACCTGCAACTAATCCTGGTGAAAAAACAGTGGAAGAAAGAGAAGAAAAAGCAGGAAATGAGTCCCAAGAAACCAAAGTCACTGCACAGGAAAACACTGAAAACAGAAGGTGGGAGACACTTACATCTCAGTGCCATATTCCAATTTTATAGAAATGCAAGTCCAAAATCTGTTTTATTTCTGAAGATGTTGGACTTGCCAAAGAAATATAACATGAAGATTAAAGTTTAACTCACAAGTTGTCACATTTGTGAACCCACTTGAAAAATGTGAGAGGGAATAATAAATGAGCAGTTCAAAATATAATTTGGGGGCTCTAAGCAACAATTTTTGCCTTGATACTGCTTGTAATGACCTTTGATAAATGAAACTATGCTGCTGTGACAGTCCCAAGCATAGGAAATAGTGAAAATTTCAACAGCTCTAGAAAATCACAAAGTCTCAAAGCTAAGGGTCTTATGTGAAAGAGTAAAAGTTTTATTTTGGTGGGTTTTTTTAAAGAGAAGGTCCATAAAATCTTCAGTCGCCTGAGGAGCTCATCTCTTCCTAGCTGAGGCTCTAATCTGTCCTGTTCCTGGGAAGCAGATGTATTTCCTAACAACCCCAATGCTCATGAAACCTGCATTATTACAATCATGTTTCATTTAGGCTTCATTTAGCTGTGGAAGATGAAGGTAATTATTACTCATTTGGACTGGCATTCTTTCAGTTAACCTTTACAGATGATGTTCTACAACAAGTGGCAAGGAGAGCTGTGAGAAGGATGAGCTGTGCTAGTGAATGTGCTCTATTTTTAGCTTGATGAGACCCTGTCAGAAAGGAAGAGAACCATTATGCTTTGTCATTCTAAAAATGTTAATCTCCATATATATATCACAGCTTTAATAAAAATGCTTGACTTAGTCTTGCCTTGTCAGCATGTTCTCAGAGCATCCTGCAGTGGGAGAGAGGAGGCTGCTGCCCTGAGAGGGCTTCTGAGAGCAAAAATACCCAGTTAGATGCTGCTCAGAAATGTTGTTTTGGGAGGCTGTGATTTTCCTATAATCTTCTTAACCAGACAGTTTTTGTGTGCTTGCTTTAGACCAAAGACAGGTTTCCAGATGTGGCTAGAAGAGAACAGAGCAAACATTTTGACAGATAATCCTGATCTGAATGAAGCAGAAGTAATAAAAGAAGGAATGAGTCGATTTAGAATGCTGACATCAGAGGAAAGGATGGTAAGAGAACATTCTCTAATTCTCTGGGTTTGAAATTTTTTTTTTCTCTCCAGTGAATCCCTGGGTTATTTTCAGTTAGGGTTTTTTAATGGAAATTCCTCTCTTTTCCATCTTTATGGATTTCAATTTTGAATTGTGCCATGATCTATGACATATAATTTATGAAAATATGAACTGAATTATAAGCAATATCAAAAAGCAGCTTTTCCAAAGTGAGGCTTGTGAGAGGAATGTAATCAATAAACAAGTAACAAAAGGAATGAGTTCAAAGTCACATAGCCAGGCTTAATTCACTGGGGATTAAATTTGTTCTCATTTAACTTGTTGGGCCTTTTGGGTTTCTCATTTCTCCAGAAAGACAATTAAGAGCTTCAATTTCATACACAGTCTCAAAGAAATCCAGTTTTGAAGGAGAATGTTGTTAGAAAAAAGGAAAGTGAAGAAATAGTTCCTTAATTAATCCCTATTAGTTCTTCACAGGAATTATTTCAGTACCTCAGAGTGATAATGTGTATAAAACAAAGTGATGAGTTTTGTGACTAATTTGTAATTTTCTGTTCTCCTTCAAAGGTGTGGACTGAGAAAGCAAGAGGAGGAAGAGTCAGTGACTCAGCAGAAGACAAAAAGAGGAAGCGTCCCCCAGCTGAGGAAGATGAAGTGAAGAAGAGCCAGGAGCAGAAATCTGAGGACACAAATGTATCCAAAAAATCCAAGCCTTTAGATCCATCCACAAACAACAGATTGTCAGCTTTTGCCTTCAAGCAGAGCTAGATGAAGTGGTGCCTTCTCAGTGTCTGTGTTCTGAAAGAATTCATGGAAGAAATTCCTCTGTGTTGAGGAGTTGGCTGCCATGCTTTAAGAGCACTGGCAAAAGAGTGCCTGGCTCCAAATAGTCTGTTAGAAAGTGGTTTATTATCAATTTTTGAGAGGAATGTTGAATCCCCTCCCACAGTCTTTGACAAGTTCCTGCTCATGGGCCTGTTCCTTGGCAGCACCCCCTGAGCAGAGCTGTGTGGCTGTGGTACATCCTGTGTGTCCTGATACCAGTGATATTGGGTGCTAAATCAGATTAATCCTTCTGGGGAGGGTAAACTATGTCCAAAATCTGCCCTGTGGTTTTAGAGAGGCAAAATAATGCCTTCCCTACCATCCCTACTGCCTTGAGAGTAAGACACTCCAGGAAATGGGTGTGAGGGGGAGAAAGCTGAACACCAGCATCATGTTCAGCTGCATCTTCAACACCTGTGGCATTGGCAGAGCCTGATATGGGCAGGGGTAGAAAACCAGAGCAGAAACTGAGTTAGGAAGGTCAGGTGTGCAAAGCCAAACCATTCCAGACTGTGCAAAGGTGCTTTCCCAATCCCAGCCTCAGCAGGATCCAGAAACTGCTCAGAAATTGTAATGTTTCTAACATTTGTGTCTGTAATGTTTGTCTCTTTAAATAAAATGGCTGTTTCTTTGTTTAAGGTGGTAGAGTGTTCTTTGCAGTTGTAATTAAAGTAAACAGATTTCTACCAAGCAGCCCTAAGGCAGTCAGTTGGTTTTACCCTGCTCTGGGGACAGAGCACTGTGTCTAATAAATGTATTTGAAGCAAACTCGAATTTTGAAGTGTTTTCTAGGATCAGTTAAAAGAATGTAACTTTTTAGCACAACAGCTGAGACTCAAGACTTCTCAAATTCATTTTTTGCACAGCCTTTCATTGTTTTCTTTTTCCATTCCTCTTCATACTGGCACAGGTTGCCCAGAGAAGCTGTGGCTGCCCCTGGATCCCTGGAAGTGCCCAAGGCCAGGTTGGACAGGGCTTGGAGCAGCCTGGGATAGTGGAAGGTGTCCCTGGCCATGGCAGCAGGTGAGAAATGGATGAGCTTTAAGGTTCCTTCCCACCTAAACCACTCTGTGATTATTACTGAAAATACATCACTGTTACTGAAAATACATCAGTTGGACTTGATCTTGAAGATCTTTTACAACCTTAACAATTCTTTGGTTCTATAAAAGGCAAATGACTTTCAATTCAAAACACACTTGAAACTTTGAAATCTGTGGATTGAAGATTGAGTGAGATTTCACTAAAATCCATTAATTTTTACCATAAGAAGTGTTTTATTAGACTATTTTAGCAATAGCTGTAGGTAATTTTGGAGAAAAAAAAAAGAGGGTGGTGATGTCAACCAGGGATGGGAAATACAAACAGAAAATCCTGAAGACCTGACAACTTCAATACTTCTGTCATCCACAGTTCTTATCTATCAATTCACAATTTATTTGTTTAAGCTGATAGTGGGCAGCAAGCAATATTTAACATACATAATAATTTTTTGCACTGACATAATGCAGGAAGCATTCTGATTTTTCTGCATTCTTTGGGAAGAAATTATTGTATCAGAGACTTTATTTTTAGCTAGTAAAGCCTAATTGGATATATTGTGGAAAAATTGGGTTGCGTTGGTAAGGAAAACATCTTGCTGAAAAATCACTGGGCTTGGTGAACTGAAATGTTTTCTTTCTCCTAGACTTGGTTGTTCTGAGGGTGACTTGAGCATCTTGAGTGTAGTGCTGGGAGGTTTTCCAGGAATTCTTTTCATCCACATCCAAAATCCATGCTTGGGTTGCCTGTCCAGAGCCCTCTGACAGACGTGATGTTGGAAATGGGCAATGAAAACTTCCAAGGGAACTGGGGAGGCATCCACTGCTGCAAACAACATCCTACAGAGCATCCAAAGTCCTTCTGGCTCCCAGTGGAGGGAGGAAAACAGCCAAAATAAACTTCCAGAGGAGTTTTCTGGGAGCTGGATGTTTGCAATCCCACAGTTCTTCTGAACAAACACACCAAAGGTCAGTTTAAAAGGAGGCTCCTGGATTTAGGGGTGGTTTCATGGAAATCACTGGGGATATTGGGCACCATCCTGCAGGACCCTGATTTCCATGTGATTTTTCTCCCTGCATAACAGTTTTTAACAGTGTAACATTTGTGGGTTTCATCAGACCCAATGTCCCCAGCCTTGGGGTCACAGTCTGGCTCTCAGGGCAGGTTGGAGCTGGCAGAGCTGTTTCCAACAGCAGATTTGAAAATTTGCATCAGAGCTGCATGACTGTGGGTAGAATAATGGAATTTTTAAGGCTGGAAAAGACTTCCAAGGCCAACCATTGAGTCCAACCATTCCCCCAGCACTGCCAAGGCCACCACTCACCCTGTCCCCAAGTGCCACATCCACATGGTTTTTCAGTCCCTCCAGGGATGGGGACTCCACCCCTGCCCTGAGCAGCTGTTCCAGAGCCTGAGAACCCTTCCCATGAATAATTTTTTTCCTAATATCCAATCTAAGCCTCTTGGCACAACTTGAGGCCATTTCCTCTCATTGTGTCCCTTTTCCCCTGGGAGCAGAGCCTGATCCCCCTGGCTGTCCCCTCCTGTCAGGAGTTGTGCAAAGCCACAAGGTCCCTCCTGAGCCCCCTTTTCTCCAAGCTGAGCCCTTCCAGCTCCCTCAGCTCCTCCTCCCAGGACTTGTTCCCTGGTGATTTTAGGTCCATGACCCTAAAACAAACCCCAAATGGGCTCTTGGGACCACAGCAGTGAATATTCCAGCTGATCATCTCCCATGAGGCTGCTGTTACATTTCTATCATCAAAGATGGGTTTTGCTCTATTACACAGCTCCAGGCAGAGCTACAAATAGATCCTCCATCACCTGGAGCCTTCCAGGGAGCTGTGCTGAGCTGGCCAGGAATGGGGTGCACTCATCCAGCAACAGCAGGACAGGCAGAAGTATAAATCCTAATTCGAGTGGAAATGAAATGCCAGACCAAGAAACAGAAAATGTGGATTGGATTTTCAAGTGAAAACAGGTAAATCTCTACTACCTGGTTTTCATTTTTTGTTTGTTTGATTGTTTCTTTTATTTATTTTTTTAAGCAATATTGCTAAATAATTCAATAGAATTTCACTGAAGTCTTCAGAAATGTTTGTTCTTCCTGAATTTGCCACCTTTCTGCTGGAAAACCAGGAACCTGGAAACTGTGCCAAGGAATCTGGTTGATGGTTGTTTTTTTTCTTTGGCTGTGCTAGGAATCCCAGTGATTGGGTTTGGTTTGGACTTGGTGATCTTAAAGGTTTTTTCCAAGCCAAATGATTCTGTGGAATGGGAAAGTCAGGATGGACCCATCACTCTTGGATTCTCAGGGTGGAGCTGGGCAAGGGAGAACCTGTATTTGGACAAGATTTCCCCTCTCAGAGGTCCTCTGGCTATGACATGCACCTCAGCTTCTTTCCAAAAAATGTAACTGTGCTGGTCATGGAGTGACCTGGTGGTCCTGGCTGGATAATCCAGGGAGGAGATGGGCTGTGAGAGCTGCCTGTGAGGAAATTGGGTGCCTCAAGGAGCTCTTTGACAGAGAACAGCAGATCTGGCTTCTCCCTCTGTCTGCTTGTTGCACTGAACGTGCTCAGCCGAATGCTGCCAAACAAATTTAATAGTAAATAATTTACTTAAAGGCAGGCAAAACACAAATACCAACCCAGACTGTGAAAAGAGCCACTTGATCCTGACTCAATTGGACACAAATGGCAGGGAAAATTTGCAGGAATAGTTTCAAGCCATGTGTTGCCAGGGAACAGTCTGGTCTCCAAATCACATTGTCAATATCTTGGGGTAATAACAGTGAGGAGCAATTGAGGGGAGCCATGCAGGGACACGGCTGCTGCTCCCATTTGCTGGGCTCTGAGTCCAAAGCCACCCTTGGTGATGGAATGGGATGGAATGGAGGGACCTAAAGATCATCCTGGCTGATGTCAGGTACCTTCTGTTGGGAATAGCTCCATGAGAGCCAGGAGACTTTTGTAATATGTCTGGTCTCACATTCATAAATATAAATTCACCTGCTACAGCCTACCCAGCCCAATCCTTCTGAAGTCTTCTAAATTTTGGGGAGGAAACATCCATTGGCAAGAGACCCTGTGTCCTTGCTCTGTGAGGGCAGGAATGGAAATCTGGGGCAAAACTGCTGCCTCCACCTCCAGCCTCACCCCTAAAATGTGAGACCCCCACCCAGGAAGTTAAAGTAGAAAACCCTTCAGGCCCTGGGGATCCTCTGCTCTCATGGAGCAACAAATCCTCCTGTAACAAATTAGTATTTTAGGAGCCTGTAATCAATTTTGCTCGTTATTCTGGGTAATAGAATTAAACTGCTCGTGATTCACTCTTTCAACTGAACCACTGTGATTCCAGGGGCTGATAAATCTCAGGCTGTTTCCAGAGCATGGGAAGGATGTCTGTAGGCTGGGATGTTGCCATCCATGGCCTCTGTGGGCTCAGCTTTTATTCCAGGATCAGCTGGGGCCACGTCCTGACTTGCTGTTAACAGCAGCATTGATCTGCTTTGCTCTTTTGCTGCTTGAGCTGTTGCTGAGGTGCTGGGTGGGCACAGATGGGTTCAGAGAGTGGTTTTCATCATCTCTAACTTTAAGCTCTGAGCCCAGTCCTGAATGATCCCATTTTGTCGCCAACAGAGGAAAGGCAGGTGTCTTCTGTGCATGATTCCTGTTTATTCTGACAGCTTTTTAGCAGCTGTTGGTGCAGAGATTCCCTTTGAAACACCTTTTTGATGGATTCACCTGCCCCAGTGAGGACTGCCCAGGGTATTTCATCCTTAGCCTTGGCATGGAGAGGTTTGTTTTGGGGACTCCAGTCTTCCAATCCTGAAAATCACATTTCACACACAGGGAATGATGCTCCAGCCCTTCCCAGCTGGGTCCCACCAAAGCCAAGAGGAAGCTCAACAGACTAAAACAGGCCAAGGAGTGGAGCCTGAACACAGACCTGCTCCATCCTGTCCCTTTTTGATATTTTCCCCACTTTCAAAGACAAGAGAGGCCTCTGAAGATCTTTCCCATGGACCTTGGCTCCCACCAGCATCCCCAGGCTCTCTCAGGGACCCCCAGCACCCTTCAGTGGCTGCACAGGGCTTTCACCTCCTCTAAACCTTATTCTACATTTGACAATAATTCCAGTTACAGTATCAGGATTTTTTGCACTCCTTGTTTTGTTGATCTTAAAGGATTTCTTCTCTTTAAACTGTGAAAATACCCTCCAAGCTCTGAGCAAGCAGAGGAGAGAAAAACAGGGCTCATTCCCTCTAAGAGTGGGTCTGGAGCACAAGTCCTGTGAGGAGCAGCTGAGGGAGCTGGGAAGGGGCTGAGCCTGGAGCAAAGGAGGCTCAGGGGGGACCTTGTGGCTCTGCACAGCTCCTGACAGGAGGGGACAGCAAAGGGGGATCGGGCTCTGCTCCAGGGAACAGGGACAGGACAGGGGGAAATGGCCTCAGGTTGTGCCAGGGGAGGTTTAGATTGGATTTTGGGGAAAATGTCTTCACTGAAAGGGTTCTCAGGCACTGGAATAGGCTCCCAATGGAAGTGGTGGAGTCACCATCCCTTGAAGCGTTCAAAAACCATGTGGATGTGGCACTTGGGGACATGGTGAGTGGTGCCCTTGCCAGTGCAGAGTTAATGGTTGGACTTGATGGTCTTAGAGACCATTTCCAACCTTAAATATTCATTAATTCCTCTGGTTTATAGTCTGTATTTCACTTTTTTTTTTGGTATGTATTCAGATATAGCAATGAAAAACTTATTTGAGAAGGCTTAATGAGAACGTGGGGTGTAAATAACAGGGAACTATCAATAAAATCTCATCATAACACACTTCAAAACCCAAAAGTCTTAATCCTTCCTCTTACCCAGCTGCTGTGGGGTTGTGTTTCAAAGGGAGAGGACTCCACTGTGGCTGGACTTTGGGCTGTGTCCTTCCACATCCTGGCACAAATCCCAATTACCTGAACCTACTAATTCCATGTTGGCAAAGGCCATTAACAGAACTGCTGCCATCAGCTCCTGTGTGTGTAACCCCTGCTCAAACACCCTCAGAAAAAGTGGTTTTCTGCACTACCAGGCAGTGATCATGCTGGTAAATAGGCTGGAAAGTGCCCTTCTTGCCCCATAAACAGAAGAATTACAACCAGCTCCCACAGCAGCTCAGCTCAGTCTGTTACAGAGTCAGGGTTGACTCCAGAGGGAGCTTATCTTCTTTTCCAAGGAAACAAAGAGAGCAGAGACTAGGGAGGGCCAGGATGCTTAGATGGCCTTTGCTAAGCCCTTTTCTGGATGGCTGGGTAGGTCTCAGTGGTTTGAAGCTCCTCAGGAGCATTTCCCAGCCCTCTGCACCGAGGCTGCTCGGCCGGGATCCAAGGGGAAGCGCCATCCTTCTGCCAAGGCCCACGGATGGTTTTAGTGAGGGAACTTGTCTGGTTCAAAGAGAGCATTTTGAACATCCTCATAGGATTGGGAAGTGAGCTGGGTGTCTGGGGAGGAGCAGGGATGCAGTTCAGGGCTCCAAACCCTTCTGGTGCAGCAGTTCCTGTTCCTGAGCAGAGCCCGGGGCAATAAAACCCAGTAAAGCCAGGCTGGCTGCAGGGCCCTGCATTTCACCTGAGTCATCCTGGCTCTTCTGCTAAACCTGTGATCAGAAACCAAATGATAAATGTGGAAATGTGGAGCATGTTACAGCTGCTGGGGTATTTTTTTTTTTTCTTTTTCTCTTGCATGTCTTAGTTAAATGCAGCTCTTGTGTCAGGAGGAGGAGGAAAGCCAGTGAGTCACACCCCACCCTCTGACAGCTCCTTCCCCTCCTTATCTTCTCAGCAATTTACCATTTCCTAGGCACAAGAGGGGGACAATTTGTCCCTGCTGCCTTAAGGACCAGTGGAGTGAAGAGAAGGGTTTGTGGCTCCTTTAGATCCTGGCCATTTATTTGATTGCAATCCAGAAAATATGAGTCCCCCTGCTCATGCTTGGGTGATGGAGCATTCACCCTATGCTCAGCTGAGCCTTTAGACTCAGTTTCCAGCTCATAAAATCCCAGAATAACTCCAGCTGGAGGGAACCTGTGTTCCAAAAATCCACCCCAGCATTTATTTGCTCACCAACTCTTGAACCCAAGCTGTGCTCTGTCTGCTGGGTTTGGCCCAGGAGGAGGCAGGATGCTCAAACCACTTTTTGGGGTGACACACCAGTAAGTTCCCCACAGAAACTTCAAAATATTTGGTCTTGGTTATGAGAGTTAGCACATTTGCAGAATCCTGCAACATTGGAACACGCCAGCCCTGCAGCAGGAAGGTGTCTGCAGAGACCAGGGCAGTTTGGAGGGATGGAAGCCCTGGGTTGAGGGGGTGGGAATGGTCACCAAGGAGAGTCAGTCCATGCCTGGGATCATTCTGGTGACTGCATCCCAACCCCAGAGGCCTCAGAATGGTGGTGGTGGCATTCCAGCAGTGCCAGGGAGTGACTGGGCAGGATGTGCCAACAGCACCCTGGTGGGAAAGGGACCAGCTCTAGGAGTTTGAGGGTGTGGGGAGAACATGGAGAATGATGCTGGGAACTGCTGTGAAGGGCACAAACCTGCATCCCAGCAGGACCTGCCCCATCCACCCCCATTCCTTTGCTTGGGGCTGAATCCCCGGCTCCTCCTCAGCCCAGGGAATCCCCCCATAACCCCAGCCCACACCTCAGCCTGGAGAACCCCAATACCCCCAGCCTGGGGGGGTCCTCCTGTACCCCCATCACACATCTCAGCCTCGGGGCTGCCCCCCATCCTCAGCCCCAGTGATGCCTCCATACCCCCAGTACACCTCAGCCCGTGGGATTCCCTCCTGGAGCCTCTGGACCCCCAGCCCAGCTCTCAGCCCAGGGATCCCTCTGGATGCTCCCATAGCCCCAGCCCAGCGCATCCCCCCCTGCTCGCACAGCTCATCCTGGAGAATCCCACATCTTGGAGATTTCTTTGCATACTCCCACAGCCCAGAGATCCCCCCAAACCCTCAGCCCGGGGACCCCCCTGCCCTCCCAGCCTGGCTCTCAGCTCGGGGGGATCCCCTCGGATCCAGGAGCCCCCCAGTGCCCCCAGCGCACCCCTCAGCCCAGGGACCCCCTCGGATCCCCCTGCACTCCCAGCCCGGGGGTCCCCTCGGATCCCCCGTACCCCCGGCCCACGCCTCAGCCCAGGGACCCCCCGCACCCCCAGCCCGGCTCTCAACCCGGGGATGCCCTGTGATCCAGGAGCCCCCCCGTACCCCCAGCGCACCCCTCAGCCCAGGAATCCCCCCGTGCCCTCAGCCCCGAGATCCCAGCCTGGGGGTACCCGGTATCCCCAGCCCCGGGGGTCCCCTCGGATCCCCCGCACCCCCGGCCCAGGCCTCAGCCCAGGGACCCCCCGCACCCCCAGCCCCGGGGATCCCCTCGGATCCCCTCGGATCCCCCCAGCCCGGGTGCCCCCTCCACCCCCGGCGCTCACCCCAGCGCGGGGTCCCCTCGGATCTCCTCTATCCCCACCCAGTTCCCATCCCGGGGGATCCCGCCTGTACCGTGCCCGCGCCCCGGGCACCCCCTCCCCTCACGGCGGCGGCGGCGACACCGGCGGCCAATGGCGGCGGCGCGGGCGGGATAAAAGCGGCGGCGGCGGGGCCGGCACGGGCAGGGCCGGCCCGGGGCTGCTCGGCTCGGGCACGGCTCGGGCACGGCGCTGCCCATGGAGGCGGCGCGGGGCTGGAACGGGTACGCGCGGCAGGAGCCGCCGCCCTCCGCGGCCGCGGAGAAACCGCGCGGGGCCCCGGGCAGCGGCAGCGGCAGCGGCGGCGGGGAAGGGTGGCGGGGAGAGCGGCCCCGCAGCGAGGAGGACAACGAGCTGAGCCTGCCCGGCCTGGCCGCCGCCTACACCTCCATCCTGCGGGCGCTGGGCGAGGACCCGCAGCGGCAGGGCCTGCTCAAGACGCCCTGGAGGGCGGCCACGGCCATGCAGTTCTTCACCAAGGGCTACCAGGAGACCATCGCGGGTAGGGAGTGCTCCCGGGGCTGCGGGGATGGAGTTGGGATTGATGGATTGATGGATTTCGTGAAACGGCGTTGCCCTGTCACCGCGTCACCCAGCTGGTTATCACCTGTGTGTCTCGCTGTCCCCTCCCTCCCCAAATATCCCGTTTCTTTTTGTTGTTAAACTCTGTGCAGGTGAAGTTTCCATTCTGTCTTAAGCCTCTCGTTTGGGTGAGCACAGCAAGCGCTTTTGCTTTCTGTCTTCTGATGGAAACTTTTCCAGCCCCGGCGTAGGAACTTGTGGGTTCCCTCCTTCCTCCCTGCCCGGCTCGGACAGGGTGGGAATCCAATCCAATCCAATCCTGGTTTGTTCCCATTAGCATACAGAAGCCGTTTGAATTTTCTCACGAAAAGTCCCGTTCTGCCGATGCTTTAATCAAGTGAGGTTTTTCAAAGATGGGAACGAAACTTAAGGAAGCGAGGCGAGGAGAAAGGAAGAGGGCAGGGAGATCCCTTCCCCACCTCAGAGTCCCAGCAGCAAGTGCAGGTGTGGAGGGGAGCCCCAGGCTCACATCCCTGCCCCAGCTGAGTGTCTCTGCTTGCTGGGTAAAAGTCTGAGGAAAGGAACTGGCTGGGATATGTTCTCATGAACAAGATCCAATGCAGGGTAAATACTTGAAAATTTGGTTTTTTTACATCAATTTTCCTCTTCTCAGCCCCTTGGCTAAGGACTATACCCAGTACAAACAGTAAAAAAGAGCCCGGAGAGCTTGGGAATTCCCCTTTCTGCTGCTTCTTACGGTAAAAGGCGAGTTCCTGGTAAAAGGGAGGGATGCAGGCAGAGTCAGCGAGGATCCCCGAGCGTGGCTGAGGAAGGGCTGCTCCTGCTCCGCTCTCAGGAGCTCAGCTCTCAGTGCTGAGCCTGCCCCAGGCTCCCTCAGGATGTTGTAGCCGAAAGCAAAGGCTGAACTGTGCTATTGATGGCATCAGGGAGCTCCTGCTGGCACATCAGAGCCCTTTTCTGAGGGCGCCGTGCTTCACCTTAAAGGCTGGCGTTTGTGTTCAGTTTCTTTTTTATTTCTCTGCTGTCGGCTCTTTTGAAATCGGATTTCTACAACTTCCAGCTTTCACTTACTCATGGCCAGCTTAAGCTCTTGTGCCACTGTTGTGTCCCAGGAACAGCATTTCTGCCCTGGAAGTTGCTCTGCCTTTCAGATCAAGCCAGGTTTCTGGTTCACAGCTGGGAGCAGGCTCTGGGCTCCTTGTTCCTCTCTTAGCCCTGCTGTACCGTGCTGTATTTGAGGTGAGGTTTCATCTTTTGTTTACTGGGGTGAACTTTCCTCATTTTCCTGCTGTAAAACACAGGAGGTCTCTCAGCCATCCTGCCAGGCTCTAGCACAGGGAATGTTTCCCGTGATAATTTGAGCACAAATTTCTGTGCTGAACCAGGGTGAGGTTGCTGCCCTTCTTAAGCCCTCTCTTATCTTGCTGCCAGTTTTGTGGGTTCACATTACCTGAAGTAATTTTAAAAACTTTTTTCTGCTCCAAGCTGGGTTCTCTGGGATCTCTGGGGTCTTCTAATCTCTCAAATTCATTTAATTAAGCAGAGTAGTTCTGATACTGCCCTCTGATTATCATGGGAGAGAGCTGTATTATATCCAAGGACAGAAAATGTCACTGCTCTTGCTCTACTCCTGGACTGCTTTTTACTTTTTAGGAAATCAAGTGAAGCTGTGACACTAACATTCCTTCCTGTGTCAGGTGGGGAATCCTTTTACTTTCCAGTTGCTCACCCCTTCTTTGCAGGATGCTCAGCTTCCACTTTTCCCAGCCAAACAGAAGGAAGAGCTGCAGCTGAAGGGCAAGCCCACAGTAGATAGCAAAGTGGTGGATGAAGAGTTTTTTTTAGGAGAATCAATATGAGTAAATTCTTCTTACAGAGTTTTAAATACCTGATGAACCCCAGAGCCAACAACTACAGAATATTTGGGCAGAAGAGTAGCTTTGGGACTGCTGCTGTCTCTGCTGCAGCGTCCTGTGCTGTTCCCTTGGTTGTACTAATCCAGCTCTCTGCCTGGCCAGGCTGGCAACTGGACCAGCAAGTGAAAAAGAAAATGAACCAAAACAAGCCCAAACCCTCCCCAAAAACCTGACAAGAAGCAGCCCTGGCCTCTTGTTTCCCCAGGCTTTTTTTTTTTTTTTGCAGCTTGTTCAGCTCCTCCTGTGGAGCTGGCTGGGTAGGCAGAGGTTAAAGCAGGGATTTGCAGGGTGTGTTTTGAGGAGGGTTTCCGTTTTATCCCTGCAACAGGCAGAAGATGAGGGCCTCTTACAATAGTGGCAAGTTCCATCCTCCCAAGAAGGGTTCCTCAGGTAAAAGCTCAGTGATGGTGGTTGTACAGCCTCATGGCCAGAGGCACAGTGTGTGTGTGTGTGTGTGTGTTGCAACAGGTCCCTGCTGAGCTCACAGGGAGTGGAGGTGCTGCCAGAGCGTTCAGCCAGGAGGGAGTGACACAGGTGACCCAGGGCAGTGAATGTCAGAACAGGGACAGGCTTTAAAATCAGCCCTGTGACCTCGTCTGCTGCAGCATCTGCCCTGGGGAGGCAGGGGGGAAGCAATTCGTGTCTGATGGAGTTTTCATTTCCCATAAAGGAACACAAGGAAGATGTGAGAGATATACACCCAAATTATAGAATTGTTTAGGTTGGAGAAGCCCTCTAAGATAGAGTCCAACCATTCCCCCAGCACTGCCGAGGCTGCCACTGGCCCCTGTCCCTGAGTGCCACATCCTCACAGCTTTTAAATCCCTCCAGGGAAGGGCACTCCACCCCTGCCCTGAGCAGCTGTGCCAATGCCTAATCACACTTTCAGTGAAGAAATTTTCCCCAATATCCAATCTAAACCTCCCCTGGCCCAGCCTGAGGCCGTTCCCTCTGCTCCTGTCGCTGTTCCCTGGAGCAGAGCCCGACCTGGGGCTGTGCCCTCCTGGCAGGAGCTGTGCAGAGCCACAAGGGCCCCCTGAGCCTCCTTTGCTCCAGGCTGAGCCCCTTCCCAGCTCCCTCAGCCTCTCCTGGTGCTCCATTCCCTTCCCCAGCTCTGTTCTTTCCCGAGAGTGTAAAGTTGCTGTGCCCTGCCAGGTCTGTGTTTGGTGGGCTTGACTTTCACCTCCCTCTCTGTTATTGCAGGGGGTTGGACTGGATGGCCTTTAGGGATCCCTTCCAGCCCAAACCATTCCATGAGCTTTTTGGTTTCTGTGTGTCTGAGAACGTAATAATGATAACTTGGAGCATGGTTAAATGTGCTGTCATTTGATCTCCTGTGCTGGGTGTTGTCACTTGGCTTCCATGACTCCTGCTTGTATTTGTATGTTTGTATTTCCCACAGCTTAACTTTGTAGTATTGTAGGGAAGATAACACCTGAATTCTGTCTCTCCATTCGGATTTGTGAGCAGCAGAGAAGCTGATTCTGCTTTCCAGCTTCTACTCTGTGTATTTCCTGCCTTGTTTTCAGCAGTGCAGAGTGACTGTTCCTGCCTTACCCTCCATTCATCTCTGCTATCTGTGTTCTGCAGCTGCTCAGGATTGTGTGTCAGAGCCATTAGTAGAGTTTACTTGTTAAATATCTGTATCTGGCTCTTTCTGTTAATTCCAGATTGTCATTTATTAATCCTGGCTTTACCAGAGGCCTCAACCTCTTTCATTGACAGGATGTATTCAAATGTGCTGTTCCCACTTCTGTAGTACCAGTCATCACACTTGGCAAGGATGCCTCTAGTGATTTCAAATAAAATCCACCTGGGGCCCAGATTAAAAATCCTGACAGCTCAGTGCAGACACTGCAGCACTGGTGTAGACTGGCAGCTGTTGCAACAGAAACCTCTCAATGTGTTGGTAAGGAAGGCAGAGTAGGAAAGTCACCAAAAAAGTAACTTCCAGTTTCCTGCAGTGTTTCTCTGCCAACATCCAGGAACATCTGTTCTTTTCCAGGGTCAGATCTATCAGCTTCCTATTTCTGGGGGTAAATCTTATTTCAGAGCAGCCCCCTTGGCTGGTGAGGGCTAACAGCAGGGCTGTGAGAGCCAGGTGCCTTTAGCTTTTGGAGAGCTGGTTCAGGCAGATACCTGCCACACAAAGGTGAAACCTTGTCCCTCCTTTTACTAAAGCCTTCATGGCATGCTCAGAGGTGCTGCCTGAGGGTCTGACAACAAATATTACAAAGCACAAATGTGTGCAAAGGCAGTAAATGAGTGTAGAATGAGAATAAATGGATATACAAGGTTGCAGACAGCACAAACTCTCAACTGAAACTGAAGGTTTCAGACCCAAGCAACTGGTAAGTTACAGAAACAGTGTCAGTGATGCTGCCTTTGAAAGGTGAATCACAAATGAGTTGGTTTGGATTGTGTAATCCTGCAGGAAACATTAGGCACAGGGCTGGATGAGCTGCCTGCATCTGCAGGAGGAAGTTCAGTTGTTCTCATCAGCCACAAATACACAAAGCAAAACTTGTTCACCAATCTGGGCTTGCTGGTGGTGGTGGGAGCTGCTGCCAGGGGAGTCTCCCAGCCTTTATTCATGTGAGCAGCTCTCAGGCATGTTGGCAGGTTCACCCATCCTTTCAGTGTGTTTAACAGGGAAATGAAAGTCAGAAATACTGGGAGGGGATGACTTTGCTTCCTGGACCTCTGTGGTTCAAAAGGCTGCATGTTAGCAAGGCAAGTGACTCTGCTGGGCAGCTTTTATTTCAAAGCAAAAAACTAGTTAGGTCATTTCCTCACTCAGCAGTTTATATGCTTTTCCTACACTGTGGGGTGAAAGAATTAAACCTTAATAATCTTTTCTACTAGTCTGTGTGGATTTGGTATTTTATAGAGGACAACAATGGTGTAAGCTCCCAAATTTTTCCAGCCTGCTTGGTTTGCTGTGCTGAGGTGCTAAGCATTGCTGTGTCAAAGCACACAGTGCCTTGAGCAAACAAGGCTGTTTGATCAGCAGCGCTGCCCTTTGCTGGAGCTGGGGAGCTTCTGTGCTTTCCTGGAACTGAGGTGCTGCTGGCTCATCCATGAGGACACGGATGCAGCCCTGGGATCTGTCAACAGCTGAAGCCTCAGCACTGCTCAGCCAGGGTAAACCAGAGGGTGGGAAACACAGGGCTGTTCAGAGAGAGGCTTTTTTTGGGGTTTCTTCAACCTCTGCCCCCCCAGAAGGGAAGCCCACCATGCTGGAACACACACTAAATGCTGTGAAACTTCTGGGAACTTCCTGGATCATCTCCCCTTCTGTTAATGCTCAAGTAACACTAAGCTTGGTTGGGTTTTGTCAGGAATTTATTAAATATTGTGATCTCTTGGATCTGAGCTATCGCAGGCTTCTGATCTTTCATCTTGCTCTTCTGAAGTGTTTTATCTTTGGTTTTTCCTTTGTTTCAGTTTCAGAAAGAAGTGTGGATGAGCACCTTCTGTCACATGGGACATTGAAATGGTTATTGAAAAATCCTGATACATTTTAATGAGCATCTCCATAATGCTGCTTTCCCTCGTATTAATAAACCTCCTGGCAGAGGACAACTTCTAGAACCTAATCTTGGCTTCATCTGTCTGCAGGAGCTGGTCTGTTATGAATAGACTCCAGTCTCACTACAACATGGAGGGTATCTCACAGGAAAATAAACAAATCTGTACAAATCACAGCCAGAATTAGCTGAACAGCAATAATGCTGCTCCTTTATCTTTGCTTCTGTGAAATGTCCCTTGAATCACATGTCTGGTTCACCTCCCTTCTGGTAACTGAGGGATTGAGCTTTGCTTCTGAAGCAAATGTTCCTGTCTGAAGCTGGGTGTATGTTTCTAGAATTTTGGTGATGAAATCTGAAATAGTAGCCAGAGACTTGTAAATTCTTTTGTGTCTAAGGTTTCTCCTGGATCCTGCTAGGGAAGGTGTGTTATCACAAGTGTTCATTTCTCAGCATCTTTTGAACCCTATTGCCTATTTAAACAGTCATGTGGCATCTCAGGCTGTGCCTCTTTCTAGAGCTCTTCAAGACTTCTTGAAGCAAATGACACACCTAGAGCCTCCTTTTCTTAGCAACCTGAAGTCATTAACTTTCTGCAGCAGTACAAGCCCTTTACATTAATGTTTTTATAGCCTGGTTATCTGAATGCATAATAAACTCCTGGTGCCTTTTTTATACTCAAAGGCTGCAATAATTTTCTTGTTGCTTGTCTGGAATCTTTTCCCTAACTACAGTTACCTGTAATGTCACCACATGAATAATGAAAAACGAAGTCAGGTTTAACTTTACATTTTACTGCTTTACCCAGCAGTAGCTGAGAGGTTTTTCCAGCAGTTCCCTTCCAGATTTCATCCTGACCCTGACACACATCCAGCTCGTGTCTCCTGCTGTCAGTCACATCTGTCCTCAGCTGGGCAGGAGCTCTGAGAAAGAAAACCAGAAACTTCTGGAGCATTCCCCAGGTGCTTCTGCCTTAAAGACCTTAACCTGGCCTGGCTCCTGGCACTGCTCTTCTGGAGCACCCTCCAAACCATGACCTGCTCCTGGCTCATGTGAGCTCCCTGCCACTGCTTTGGGTGTAATTAACTCTGTGTTCTGGAGGTGTCTGAGCTCAGACACTGCTTTAGTTGTCACAGACATCTTTTATGAAAAATCCTTTCCTTAGGATTTTTCCTCCTGAGAAGCTGAGAGGCCTCAGAAACAAAATGTAAACAGTGATTATCTGCTGCTGTGGAATGCAACAGGTGGGTCTGTGATTGGTCTCATGTGGATGTTTCTAATTAATGGTCAATCACATTCAGCTGGCTTGGACTCTGTCTGAGACACAAGCTTTTGTTATTCATTCCTTTTTTTTCTATTCTTAGTTAGCCTTCTGATGAAATCCTTTCTTCTATTCTTTTAATATAGTTTTAATATAATATATATCATAAAATAATAAATCAGCCTTCTGTAACATGGAGTCAGATCCTCATCTCCTCCCTCATCCTCAGACCCCTGTGAACCCTGTCACATTAGTTTGTTTGGGGGGTGTGAATTGTCCTATAGGATGTCATCCTGCCTTGGCCTGAGCCCATTCCTGCCCTGCCTGTGGCACTGCCACTGTGGAGAGCAGGGGACAGAGGGGACAGCCAGGACCTGTGAAATGGGACCAGGAGAACCTTGTGCCTTCTGTCCCTGCCAGGATGGATGGATGAGCTCCAGCAGCAGTGTCAGGGAGCTCCTGAGGCTGCCTTGATCCTGCTGGCACTGAGCAACCTGCACTTAAATTGGAGCTGTGAGGCAACTTAACGCCACAGGGAAGTGCTTAAACCCCTGGTGAGAGCAGCCTGCATCACTTCATCCCAGCACAGTGAAAAAGGCAGCTCTGGAGTGCTGTGAAGCTGCTGCAGTGCTGCCATCCTTCCTCCCCTTCACCTCCCGAGCCCATTCTGGGTGGGCTCTGCCTCCTCTGCTTGCCAGAGGTGCTTTTGCTTTCCTGTGTCACATTAAAGCCATGCAAATAGTTTCTATAGCAACAGGTATCTTTGCTGAGCTCTGACGCAGAATCCTGAAAGGTCTTTCTCATTCTGTCTTCATCCAGTTCTGATTTTTCATTTTATCAACTCTTTTTGAAGATAAAGGGCAAATTAATTCTGCTCTGTTTCAGGAGTTAACTTGCAGCACAGCTGACTGTTTAGTTTCAACAGCCCACTGAAGTTTTTGCACCAGGAGCTGAACTTTTGGCTGAAGGAAAAATCAGCTGGAATAATTTAGAGAGCACCCTGACTGTACAAACCATGAGGTCAAACTAGTGAAGCAGGCAGCATGGTTTGGTAGGTAGAGTGAAAGAATGGGAAAGGGGGCAAAAATCTGTCCCCAGCTTTGCCTCTGGCCTGGTTAGTCTGAGGTTATTTCCCCTTCTGTCCTTTCAGCTGTGTTAAGTTTTCCAGAACGTGTGCTGCAGCACACAGGCTGAGCTTTTATAAGCCCTGTTTGATGCTATTGCAAATAGAAAAAAATAGAGAAAAAATTCAAAAAACCTCTAAAAAACCCAGATGAATTTAGATAAAATGGTGTTGCCTCCCTGCACAAGGTGTTTGAGTCTGTGCCAGAGAAGTGTCTCCTGTGTGATCACTGCAAACAACTGCTGCAGTGGGACACAGGTAGAAGCAGCTGTGGAAAGATGCTCTGCTCACTCTGCTTTTGTCAACATGGGCTTGGGCTCCAAAGGGGGAGGTGTAGGGATGGGCAGGCTTCAAGCTGTGCTGATTTTCAGGAAGAGAGACTTATGAGTGTGAGCAGAGGGACTGGAGCAGAGCGGGGGTGAATGACCACTCAAGACCATGGCCATTTACTCAGGTGATGGCCTTCAGCCTCACACTTGGTTTTACCTTTGTGCCCTTGCATCACCTGGCACTTGTGGAGGAGTTTTTGGTTTTTGGAGGGCCTAACACTGAGCTGGTTTCTGCTTTTGTGGGCCTTTCTTCTCAGGGAGCAGCTGGTGCTGACAAAATCAGCACATCTCACTGCAGGCACAGCTGCAGGTGTTGTCTGTGACCTGGCTGCTACTCGCTGCTAATATTAAATAAATAAAAAGTGCAAAAATGGCAAGACCACTATAAATAAGAAGGTGAAGCACCTCACAGCTCTGTGGCTGCAATTCTTAATGTGCAGATCTGTTTTCTTACCTCTAAAACTCCCCTGGTTGTGCTGGGGCACTGCCTACATTGCTGAGGCTGGGCTGTGGCATTGGAGGGGATGTGCAAGAAAGGTGGGTGCCCTTTGTGCTCCTGTTTGGTTGCTTTGGCCATGAGAAGGATGCAGGATGCCTTTTGTTCCTGGAGTTGCCTGTGTGGTACTTCTGAGGTCACTAAAACTTCTCTTTGGCTGAGCTGTGTCCATGATACAACACAGCTCTGAGAGAAAGTTTGTGAGGATCTACTAATATATATTTCCTATGTTAATTAGTGTATATTCATCCATATACACATGGATATGAGGCTTCATGAGTGAAGTACCTTCTGTTGTAGCTCTGCTCTGTGTCACACACCAGGACTCTTAATGAGAATTTGGCCATTTCTGGCTGTTCTGAACAATCTGCTTTGCTCGTGCACTGACGTAAATCCATATCTGACATCAGTCTCTGATATGCTCCTGGTGAGGCTGGTGTGACCTGAGCTGGGGTCTAATAACAGCAGCAGTCACTCTGGAGATGCTTTGTGGATCTGTTTGGATTTTGTTTTAATAACTCAGGCCACAGCAGCAGGTTTTGTGCAGCCGCTGTTTGCCTTTCTGCTGTTGGAAATGGCATGGCTGCAGAGTGCTGCAGGAGGGAGCTCAGAACCCAGAGTGCTGCTCTGCCTTCTCTTCCCTCTTCTGTGAGCCTGTTCAGATCCTCTCTTTTGGGTTCTCCCTTTGCCTGGCTGAATTCACAATTACACAACTGCCTGATGCTGCCCATGCAATCAAAACCCTCGCCAGCAGTGCTTGGTTTAAACCAGAAATTCAAAGATCACAATCATGTGCCTTCACAGAGCTGTTCCCTGGCCTTTTTCATGCCCCTATTCCTGCTCTCTGACCTGATCCAAACCCTCCTGGGATTCATCCTGGCTGCCTTGGAGCTTGCCAGCCCTTCCCAGGAAGGATCCCGTGTCGCAGGCGGAGCGCCTGGCGCGCAGTTTCCAGGGTTACCTGTGCAGGGCTGATAGCAGGCAGGAAATTAAAATGCTCCGTGATGATGATCCCTTATCGACAGCAGATGGTGGCCATTAGCTGGATGTGTCAGGGAAAGGCACCAAGGCAAGCAGAGCAGACATCACTGCTGGGTTTGTGTCACCACCACCGTTGGGTTTGTGTCACCACCACTGCTGGGTTTGTGTCACCACCATTGGGTTTGTGTCACCACCACTGTTGGGTTTGTGTCACCACCACTCTTGGGTTTGTGTCACCACCACTGTTGGGTTTGTGTCACCGCCATTGGGTTTGTGTCACCACCATTGGGTTTGTGTCACCACCACTGTTGGGTTTGTGTCACCACCATTGGGTTTGTGTCACCACCACTGTTGGGTTTGTGTCACCACCACCACCATTGGGTTTGTGTCACCACCACTGCTGGGTTTGTGTCACCACCATTGGGTTTGTGTCACCACCCCTGCTGGATTTGTGTCACCACCCCTGCAGGTGCTCCCTGGCCTGCAGGGCAGTCCCTGAGTGCCCTGGTCTGGCTGTGGTGTGTGGGACTCTGCTTTCCTGGAAGGAACTCCAAGGAGCCAGTGTGATTCCGGCTGAACTTGTTTGCAGAGTTCCTTGTCCCTGTTATCAGCCCTCCTGTACAGGTGGTTCTCTCCTGCAAGTTTCTCCTTCATGCACAGCTTTTCTCTCTTGTTCTCCAAAAGACCTGGGTTCTTGACTTGGGACTATTCTACTTTTAAGATCTCTAAGCATGTTTCAGGTGCCTGCAATCTGTGTGGAGACTGATGTGCCAGGATTGTTTGGGGATTTGAAAGTGGAAAATCAACCGAGGATCCATTCTGCTGAGCTCTAAGATTAGCCAGGTGTCATGTTATGTACTCCTTTTCTTACTGAGCTGTCTCTTCTCCCTTCTGTCACTGTGGGGGTTTTTCCACCTTGCTCTTCTGCCAACTCTGAGGTGCAGAATTAGGCTGGAGTGTGGATGTGCCTGCCCATTTCAGATCAGGACAGTAAATCTCTCCCCACATGTGTCTCTGACTTCTGTGTGTACCTGCACAGCTGCTGCCTGGCGTGCTGCAGGATGAAATTTGCATGCAAAGCCTTCTTGGAGACAGTAATGCTGCTGTTAAAGTGTTTGCAGGAACCACTGTGGTGCTTTAGGCTTTCCCTGACCTCGGGCTGGCTTTGCTTGGTGGAAGCACGGATGGAAGCCCACAGTGTCAGCTGTTAATTGCTCTTAAGATGTCAGTAATTCTGCAGAGACCAGACCTGTTCTAACCCATGCTCAAGCTATTAATTAAATAGAACACTCCAGGCTGACTTCTGGTGCAGCACGTAGGCAGGGTGACAGCGGGGCAAATGTGGGATTGTACCCAAACCAAAACGTGCTTGTGATGTTACTCCTCACTTCCCTCCCACACCTCAACCCTCAAATCTACAACCCTGAGAGAGTTCTGCCCTTGCTACAAGCTTTCTCAGACCCTGGCTGGAAGAGCCTGCCTCGATTTTTGGGTTTATTTTTAATGCAAATGTTTCATTTCAGATGTCCTGAACGACGCCATCTTCGACGAAGACCATGATGAGATGGTAATTGTGAAGGACATAGACATGTTCTCATTGTGTGAGCATCACCTCGTTCCATTTGTTGGAAAGGTAACTCTCCCTCCCAGAACAAATGTGGGAATGCACAATAAAAGACCTTAAGTACATGTGAAAGACTTTGCAGCTGTAGCTACAAAGCTTTTTAAGGCTGTAAGTACTTGCTGCTTACGGCTACAGTCCTGGAAGTTTAATCTTCAGAATACAAATAAGGAAGGCCTCCTTAATGTGAGGTTTTATTTGAATTTAAGCTCCTGAAATATAATGCTCAACCTTTCCTAGTCTAAGTAATCTAATGGTTTCTGACATTTCATATCAAAGCTCTTCTCCATGAAGCAGCAGCAAGCCTTGAGGGCAGACATCTCGATATTAAACCAGCTCACCCTGCACACTGGCTCTGTCATGGATTTAGCTCCTGGCTCAGAGCTATCCAGAGCACATTCATCTCTCTGAAACCCCCTGTGAGTGGAACAAACTCATTAGCAGCCCTGCCTTAATTATGTGAGCCAGGTCAGGGAGAGAGTGGCCAAAAGTGGCTGTGCTTGATTGAGGAGTCCTGTGAAAGGGGCTGGTGCTTCACAGGGTCTTGGAATTGTACTCTCAGCAACTTTAGGAAAATAAAATTTCTCCAGTTAACCACTGTGGAGGTGATGAAGAGTTCTGAGTGGGAGCTGCACATCTCAGCCTCCTCAGTCCCTTACCAGCACAGAGGATGGAGCTCAGCCTGAGCCATCTGTTACCATGAAGTGCTCACAGGTCCAAGAGCAGCACGTGCTTGTGTTGTCTGTAAAATTCAATCAGTGCCACATGTGTTCCAAGCAAATTGTCTCCCAATAATAAAATACATGAACAGAAACCAGCTGTTTATTTAGTTGAGTCAACTCAGGTTTGTCTGCTTTCTTTTCTTTTTGTTGGTGTTTTATATTGGAGAACAGGATAACCTCTTTTTCAAGCTTTTTGTTACTCTTGGTTGTGTGCACTGTGTATATTCTTCCTGTTACTCCTGTGGCAATATGTGCATTTTTTTGACATCCAGCTGTTTAGCCTGCGTGGTTTGGGGAAATCTCCTCACAAACACCATCTCATCCTTAAAAATGACTTGGTATGACTCCAAATATTCAGAGTAACCATTGCCCTCCTGGGTGCTCCAAACAGGCTGCAAACACTGACCTGTAGGTCTTGCACTTGCACCTCTACCTTACAGGAAATCAAGAAATCTGCAAAAATATGGGAAACAGGATTCAAAGCTTATTTCTAAGTGGTGTCTCTCACTTTGTCTGAAATGTTTCATGTCTTTTCAGGTGTCAGTGGGTTGATTGCCTAACAGGAGGGGTAGGAATGAGCAAGTTAGCCAGGTAATCAGGTGCACTCTGGTACCTCTACTGCAGGTACAGCAGCACAGGATTCTGAGATGGGGCCTCCAGGCAAAGCCAGAATCCCCCACTGACACTCCCCTGCTCTAGCTGGGCTCATTTTTCAAGTCTCTGGTACAGTGGCACAAGGACTGGTTTATAATCTGTTATAGCTGTAAACCCACTGGAATTCAGTGGATTCCTAAAACCAAGGAGCTAAATGTCCTCTTTCCTTCCATATCTCAGCACTTTTCTGCTAAACTTCTTCCAATTTAATTCAAGTACATGTTCAGCAAATCCATATTTGAGCAGGATGGAAGCTGAGTTAATCGCCAGTGATCTCTGATAGTAAAACAAGAAAAATAATCAAATCAGGAAGTGCAGCCTGGTTTTTGGTGGCAAAGTACTTCTTGCCACCAGAACTTTCACTGCAAGTAAAGCACAGTCCCTCTTCCTTCCTCTCCCTGAACCCATTTAAGGTCTTGGAAGGAAAGCATGTTTATTTTAGACAAATAGTGCTGTGCTGAGTAATAGACTGCCTTTGTACCCAAATGCAGCAGTGTTCTGTTGCATTCCTGAGACTTGGAACATAAGCCTTGACTCCTGAAGAGCTGTGACTTCTCTCCCCCTCAGAAAAACTCCCCTGTTCTTCACCAGGACCTCGTGAGATGTTCCCAGCCTCAGCTCCACAATTCCCCAGGCTTGCATGGTGCCACCTTCCTGCCACATGCTGAGACTTCTGGGCTGTCCCAGGGTTAATTCTGGGGCAAATGCACATCCCATTGTCTGTGCATGAGTTTCACCTGCCCTTGGGAGGGTGGTCTTGCTGCTGTTAATGGTTCTTCTCCCCTGCCCAGGTACACATTGGTTATCTCCCCAACAAACAAGTGCTTGGCCTCAGCAAGCTCGCTAGGTAAGTGTTCTAATGAAAGTGATGCTAATTTGTAAAAAGGATTCCAGGCTGTGCTAGCTGTGCTAATCTTTTTAATCTCCTCTCCCTCTGCAGCTCAGCCCACTTTGTGTCCTGGATTTGGATTTAGATCAGTCCTCAGCATTGTTTTCTTTTTTTAATTTTTAATTGTGTGGAGAGGACAGATAAGTCTTGGAGCTGTGTGTTAATTCTCACCAGTGGCTGCAGCAGAGCCCTGGGGTCTGCAGGGAGCTCTGAGGCAAAGAACAAGAGAATTCTGTTCTGTTCTAAGGCAGGCCACAAAAATCAGTGAGAATTTCCAGCTCTTTACCACTTGGGTGTAAATTGACTAATAAGAACAGAAATCTGTAAATGAACACATTTTATGGATATAAATTCAATCTAAAGCTTTCATGTCTTAGCTGACTCTTCAGAAAAAAATGTGACATTTCTTTCTTTCACTGAAAAATTGCTGAGATTGCTGTGGGGTAGATTTTATAGATAAAGTTCAGCCTAAGAAACAAAGCAATTGTGATGCATTTGAGAAATCCATTTATTATGTAAAATAGCTTTTTTCCTCAGCAAGTGCCCTTGGATCAGTTGTTGCACTGACTCTTGTTATTAAGTGACACTTTCTCATGCTGGTGAGGAAGAGGATGGTAGATCCTTTCAATAAGCAGATTATTTGGGATCAGAGTGGAAGGGTCCCTTTTTTGAGAAACAAACCTAAAAATTTGGCTGCAGCTCAGAAAGACCAATAGGTTTTGCTTTCCCTGATGGGTCTGTTAATCCTGCTGTAGCTGCAGTAACACTAATGAGAAATTAGCCCTGCAAATCTGCCTGCCTGCTGGGTTTTCTTAGCAGGTAAGAAACGTGTAGGATATGGCAGCAAAATGTCCTAAAGTGAGCCAGATCTGTCCTGGGCTCTGCTTGCACAACAGGAATTGGGTTTGGAAGGGGAAGGATCCTTGGAGGTCACATCTCTGCTGTGTAACCTCATATTGCAGGGAGGCATCTCCCTACCCCCAGCAGTGCTTTCAGGAGTGGGCTTTGCTCTGGTTAAAAGGCTGGAAAGGGGTTTTCCAATGGGTAGATTTGTTTGTTTGTTTGTTTGTTTGTTTTTGTTTTGTTTTTTGTGGCTGTAGGAGCTGCTGGAATTGCAGGCTGGGGTTCTGAGCTGTCAGACCTGCAGCTGCTGGGCAAAAGTCCTCATCTCCTGCTGGCTGCTCGTATTTGGGGATGTGTGTGGCATCCCATGGCTGGTGTTGAGTTTTGGGTGGGTCTTTTGGTGGTGCAGGGCTGGGGGTTTTGTTTGTTGTTGTTGGATTTCTGAAGAGAATCCATTCCTCCTGAAGAGACTGTCCTGAGCACGGGGTTTCCTTTCTGCAGGGCTCCAATGCAGCATCAAGGATCACATTTGAAATGTGCACCCACTGGTTTGTGCTTGCTCTGGTCTCTATTTCTCTCTTGACTGCAGCTGGAAAAAGGAGC
The DNA here is from genome assembly GCA_039654755.1 of Calcarius lapponicus. Taxonomy (NCBI): domain Eukaryota; kingdom Metazoa; phylum Chordata; class Aves; order Passeriformes; family Fringillidae; genus Calcarius; species Calcarius lapponicus. The sequence goes on along the minus strand of CM077468.1, from coordinate 59,462,782 downwards.
TCAAAATGCTTTTCATGGATTTTTTTTTTTTTAATGCAAGTGGGAACATGGTGCTGGAAAGAGACAATTTTCCTCCTGTTTATCTCAGAATGGAAACCTGCATCAATATGTGCAAGGCTTCCTGCACTGTGCTCAAAGCTCAAATCTTCCCTCTGTCTCAAGTGAGGGTGGGACTCCCATATACTGCAACAATGAAAAGATTAGATTCTTGTATAACAAACTGTTCTCACTTTTGAGTGCTCACCATGAAGGGGTTTGGGGGCCAAATCGTGCCTGCCTTTGGTGTCCTGTATAATGCAAGCAGTGTTCAAGCAAAGATTTGTGAGGCTGTTGGTGCTCTAGGCCTAATCTTTCATAATAGGATTAGTTTTATGTGGTGAGTTTCTGTAGTTGTGGATGACCTGCATTCAGTAAACAAACATCTTTCCCTGGGTTTTAAGCTCAGGCTTGAAAATGCTCTTTCAAATAACTGTTTTTACATAAACACCTTGTTAGGACTTCTTCTGTGCAATATCTGAGCATGTTTCCTATCCATATGGGTAATCTAAATATTGTGTTGCTTTGTTTGATGCTGTAACACAACATTTCATTGCTGGAGGGGAGTTTGTGCATTTAATTCTCTCTCAAAACCAGCAGGAGAGTCTCATTGTCAGGGCTGATTCTTGTAAGTGATGCTTGAGGCTGCCAGCCAGGGTCTGGCTTTTGTCTGGTGTGACCAGACAGGTATCAAAGCTTGCTACAACAACTCCTTTTTGTGGCCTCTTGAAGTGTAATTAAGCATTTGAGGTTGGCATGAACAACCCCTGCAGTTACAGAGCAATTATATGGATTTTTTTAAAACGTGTGGATTCTGGAGTTGTCATTGAGTGTCACTTCCACTGCCACCACTGGCTTAAATCTGGAATTGTATTGGAGGGGACCATTAAGGTGATCCCTGCACTGAAATGTGAAGGATGGGGTGGGATATGAGTGGGTGGGGAGATCCTGTTTTAATAAGACCAACTGTGTCTCATTGTTCTCAGCTAAATTTGTGGTCAAATGCAAGAATCCAAAACACTTCTTGCTCAATTCCAGCATTCTGGGCATCCATTATCTGAGCTGACCTTGAGGCAGCATTTGGTCTAGTCTGAAGCACAGGAAAACGTTCAGGAATTAGGGTTCAGGGAGATTTTGGACTTGAATTCCCCCACAGCTGTGTGATGCAGGCGGGTGGGGATACAAGGAATTCCAAACCAGCAGAAGGAGACCAGAGGAGTGACTGCTTTGCCCTAAAATAGTCCCTGGTGCTGCAGGTGGGGGGAACCTGTCACTCCACACAGTGATGTCCCTGGGAAAGGGAAGGAATACCTGGGCAGCCAAGGATTTGCACAGATCAGCACAGGGGTCTCTTCTGACAGCCCCAAATTAATTGTGAAGATCAGTCAGTGGCCAGCTGGGAATAACTAATATTGTGTTTTTCCTTTCTCCTTTAGGATCGTGGAAATATACAGTAGAAGATTACAAGGTAAACACGAAATGTGGTGTTTGTTGTGTGCTCTCCTCTCCTTGTCAGTGCAGGGGGCTGTTGACTGGGGGTGGACTGGAGATGTGGAGTTTAAGAGGGGAGAAAAACTCTTCTTGAAGAGGTTATGTTATTGTTCTTAGCCCCTGCATTCCCAGTGAAGGTAACTTCTGCCTAGGAAACTAAATGGAGGCTGGAAGTGATTCCAGGGATGAATGTGCTCCAGGTAGAGCTGCCAGGAGGAACTAAACCAGTTGGATGCTGCTGGGGATGAGCTGTCCTGCAGAGATTTGGAGAGATGCCTTCAGGAATCCTTGTCTGAGGCAGTGGAGCAAGAGCTGCCTCCTGCCCCTGAGAAGGAGAGGAAGCTGCAGGGTCCAAACCTTGGGTTGGGCTGATCCTGCTGCCTTTGTCCTGTGGTTAAATTTGTCCTGTGGCCTGGTCTTGGCAAGAGAAGTCTCAGTGACCACCAGGCTGGTGAATAGAGGGTGCTGGAGCTGCAGGAAGTAAAGCTTTGCAGGACAAATCTCATTTTTGATCTCAGTTTCCTTTCCCTAAGAAGAGAAATTGGGTGTGCGGAATAAATGGTGCAGCAGGAACATTGGGTACAACCACACTAAAAACTGAAACAGAACAGAGAGGCAGGAAAATCCTCTTGCAAAATAGGAAATTGGGGAGCTGGTAGAACAAATTGTGGTTGGAGAGCTGGAATGCAAAATGGCTCCAAAGATAAACAAGAAAATAAAAGGTCTGTTCCAGGATACAAATGGAAAAGAGAATGGATGGGGCATGGAGCAACCTGGTCTGGTGGGAGGTGTCCTTGCCCATGGTGGGGGGTTTGGAATGGGAATGAGACGAGCCTTGATGTACCTTCCAACCCAAACCATTCTGGTATTCTGGGAGCCTGAATTCCCTGTTGTTCCCTCAGTCCAGGAACGCCTTACCAAACAAATCGCCATCGCCATCACAGAGGCCTTACAGCCCGCCGGGGTCGGCGTCGTCGTGGAAGCCACGTGAGTGATCCCAGAGCCCCAGGGGGGATCCCAGAGCCCCAGGGGTGGTTCCAAGGGTGGGATCCCAGCTCTCTGTGATCCCAGAGCTCCAGGGTGGGATCCAGGAGGTCCAGGGATGGGATCCCAGGTGTTCCAGGGGTGGGATCCCAGCTCTGTGTGATCCCAGGTGTTCCAGGAGTGAGATCCAGGAGTTCCAAGGGTGGGATCCTGGCTCTGTGTGATCCCAGGAGTTCCATTGGTGAGATCCCAGATCTATGTGATCCCAGGTGCTCCATGGGTGGGATCCTGGCTTTTTGTGATCCCAAGTGTTTCAGGGGTGGGACCCAGGCGTTCCAGGTGTGGGATCCCAGGTGTCCAATGGGTGTGATCCCAGCTCGGTGTGATCTCAGATGTTCCATGGGTGGGATCCCAGCTTTGTGTGATACCAGAGTTCCAGGGGTGGGATCCAGGAGGTCCAGGGTAGAATCCCAGGTGTTACAGGGATGGGATCCTGGTTTTGTGTGATCCCAGAGTTCCAGGGCTGGGATCCCAGGTGTCCCATGGGTGGGATCCCAGATCTGTGTGATCCCAGGTGTTCCATGGGTGGGATCCCAGGAGTTCCATGGGTGGGATCCCAGATGTTCCAAGGGTGGGATCCTGGTCTGTGGGATCCCTGTGCTGCAGGACTGGTGCATGGTAGCTCTGTGCTGTGCTTGGTTATCAGGCAGAGGGATTAGTAATAACCATAATAATAATAATAACAACCCTATTAATAACAACATGTTACTAGTAGTAATAAAAAAATTAACAATCCTGATGTGCTGGAGCCCACATTTAAAGTGGGAGCTGCCTGATCCTCTGTGGAGATGTGGCACTGAGGAGCTTCCCCACTGCACCAGGCCCATGCCCTGTGCTCCTCCTGCCTCCTGGAGCAGTGCAGAGCCTGGGACCAGCAGCAGGCATGGCCTGTGGTCAGAATGCACCTTGGGAAGGTGGGATTTTCCTGGGATCAGAGAGGAGGCAGAGCTCAGAGGTGCTGCAGGTGCCATTTCTGCCTGTGGGAGGTTTTGTGACCTTCCCAGCACTGAATGTCCCCGTGTGAGAACCATCTCCCCCTGTGGGATTCCCTTCCCCAGGAGTGTTCCTGGTGCCCTGACTCCCCTCTGCTTCCTCCTAGGCACATGTGCATGGTGATGCGTGGGGTGCAGAAAATGAACAGCAAAACTGTGACCAGCACCATGCTGGGCGTGTTCCGGGAGGACCCAAAGACCCGGGAGGAATTCCTGACCCTCATCAGGAGCTGAAACTGTGTCACCCTCTGGATGCACTCTGGATTGTCCTGTCCTGTGTCGCTGTCTGTCCTTGTCCCCACGTCCCGGCTCTAAACTAAATGGTTGTGAATTGTTGTCGTAGTCCTTGTGCAGTGAAAGGCTCCTGGCGGCACCTGGGAAAGGTGGGATGAGGGAGGCTCCTCCTGGATTTCCACTGATGCCCATGTCACAGAGTTACAAGCCACAAACAGGAGTTTGGAAATGTTTTTCCATCCATGATGCAGAATATCCAGCAGTCAGGAGAGAAGTGGGGCTCAGGAGTGAAATGAATATATTGTGTTCCTTAGAATAAATGTGGAGCAGCACAGGAAACACCTGAAAGGATGTGGATCTTTGTAGGATTGGGATTGTCCTGAATTATTGGACCATGTTTTATTGCAAGTCCTGCAGTGGCTGTTTCAGTACCTGGATATGTGTGTTATACCTCTGAATTGTTACCTCTGGTGTGTTTTATATTCTTGCTAGTATTAACCTTCCTTTTCTGTGTATTTTTTTTGTTTGTTTGTTTGAGAAATGTGTAAACTCCATTTTTCCTATCCTCTTAACAGGCAGGGAATTAACTTCTGAATTATTTGGGGCACAGGCCTGTCTCAGTACAAAGGGGTTTATGCACCTTTTTCTCTGTGCCTCAGAATGTCTGACCACTTGAACTGTCAGTTTCTTACTGTTTTTAAGGAAACTTTAACAGAGGAGAGGAAAAAGCCCTGCAGAGAGTCTGTCTGCAGAGTACTGAGGTATCCAAAGAGGTTTTTAATGATATTTATATCTTGAGCTTTCCTTCTTGCATTTTCATGGGTTTAGACTGAGAAGCTAAAATTAGTCTGATAATGTGAAAATGAAGATTCGCAAGCATTCCAAGGTATCCATTTCCAATGCTGGACCAAAGGTGAGCATGAAATCCTGAGCACAGCACATGGTACCTCCCCTCCCTGCCCACAGGTTGGGTTATTTCAGGGCAGAGCTACCTGGAATGGCAACAGCTCTCATTTCATAAGAGCAGCTGACAAAAGCATTTCCAGGGCCACCAGGATGAATCAAACCACTTTTTTATTTTATTTTTTTTCCCTGTGTATGTGGCAACCTCTGTAAGTGGCAGAATTGGTACAAAAAGTTTCAGTCCAGCTGGACTTGGCTGAACTTCTGCTTTGTTACCATTTTAATGGGTGTTTTGTAACACTTAATTGGGAAAAGATGAGGAGCAAATGAAAACCACCCTCCTCACACTGAGCTTGCAAAAAACAGATGTCAGCCAGGGGGGTGGATGCCCACAGGTTCCCAGGGCTCTCTCTGCTTTGCTGGACATCAATCCAAGATGTCCCTGAAGCTCAAGGGCAGTTCCTGCTCTGCCCAGCTCCATCTCACCAAAATTCCTCCCTCCTGCTCCAGCTCCAAACAAAATAAAAATCAAGTCTGGTTCAGATTGGACCTAAAGAGCTTTTTCAAGGAGAACAAGCTCATGTGTTTAATTACACTAATTTCACTTTGAGGACCTTCACAGCATTATTGGAAGAATCTTTTAGAGCATCCTCTGCCCTGGGTTTGTAGGATTAGGTGCTGGAACAGTGTTTGTCTCTGGTGTGAACAAGCTGTGCTGCATCCACACCAACTCCATGGCATTTGTTTTCCTGAAATTGCCAGTTCTCAGTTCAGTGTGTTACAAATGTCCAGCTGAAAAGCCTTAAATCTTTCTTGCCTGAGCTTGGCAGTGAACCTCTCCTTTTAGCTCGACTGGAAGGAGATTTTGGGGACCAAAGGGGCACACACCAGTACACTTATTTCTCTTTCCTTGCTTCAGTTTGGGAATTAAGTCTCTGTAAAACACTGTCTTGGTCCTGAGGCACCAAAAAAGTTGTGTTTTAACCACTTATCTCTATTCAGGATAAAGTTCACGTTGCACCACCACTGTTCTTTATTTCCACGTGACCTGTAGTCCTCAAAACACACCTCTCTCTACTCGTGGCCTTGGATTTTGTTCCCATTTTTGCTGTTGTCAGTCTCAGTGAGTTTTTTGGAATGTCAGCATTGTTCAAACACAGGAGCTTTAACTACACCCCGTGTGTAAATATGTAAAGGATGTACAGCCCCTGTTGTACTGCTCACCAGGGAATTGTCTCTGAAACATTAAAGCAAAATGTTCTCCTTTGGGGTGGGAGCATCCTTGGGGCTCCTGGAGGTGATGGTCCTGCACTGGGGAAGGGACAGGGCTTCCTCCCCTGATTTTGAGATGGTTTTCACTCATGGGTGAGGTGCTGGGTTGGGTGGTGCTGTTATCCACAGGGGAGTCCCCAGCTGGTGACTGGGAAGCAGAAAAACCTCCAGGATTTGTTGTCACCTTCTTCTCACTGCTGCAAGGAGCCAGGGGAACCACGAGCAGAAACTCTGGAGCAGGGGTGGTGAGGGGCAGTGGCTGCTCCTGGCACTGAGCCTGGGGGATTTCACAGATTTCTTGTACCCTTTGTACCCTTCTTGAGCTGTCCTGGAGGCCTCACATTGGCCTGAGGAAATTCCTGGTTCCTGACCAGATGTTCAAGTTACCTGAACAAATAAATCCCATCAGCATCCGTGACAAGGAACCTTGGAGGTGAAACCAGGGTTGGGTTGGGTTTCCCATGGGTGCAGGGTGGGTAGATTGGCTTAAAGCCATTCCTCCTGTCCTCCAGCCTCCCAGGAAGCAGATATTGCTGGGATTCAGGGAAAAAATTAATATAAAATGCATGGATCCCAGATTCGTGAGGAGCAGGGCAGCCCAAGTGCAAGGGAAGGGGGTCACAGGGTCTGTGTCCACTCTGGTGGCCAGGAAGGGAGAAGGGAGGATGAATGAAGCCTCCTGCAGCCCTTTCTGTCCTTTTGATCCAAATGCTCTGAACTGTGTGGAAATAAAGCTCCTGGGAAGCCCCAGGAGCATTGGCAAGGCCCATCCTTGTGGTGAGGCTGAGTTCTGCCTTTCCCACAGCTGTGCATGAAAGCTGCTGCTTGTGGTGGGAAAGGGTCTGTTTGGGAAAACAGGCACTTCTGCAAGGAATTATCTGTTTTTTAATTTGTTTTTAAGGTGTGGGATTGGGAAGCAGCTTCACTGGTTTTGCCATCGTGGGAAAATCTGTTTTCATTGGGGTGAACAAATATTTTGCTTCCAATGCTTTGCTTTATTGCTAAAAAAAACCCAAACAACCCAAAACCACCAAAAACCTGCAACAAAAAGCTAAAACAGAAGGACCAAAAGCTGTTAAATAAGGGGACATCCTCCCAGCCCTGACCTGCCCCATTTCCCAGGACTCCACCTGATTTATCATGAGCTCCATTTCTTTCCTGGTGCTCTCCAATGCTGTGTGTTGCTTTTCAATTTCATTTTCTCAAGAGTTCTCCATCTGAGCAGGTTCTTTGAGCTTTTTTTTCCCTCTCACTTTGGTTATTTTGGGTGTTTCCCACCACTCCTGCCCCTGTGCAGTGACCATTCCATAGATCCCTGTGCCATGTCCAGCCAGGTCCTGGACTCTTTGGCCCTCACCCCCTGTGTTCCAGCTCTAGGTGCAGGTTTTTATCATGGAATCATGAAATCTGGGAGAGCCCTGCCTGGCCACTGAGCCCCACAGTTACCCCAGCACTGCCAAGCCCACCAGGATGCTTCAGTTCAGGCAATTCCTCCCGCTCTGGACTCCAAATTAGGCTCTTTTTAGACAAAAATCTGCCTTCCAGCAACTGAGTGGCTGCAGATCAAGGGCTGGGATCGCCCCAGAGGCTTCGAGCAGCCTCCACAACCTTCCACACTTTGGAGAGTTCCTTAAAGAGCTCCCCAAGCTCCTCAGCTCCTGTTCCTGCCCCTGTTTCTGGAGTTGGGAAAGAACCTGTAATGAGCTGTGCCCTCTGAGCCTTGGCTGAGCCCTTCTGGAAATAACTTCTAGGAAAAGTTTTGCCTTCCAGTTGTTTTGGAAGTTACACTCGTGATTTAGGAGTTGAGGGGGCATAAAACATTAAAGCTCTTGTTAATAAGTCTTGGCTTGGGAGGGGCAGAAAATAAATCCCAGTATTCAAAGAAATATTGCTAAAATACACAAAGAATATAATCACAGGGAATTTATATGTCATTTTAAAGAAGTTTATGTTGTGGTTTTGGTGTTGGGGTGTTGCAGGGGTGGTTTTGGGAGGTGAATGTACCACCTTCCCTCTGTTTGCTCTTCTTCCCCACACCAGGATTGTGACAGTGAAGCAAAGGTGAAAAACCCACTCTAAGAGGGAACAACTCCACTGCAAAGGCCTGAAAATGATTTTAGAAGTGCCAAGGCAAAGCACAGTGGTGCTGCTTTGGCCCTGGGTGTGTGGGTGCCATGGAGGGAGCAATTCCTGGGAGCCCTGGCCAGGTGTCTGCGCCTCAGCTCCCTCCTGCCCCGGCTGTGGGTGCTCCGACCCCTCTGGGCATCCCCTCATCCCACAGCTGGCACCTCCTCAGCTCCGTGTCCTGGAGCAAGGCATGGAGCTGCTGAGAGCTGCAGGAATGTCTGGGGGAGGTGACAGTCACTGCTCCAGCCTGAGGTGCATCAATGGAGTGTAGGAAAAAGGCAAAATTTCAGGATACAGCCACTGGAGCAGGCTCCCCAAGGAAGTGCTCACTGCACCAATCCTGCCAGAGTTGAAGAAGGGTTTGGACAATTTCTCAGGCACAGGGTGGGGTTGTTGGGGTGTCTGTGCAGGGCCAGGGGTTGGGCTGGGTGGATCTCGTGGGTCCCTTCCAGCCCAGGACATTCTCTGCTGGTTTGTGGAGCTGTGCAGGGGCCAGCCCCTGGCTGAGGGCACAGCCCCAGGTGCCAGCCTGGGCTCGGGGCTGCCCCCAGCTCTGTGCCCACCTCCTGCAGCCTCCCCTGCACTGCCCTCACCTCGGGAGAGCAGCTGGGGAAACAGGGCCTGGCTGGGCTGGAGGAGAAGGATGGGAAAGGTTTTGTAGGGAAGCAGCAGCGGGAGAGAGGGAGGGAGAGAGAGAGAGAGAGAGAGAGAGAGAGAGGTGATGCCTGGGGTCAGGGATGTCCCGGGGGCTCAGCTGGTCCCTGTGGGGTTTGAGGAGGTCCCCAGGACGAGGTGAGAGATGAGAATCTGACTCCGTGTTCTCAGAAGACATAATATAATATAATATAATATAATATAATATAATATAATATAATATAATATAATATAATATAATATAATGTAATACTATTGTAATATAATACTATTGCAATATAATAGTATTATAATATATTATTATAATTATATATTATATATAAAATATATAACTATAATTATAGATTATATAATTATATATTAATATAATTATATATACTACAAATAAATATCTATTTTATATATTTATATTATAAAAATATATAATTAAATATTAATATAATTATATATTCTATTCTATTCTATTCTATTCTATTATATATTTTATAAAAATATTTTATATAGCTATAATTATAGATTATATAATTATATATTAATATAATTATACAATATATACTATATATAAATATTTATATTACATTATATCATATCATATCATATTATATTATATTATGATATACTAAAACTATACTACAGAAATAGAAAGGATACATCGGAAGGCTTCACAAGAGTGATAATGAAAGCTCTGTGACTGACGCCTCAGAGTCTGACACAGCTGATGGTGATTGGTCATAAAATTAAAACAATTCCCACGGAACCAATCAAAGATGAACCTGTCGGTAAACCATCTCCAGACCGCATTCCCGAGCAATCAGATAATTATTGTTTTCATGCTTTTCCGAGGTTTCTCAGCTCCCCAGGAGGAGAAATCCTGGCGCAGGGGTTTGTCAGAGAATATTCCCGTGCCCGGTCTGTGGCTCCCCCTGCTGAGCCCGGCCCCGGGCTCTGCTCGCCGCAGGAGCTTCCCGGGGCCGGGAAGGGTTTTTGGGAAGCCCACGGGGCACCCGAATGCCGGAGTAGGAGCGTGGGGGTGGGAGAGGGGCACCGGCCCCTGCGCTGCACCCCAGCGCTGGGTGATGCTGCAAACACCCCCCGTGCTGCCGCTGGACAGGGGTGGGGATGGAGCTGGTTTGTCCAAAAGCACAGAATACATGCCAGGATGAAGTTTGAAAAAAATTATTATTTAAAATTAGCCCAAAATATATTTTCTTTAGAAAAGTGGGGATTTTGGCTGAGCTGGACCACATCTCCTCTGACCAGGCTCTGTCTGTGCGGTGTTTCCATAAAGAAAAGAGAGAAAATCATAGAAACACAGAATGGTTTTGGTGAAAAAAAAAAAAAAAAAAAAAAAAAAAAAAAAAAAAAAAAAAAAAAGAGAGAGATCTTCTGTCCAGTCCCCTGCTGTGTGCAGGGACACCATCCACTATCCCAAGTTGCTCCAAGCCCTGTTTAACCTGGCTTTGAACACTTCCAGGAATGGGGCAACCTCAGATTCTGGGGACAGCCTGTGCCATGTCCCCAGCACCTTCTGAGTAATGAATTCCTTCCTAACACCTCATTTAAATCTCCTCTCTTAGTTTAAAACTGTTCCCCTGCTGTTCTGCTCCTGCAGGCACCTGCCCTGCCGTGCTGGGCTCTGGAGAAGCCATGGGGAGCTCTGTGGGTGCCCAGGCTGATCCCATCCCGGGTGGGCATTCCTGGTCCCTTTGCTGCTCCCAGCTGAAGCAGCTCCCTGCTGGTGGCAGAGGCCAGGCTGGGTGAGGTGGCCACTCTGCTGGCCTGGGCTGCCAGAGCAGCTGGGAATTTGTGTATCCTGGGAGCATTCCTGGCTGGCAGCCAGGCCAGCAGCATCACCCTGCCTCTGGCACAGCCAGCAGACCTGGGGAATTCATTATTCCCTGATCCTGAGAAGCTCTGCTGGAAAAGCCCTCTCCTTCTTGCATAAAAACTTCCCTGGAGTGGGAAATCCCTTCCTGCTGGGTAGGCTGTTCCCTGGGATATTCCACTCAGTGTTAAATATGAGGAATTTGTACCCACACCAGGATCCAGGTCAGGGAGAAGGGACAGGAGCATCCCCTTGGAAGGGGCCCTTGCCTGGCTCCAGGGCTGGGGCTGCTTCTCCACCACCTTTTGGGATAGAGAGACGTGGGATAACAGATCACGTTAACAAATGTGGGGTTATCCAGCTCCTGCTGGGATCACACCAGCCCAGCAGCTGCTGGAACAGCAGCCACCAGCTCCTGGCTCTGCTCCCAGCTGGGCAGGGCTGCAGCTCTGCCGGGCAGGAGAAGGGGATCAGATTTCCCGGGGCTGGACAGGGCTCAGGTGTGATGGAATCCGGGTGCACCGGCAGGTAAAGCCTTCAGTGTCTGCAATGGATTCACCCAACAGCTTCTGGCAGCATGGAAATGGTTTTTCCTTTTTTAAGGCTCTTTCCTTTTGCCAGGCAGCAGGACCCACAGACTCTCCCTAACCTGTGGCTGCCATGGACTTTCCTTGGAGCCTTTTTGGCCCTTCCAACTCCACTTTTGCAGCCCAGGTGTTTCTGCCTTTTCTTTCCATTCTCTGTTAGTGCAACAGCCCTGTGCTGTGAGACCCAGGCAGCAGCACAGGAACCTGGAAAGACAAATTGTTTGGAAGGAGATGGCTGTTTTTGGGATTTAGGTTTGTCAGAGCTCTGTAAGGAGACCAATTCCTGATGACTGCAGGGAGCCATGGCCAGTGGGCTGTGGATGTGGATGGACAGGGAAATTCAGATGGGACTGAGCACCATGGCAAATATTTCCCCTCTGGGGTGGCCTGGTCCAAGATGCTTGGGAGCATCCCAGATAGAAGGAGTTTGAGGACTTGGGTTTGGGGTCTTGGCACCATCAGCATTTGGAGAACTCACCAGGAGCCTCATCCTAGCAGAAGCAGCAGATGAAGAGTTCAAACAACCTGAATAAACCCTGAATGTGTTTGCAAGTTCTGCTCTTCATGGGGTACCTGAGCCACCCTAATGCCTGTGGAGGGACAGTGAGCAGGGCTGGGACATCCAGGAGGTCTCTGGAGGACTCCCCTGGATGCAGGAATGGCCAGGCTGATGAGGCAGAGAAGAGCCTGCAGGGCTGGCCTTGATCAGCCTGGAGATGTGGAGGCTCAGTTTGAGAAAATATGGAAAAACCAGGGGTAGAAGGTCCTGCCCTTGGCACTTCCCACAGCAGAGTATCCACGGGAAGAGGCAGCACCAGCTCTGAGCATCCTTCCCTGCTTGACCCAGCTCCAGGAGGGTCTGAAATGTGCAGGTTTTAAGCCCAGAAAGAACCCAGCCTTAAATTCCCACCCCAAAATCTCCACACACACACTGAAGCTCTGGGCCAAGCCTCCATGTGCCTCCACGGCCTCTGAGCTGCTCCAGCCCCAATTTCCAAGGAAAATCCTGCATCTGAACAGCTCCTGGGGCATGGGCATGGATGTCCCCAAAGGGACAGTGAGGCAGCTGTGTGGAGAATGCCAGGGATTGGGAAGCTCTGCCACAGGCTTTAAATAAAGACCCCCAACCCCCTGGGGAACTGTGGAGGGCTCCTCCCCTCTTGCCCCCAGGAGAAACATCTGTTGAATTCTGATTTTTCTTTGCCTTAAGGAGTCTGAAGCCGGCTGCCAAGAAGGGGATAAATAAGGAGGCACCACACCCCAGTGTTACAAAACCTTGTATTAATCATCTCCCTTCACTTTCAATATAGAGCAGATATGAAATATAGCCATGGTTCCTAGTTACACGGGAGGAAATGAGTAATAAATACATCGGAGCAAGTGGAAATCACGAGGGTGTTTCACTGGGAACAACATTGGAAAACTGTACACTTGCAAAGACTGGCATCTCCAAACATTAGTATTTCTTTATATTGGGAAGCTTTTACATGTAACAAACATGCTATTGCCGTATATGACAAAAAAACAAACAAACAAACAAACAAAGGAAATTAAAATTTAAAAAATAGGCATTGCTCGGCAACATTAACTAGGCAAAAATAGTTCTTTTGTGCACTAACTTTGTACAGAAAAACCAGGACAAAAGGCATGCATGGACAAGGAGAGGCTGCCCGGGAACGGCATGCAACAGAAGAGAGGTCAAAGCTCTTTAAAGTCAGCTTACAATAGGCATAAATACATCAGGGTTATATATATTAATAAGGGAGGAAGTATTCTGTTTAACATTATTAACATTCCTGTTTTTTTAATGTATTTTTTTTTCTTCCTATTCCTCCCAGAGGAATACACATTCACCTTTAAGTAAAGATAAAGGAATACAAAAAATAAAACTCACTTTGCAAACTCTGATGACTCGTATAAAATCAACTTTAGTGTTATCGTCGCTGTGTGCAAATTATAGACGTCTGCGGGACCCACCCCCGTTCCACCAGGCACATTCCCAAAGCCAAACCCGACATGGAGAAAGGTGACAACAGAAATCGCTTCCCTAAGTGCTGACCCAGCTTCCATCACAGCTTGGGGCTTTTCCTGCTGGATGCCACCCAGGCTCAGCCACCCTAAACCCCTCGGAGGGCTTTGCTGAGCTGAGCTCAACCCCAGCGCAGCCGAGCTCGGGGTGTCCGCGGGGATGGGGACACTGAAGGGACAGGGTTGTGTCCCCAGGGATGGGGACACTGAAGGGACAGGGCTGTGTCTCCAGAGATGGGGACACCAAAGGGACAGGGTTGTGTCCCTGGGAATGAGGACACTGAAGGGACAGGGTTGTGTCCCTGGGAATGGGGACACTGAAGGGACAGGGTTGTGTCCCCAGGAATGGGGACACTGAAGGGACAGGGTTGTGTCTGCAGGGATGGGGACACTGAAGGGACAGGGTTGTGTCTCCAGGGATGGGGACACTGAAGGGACAGGGTTGTGTCCCCAGGGATGGGGACACCAAAGGGACAGGGTTGTGTCTCCAGAGATGGGGACACTGAAGGGACAGGGTTGTGTCCCTGGGGACAGGGACACTGAAGGGACAGGGTTGTGTCTCCAGAGATGGGGACACTGAAGGGACAGGGCTGTGTCCCTGGGGACAGGGACACCGAAGGGACAGGGTTGTGTCTCCAGGGATGGGGACACTGAAGGGACAGGGTTGTGTCTCCAGGGATGGGGACACTGAAGGGACAGGGTTGTGTCCCTGGGGACGGGGACACTGAAGGGACAGGGTTGTGTCCCTGGGAATGGGGACACTGAAGGGACAGGGTTGTGTCGCATCCACCAGGCCCAAGGCCACTTGTGTGTGCTGGGCTGGCTGGGGAACAGCACCAGGAGAGGGTCTCAGCGGTGCTGGGGGGCAGCAGGGGGGGGGGGATTTGCCCACCCGACCCCCAGGACCCCGCAGTGGTGACATCTCCAACAGGACAGGGAGGGGACAGCAGCGGGGATACAAAAAGAAAGGCACTGCCGCTTTATTACTGAATATTTGACTTCACTCATGCAACTGTCGGAGGAGTTTTTGTTTTCTTTTTTTTTTTCTTTCTATAAATAACTTTTATTTCTTTTAGGATTCAAGCTTTCCCCCCCCCCCCCCCCCCCACCCCTCCCTTTTAAGCTTCTTTCCCTGGAGCTCTGCCACCTGCACTTAGCACTGGCAGGCAGAGCCAGGCAGCACTTCCCGAACACAACTGAAGCCACTTTTTTGTTGTTTTTACTCAAAAAAACAAAACAAGAAACAGCAAACACAACTAAGTCGTTATTAACCTCTAGACTGTCAATGGAAAATAAGCTTTTTTTTTTTCTTTTTAACATCAAAAGGATAAAACAATTGAATTATTTGGTGGTTGTTAATAACAGACATTATCATGGTTCCCAGCCACAGCAAGTTAATAGGTAAAATATCCAAAATAATCTCTCTGAACAATCAGAAAACCTCCGTGTCCATAGTCAGCGAAGGAATAAATAGAATTTCAGCTCTGTAAATACACTGGAGTCTCCCTGAGGGAGGCTCCTGCCACGGTGGCTCTGCTCACACCTCACAAGCTGGGGGTGCTCGGGGGTGACCCAGGTCCCCAGCGCCGACCCCGCTTCGCCTTCACCTCCTCACACCCCTCCCCAACCTCCCTGGCCTTCAGGTTTTCCCTTCTCCACCTTCCCCATCGCCCCCCTCAACCTCCTGTCTGCCGGGAAGCAGGACACCAAGGAACAGCAAACATAAAACATTGCATTTGGCACTTGGGTTTTTGTATACATATATATATAGATAGATATATTTCTTTTTTTTTTTTTATAAAAAACAACTTAAAAATGCTGCATGACAAAAGGATTCACACGTCTCCCAGCCCTGCCCATGCTCTGGCTCCCCCTGAGCCCTGCTCCCTCTGATCCTGGCACACAATGCTGCCCATGTTCTCCTCACAGCCCATTTTGGAAATATTGCTGCCACCCATCAGCTCAGTCAATTGATTTTATATTTATTATTATTCCATTGGAGGACTCGGAGCAGCATTGGGACTGGGGGGAGCATCACTGCAGGTCAGCGCTGGGTCAGATTTACCAATTTAACACCAAATTTAGCTCCTGTTATAAAAAGCAGCAGTGGGAGAGGGGCAGCCTGGCCCCTGCCAGCCCCATGGGTAATGCCAAGAAAACAAGGCTGTGAAGCTGCATTTTGGTGCCCTTTGTGACTTGGGTATTATTTGGGGGCTCCTTCATTCCTCATTGGCCATGCTGGAAAAGCCCCTTACAGCTGGATTTGGGCAGGCTGGGCCAGACGTGTGGAGCCAGGATGCAGGAACCTCTCCCAGTGTCCCCAAATTCACAAACTCCCCCCGGGATCCTCCTCTGGGTGAGATGCCCCCGCTCCATCCCGCATCCCAATCCAACGGGGGCGCAGGGACAGGCACCCCCTGACCCTCCGCTGCCCTGAGCACAACGCTGCCTCCAGGCTGCAGATCTCTTGGCTAAACTGAAAGGAAATTTTGGGGTTATTTTGTTATTTCCGTTTCAATCTGGGCTCGCCAGGTCAGCCCGCACTCGAAAGCGGCGAAACTCGAGAGATGGGAGCGCTGGCCCCGCAGCCCCTGTAGGGCAGGAATCCTCCCCAAAGGGTTTTTGGTCACACACCCCCACGTGGTGCTCCGTGCTCCTTGGTATCCTCCTCCAGGAGCAGGGTTTGCCCACGGTGAACCCTCCACTGTCAGCACTCTCCTCCTCCTCCTCCTCCATGTCCGCCCCAACCTCCCCGTGCTGCTTCGTCGTCGTCGCTGAGATTTTTGTTTTTTTGCCATCTTTCCCCCCCACCCCTTAGCATGGATGTAATAAATGACAACACAAATTCCAAGTCTAATGATATGTTCACAAGGACAATCTACACATTCACAAAATTAAAACAGAGGAGAGAGAGAGAGAGAGAGAGAGGAGAGGAGAGGAGAGAGGAGAAAGGATGCAAGCTATCGCTGAGGCTCCCTCAAGCCCCGACCTCGCCGCTGGACCCGCAGCAGTTGTTGTCCCGCCCAGCGTCCCCGTGGCGACGCCTTCTAGATCGTGGAGGTTCTGTCGACACCATCTGCAAGTGGGAAGGGACAATTAGGAGCAGCCCCAGCGAGCACTGGTACCCCCCGAGCTGGGGATTTAGGGGATGGACCCCCCAGAGCAGCCCCAACCCACAGCCCCGACAGCGAGGCGCTGCTGGGGCCATCCCCACCACCTCCCATCTCCCCGAGGGGTGCAGAAGGGTTTTGGGGTGTCAGTGCTCTGCTGGTCCCTCTGTGCCACCAACTGTCCCCATCCCACAGCCGTTTCCCCAGGTTGCTGTCCCAGCACCAGTCCAGGCCTCCTGCCACAGCCCCACAACCGCTTTCCCAGGAGCAGAGGGGGTTTCTGGGCAGCCTGGACTTGTCACAAGGCAGGTGACAGTCTGGGACTCTCCTACAGCGTGACAAGTTCGTGTGTCCCTGACCAGGAGTCAGGGGACAGGGACAGAGCTGGTCCCAGGGGCTGCCTTGCCCAAAGTTCACCCAACCCTGCAACAGCTGCACCGCAGAGGATGCAAAATTTTCCTCCATCTGAGGATTGTGGAAGGACAAAAAGCCCCCAGGCATCGTTTCTGTCTCCCCAGAGCCCCTGTTCCCAGCTCCCTGTGACAGCAGGGATGCATCCAGCCACAGCCCAATCCCAGGAACGAGGGGTCCGTGACCCACCCAAAGCCTCACCACTGACCCTGCTACCAGCAGCCCCCTGTCCCCACCCCCAGGGGCAGAAATCAGCACCCAACAGCACTTCCAACCCTCCAGCCCTGATCCCACCCCCATCCCCCATCCCCAACCCCATCCCCAGGATGGAGAGCGGCAGGAGGCAGCTCCCAGAGTGGCTGTGGAACAGAGAATTCCCTGTTACCACATGGGGCACCACAGCCACCTCCCTCCTTGACACTAAAAACAAACAGGTTTGTTACACCTTTTTTTTTTTTTTTTTTTTCTCCCCCGAAAGGTTTATTTTTTTAAGAGCTATTTATAGCACAACCGGTTTGGAGAGGCTCGGGGAATGCGACCTGGAAAAAATAACTTGGAGGAACAGTACCCTGCAGAGGAACAAGACAGCTAAGCCTCGGCTGGGCACGCGCCGGAGAAACGCTTCGGGTGACAGAAGTGTCCTTGTTTTCCCAGCCAGGGATGCTGCCAGGGCCCTGCTGCTTCCCACAGTCCTTGTTCTCCCGTTCCTCTCCCCAGGAAGGGCTGTTCCATCTGCAGGGAGCCTGGTGGCACTCGTCCTCTCCGAGGGCTCCTGTCCTCAGCCACGGGTCACGGTCCAGGGTTTCCGCAGCAGACCCGAGCCGGTCACCGGGGACTCCGCGCTCGTCCCATCGCCGGGGCCATCCCTTGTGCCTGGGGCTCCACTGGACACCAGGAGCTTCTGGGGCTCTGTGCTGCACCGGGCTCTCCACTGCTCTGCTGCTGCTGCTGCTGCCTTTCCATCTTCCCTGCTTGGTTTTGCCCCGGTCCTCCTCCCTCCCCGTGCCCGTTATCCACTGGCACCCCCGGCTGTGCGAGGACTGCCAGCACCAGGGCACGGTGCCCGGCACAGCCCCTGGCACAGCTCCTGGCACAGCCCCTGGCACAGCCTGGCAGGGATTCACCCCTGGCCAGAGGAGGGATCCGGTGGCAGGAGGGCACAACGCTCCAAAGCCGTGAGCCACCCGAGCGCGTTGGCGGCAGGGGCTTTATCGAGAGCTAACGAGAGTAGCGAGCTAACACTAATTACCATTAGCAAGCTGAAGAGTGGCTAATTAGCACAGACTCCACGAGTGCTGGTGCAATCCCTGCGTTCGGCTTTGCCCCTGCCCCGGCCGCCTCGCCGAGAGAAGCCGACGTTCCCATGGGAACAGCCCCAGGAGCATCCTGCATCCAGCCCCGTGCTGCTCTCACAGCCACAGCCTGTCCCAGCTTTTGGGGGGCACGGGGCAGGGGCAGGTGCTGGGGGGCTCAGCAGAGGAGGCGTGGACGTGCTGGAAGAGCCCCAGGAGGAGGGAATGCTCACCGCTGAGTGCGTGCTCCGTCATGCTCAGGCACAGGGACTCCAGCCTGTTGTTGATGTCAGGTTCAGTCACCGGCACCTGGAACTCTGCAGGGACAAAGGGAATAAGAGATCCTGGTCAGGGATCTGGCAGGGACCCTGCCTGCCTGCTCTGTGTGGGAAAACCATCTGAAAAATGCCCCAGGAGGGTCTGACAGGACTGCCAGAAAAATCATCTTCAGCAAGAGACACTCACAAAAGCAGTCATCACCCCGTTATCCATAAAGGATGTATTTGAGGGGGTTTCAAAGATGTAAGGGGCAGCTGGAGCAAGAACAAAACCCCACCCAGGGAGGGGGCAGCCCTGGTCATCTCCTGGGGATGGATGCTGTCCGTGCTTGGACATGGGATGGCAGCACAGACCAGCACAGCCACTGTCTGGCTTCTCCGGGACCAGCTTGGCTCCCACTCAGCCGCCCACGTCATCACTGCCACATCCCTGGGGGGGTGAGCACAAAAAAGGGGACACACACATGAAGTCTGGAGCATTCCAACACCCCTGTCCTAATCTAAAGAGCAGCAAACTTTCCCCACCCTGCAGCAAAACCCGCAACTACAGCTCGTGCTGCTGTGCGGGACGGCATCTCCCGCTTTCCACCGGCTCACAGGAACATGGGATGAGATCCAGGAGGGCTGAGGTCCCCCCACAGCCTGGCAAACAGTGGTTTGTGAGCCCAGCATCACATCATTTCTTATTTTCCTTACGACTTAATCCACGTCTTTGGCTCCCCAATCCTCCTACGCCCTCATCCACCGCAGGCTGACACGAAGAGAAACCCATTTATTCTCCTCCAGCGCCTGAGAAATGTGCCCTTGTCCCAGTGTTTAATCAATACCTGGGAACAGCTGCTGCTCCTGCTGAAGGGAACATTTGCTGCCCAAATGCTGCAGTTTACCACCACTGGCTGCCAGCCCAAAGCAGCAGGAGCGTAGGGATGAGGGAGAGCTCACTGGGGGATGGATTCCCTGTCCCGAGGTGTAAATGGTGATGGGGTGTTGGTAGGAAAAGGCTCAAAGCTAAGGAAGGGATACACAAAGAGGCTTCCTCAGGGCCAGGATGCTCCAGGTCCAGGGTCCAAGGTCAGAGGGATCCTCCCTGAATCAGAGGATGCTCCTATACACAGGAGCACTTTGGCAGTGCTGGGGAAGGAAGCACTGACACAGCAGCATTTCCCTTCACACGCACTGTGGAAAGAATTTCCCCTGAGTGCATGAAGGCAGTCCTTCCGCAGCGGGGCTGTGGCCATCCATCAGGAAAAGGTGATGGATGAGCCACCACCTTCCCTCCTGACAGGAGCCCCTCAGAAACGAGCTAGGCAAGGCACTGTAACACACAGAGTCAAGGTGGCACATACAGGGTCAGAAATCCCTCCAGGGATGTGTATGGTTATCCCAGGAATTCAGAGATAGCCCAGTGGGAGCACACTGTGAACCATAGGGAGGCTCACCAGCACAGATCCTCTCACCTCCCCCTCATCTCACCTGGCTGTGGGTGAGTGGAAAAGCCCCTCTGGTGCCTACCTGGCTGCTGAAACATCAGCATGGTCTGCGGGGACGTGTGGACGGGCAGCGAGCGCGTCCTCTGCACCGAGCTGTGGCTCCGGCTGGGCATGCTGTTACTGCCCCCAGGGTTGGCAAACCACAGGTTCTGTGGGGAGCAAACACAGGGCTGGGATGCAAAGCAAAGCCCTCTGTGCTGTGGGTTTATAACCACTTTGGGCTCGTAGGATCACAGGGTGGAAGGGTTGGAAGGCACCTTACAGATAATCTCATTACACCCCCTGCCATGGCAGGGACACCTTCCACTGTCCCAGGCTGCTCCAAGCCCTGTCCAACCTGGTCTCAGACATTTCCAGGGATAAGGCAGAGCTTCTCTGTGCCAGGGCCTCACCATTCTCACAGCCAAGAATTCCTTCCCAGTATCTCATCAAAATCTCCCCTCTGCCAATTTAAAACCCTCCCTCCCCTTCCTCCTACCATTATCTGCTCTTGCCAAAATCCCCTCTCCATAATTTATAAGCCACTTTAAGGACTCAGCTTTTCCCCTTCTGTAGCTCCCACCTCCACATCCCACTGGCACAGAGGGGAGCCCATCCCAAATGCCTGCAAACTGCTGGAAGAGTGGGAAAAAACCTGGGGATGATCTGGACAAGTGAGAGAAGGAAAAACAAAGGAAGCTCGCGGGAAAGGGATGGAAGAGCCAGGAACGCCGACCAACCTGTCTGCCTTGCTTGAGGATGGCAGGGCTGGCAGCAGGGCTGCGCTGGGGGGTGCCCAGCAGCCCCGTGGGGCCCAGCAGCCCCAGCCGGGCCGTGGGGAGGTTGCGGGAGGGGATCTGGAACTGCCGGGGGTTCCTCCGGGCCAGCCCCGCCCCCGCGGAGCCGGCGGTCGGGAGCGAGTTGGACTGGCCAAAGCCTCGGCTGTGGAGAGAGAGAGAGAGAGAGAGAGAGATGGGGGTGAGACACTGAGCCCTGACCCTGCCACCCCACCAGGGGTGACACTGAGCCCTGACCCTGCCATCCCATCAAGGGTGACACACTGAGCCCTGACCCTGCCACCCCACCAGGGCTGAGACACTGAGCCCTGACCCTGCCATCCCACCAGGGGTGACACTGAGCCCTGACCCTGCCACCCCACCAGGGCTGACACACTGAGCCCTGACCCTGCCATCCCATCAAGGGTGACACTGAGCCCTGACCCTGCCATCCCACCAGGGGAGACACTGAGCCCTGACCCTGCCATCCCATCAAGGGTGAGACACTGAGCCCTGACCCTGCCATCCCACCAGGGCTGAGACACTGAGCCCTGACCCTGCCACCCCACCAGGGCTGAGACACTGAGCCCTGACCCTGCCACCCCACCAGGGCTGAGACACTGAGCCCTGACCCTGCCATCCCACCAGGGGAGACACTGAGCCCTGACCCTGCCATCCCACCAGGGGTGACACTGAGCCCTGACCCTGCCATCCCATCAAGGCTGAGACACTGAGCCCTGACCCTGCCATCCCACCAGGGGTGACACACTGAGCCCTGACCCTGCCACCCCACCAGGGGTGAGACACTGAGCCCTGACCCTGCCATCCCATCAAGGGTGACACACTGAGCCCTGACCCTGCCATCCCACCAGGGGTGACACACTGAGCCCTGACCCTGCCATCCCACCAGGGGTGACACTGAGCCCTAGAAGAGGGTCCTGACCCTCCCACCCCACTGAAGGTGAGACACTGAGCCCTGGCAGGGAGTCCTGATCCTCCCATCATCCCACCAAGGGTGAGGCACTGAGCCCTCCAAGGGGCTTTTGACCTTTCCATCCCACCAAGGGTGAGGCACTGAGCCCTCCAAGGGGCTTTTGACCTTTCCATCCCACCAAGGGTGAGACACTGAGCCCTCCAAGGGGGTCCTGACCCTCCCACCCCACCGAGGTGGTCCCTGCACCCTGCACAGGCAGTGGGAAGGAGCAGTCTGGGTGGGCAGCGTCCTCTCTTCTTCCCGCCTGCCACTCTCCTTCCCACCCTTCTGCAGTTCCCAGATCCACACTGGTTTTCTTTAAAGCTTATTTTACTCCTGCAAAATGGGTCTGTTCTTAAATACAATCTAAAATAATCCAGGTAGTGCCCCTGGAATTTGATTTCTTGGAGAATCCTCATGAGTGGATTCTCCAGTGTCTAATTTAAGTTCAGCTTTTGCTGTTGCATTTTCTTTCTCCCCTTCTAGGAGGTTTGTTTTTACAAATATGGTCACCTCTGAGACTTCTCAAGTTCTGTAAAATTTGGTTAGAATGACCTAATAAATCCAAGTTTTATTAAGAAGGGCTGAGCTAAAGGAGCTGAAATCTCATCCTGGAAGTTCCTATACTCCCAGTTATCTCAAAAACCACTGTTTTTTTGGGAATAAAAAACTTGTAACAAAACAAGCTATGAATAAAACAAAGTGGTGATGTCGTTAAAAGTGATTTAAAGATCTTTTTTCTTGGCACAACCCTGTGCTTTCTAGGATCACCTGAAATGCAGCAACACCCTGGAAGTGAGCAAACATGGACACAGCCTGCCTGGCTCTCTGACTGCACCTCTGGCTCTGCAGAGCTTCCAGCCTTTTTTTCTGCCACTTGACAGCTTTTGGAGGAAACTCCAGTGCTGATGCCATCACAAAGGGCAGCAGGGAAAGAGCCCAGTACTGGGGACACCCTGCACAGCTGGGAAGTGCCGGGTTTGGAGCCATGGAGGCAGGGTGGGATGGGAGGGAAAGGCACACACAGGGACACTGCCTGCTGTGCTCCCGTCCCAGCCAGCACCTGGGATTGCATTGCTGAAGCTTTTCCAACCCTTCCCCTTCCCTACACACAGCTCTGAACCCAGCAGGACTCATCCCTCCCTCTGGGGGGGGGTGTTCCCACCTGGAATGCTCTTGGTCTGGCCACTGCATCCATCCCCCCTCCTGAAATCACAGAATCCCAGAATGATGAGGTTGGAAGAGACCTCTGAGATCACCGAGTCCAACCCATGCCCTAACACCTCACCCAGACTGTAGCACCCAGTGCCATGTCCAGGCTTTTTTAAGCACATCCAGAGATGGTGACTCCACCACCTCCCAGGGAAGAGCATTCCAGTACTTTATTATTCTTTCAGTGAATTTTTTTTTCCCTAAAACAGTACAGTTTGGGGCTTCAGGAGTTCTGTCAAAGCTTAAATCCCCTCCTTACTGAGTTTGTGAACGATCAAAATGAAAAGGGAAATATAAATTAAATAGGAACTGAAATGAAAGATCCCGACAACGCGCGGGTTTGTTGTAAACGTTGCTAAACAGGAGCTGAAAAAGCTCAGGGAGCTGCAGCTGAGGAGGGGAGAGCTGCTTTGGAGCTCCATATAATCCTCCTGGAGGAGATATATTATATTATGTTATATTATATTATATTATATTATATTATATTATATTATATTATATATAAATATTAATATTTTACATTATATATTATATTATTGTATAATTATATATTATATTATATTATATTATATTATATTATATTATATTATATTATATTATATTATATAATTACATAATATATATTTCTTCCTAATATCCAACCTATCCCTTCCCTGCTGTAGCTGGAGAGACTGTGTCCTCTGGTTCTGTCAGAGACCAACCCCACCTGTCTGCAACCTCCCTTCAGGAAGGTGTACAGAGCAATAAGGTCACTTCTGAGTCTCCTCTTCCCCAGGCTGAGCACCCCCAGCTCCTTCAAACATTCCTCACAGGGTTTGTGTTCCAAGCCCCTCTCCAGCCTCCTTGCCTCCTCTGGATGTGCTCAAGCCTCTCAGCATCCTTCCCGAACTGAGGGGCCAGAGCTGGACACAGCACTCAGGGTTTGGCCTCACCAGCACAGAGTACAGGGGCAGGATGAGCTCCCTGCTCCTGCTGGCCACACCATTCCTGATACAGACCAGGTTCCATTGGCCTTCCTGGCCACCAAGGCACACTGCTGGCTCATACTCACACTGCTGGCCCATGTTCCCACGTACCTCCTCTGCTGCCGATAGCCCGACAGCTCCAGGAGGGATTTCCGAGGGAAAGACCGAAAGAGTTTCTGCACCTGCTGTTTCCATGACAGCAGCCGCTTCTTCTGGATCTCTGTAAACGCCTGCCCCCCAAAAAAAAAAAAAAAAAAAAAAACAAGAGAAAAATAGGAAATGGATGAATATTCTTCTGGACAAAGCCAGCAGGGATGTGCAGGTGGGAGTGTGGGTAAAGAAAAGCAGCTGGAGAAGGTGATGGGGTGAGTTGAGCCCCATCAGAAATTCCGGGGGGAAACACTGGTCTTTCCTCAGGATTTGCTAATCTCAGGTGGAGAAAATGCTCTGGCAGCATTCCCTGTGCCCCAGAGTGACAGCCCAGCTCTGCCTCAAGGCTGCCAACTCCTTTTGGCAGAGCGAGGCTTTGACGGTGGGTCCTGACGGGTGGTGACACTTGTCACCTGGATGTGGCTCTAGAAATGCTGTCAGGGTGAGCAAAGCTGGGATTTGGAAAGCTGAGCTGCCCTGTGGCATCCTGCATCCTATCCCCCTTCTTGGGGCTGGGCAGAGCTTGGCTGTGATCCTGGCACTGACAGGCTCAGGGGAGGTCACCCAGGGTGAGCCTGTCACCCACACAGGCTCCCTGCAAAGGTCACCCTGGCAGTGACAGAGCTGGCAGTGACAGAGCTGCTCCCAGAGCTCCAGGCAGGAGGTGTGGGTGACAGGGACACCCACGTGCCACCACTGCTAACTTTAGACACCCTAGGTCTCTGCTGGAGAGTAGCAGAAGTCTCCAGAGGACAATCTGGAGGCTAATTAGTGCCTGACTTGATTGCTCTGAACCACTCAGGAGGAGATGCTCTCTCTCTCCTGGCGCTGATTATGTCAGAGCACAGAGGGTTTGTCCTGGGACCTGGGTGGCTCTGCTGGGAGAAGTGCAGGCACTTTGGGAAAAGTTCCATGTCCTCCTGGCTCTGCTCTCTGGTCCTCAGCTTCCACCACTTTTTTTCCAGGTGATGGAAGCAGTTTCTTCCAGGTGCTGCCAGGGCAGGTAGGAGACACTGCAGGACACCAGGGCCACTGGCCATCCCTCCCTGCCAGCAGGCAGGAGCGTGCCAGAGCCCTGTGGCACAGCCTGGGCCATCCCAAGCCATCACTCAGCCAAGGCAGATCCTCTGGGAGCAGGAACAGATGGAAAATCCCTGTTGCAAAATCCCAAGAGCACGTGGTGCAAAACGGGAGGAGGCAACGCCGGGTCTGTCTGATGGGAACTGCCTGCACGTTCATCCCAGGGCTCCTGCTTTCATCCAGCTGCTGATGGGACTGATTCTTGCTTTCATCCAGCTGCTGATGGGACTGTCACGAGCCAGATGAATTTCCCAGCTCCAGGCCTTGGCAATTAAAGCAGCGTGGGGGGAAGCAACATTTCCATGCACCACGTTGGAGCTACCGCCTGCTCCAAGCCTGCTCTGTCAGAATTACTATTAATACCCCCCAAAAATATTTGTGTTAGAAACCCAAAGGTTTACATAAACAGACACTTTGGAAACAGTTTCCAAGTGATGAGAACAACAGTTTTAGATGATCTGACACGACTCACCTCGTGGATTAGACATTTGTCTATGAGCTGTAAATAGGAACTTATATTCTCTTCATCGGGTCGGGAAACTAAAAGTTGTGTGCAGACTGGAAAAAAAAAGAACAAGAGAAGGGAAATGGGGATGGGGACATCAGGATGGGGCCCAGGAGGGGTCCCACAACCACCTTGGACATCCTGTTTCCCTTGTAACCAAGAGTAGGTTTTTCATCAGTGAGAAAAAACGCCCTTCCCCAATTCCTGCCGAGCCTTCCTATATTTAGGGCCAGATTTTGTTCTCTGTTATGATGGTGTAAATCCAGAGTAGCACCATTGGAGTCCCCAAAATTAGACCTAAGCAACTCAGGGGCACAGGATTAATCCCTGTTCATAGGCAAGAGAGCTCCATCTCCCATGGCCAAATCTGCCCCCACTGCAGAGTGGTAAATTCCCACCTTCCCTGATGAATTTTAACCTCTTTTGGAATGAATATCATTAAAGGAAGTGAGAATGAGCTCACAGAGGAATGAGTTTCTCCTGTTGAAAACCCCTGGGCAGGGATGCCTGGGGATCCAGAAGGACACCACATCTCAGCAGAGCTTGTGCCACACTCTGACATTTGTCACAGAAATAAAATGGGGGCAGAGCCCCCCATGTGGCTGTTTCTGCAGGGAACCAGCTGGGGACAAATTCTGCACCAGGTTCCTGTGTAGAAAAAATCTCAGCTATTTTAGAAAAAATCTCAGCTCTTTTTTTGCAAGAAAGGTCAGAAATAGAGAAAAGGCTGATATTTCTTTGTGGTACCCCAATGAGGTTCTTCCTGTTCCCAGTCTCCTGCAGATGAGACCCCCCCCCTTTTCCACTTCCCCAGGGAGATCTCCCTCCATGCAGCCACCACTGACACCCCAGGTGCCACCAGCAAGGTCAAGGCACATCCAAGCTCACAGAGATTTGCTCCAAGAGCCCTGAATATTGCACAGGAGGTCAGTCCCCACCTCAGCTTGCTCCTGTTCCCTCCCAATGTGTTTTCCCTGATGCAAAGCTGCACACCCTGCACTCGACAGGGAATGGCACCAGAGTATTCTGCACGTCCTGCATCCAAACTGGGGCATGAAAAGGGGCTTGGACCCACTGATTTGCACTCCAAATGGCTCATGTCCAGCCCAGGCACCACTGCTACCCTGCTCCAAGCAGAGGAAGACCAAGGGATGCTGTTCAAAACAGCTGTGGATCACTGGGATGACCCCAGGGCTCTGGATGGGAAGAGGGAGCACATCTTCCACTCCTGACCTTGGGAAAAGCTGTGATTTCTGCCTCTGATCTGGGGCAGGGAGAGGATGCTCCACCTTGGACCTGGAGTTTGGAATGCATGCCATCCATCTTGGACCTCAGGCAGGCAGCTTGAGCCATTGCTGCCCCTCCCCAAAATCCCAACCCACCTGCCCTATCTTACCCCTAACCCCAACATGACAGGACCTCAAAAAACCATCACCCCTCAGACTGGCACCTGCAGGAGCTCAGGGAAAGGCAGGAAGGGAAAAACTCAGGGAAACTCCTCCCTGGTGATGAAAGTGGCACCGGCAGGAGCTCAGGGAAAGGTGGGAAGGGAAAAGCTCAGGGAGACTCCTCCCTGGTGATGAGACTGAGACCTGCAGGAGCTCAGGGAAAGGTGGGGAGGGAAAAACTCAGGGAAACTTCTCCCTGGTGATGAGACTGGGACCTGCAGGAGCTCAGGGAAAGGTGGGAAGGGAAAAACTCAAGGAAACTTCTCCCTGGTGATGAGACTGAGATCTGCAGGAGCTCAGGGAAAGGTGGGAAGGGAAAAACTCAGGGAAACTTCTCCTGGTGATGAGAGTGGGACCTGCAGGAGCTCAGGGAAAAGCGGGAAGGGAAAAACTCAGGGAAACTCCTCCCTGGTGATGAGACCGGGACCTGCAGGAGCTCAGGGAAAGGTGGGAAGGGAAAAACTCAGGGAAACTCCTCCCTGGTGATGAGACTGGGACCTGCAGGAGCTCAGGGAAAAGTGGGAAGGGAAAAACTCAGGGAGACTCCTCCCTGGTGATGAGACTGAGACCTGCAGGAGCTCAGGGAAAAGTGGGAAGGGAAAAACTCAGGGAAACTCCTCCCTGGTGATGAGACTGGGACCTGCAGGAGCTCAGGGAAAGGCAGGAAGGGAAAAGCTCAGGGAAACTTCTCCCTGGTGATGAAAGTGGCACCGGCAGGAGCTCAGGGAAAGGTGGGGAAGGGAAAAACTCAGGGAAACTCCTCTCTGGTGACGAGTCCGAGGAGAAAGGGCAGCTGCTCACCTTTGCCCATCACTCGGGTGAACTGGCCGGGCAGGTCGCCCTCGGGCAAAGGGGCCCCTCCCGACTCGCCCTCGCAGCCCGGCAGATGGTGCTGCTGCATCCCGGCAGCGGCCGCCGAGTCCTTGCAGTCCGAGCCTTGGCCGTCCCTGTCCGAGCCCAGCAGGGAGGAGGGGTGGCCGTGGTGCGAGTCCACCTCCCGGCCGTGCTCCTCCGTGCTCGAGCTCTGCGAGGAGTAGGCTTTGATGGGCGTGAGGATCATTTGGTGCAGCTCCTGCAGCGGGACACGCAAGTTGCCGCCTTCCAGGATGTCCTGTGGGTGGAAGCGGAGAGAGGAGGGTTTGTCTCTGCAGGGACAACAGCACCCCTCCTGTGACCCCCTGAGGATTCCCAGCTTCATTCCACAGTCAACAGCAACATTTCATCCATCCATCAAGTCTTTTCTTTTTATCAGGGGAGTGCTGATTATCCATGGATGTGTTCAGACCTGAATCCTCAGAGATAAATGTGCCCCCATCAACCACTGGGACCCAAACCCAACTTCAATGTTTCCACATTTCCACCAGGGAAATGCCAAGTCCATGTCATGTCCATGTTATGTCCATGTCACCACCTTAAAAGTGGAAATATTCAAAAAATGTATTTTAAAATATCAAGTATTTTGTGTATTTTAAAAATATATCACATCACCGAGTGCTGAGCTGATAGTAAAAGGAGGCTTTGGCTTTTCCTAAAGAGAAGGAGCCCTCAGAGATCTGTCCCATTGTGCCAGTGAACCTTCAAATGAGTCAGAGGTGGTTCTGACAGAGTAGATGGCAAAAATGTATTTGTTGGTTCCCCAGTAATCCTACAATCCCAACATTTCAGCTCTATTTCATTGGAATTACATTAACATGGGCTCATTTTCTGTTTCCAGCTCCACCTTCAAGCCTGTCTCCCATTAACTGCTCTGCCCCTAAAGTGCTTGCCATGGCATCCTCGTGCTCTGGGATCACCTCAGAGCCCAGGACCATGCTGGGATGCAGGAGCCTGTCCTGGGGCAGCTGTGGGGACATCCCTGTCCACTCTGGGATGGGCTGAGGAGTGGATGCAGAGGGCACTGGGAGGGTTTCAAGGGGAGCAGGTGATTTGTGGTCAGATGCAGAAGAGAACTGATACCCCCACAGCAAAACCATTCAGAGATCCTGGGGCAGATCCACCCAGGAGAGAATTTGGGTGCACCCCAGCCTCACTCCTGGTGTGGATCAAGAACTCCATTTCTATGGTCAGATCCTTGTCCCACTGATGGGAAATAACTGCATTTTGTTTTTAATGTGGCCTGGACCAGAACAGCTCTCTGCAGGCTCCTGCACAGTCTGGCTCATAGGATACTGCTTGGAAAGAGGCAACTTTTGGAGTGAATCCTGATGTGCTGAAGGAAGGAAAGGACACTAAGTGGGCACATGGGATGTCTGCAAGCCCTGAAACAGTTGTTGACTCTGATTCCTGCTGCATTCCCAGCTCACTCTTGGACGTCTCAGCTCCATTTCTCACAAAGATCTGGTGTCAGTCTGCTGGGCACTATTTTTCTGGGAGAAAATACTGCCCTGCTAACTAGCAGAGAGGGGTGGAGCAGCTCTTTCCAAGAAAGCAGCAGTATTCAGCAGCGAGACACTGCCCAAAAACATCAAGTCCCACACATGCTCTTGCTTAGCAAAAACTGGATAGGAAGCCTGGAAAAGCAGAGATGTCTCCTCCCAGGGAAAGCAGCTCACAGGCAGCTCTGAGCCCCAGCAGAGCAGGACAGGGTCACAGTGCCATGGCCCAAACCCACCCCAGAGGGCTCCAAACCAGTCCCTGCCACTTTCCTCCTGGATTTTACAGCGTGCCTGGCTGGCTGTGCCAGCTGAGCTGGGCTCCAGCTCCTGCACAGCACCACTCAATCAATACCAGATTCCCAAATCTCAGTGGAGGAGTGGAGGAAGAGGCTGTGCAATAGCCTGGAAAACACAGGGCTGCAGCCAGCTCCATCCAGCTCTTGGATTTAATAGTTATTATTAATAACGGAGGTAAATATGGCTTTATTAGCTCCTGCCATACTCTGAGCACAAGCCCATATTATAAATAAATAGTGAAGCAGCGAGCTAAGGAAAACACCAATAAATAGCAACACACCACAGAAGTATTTAAAAGCCCCTAGTGGGAGGCTCTGCAAGTTGCTGTTTGAAGATGGTGCAATTAAGTATAATATAATACAGCTATAATAAATAGGGAGAGGTTGGGTGAGCTGCTCCCAGCCAGGCTGTGGTGCTGCTACTTCCCCAAAAGCCCTTCCTGCAGGGTTTAAGCTTTTGTTGAAGTGATAAAGAAGTTTCTATTTATTCTCCTTGGAAATTCAAGATGTTGTTCAGGCACTGATGTGGGTGTCTGGTGTTTTATCCCAGGACAGGGTGCCCATATGATGTTCCAGGAATTATCAAATTTTTCTGAGCACCCTGGAGCTGGCTAGGGCTACAGGGTACATCCGTGCCAGCTGTGAGAGGTGTGGGAGATGCATTAGGACTCACTCTGCAAAACACAGCTTTGAGCAATGTGGTCTAATGGAAGGTGTTCCCCCACCATGGCAGAGGGTTGGGACTTTAAGGTCCCTGCCAACCCAAACCTGTCACAGACATCTTTTATGAAAAATCCTTTCCTTAGGATTTTTTCTCCTGGGAAGCTGAGAGGCCTCAAGAACAAAATGTAACCAATGGTTATCTGCTGCTGTGGAATGCAACAGGTGCATCTGTGTTGGTCTCATGTGGTTGTTTGTAATTAATGGCCAATCACAGCCCAGCTGGCTCAGACTCTGTCTGAGCCACAAGCCTTTGTTATCATTCTTTCTTTTTCTATTCTTAGCTAGCCTTCTGATGAAATCCTTTCTTCTATTCTTTAGTATTGTTTTAATATAATATATATCATAAAATAATGAATCAGCCTTCTGAAACATGGAGTCAGATCCTGGTCTCTTCCCTCATCCTCGGCCCCCTGTGAACACTGTCACACAAACCATTCTGGAATTCTGCGAAACCAATTGCATCAGATCCCCACAATATGTGCAAGCAAAGAGTACTTCACTCCAGAATTAATTCCTGGCTTCTTAAAAACACAAGAAATACAGAAATGGTTGTGATTACTTACCCCTTCGAGAGATTTGAGCAGGTTTTGTCTTTCTTTTAGCTTTTGGATACTGATGACTATTTTGTGTCTTGCGCCTTTGGTAACGTTCTGCAAAAACAGGATAAAATTTGATGTTAACACTTCCACAGAGCAGCTGGCCCAACCCAAACCCTTCCTCTCCTAAACAGAAAGGGCTGCTAGAAATTAATTACATTTTTGAGTGCAGGGATTTGTGGGTGACATAGAAAACCACCCAGAGACTTGCTGAGGATAGAGATTCCCAGCTAGTCTGTCCCTCCCTGGTGCACCTCACACATGGAGAGCCACTGTGCTCCCATTCCTCTTTATCCCAAGGATAATGCACAGGTGAACCTGAGAGCAGTGGGGGTTGCAACCAGATAATCTTTACTTCCAATCCCAACCAGCAATATTCTACTAGTCTATGATATTTTCAAAGGCAGTCAGTCATCAAAACCCCACTGCCTTTAAGGGAGTTGGCTACCACAGGCTGCACCCCTGAAACTCCTGAACTTAATCCCAGCTGGGAAAAAAACCCCAAGCACAGCTCCCAGTGATGGGACTTCCATGCTGGGACTCCAGCAACAACACAGGGACAAGGTTTATTTCAGGTACAATGTGAGATCTTTTCACTCCCCAAGGCCCAATTTCCCTTTTTCTGCTTTCCAACGGTGGGAAGTCACACAAAGGGGCTTTGGAAGTTGTCACCCCCCAGGTGAGGTGGGACATACTTGTGCCTCGAGCTGGCATTCGGTGAGGGCCATCATCTCCTCGTAGGTCATCTGGGAGAAGAGGGCGGCGTACTTGTGCAGCCTGAGGCTCTTCAGCCAGGCTGGGACATCTGCAGCACAAAGGGAGGACAGGAGAGCTCCTCTGAATTCATGGAACGGCACAACCACGAGCAACAGCATCAACACTGACATGAGGGGCATCCCAAGGGACACCTCACTGAGCTTCATGGACCTCTGGGAGGACACAGGGCTGTGGATGTGGATGGGAGGAGGAACCAGCCCCTGGATGAGGAAGGGAAAAACAACAACCCCACATCCTCAGAAGCTGGGTTTCTGTGGGAAAGCCAGTGGGAATTAGCCCATGGGGAGCTGGCATTCTGCCACTGCACACCAAGCTCCTCACTGCTGTTCTCCCAGGAACATGGGAACTGCTGCAGCCCATGGAGTGGTTGAGCTCAGGACAAGCAAAGGGCTGTTTTGTGGAGGGCAGACACTGATTTATGGCCTGAGGGATGGTAGCATGTGCTGAAAATGGAGCTGGCTGCTTAAACAGAGCTAGAGAGATGGGTTTGGGATGGAAAAATGATGTGACATCAAAGATGGCCCCACACCCTGCTTTAGAGGGTGACTTGGGACCTGAAATACACTGGCTGAAATGACTTCTTCCTTCCCAGTTGATACCTGCAGTGTAGCACCTCTATGCCCAGCTGGAGGGGTACCCAAAATACATTTATGCTCCTGACATCAACAAGGTTTCACAGTGAGGAACCTGGGAGGGGAATCCTTCCTCTGTGACACTCAAAACCCCTTGGACTCCATCATGAGGTGTCCTCCATGGAGAAGGCAATGTGACAACAAGCAGCTGTGCAGGGTTTTGCAGGTTTGGGGGTCTGTGGTGACACCCCACAAAGGAGGGGGCCTGCAGGTGTCTGTGCTGCAGCACATCACCAGGCCTGTGACAATGTTTTTAGTCTGTAAAGGTTTCAAATGCTTTGCCAAATTGAGACCTGCTTTATTCAGCACCTATCACCCCACAGGAGCTCTGCCACAGCCTTCCCAGCTGATGTGCTCTGCTCCCAGCAATGCCTTGTCCATAGTCCTTGTCCCCTTCCCTACCAGTGAGACACTGGGGAGCTCATTCCCACTGCTGGGACATCCATCTCATGGTGTGGGTCCAGAAAGTCCCACACTGTTGAGCACCACCTGCAAGCCAAGGATTGTCCATGACCTCTTCCTGAAGCAAGGCCTCATCACTGGAAGGGACAGGGCAAGAGGGGCCTTGGTTTGGTTCCCAAGGCAATCCATACATCTTGTCAGAAGCCTCCTGCTGCCCAGGCTGATCCCAAACCCACCCAGCATCCAAGCAAAGAGGATGCAAACAATCCCAGCATGATGCATCTTGCTCACACTCCCCAAATCCCAGACACACAGAAAGATTCACGTGTCAGAGAAATTCCTCAAGTGCTGCACAGGAGATCAACCCCACACCAAACATGGGGAAAAGCAATCACTGAGCACAGATGGGCTGAAATTCAGAGTTTTCCAAAAGTTCTGACATGCAACTGTCCCAAAGTCTGCTACCAGCACCCTCTTAAGCTGATCTCTGTTTAAAATAAATGAAAACCTCTCAGCAAAAAGCCCCATTTCCAGCACAGGCTCAAATTTCACTATCATTTTAACACAAAACCACACCATTCTAGTGACAGCACATTAAAAGTCTCCCTGATCCCATATCCCCATGGGACACCTGCCTTTGGCACACATCCATGCCAATGGCAAAGCCCACAGGGATGCTTCCAGAAGAGAGATTTAACCTCACACAGACATTGAACCCTGCAGGAAACCCTTCTCCAACCTTTGCAGAAGCAGCTCTTTGCCTTTGCATCAGCCTGTCTGGATCAGTTTTGGGGAGAGTGATGGTCCCAGAGTTCCCCTGCCAGCAGAGATGCAGTCCTGGGAGCAGGCTGGGGAGAAGGAGCCACCCCAGGACAGACAGAGTGTGTTGTGTGTGGTGGAGCTTTCCCCATTCCCACAGGGAAGAGGCAACCAGGAGGTGCAAGGACATCCAAGGTGATTTCCTGGTCCTTGGAAAGTCAAACTTCCCAATGCTCTCCACGGATGGGTGAACCACCTGCCTGCAGAGCTACTCTTTAATCAGCAATTACCAGGAGCTAATTGCAAAGTCATGGCACGGCTGTCAGGAAATTTAGAAGGAAAACAACTCACTCTGCAATATTTACACACAGAACACCTTGGATATACTCCCAGCAGAAACTCCTGGCTCTACCCAGACCTTCCTCCTGGTGCTCCCCAAGCTGTGCCCCAGGAATCACAGAATCCTGTAATGGCTTGGGTTGGAAGGGACCTCAAAGATTATTTCATTCCAACCCCGCTCCATGGGCAGGGACATGGGAAGGGACAGACAGACAGACTGGAATCTATGGAGAACCAAGTGTCCATATTTTCCCCTGGGGAAACCAAGAGCTAGGATAAAGCCAAAGGGCATTTTCCCTTCAGCATGAAGACAGATGGAAAGAAAAGAAATGGGAGCATAAACAGAAAGAAATAGGTGACACTGGGGGAGATAAACTGGGGAGGCAGATGGGGATCTGTCATGGGTTCCTCACATTCCAGTGCGTCTGGATCCTCCTGGATGCCCCTGAGGGTGATAAAGAAAGAACCAGCTGAGCAGGAGCAGGGGGGGACACCCAGCCACAAGAGCCTGCAGGCACTGATGTGGCTGCAGTTCAGGACTTGGCAGCAGGAGCAGCCAGCCTGGATGGAGAAGGAGGCAGCCCCATAAAAATGCAGCGAGCTGCGCGTTTGTTTCTGCAGGAACCAGCAACGGCACGATCGGAGTGCAGGGAACGGGCAGTCCTCTCCTCTCCTCTCTCCTTTTTCTTTTTTTCAAGAAAGCTGTGGGGATACAATGGGTCATATGCAGCTCACAGAGCTTTGTTATTTGAGGACGATGAGCTCCACAGCCACAGGAATGCTGTCTGGAGGCAAACAAGCCTCTGCTCTGCTTCCAAGTCCAGTTTTGGGCAGCACACCTTCAATAAAACGAGGACTTTTTGGAAAAAATCCCGGCGAGGAGAAGCAGGAACAACCCCAAGAATAGAAAACATCATCTGGGAAGGCAGTGGAATGGTTCAGCCTGAAGAAAACCCAGCTGAGGGGGGAGGACAGGGCAGGCACAGACACCAGAGGTTGTGAACATCTGTTCTGCACGTCTCTGGACAGGGGGACAGAAGCCATTCAGCTGAGTCAGCAGTGAGGGAATCGTTTGGGAATCTGGAAAGGGACAGCCCAAGGAAGGGTGGACATACCCCTGTTGCACGCAGCAGCAAGGGGATGTGTTAATATGTGGGGGTTATTTAATTGATCCTCATCAATCACAGCCTCTGGGTTTTGTGGATTTGGCCACACAGGTTGATTGCACAGCACTGGGAAGTTTCTCTCCACGCAGATCCCAGAGCTGCAGCTGTGGATCACAAGGAGCCAAGCTCCCCGTGGTCTCCTCCCCAGCTCCTTCTGCAGAAACCTGGAGAAATGTAGTGTTAAACAGCCCCCCCCTAGAAACACTTGCTCCCAAAAAGTTCTCCCTGGCCAGACAGACTGCAGGACCTGACCTGCCTCTATTACATTCCCTAGAACCATGAGGGGTTTTTCATGCATTTATTTCATGCACATCAAAGCCATCCAGAGCCAAGCCAAATGCAGTCCCACATCACACAGATTCATCCACATCTCAATTTGTCTGTAATTAGACTAAAATCAGACCTTGTGACTGTTAAAAAATACAATTATTTCCCTATTCTGATACACCACTGGTTTGCACACAATCGAGCTGCTTTGCATTAATACAAATTGGAGTTGTTTAAATCAGTCTGAGAGCTGCAGGGCCATTCTCAGTCTGTTCCCAGGAACACACAGACTGTGTGTTTGCCCAGTTTTTAGCTGTTTACTCCTCCTCAGCCTGAAGTTTGCTCTGCATCTTTGACTGCAGCAAGTGGGGTTCATTTCTGCCTTTTTTACCACCAGAACCTCATATATTTATTGCCAAAATCTCTGTGAAATGTAGGTATAATGGGAAAACCAACTGAAACACACAGGTTAAATTCACTGCAAACAAGTACCCCGAGCCAAAACTTCCCCAGATACTTGGTGGGTATCAAACACTGCAATGGCAAATCACACTTGGCTTGCTAAGCTTGCTCTAAGCTATTTTTCACCGTCATAAAAAAAATAAAGAAAGAGAAAAAAGAGCACCACTCGCAGCCAAAAGCCACAGGCAATGGAAAAAATCGAGCTTTTTGCAAAGCTGGCAGCTCACAGGACTTTGGGGCAAAACCAGCCCACTGGCACCCAAGTGTAAGACGTCAGATCAGGACCAGCTGCTACTTAAAAGAAAACCCAAGGCATTCCCCTAACCCTAAATCCCTAAGGTGGGGAGAGAAGGCTGGGAGGCCCCGTTTGGCCACGAGGATCCTCTCCCCAAAGCGAGCCGGGAGCAGGGGCAGCTCTTCCCCTCCTGCCTCTGGGTGCTGGGGGATGGGGTCTGGTTTGTCACTCACCTTTCATCCCACTCCCTTCCTCCTGGAATGTGTTACGAGCAGAAGGCTGATCTTCTAAATGTTCACTCCCACCACTTCCCGAAGAGGCTACACTGCTTTGTGGAGACAGGGGGGCATGATCGGAAGGGATGCACTGGGGTCCTCTAGCTCGTAAGTCCTCATGAGACATCCATCCATGTCCTAGAGGTTGGTTTGGCACATTCATGGGTGGGGTAAGGGACACAGAGCGTTTCAAAGGGCTGTGGTGTGTCTGGCCTGAGAGAACTGAAAAAAAAATAAAATCAAAGAGGTTATTCCCCCCTCGCGGCCCGGGATGCAGCAGAGTCCCCCGAAAAAAAAAAAAAGGAAAAGGAAAAAAAAAAAAATCAAATTAAATTATAAAATGTGTGGTGGTGGTTGGCCATGGTGCCTGGCTGATGAGCTTTGCAGCACCCCTGAGCCCTACCCTGAGCTCTCTGCTTTGCCTCCTGGGAAGCAAAAAGGATGGGAGCACCTGCAAGGAGATGGGGCCACACGAGCTACGCTGGGCTGCTCAAGGGAAGGTGCTGTGTGGACTCCAGCTCTAGGGAAAAAACATCAATCAAGCAGTTCTGGAGTGTAAAAATCCCCAGGATGGGGATGTCCCACAGAGATCCAGGGGAAGCATCTCTGTCTCTCCCTTTGGGCTAGCACCTGGCTTGTGCCCTGAAGCAGGAGCACTTACACATCTCCCAAACTCACTGCAAGGGTACCTCTCATCCATAGCAATGGCTCAGCCTTGTTGAGTCCTACTAAAATCACAGGATCATGGGATGGTTTGTGTTGGAAGGGATTTTACAGATCTCATTCTAACCCCCTGCCATGAGCAGGGACACATTACACTAGACCAGGTTGCTCCAAGCCCTGTCCAACCTGCCCTTAAACACTCCCAAGGACTATCTCTGT
The DNA here is from genome assembly GCA_039654755.1 of Calcarius lapponicus. Taxonomy (NCBI): domain Eukaryota; kingdom Metazoa; phylum Chordata; class Aves; order Passeriformes; family Fringillidae; genus Calcarius; species Calcarius lapponicus. The sequence goes on along the minus strand of CM077468.1, from coordinate 59,425,734 downwards.
TTTAAGTACTGAAAAAAGTATTGAAAGATTGTTCTGTTTGCTTAACAAAATTCAAATTCCATCACTCAGAGTCACTAACCTACTGGTCTAACCATAAACATAGTGTATGTAATTTAATGTACAGATTTGGGATGCAAACCAGGGAAAATTTCCCTGCTCCAGGAAAACCTGAGGGCAGAGGGATTAGAATGACCTTTCAGCTTACAAGAAACAGAGGCAAAAACTTTTCAATTTTTCTTTCCAAACCAAATTTTTAAACTGTACAAAACCTGGGGGAAATTCATTGTTCTCATGGCTTTTCTATCTGAAGCACCAAAGCCCTAAAGCTCCTTAATCCCCTTTTTGCATTTACAGCAGTTCACCAAAACCACTCAGACTCCTCTCCATGTTATTATTTAATAGAAATGAGTCTTGTGGAAAACCCCCAGCCAGGTGCACCACGCTGCAAAGGTTAAGCCAGGCTTAATTCCCAGCTCAGGCCTGGGGGAAAACCCACCATCAAAGCCATCTTGCTGACCAGGAGAGGCATGAAAATGAGGCACCAGTGGGGTTACAAAAGGAGGGGAGAGAGAAACACCAGAGCACATTTGCATTTATTAACCACCTGCAATAAGCAGCTGGTACCACAGGCAGCTGCTGGATGAGGCCAAAAAACCTGTGGATTTCTGTAATGTTTAAATAATTCCTACTTCTGAAAGGGTTTTCTTGTGCCAACACGTAACACTAACACCACGCTCTGCAGGGAAGCACTGGGGTGGCTTATGGGGAAAAATTTGTTCCCTTCCCTTTTAAAAACTATACAAACATCTTCCAAAACTCTCTTGGCAGAAAAGGATGTCAATGAGATCCTGAGATTGCTTCCAGAGCAGTGTTATGCTTCCTAAAGCTCTGATGGGATGCATCCCAATGGGGAAATAGATGGATTTCAGAAGGTCCTGGGCAAGCTTTTTCAACTCTTGGCTTTGCAATTGTACCCCCAAAACAGCATCTGTAGATTCCACATCACTCTCTTAGGAGAAAAATATATTTAGGATTTAAAACCCCTAAAATATAGGGGAAAAAATGGATAAATTGGTTAAAATGCATCAGCAGGGCTGAGCATTGGCTCCACATCACCCAGAGCCCGTCTGTGCCTGCTGCCCCCAGCCATGGTCACTCTGCCATGGGGAGAGAGTTCACCCTGAATTTGTTGTAGGAAAAACACTGATTTAGGAAATATTAGTGCCCCTGAGATGAAGGAGAGATGCAGAGAAGGAGCAAGGAGGACTGAGGTCAATTGTCCCCTTTCAGGAGGCCAAGGGCTGCTCTGCTAATCCAGCTCCTGCAGGGTGAGTGCAGACACTGGTACCAGCAGTGCCTACACCACCCTGCACACAGGAGGGTATTTCTGGCATAAATCCAGCCCAGATTCCTTCATGAGCAGCAATACCCCTGCAAACTGCTGCTCTTCCATCTTAATTTCATGTCCCTAATTAGAAGCCGGTGTCGGCTGAAGGAGAAATAATGAACTCCAAAGGATGGCCAGGGACAATTAGAAACCATCCAGTGCACCAGTTGCACTTCCATCAGTTCCACTTCCTTCCCTGAGATAATGCAATGCTGGATCCAAGAGAACAAGTTTTACTAAGCCAAGATTTTACTGAAGTGTGAGCTGTTCACACAACACCTGGGATGCAGCAGGGATAATCCCTCTGCAAAGGATGCTGCAAGTCCCCAGATATTTGAAACCACCTGGGGACCAAACTGAGATGATTTAAGGGCTCTTAGCACAGGCCTAACTTTAGGGTCTGCTTTTTATTGGTGATAATGTGGTTTCTTGCAACCCCTCTTACTCATTTCCATCAGCCCTAAAAACGCTGAGAATCCTGGGATGGCGCCCCTCTTTTACTCTGTAGTCCCCAGGGGATTAATACATGCCAAGATTTAGTATATTTATTAAGAATATATTTTAATAATTTTATTGATAATATTTACTAGCAATTTTATTTAATAATATTTCTTAATATTATTTATTAATGTTGCTGCTTGTGGTCACGCCTCAATTTCTTGAAATAAGAGAATGTTGAGGCCTCAATTTCTTGAAATAAGAGGATGTAGCTAATTATTTCCAAATAATTATTGTTTATTGTAGGTCCTGACCTGCATTTGACCATTCTGTGTGCTTTTTGGATGGTCCAAGGTGAATCCAGGGCTGCTCCTGGCTAAAATAAATGGTCCACGTGGGCGTTAACTTCAGCAGAAGAAAAGCAAGTGTGAGTTTATCACATTACACTCATGCCTCCTCTTCTTTTACTACAGAAATATTAAGCTTAAATTTAAAAAGGAAATCTAAAATGTTCTTCTGGGCCAAGATAAGCTCCCAGGAGGTGGGTGGGCATGGCTGCCTCTCTGAGTGCTGCGAGCTGGGCAAACAAAGAGGGGAAATCACCACTCCAAAGGGCATCCCACGCTGGCACAAGGATCCCCTACAGCTTGTTAGCATGCCCCACTTCTGGTTTAGAAGTGTTTTCCTGCCCTTTAGGTGCTGCAAGACTCTTCACAGGCACTGCCTGGCCCAGCTCCTTCCAAGCTGGTGTCCAGTGGGACAGGGGCTGGAGCAGATCCTGGTTTTCCCTGGAATCAGTGGGCTGGAGCTGCCTCTTTGCCCTGAGCAGCCAGGGTTGTGCTCAGCCCACACCAGACCAGGTTTCCTTGCAAGAAACCTCTCCATGATTTCCAGACTGGGATCAAGCTCAGGGTAATATTCCCAGGTTTAAAAAAAAAAAAAAAGCAGAGGATGGAGAAGGAATGACAGCAACAAAGCTCCCCATGACAGCAGGCAGCTGCTGACCACGCTGGGAGCATCCCTGTGGGACCACCCCCTCCCCAGGCAAATGTGGATTTATCTCAGACCAAACCCTGCCTGGGCTGGCAGGCACCACAACACACTTATAGAAACTCTGAGGCTGCAAGTGCTCTCACCCCCTGAAGCCTTGGCTTTGGGATTTTTCCCTCCCCCCTCTTTTCCCTTTTGAAGTGGTGCTGCCTAATTTGGGAGGCAAGGGCTGATTTCAAGAGGGTTTTTGTTCACTGAGGACCATGTGGAACAGCGTCAGACATTTGTGTTGTGGTTCCTCGGGGTTTTGGGCCAATTTTTTTCAGCCTGAGAAGGGAAAAGCCACCCATTCCTGTAATTAGAGCTGAGAAATTGGGCTCTGCAGGCAAACCTTCCTCCACAAAGCGTGGGACAGCTGACAAGGCGCTCACTCTCCCTCTGCCCTTCATGAAATCCGGCTTAGAGTGCTGCAAAAGTCCTTGATAGGACACACATGTGAGAGCTTCCAGTGTGAACCAAACCCACCACTGGGAGTATTCAGAATGTCTCCAGTCCCCACCATGCCCCTGATAGCCAAAGGACCAGCACAGGGTCCACACATCAGGTTACAATTCCAAAAAACATCCTCCCCGTGCTTGCAGAAAGGAAAGAGCACTGTAAGGTGCATACTGAACTCTTTGGGACCTTCTTTTGCTTTTTTAGTTTAAAAATGGCCCTTCTTGGCTGCAAAGCTGTTGATGGTGAGTCCTCAGGCAGCATCTGATCACATACAGCTCCTTTCCTGGTCTGTTGGTACCTGGAACAGCAGCCTGACCCCAAAACTGGGGATGTTTTTAATCCACACAAGGTTTTGTGCAGCCTGGAAGCTCCCCCATGGAGAGGGAACACTGAGCATCCCCCTCACAAAGCAAACCCCAAGTTCAACCCAGTCCCCCTCCTCCTTGCCATCCCAGTCACGACACATCCTCTCCTCCAGGAAGGCTTCCCCGTGCTGGCAGAGCAATGCCCAGGGCTTTTCCAGCTTTTCTTTGCCCAGAACCCTTGGAAAGAGCTGCCAGTGGGTCACACTGCCCAGCTGGCACCCAGCCTCCTTCCTGGGCACCTCATTCACCCTCTCCCCAGGCTGCCCCAGGCAGCTCCAGCACGGCCAGAGCAGAACCTGATGGAACATTTTTCAGCTCAACATCCCCTAACCCTTGGAGCCTCTTTTTGTGCCTTTTTCCCTTTAATCTCCCTGTGTTCTGTGGCTGTGACTTCTACACAAACTGTGTTTGCAGGAGCTGGATAATCCGTGTCCTGGCCTCTGAACCATGAGCTATGAGCTGATCTAACCTAGGAAGGGGTGAAATCCTGGGTCCTAAATGCAAGAAGCCACTGGGGGAAAGGAAAATTGTGGTATTAGGAAACCAGTGGTGTTAACCTCTGCATCAGGAAAAAAATCCATACAAGCAGAGTGCTGCCTCAAGCAGGGAAGAAGCACAGACTGCAGAAAAGGCTGTCAAGCAAACCTTTTTAAAGAAATGGTGTTTTTAAACACAGTTTCCTGTTGAAGAAACTGGACAGAGAAACAATAACCCGTTTGTTGCTGCTCCCTGCGAGCAGCGCATGCGAGGCTCAGCGGGGAAGGAACCCTCACAGGGGCTTTTGAAATTCCCTGCATGGCACAAACACACGTGGAACTGCTGCTTGGCTCCAGCAGGAACTGCTGTGGCTGTTATTTACTCATTTGTGTGGCAGCAGGAGCGGGGCTGCATCTAAAGATGTGTAAATTCAGCCCCTGGTGGCTCCGGCAATCCGACGGGATGCGCTTCTGGAAGGAAGCCCAGCCTGTCTCAGCAAGCAGCAGGAGCTCAGGAGCTGCTTTCAGGCTCCTTCACAGAATCCTGAGATGGTTTGGGCTGGGAGAGACCTTAAAGAACATCCAGTTCCACCCCTGTCATGGGCAGTGACACCTTCCACTATTCCAGGTTGCTCCAAGCGCCATCCAACCTGGCCTGGAACATTTCCAGGGATGAGGCAGCCACAGCATCTCTGGGCACCCTGTGCCAGGGCCTCACCACCCTCACAGCCAGGAATTTCTTCATTAAATTAAACTAAATCTCCCCTCTTTTAATTTAAAACTTATTTTAAATAAGTTTTAAAACTTACTATAAATTTAAAGCTTTCCCCCTTGTCCTATCACTATCAGCCCATGGAAGAAATCCCTTTCCCTCTTCTTTATGAGCCCCTTCTAAGTTCTGACAGGTCCTTGCCTCCCAGAATGTGAATCCAACCAGGATTTCACTGACAGACAAAAGAATGCATGGAATGGTGGCTCAGGGAGGTGGGAATGGGTGGGGATGGAGGATTAGGGGTATGTTGCAAGGAGGTGCTGCCCTAAGCCATGAGTCTCTTGGGGTAAACACAATGCCCCAGCGTCCAGGCCAATAAATGCTTTTTTTTCTTCTAAACCTATACACAAAGCACAGAAAATCACTGTTTGTCCCTGGGGAATCCTGGTCCATTAATATCAAATGCTGCTGTGCTGAACCAAGCCTCCCTAATTATCCCAGAAAATAGCTTTTGCTATGGGCTCCTGGGAGAAATTCCTCCCCTGCTCACGAATGAAGCCAGATAAACAGCACTGGGATGCACAAACTCTCCTTCCCAACGTCCTTTTCCACCCAAAAGGGATGTCCAAGAACATTTTCTTTGCTCAAGCAGGAGCCACTGCCTCCATCCCTGGTCTGAGGAGCATCTCCCTGCTCAGACTTCCAAGAGCATCAGCTTCCACCACACACTTCAGATGGAGAAACCCCTCCACCACTCAGAACCATTTCAGGAGGCCAGCCTGGAGGATGTGCATCCTTTACACAGCAGTGTGCAACCTGGGGAAAACTGGGAGTGGGAAACAAAGGGCCCTAAACCAGTCAAGTGAAAGGGGTGAATGCCAAACCTCTGGAATTGCTCCAAGAAACTGGGATCCAATAATCCCCAGAGTCATTAAAAAGCTGTGGAGCGAGAGCAGGGAGGCAGAGTGTCTTTAGCAGTGACAAAACACATGAGGACAGGGAGTGTCTCACACGATGTGCATCCCACAGTCATCCCCCAGACTGTAACACACCTGTAGCCTTTTCCATCCTTGCCAACTCATTTTGGATTTTCTCCTCCCTTACCTCTTTTTAGCCACTTTCACTCATCCAAAAAAGCCACCTCCTCCTCCTCTCTTGTAGGCACCATGGCACAAATTTTGCAAGACAAATTCCTCAGTGTTTCAACCTTCCTGTGGCCTCCACCTCTTGGGAACTCACACATCCCATCCTGAACACCTTCCCTTTTCCATCTGGGCTGCCCATGCCTTATTCCTTCTCCTATTTCTCTTTCAAAAGCATAAAATCTTACTAGCTCCAGGAGAAAAGAGAAGGCTGCCGGGTCTCTGAAGCCACCAAGGGGCAAACACAGTATCCAGCTCCTACCATGAGAAGATGCAAAAGATGGGACACCCCATGACAGGGGGAATGGCTTCTCACTGCCAGAGGACAGGGATAGATGGGATTTTGGGAAGGAATTCCTGGCTGGAAGGGTGGGCAGGCCCTGGCACAGGGTGCCCAGAGAAGCTGTGGCTGCCCCTGGGTCCCTGGAAGTGTCCAAGGCCAGGCTGGACAGGGGTTGGAGCAGCCTGGGACAGTGGAAGGTGTCCTGGAATAGTGGAAGGTGTCCTGCCCATGGCAGGGGGTGGAACTGGATGTTCCTTAAGGTCCCTTCCAACACAAATCAGTCTGGAATTCTAAAATTCTCTGACTCCCAAATGCTGAGCCCTGCAATGCTCCCCAACAATCCCCAGCAGCAACAGGACAACCACGGCTGGTGTCACAAACCAAGTATTAATTCTTTCCCATTACTGCTCCAAATTAGCTCAGCTCAGCTTTCCACCTCCTCTACATACCCACAGCAGATGCATCTTAAAAATCTGCCTTCATCATCCTCCAAAACATTCCTGATTGCTCAGATATTGCCTCTCACTGGAGTTATGGCACAGATCCCTGCGCCAGCTAACACGAGACCGCATTGCTCAGCAAACAGGGGGGACCATGGTTACAAGCAAACATCAAATCAGAACAACCAGCCTGAAATAAAATTGCATAACGGATGGGAACAGCAAAACTTGAGGGGAAAATAAAACAAAATTCAAAAAAAACCCACAAAAAAATCAGCTTCAAGGCTGCCAAAACTGAGCCATTGATTACAGAGCATTTGATCCATTTGCATGCAGAGAGCTTTGCTTTGGAGCTGAGATGGAAACAGTCTTAATATAGCTGGAGAGAAAATATCCTCCTTGCACTCTCCTAACTGCACTTTGATAGGAAGCAGCCACAGAGCAGATGGTGCCTATATATAATCACCAGACCTATTATCCCAGCCTCTTTTAGTAATTTGAAGGATGTGATAACCACAAGGAGAGCAGCAAATATTCCCCCCTCCTCCCTCCCTCCCTCCCTCCCTTCCCCTACTAATTAAAATATAAAAAAAAGGAAAAAAAAAGAGGAAAAAAAAAGAGGAAAAAAAGGGAGAGGAAGCTATAATTATGGTAACGAATAAAAGAATTTCCAAATGAAGTAAATAACTATTTTGTGCACTGCTCCTTTAAACCAAAAGTCAAAAGTTAATTAAATAGCAGCGTGTTACTGAGTCAGGAGAACACAGCAAGTCCCAGTGCAGTGGGGAAGGAGACTGGAGACACTCCAGATGAATCCAAACCCATCACTTCCATCCCTCCTCTGTGCCCTCCTGCCACTTGTCTGCAGATGCTGTGTGATGCTGGGGGGAAGGAGAGCTCATCTCTTCCCATTCCTCTGCTTGGAAAGCCTGGGCTTGCACAGATTCAGAGGATGAGCAACAGGAAGGGGATTCTCTCCAGGGGTTTCTTGCTGCATGAAGATGCTCAGGAAAACATCAGAAATGTGATTTTAGTGATGCTTTGAGAGAAGGCTGGGGAATGGTGGTGTTGGGATGAGGTCACGGAGAAGCAAGAAAGGTTTGAGGAGGGAATTACTCCTAAGGCCCTTAACAGATGTAAGTTAATAGTAGAGGTGCTGAGGAACATCCCTGGCTCCCAGACAGAGCCCTCAGTCCCCTGCTGATGGCTCCAGGGGTGACACAAAGGGCAGAGAGGAACCCACAGGTGCTCATGGGGTGATGGCAAAAGCAAAGCTTCCCTTGGGAGAGCACCAAGCTCCCATGCACTGAGTGAGCACAGCTTGCATCCAACAGGCACCAGGGCAGCTGGAAAAATACCTCCAGCTCTAGGAGGGCCCATCCATCACCCAAACCTTCCAGAGAGAGGAGGCTGCCCAGGGGTCTGAGAGAATTACTGGGGCTGTCTGACTGCTCCACAGCCCAGGGAGCATCAATCTGCTGCCCTGGCAGCTTCTGCACCACTTCCAGGTCAGAGGCAGCACTGATTGGTGACAGGAATCCCAGGGACTGTAGGCTACACACAAACCCATTGCTGCTGCTTCCTAACACCCATCCCTGAGACACCCAGACTGCTGTAAGGAAAGTGGAGGTGCCATCAGAGCCACAAGCTTCAATCTCACCCCATCCCAATTTGCATGTCCTACCCTCCTGTCAAGGGACAAGCAACACAACAGCAAAACCATGGCAGGCATTCCCTGCCCTGAGCAGTGATTGCTCTGGGATTTCACAAGCTGAGAGGGTGGGAACATCCCTGGGTGCTGCTGGAATGGAGATTCCCAAATGAGGTGGCCCCATTCCAGCCAGGCAGCTGCAGAGCTGCTCCATGTGTGAATTGGGGAGCAGAGCTCTGTAAGAGCACAGAGGATGCACAGTTGGAAGAGACCCAAAAGGACCATCAAATCCAGGTCCTGGCCTTGCACAGGACATCCCAAGAATCCCATCCTGTGCCTGAGAGTGTTCAAATGCTCCTTGAACTCTGTCAGGCTTGGGACTGTGACCATTTTCCTGGGAAGTCTATTCCAGAGCCCAGCCACCCTCTGAGGGAACAACCTTATCCTGTTACCCAAGCTAAACCTCCCCTGACAGAGCTTCATCCTGTTTCCACATCTGAGCACAGACCAAACCTTGCATAAAGAAGGTCTGGAGGAAGGAACTGTGTGATCCCAGAGGACACATGTGTGACATGCCCACTTTGGGGACAGTCACATGTCTCTGGCCGGCACCCAGTGCTCCCTCTCCTCCTCTCCATCCGTGCACACCAACCACCACCTCCTCCATGGCTTACCCAACCCAGGGCTTCCCCAATCCCAGGGTTTGCAAGGGCTAAGGCAGCCCAGAGCATATGGATTGTTGAAGTGCCTGGAAGCACCATTTGGGGTCACAAGGGCTGGTTTAGGAGCACTCACAGGTGTCTGTATCAACCACACATGGTTTTGAGCCACCCATGGCATCATCACCTGGTGCAGGTCACTACTGAGCCCAGCCTCAGGGTCTGCTCTCCTCTTTTGGAAACCCTCCTGCCTTTTGGTGACATCTCTGCCTCCAAGCACCGTGGCTGATGAGGGGTCAAGCAGAGGCACAGCCACCAGATCTATCCTGCTGCCCATGTGAAAATCCACTTGCCAGAGCACAGCCATGGGAAACGTGCTCCCTTCACTGCCTGCTCACCCTGCCTGGCAAGCAGGGATCCCTCACTTGCTCCACACCCTGCTACAGCAGGACCAGCACATCCCAAGAGCTGTAGGCTGCACATATGTCCCGTGTTGTCACTTGTCCCCACGTGAGAGCAGAGCAGGCACAGCAGTGAGGAAGGACCCTGCTCTGTCTCTGTGCTGCCTCAGGTAGCATCAGCTCTGCCTTGCTAACCCCATCCCCACAGAACCATCTGCATCCTCCCAGAGCTATCCACACCCTCCCTGAGCCACCCACATTCCCCCAGAGCCATCCACATCCTTCCAGAAGCTTTGGAATCCCCCTTGAGCCATCCACATCCCCCAGGGCCACCTGCATGCCCTGAGAACCAACAGCTGCTGGTGAGAGACTTCTGCCCCATGGCTGCAAGGATGGGTAACCCTGTCACAGACATCTTTTATGGAAAATCCTTTCCTTAGGATTCTTCCTCCTGAGAAGCTGAGAGGCCTCTGGAACAAAATGTAACCAATCTGCTGCTGTGGAATGCAACAGGTGCATCTGGGATTGGCCCATCTTGGATGTTTCTAATTAATGGCCAATCACAGTGAGCTGCCTTGGACACAGAGTCTGAGCCACAAACCTTTGTTATCATTCTTTCCTATTCTATTCTTAGCTAGCCTTCTGATGAAATACTTTCTTCTATTCTTTTAGTATAGTTTTAATGTAATGTATATCATAAAATAATAAATCAGCCTTCTGAAACATGGAGTCAGATCCTCATCTCTTCCCTCATCCAAGAATCCCTGTGAACACCATCACACAACCCTATAAGCAAAGCTACCTGCGATCTGCAAGTTCCAAATTAACAAAACAGGAGAATCCCTCTTCCAGATATCCTGAGCTCAGTTCTTCAGTGGCTGATGGGTTACTCTAAATCACCCTCCTGTGAATTTGTCTTTTCCGCCCTCCCAGGGCAGGTTATGATGTTTGGAAGATAAGAAATAGGGTGATGAGCTTGGGTGTGAGGCTGGGAACCCTGTGGAGATGACTGAAGGTGGGACCTCAGCATCACAAGGAGCTTTGTCACTCAGCCAAAGGCACAGTGAGAGAAGAGATCCTTTGGGAGCAAAGAAGTGAAGGGAATGTGCCAGGAGGATCCAAATGGGAAGGGGCAGCTAGGCTGAAGGTTCAAGGTTAGAACAGGAAGGGGCACTGGCTGTAAAACACACTCAGGAGAGGGGCAGATCCTTCCCAGCACTGCTGACACCTCAAAAGGACACTGCTCTGGTTCTCCACCACCACCACTCCCATCTCCAGGGCTTGGTGGCCTCCAGGGTGAGGTGGGTGAGCACCCATCTCTCTGGCTGAGTGGTGCTCTGCAGAGCTGTGGGCTGTGTCTGCCAGGGACAAACAGCTTTGAATTCATAGAAGGGACAGAAAATCTGTATCTGCTGTTCAGTGCTGTCCATCTTCTGTAGATGGACTCAAGGATCTTAAAGGTCTTTCCCAACCTAAGTGATTCTATGTTGTTCTCACTCACAGTCCTGTTTGCTGCTGCATCGATGTACATGGATTTCAGCAAATAACTCTGCTCACACCTGCTCTCCTCATACGACAATTCTGATTTCAAGCTACAGGATTAGCAAGATTTTGTAGCACTGAGAACCTGACAAAGTGTGAGACTTCTGGAAGTTCTCTCTGCCCATTGTGCCTGACACCAGAGGGCATGAGCAAGACAACAAATGCCCTTGTCTGCCACCACTGAGAAGCTCAAGTGTAGTAAAGACCAACGAGCTTTTCTCAGTCTATCAGTAAAAGAGAAGACAAGCAGACATGAGAGGTGTCCCCAGCTGGCAGGATGAGAGCCAGGGTGCCAAGTCTCAGCAAGGCCAACTGAGCAACAATTTTCTGAAAGCAATTCCAAAAGCTAATCCACCCCCAGCAAGAACAGGACATTTGTTTGCTTCACTGCTGTAACCTCACTAAGACTTCTTCATTTTCTCATGACATGTTTTGCTAAGTCTGCATGGGAGGAAATGTGTTCCTCTGTGTGAGGCAAACACAGGCTGAGGACACACAATTCCCTCCCGTCACCTGCTGCTGAAATCTACACAGAGGACAACTTTGAAGCTGCCCATCAACCCAACACAGATCAGGGTGGTCCTGTGGGTTGAAACATGCAGTTATCCCATTACCAGCTCAGTCTGGGTACCAGGTATGGCAACAGGGCTGTCTCCAGTGGGAGGCAGAGAGCTGCTGCACAGCAGGTAGGGGAGGAAGAGTCAGGAAACCCACACTCTGTTCATGGCAAGAGCTTTCTTGGTGCTGTTTGTTCCACCTCGATTCCCTGATGACTTGGGGAGAGCTCCAGCATGTTCATCTGCCCTCTCACTGGGGATTCCATAACTGGAGCAAATGTTGGCAAAATCCTGCAGGCCATGTCACACACACATGCTCTGACACACAGCAGCTGCAGATCTGCCTGCAGGGCAGGACCACAGAAACACTGAATTGTTTGGGTTGGCAGGGACCTTAGAGATCATCCAGTACCATCCCTTGCCATGGGCAGGGACACCTTCCACTATCCCAGGCTGCTCCAAGTCCTGCCCAATCTGGTCTTGGGCACTTCCAGGGGCAGCCACAGCTTCTCTGGGCAACCAGTGCCTTGCCATCCTCATAGGGAAGAATTTCTTCCCAATATCCAGTTTAACCCTGTCCTCTGTTAGTTTGAACCTGGCCTGGGGTGCATGGAAGGAAGAACCCTGATTTACTTCTCTTCAGCTCTGGGACAATCTGGAGATTTTTCTTTTCAGGACAAGAAATTTGCACAGGTGAATATTTCTCCTCCCTCGCTCTGCTTGCTCTCCTTCTCCCTGCGGACAAACACCACCAGTTTTCTGGCAGAGACTCCCATGGGAAGGGTGTAGCAGGCCTGAGCACCAGCATCTTTCCCATTTCTGCAGGAGCATTTTCCCATTTCTCCAGACTGGCAAGAGCTTTGCTGGTCCCAGGACCTCTCTGCTCCCTCTCAGGGGAACCCAGGCAGTGCAGTGACACTGGAACACCAAAGAGTGCAACATCCCTCCAGTGTGAACACAGTGCCAAGGATTCCTGCTCTGCAGGATATTGCCTGGCAAGGTCTCTGACTCTATCTGTCCCTCACTGACCTGTGACTTTATAGTCCAGATGAGACCAGTGTATCTGCAATCCTCCTCCTCAGCACAGCTAAAGACAGACCCTCCTCTGCCTCTGCACAGATTCCCTTCCAAGAGGGTGGAAAACACAGGGCTGAGCTGTGCTTCCATCTGACAGCAAATCCTGCAGTCAGTACTGGGGTGGAGCCAGTTCCAGGGGCAGGGAAGGGGCTGGAGCCCTCGCTCTGTTTCAGAGCTGTTGGCAGCTTTGCAAACAAGCTGCTTTCCTCTGTCCCTTCAGAATTTCCAGGCTGTGTCCCCATCACAAAAACCTTGTGCAAGCCCAACATTTTGCAACTGCTGCCTGACCTGGCTCCAGAGGCAGGACCCCAGGCTTCACCCTGTCCCCCATGGGGAGCAGCTCCAGCTCCAGATCCAGCTCCAGCTCCAGCCTCCTCCCTGCCTGTGCTCCCAAGCCCATGCCAAGGCTGTCTGGACTCTTGGAGTGCTAAAGCTTGGTTTAAAGCTGCATCTCAAGCTTTGCAGGAACTGCTGATGCAGTGGGTGGGAAGGAGCACATGAACATCACAGAATCCCAGAATGGTTTGGGTTGGAAGGCACCTTAAAGCCCATCTGGCTCCACTGCCATGGGCCAGACACCTTCCATTAGACCAGACTGAAGACTCATCCAGCCTGGCCTTGAACACTTCCAAGGATGAGGCAGCCACAGCTTCTCTGGGCCAAGTTCCATTGTCTGGGGTGAGTCCATATCCTCTGATCACTCCAGACCCAAATTCATCACTTAGAAAACTGGTCCCACTCCTGGAGCACCATTACTGTGGTAAATCCACAGTGACTCCTTCAGAACATTCCAGACTTGTCTCCTGCAACATCTCCTCAAGCCCTGACTAAACCTTTGCTAACCCCTGTCAGTGCAGTTGTGGGAGAGCTGGAGATGAACTAATCCTGAACCAAATCTCAAAACTGGAGTCTAGGTTGAGTCAAAGTCAAGGACAGCACAAAGCAAAACATCACGTGAGCTTCAGCCACCCATGTTTCAGCCCTGTGCCATGACAGCATTAAATCTCATTGTGCCACAGCTCCAGAAGAACATAGCTCAGGCAACATCACCACATCAATGCTCTGGGAAAGACTCTGCCCCATTTTGGTGTCAGGAACAGGCAGTGCCTTTGCAGGGATGGGTCAGGGAAGGTTGAGCCCTGCAGGGTGTTGCTGGATTAAAGCCTCTGCACAGATAAACACCTCTGAGTAAGAGGGAGAACTTAAAACTAATAACAACACTAAAACCTAAACAAACACTAAGGAGTTGAGGGCTTTGCTTTGGAATAAAAGATTAATAAACATATCGATTGAGTCAAGGGGCTGGGACAAAGGCTGACAGCCGTGTTTATTTTTTAGCATCCATCTGTGGACTTAACAGGCTTTTGCCCAAGCCAAATATTGTGTTAAGGAAGTTTATGAACTGACACATGAAGTGTGGTTGGGTCACCTCCAGCTCAGCCCATGGTTGTCTGAGCATGGTGCCACCAAAATATGTCTGCAGGAGTTACAACAGCTTAACACGTGGGCCTGGGCTATCACTAGCAGAGGATGATGCAGCCAAGCAAGTGGCAGAGATTGAGGAGGAATTCAAGCAGAAGCCTGGGTAAAGTGTAGGGCTGTTGGCAGACCCAGAGGTGTTCCTGTCCCAGCTGCTGCTGAACACACTGAATTCTGAGAGAATTTAGGAAAAACCCCAGCACTGCAGCAGCTCAGGCACTGCAGTAGTTCAGACGTTGCCTCAGTTTCGGCATCTTGTGCCAACACCTGGGGACCACAACGGGCAAGGGGTGGGTCAATGCTTCTGCTGAGAGCTAAGTCTCAGCACAGAAAGGCTCAAAAATCCAGCAAGGGGTTTGTGGAAAGAGTCCTTCAAGACCTAACACTTGCAAAGTTCCAGCCACTGTCAGTGATCAACCTGCTGCACCCACCACACCTCCCTGCTCCCAGATCCTCCCAGCCTCTGAACCACCAGGCATGCAAAAACCACATGGAAAACCCCCAAAAATAACCCTTGGAGAGGTTTAACAGACAGACTACAAGTAGATTCATGGGGTTTCTCTCACCCTGCCTCCTTGTTAGACCCTTCCCATGCAGCTCAGTCACCCTGGAACAGCTTCACAGCACAGGCTCTGGCTCTCAGAGAACTGAACATCACACAGTCCCACAGCAACAGGAGCTGGGGGCTTCACAGACAGGGGATTGGATGGGAATGATGGTTTAGAGTCTGTGGAGAAGCTGAGAGCCTTTGCTAAATCCCCACCTGCCTGCAAGGATGGACACAGGAGAGGCAGGGACCAGGGTGCTACAGCAATAAACCCTGAGCTGTGGTTTATAGGGCTGTTGATTTGAAACACCACTTTAAAAAAAACAACAATTCTTACAGGAGAGAGAAAAGCCCAGAAGCCTTAAGTGACTATTTTAAAGCTTTTAGCTATTTAATTGTGGCTTTCCACACTCTGATAAAGAAACCAGGGCTGCTGCCACAAGAAGCCTCTCCTCCTCCAAAGTGCTCTCTGCATCCCTGATCTCTAGGAGATGCTGATAAAGCATCTTGAAGAGACTTCTGAATATCTCAGAGTGAAGGAGGAGGACATGCAGCCCTGCAGGTGACATGGTGGCAGTCACCCAAAGGTGTGTCAGTGAGTGGGTGGGCAGGGGAGCTTCTGAACCCCACTGAAAATCATCCTTTCAGTGTTGCACTCCTGCTGCATTCCTGCTGTCCCAAAGAAGGCTCACAGGAATCAATGCCTGCTTGGAACACCAGTTGTAGCTGCACTACAGCTTCACACAAAAGCCAGTGCTGGACAGATCTCCAGTCATGGAGCTCTCCATGTGTCCAAGCCTTGGGTTGGGCTCTGCACCATCCATCAAAGCCTGGCAAGGTCTCCATGGGCGAAGAACCACCCAGCTCTCCTGGAAAACACTGAGGACTGTCCATTAAACTCCTCAATCACCACCAGCCTCACACCTCTGCCCTGCAAATACAAGGGAACCTTTTCAGATACCCTGAAGCTGGTGGATTCTAGCTCTGCTTCCAAAACTTTTGCCTGCAGTCATGGTCCCAATCCTATTTCTTCTCAGTAAGTCCTCAGCACACTTTTGGACTTGCCTCAAGGCCCCCACAGCTCACTTTTGGACATGAAGCATCAGTTTCCTGCTTGCTTTAGGCACTCTTGAAACATGAAGTGTAAATTTACACAAAGCTGCATGAAACATTAAGGGGTTCCCTTCAGTAAGGCACAGTTTTTTTTACTCTTTTTCTTACTCTTTGCTGTGTTCCCTCCTCTCCAGCTCCCAGGTGTCACAGACACATTTTATAAAAAATCCTTTCCTTAGGATTTTTTCTCCTCAGAAGCTGAGAGGCCTCAGGAACAAAATGTAAACATTGATTATCTGCTGCTGTGGAATGCAACAGGTGCATCTGTGACTGGTCTCATGTGGTTGTTTCTAATTAATGGCCAATCACAGCCCAGCTGGCTCGGACTCTCTGTCCCAGACACAAGCTTTTGTTATCATTCTTTCTTTTTCTATTCTTAGCTAGCCTTCTGATGAAATCCTTTGTTTTATTCTTTTAGTATAGTTTTAATATAACATATATCATAAAATAATAAATCAAGCCTTCTGAAACATGGGAGTCAGATCCTCATCTCTTCCCTCATCCTAAGAACCACTGCGAACACGGTCACACCCAGGTCTTTAAAACCCCATAATGCTGGAAGAAAAAAAACCCAACAAGGCAAGCAG
Organism: Calcarius lapponicus; assembly: GCA_039654755.1. Lineage (NCBI taxonomy): Eukaryota > Metazoa > Chordata > Aves > Passeriformes > Fringillidae > Calcarius > Calcarius lapponicus. The sequence goes on along the minus strand of CM077468.1, from coordinate 59,409,390 downwards.
GAAATAAAAAAAGCAGGTGAGGAAAGGAAAAATAAATAAAAAAGAGTTTTCTATGGCCCAGATGAGTTCAACCCCTGTGCTAACCACGCCAGAGCAGCAATTCCTAGTGGGATGGGGGGGATCCTCCCGGGAGTACTCACTGGTGCTTGTGCTAGTGCCGATGGTGTTGATGGTGGTGGGGACAGAGGAGGAGGAGTAGAGGGGCAGGTGGCCGTTCTCACAGGCCAGGTTTTTGTCCTGCCAGCTGGAGGCGCTGACGCTGATGCCGGAGTCCCTGGAGTTCTGCCAGCCGTTGTTGAGTTTGTCGTCGGAGTTCTGTCTTTGGTGATAGTAGTGAGCCTGCCCGTAGTCCAGCGAGTCCGAGCGGCCCCGGCCCTGCCCGCCAAAGCCCCCCGAGGACGACGACGATGACGACGACGACGTGCGGTCCTCCAGGTGGTTGAGCCACATGGCCAGGGCGCTCCTGTCCTCCAGGGAGGTGGCAGGGTGGATCAAGGCGTAGGACAGCAGCTGCCTGCTCTCCTCGATGTGCTGGTTGTGCTCGATGGAGTGCGCCAGGATTTTGGGCAAGAGTTTCATGTACTCGACTTTCGCCTCGATGTTGCCGGGCTTCAGTAAAGGCAGGTGGGTCAGCAAGAGGGAGATCACTTTGTCCTTGGATTCCTGTTGCCACTGGTTAATGATTCCTGTTGAAGGAATAAGGAGGGGGAAAAAAAAGGGGATTAATGAGAAATTGGAAAACAGAGGTGATAAAGAAATAACCGGGTCCTGGCAGGGTAAATGCGACACGCCGAAGGGATTTGCACATGTGTGGCTGTCACAGACACGTTTTATGAAAAATCCTTTCCTTAGGATTTTTTCTCCTGAGAGGCCTCAGGAACACAATGTAAACAGTGATTATCCGCTGCTGTGGAATGCAACAGGTGCATCTTTGATTGGTCCATGTTGGTTGTTTCTAATTAATGGCCAATCAAAATCAGCTGGCTCAGACTCTCTGGGAGTCAGGAGCTTTTGTTTTCATTCTTCTTCTTGCTTGCTTCTGATGAAATCCTTTCTTCTATTCTTTTAGTATAGTTTTAATATAATATATATCATAATTTAATAAATCAAGCCTTCTAAACATGAAGTCAACATTCTCGTCTCTTCCCTGGTCCTGGGACCCCTGTGAACACCTCCATATGTGGTAGCACAGCATGAGCATCTCCCTGGCAAGGGGGTCACTATTGTATTGCACTGAACAGTTATCCAGACATGGATTCTTACAGGTCACCACCCTCCAAAGCTATTGTCAGGGCAAAGCTTGCCAAACTGGACGCCAAAAGTTACCAAGTGCCCCTGAAAATCACTGAAAAAAATCAAACTACACCCAACTCTACGTGGGAAATGCATTTATAGCCATTTTCCAACTCTACTGCTGTTGCTCTTATTTTAATCAAAATCAAAATTTGGCCCAAATTTTTCATTTTGTTGCAGATTACAGAAAATACTACACAAAAGCACTCAGTGGGTAAAGCTAACCTTTCAAAAGAACTTGGCCAGAAAACTGAAAAGGTCAAGATTCAAAGGAGGTAACACAGGAGAGAACCCCAGAGGAAACACAATCATCCATCCAGGGTGTTGGTGCATCCACCAGCCCCAAAGGAAAGGAGGGAAGCAGCCCCAGAGCTCCTGTTCCTCTGTTGGATCACAGCAAATAGGAGAGGTTTCAGAAGACAAAGAGAAAAAAAAAAAGAAACCGAGGGGTTAGATTTAAATATGCAGAAGGAAAAGTCAGGGAATTACAAACTGGTCACTTAACTCCTGGAAAACTGATGGAACAAATAATGAAACAACCTATTTGTAAGCACTTAGGAGATAACAAGATGATAAGTGACTGCCGACACCCATTTGTCAAGAGCAATTTGATTTCCTTCTGCGACAGAGCAACTGGCCTGTGAATAGCTGGAGGAGCAGGCAGTGCTGTATATCTTGATATTCATTAGGTGCTGCTGCACAGGGCTCCCTCAGCAGCACGGCAGAGAGAAACTGCTCCAATGTGGGCACACAACTCATCCGAGAAACACATGGAGGGAGCTGGTGCTGCTGATTCACTGTCAGAATGGGAGTGTGCTGGGCAAGGAGAGCTGTCCTGGGCCTGGCACCACCCAGAATGTCACTGGTGATAAGGGTGATGTGATAAACGTGATCAGCATGCAGGTATTGTGCTAAGAGAAAGGAAAACACTCCAGGAAACTGGACTAGAGGTCAAACAGTGTTGAGAACTTGAAGAGGTGGCATGAAGCTGTGTCAGGGGAGGTGTAAGCTGGAGATCAGGAAAAGGTTCCTCTCCAAGAGGGTGGTGGGGCACTGACCAGGCTCCCCAGGGATTGGTCACAGCAGCAGCCTGCCAGAATTCCAGGAGAATTTGGACAACACTCTCAAGCACAGGATGGAATAGTTGGAGTATCCTGCACAGGGTCAGGAGTTAGACTTGATGATCCCTGTGGGTCCCCTTCCAACTCAGGATATTTTATGCTTCTATGAGATTTGGAATGATGTGAAAGAACATCTGCATGAAGCAGGTGGGAACAAAGGGCTGTGCAGCACGAGGTGGGCAAGAGCCTGGCTTGGGAAGCACCACCTCAGCCAGACACCATGAGGCACAGAAAAGCTGCACCAGGCAGCCTGAGCCTGGCTGAGAGGTGAACACTGGCATGGACAAGCTGCTCTCCACCTCTGCTGCTGCCCAGGGAAATGCTGGAGTCACCATCTCTGGAGGGATTTAACAGCCCTGAGGATGTGGCCCTTGGGGACACGGGTCAGTGCTGGCCTTGGCAGTGCTGGGGGAATGGTTGAACTCAGTGATCTTGGAGGGCTTTTCCAGCCTAAACAATTCTGTGATTCTCTGACTCGAACTGCAGCAAAGATGAATGAGGCTGGACATGATGAAAGTGCCTTCTGTAGGGCAGGGTGGCCCAGGACATTGTGAGATCTCCATCACCAGAGGTTTCTCTGAAGATACAAACTCCAAACTCCTTCCAAATCTACCCAGACCAGCCATATGATGCTTCCCAGCCCCAGGGCAGTCTCTCCTCCAGTGCTGACCAAACCCCTCTGTAAAGCCTTCAAATCTTCACCCTGTCTTAGGCTGTGTTATAGAAGCCACAACTGAGCTGTGTGGTGGAGAACACTCCCTCCTGCTTGCTTTAAACATGCTGCCCAAAGCTTCATCAGGTGAAATGCTGAAAAAATTCCCCCAAAACTTTATGTTCTCCCTCCTTGTCTGCTGTCTTCAACCCATTCTATACAGGAAGCTGCCCCAAATCATTGATTCTCCCTACAGCCTCTGTGTGGTTTTGAGCTAGGGTAACTGAACCCACACCACTGAAATGCAGATCTGAATCTCCATCTGTAGGATCATTCATCAGGTTTGCTCTTGGGAAGGCACAAGAGCAAATCAATATCCAGCTCAGGATATTCTGTGACCCAGGACTTGGACTCTACAATCCATGGGTCCCCTCCCCTCAGGATATTCCATGATTCTATGATTCTGCATGACCCATGCTGCCATCCAGCAGCTAACCCAACCCTCCCACCATCTCTGACCCAGAAAAGGGCTGTCAGAGCAGCAGCTTCTCCCAGCTAGGGCCAAACTCTGTCCATCAGTCCCTGACACGACTGTGGTGGTGAGCAGCACTCACCCCTCCACATTCACCCTCCCAGTTCCAAGGCATGCAACTGTTTTATTAGGAAGCCACTAGATGGCTTGCTGGAAACACTGGAGACTCTCCCTGGAACTTTCTGCATTGGTATTTACTTCTCCAGAGCTCCCCCTCCTCCAGAGCCACTTCCTGAGCCAGCACAGCGTGCCCGATGCCGAAAGGAGCAAGGGACACGACGTGGCACAGCTCTGGTGGAGAAGGAACTGCTGTATTGCAGGAGAGGGGGCTTCTGGTGCTCTGGGTGTGCTCCTGTGCCCGTGGGAATGCTGTGAGGTTGTTTTGGTGCTAAAAAAATGGGATTTGGGAGAGCAATACTCAGCATAAGTGATGCTGTAAAGGATACATGAGTGTAGTGGGATTCAAGGCTCACCAGTGCATATCCATATTTTCCATATGCAGATGTCCCTGCTCCAGGCAAGGCTTCCTGTTGGGATGAATCTGATTTATCTGTCCCCTCTCTCTTAGTCAGCTGCCTGGTGAGCTGAAAACATGTCTTATTTTCTCCCATCCTCCTTCAGAGAGGGATGTCACACCCGGATATTTTATCATCGCTCTCATGGTGGTTCAGCAGCACTTTCAGGCTGGCACAGCCAAACCCCAGCCTGGCACCAGCTGGGATTCTGTAGCAGCTCAGATAAACTGAGAAATCAAAGATCATTAAAAAAAAAAGGCCTGCAATGCACTGCTCAAAGAAGTTGGTGCCACTTAAAATACAGGAGCAAAATAAACGTAGAAAAAGCCGAGTCTGGTGTAAACGGGGTGCAGGAGAGGAGGAGGAGGAGGAGGAGGAGGAGGAGGGAGGCAGGTGGCCATGGCTGGGCTCCTCCTCCTCCTCACATGGGGGAGAGCTGAGCATGAAGGTCCCCACTGGGGAAACACAGGATGGCGCCAGAGCTGCTTCTTGGGAACTTTGCCTTGGACCTCCAAGAGATTTGGGGGTTTAAACCACAGCCCCAAAAAGATGGAGCACTGACCCAGAAGCCTGTGGCTGATGAAGGGCTGGGTGCCCTGGCCCAGGCAGGAGCTGGTCTCCTTCTCAGCCAGCAGCAGGATGTGCACAATTAAACAAAAATGGAAAATAATTAGATCTGAAAGAGGTTTGGCTCTCTCTGAGATGGGGCAGAAGGTCAGGCTTAATCCTATCTGCCAGAAAATAAGAGGGATCTGGAGAGGGCAGTGCAGGAGAGAGAAGCTGGAGCTGCCTGTGGGCAGGGGGAGAGGAGCTGGCAACACCCCAGAGCACAGGAGCCCCCCCTTCAGCCCCTCACCTGCTCCCATGCACTCCTGGCCATCTGGGATATCTCACCCTTTATTGCCAGAACAAACACTGCAGGGGCAGCTGAGACTGGGGTGTGTTTTGGGATCCCACATCCCAGGGTCCTGGCACGATACCCGTGGTGGGTCACAGGCACTGATCTCATGACAGCCTCATCAGCTCCCCTGGATGCTGCTGCAGGGATGGTGCTTCCCATCACAAGGATTTCACTGCTCTGTGGAATGTCACTGGCAAATCTGAGCATAGAGAGAGCCCCAAAGTCAGAGTCCCCCCCCTTGCTGCCTTGAAATTCCCCAAAATCCCTGTCCTGCCCACTGCTGCCATTGAACTGCCATCTCCTTTGGGAGATGAGGTCAGACAACAATTGACCAGCCCTGCACTGGAAGGGACGGGAGCTGCTGCTACCGTAATAAATAAATACCGTAATAAACTGTCCCAGTTTTTATTATGGGACATTTTCTTGGATGAGAAGCTGAATGAAGGTGGGATGTGAAACTACCTTCTACTAAGGATTACTTAACTGACAGGATTTTGCTGCTAGACAGCCCAGCTGATGCATGCGCAGCATGCCTGAGGATAAATCCAGCTCCAAATATAGCTGGGTCCTGCTTCCAAGACTGAAACCTGTGCTTGTGCTATGAATAGGACCAACACCATCCCCAAAACTGGGGCTTCTGGCTGGAAAATGAGGTGAAGTCTGTAAATTTATTAAGCTATTAAGGGATTTCTCTGTCACAAATCTGCTTAATCACTGCTGGATCCCCACAAACTGCTAATTGGCACCATGTCAGTGGTGATGGATCCACTCCTAACACTGCACTGCATGAGGGACCTTCCTGCCTTTACTCTGAGGGATGAAGGGATTATTTCAACCACCAGCAATGCCCATGGTTATGATGTCCTGGGAACAGTCACAGTTTTCCAAATGTAAAGCCAGACCAGATGGACAAAGGCAGATAGACACAGTCCCTGCAAAAAACAACATGAGTGGCACACTGGTGCCTGCATTTACAAACCCTGAAGGGCCCAACTTCAGGGGTTTAATTCTAGTTTTGGTTTTTGTGAACAGACTTCTGGGTCAGAAGATTCCAGTTTGAAAACACCACCCCTGCTGAGGGGGATGGCCAAGAGCTGCTGTCAGCACAGGAGAAGAACGTGTGGGTCTCACCAGGTGACCTGTCCTCAAGGAACAATGATAATGCCAAGTAACTCCCAAGCACTTGAAGGAACCCAAAAAACAACCAAACCCATCCAAGACAAACCATTTCATTTTGGAAACAGAAATTGGGTTCTCCTCCTGTTACTATATATACAACTTATTTCACAGTGAAGCACAATCCAAGTGAGGTGTCCAGAGGAGGGCATGGAGATGCTGCAAGGGCTGGAGGCAGGCTGGGAGAGCTGGGGGTGCTCACCTGGAGAGGAGAAGGCTCCAGGGAGAGCTCAGAGCCCCTGGCAGGGCCTGAAGGGGCTCCAGGAGAGCTGGAGAGGGACTGGGGACAAGGGATGGAGGGACAGGACACAGGGAATGGCTCCCACTGCCAGAGGGCAGGGATGGATGGGAGATTGGGAATTGGGAATTCCTGGCTGTGAGGATGGTGAGGACCTGGCACAGGTGCCCAGAGAAGCTGTGGCTGTCCCTGGATCCCTGGCAATATCCAGGGCTTAGAGGAGCCTGGGACAGTGGAAGATGTCTCTGCCCATGGCAGGAGGTTGGAATGAGGTGGTCCTCAAGGTCCCTTCCAATCCAAAGCATTCCAGGATTTCATGAATTTGCTGATTGTAATTTTGGTGAAATAAGAGAGATGAGTGATGTGTACCTTATGAAACAGACAACAGCTTATCCTGAGCAACAAGGACACCAATTTAAAGACTAGAAGTGTTTTAAAAACTGCCCAAGGATCTTCCAAGTAACAAAGAGGACATTCACACAGGAGGTTTGGTATCATTGCCCCTCAATGCCAAATCAGTGCACTTAAGGGCTCCAGTTGTCAGCAAATCGCTCCTAAATTACTGTTTTATTATGCCCTTGTTTTCAGTTTTCCATAAAAAGTTCTCAAAAGCCCATTCAGATAATTTTCCCAAGCAAGAAATGACTAAGAGAGGGATTCATAGGATCATTAAGGTTGGAAAAGATCTCTAAGATCATTGAGTCCAACCATTAACCAGATGCTCAAATCTGAAGGGCACCCTCCAAGCACCTTCCCAAAGGGCTGAAATGAATTGCACTCTCTGATGTATTTGGGGAGAAAAACCAGGAATTTGTACTAAAAGTTTATGTTGGGATCCTTGATCTTGTAGAGTGACAGACTGCAGCATCAGGGACTGGAGAGAGAAGCTGGGTGCTGCTGATGGCAATCAAACCCTTCTGGGATGGACAATATCGAGGTTTTCATGTCTTGGATGGCCAACAGCAAAAGAGAAATCCAATCCATGCTTAGGCAGCTGGCAACTGCTTCCAGTGAGCCTGGAATCAGTGGCCACAGAGCAGGAGATGGCTATTTCTGGGTCTGCAGGAAGGTTTTTCAAGAGGCTTCCTCAGCAGCTCCCAGAAGAGGCGCCCATTGTTCACCATTTCCTGGATTATGAATGTGAAACTGAATCTGGGTGATGGGCAGAGCTTTGTGGAGGGCACCCACTTTTTATTGTCAAAGGCAGAAAAATCAGCACCTGGACTCATCCTGCTGTGCAAAGACCCAGCAGCACATCACCACCCACCAGCTTCTCCACACATCCATGGGAGATGCCGCACTTCCATCAAAATCCCCCAAATCTCTGGTAAACGAGGTCATCTCCACCAGCCCTGGGATCTCACACCTATTCCAGCTGCCTGGATGCCTTCACCAGGGCAAAAGGGGTCAAGAAACCTGACCCTGCATACAAACACAGCCCAACAACCTGAGCTTGGCCACATCATCATCTCCCAGTGAGTGACCATCATCAGAGAAACCTGAATTCCATGTCTGGTTGTTCCAGTTTCTCCCAAGTACTTCTGTTTGCCTTCATTTCCAGTTGAATTTATCTGGTTTTATGCTTGAATTAATCTGCTTCAGATTCTGAACTAGATGATCTTTAAGGTTCCTCCCAACCCAAACCATTTAGTGATTCCATGAGTGGGGTGGAGAAACCACACCCCACCTCACACAGGGCAGTTTGCTGCAAAGATAAAGCAGAGGAGCAAAAAAAAATCAAGAGATTTCACCCACAAGTCTGAATTTGCAGCAAGTGTATCAACCAAGGGCAGGTTGTTGCCAGTCCCAGCCTTCCCACAACTGGGTTTACTGGTGTGTGAGATGGTCCAGCTCCCCACCATCCATCACAGAAATCCACTCTCCAACAGTACTGCAGGCACAAAACTCTGCCCTGGCTCCTGCTGCAGCAGCTCGATTGAAGGTGAAGCACAAAGTGTTTCCAGCTGAAGGGATTTAAATTATTATTTGCAGTAATTAGCACCTGCACGTTGACCCAGTCACAATACTTTGTTTGGGCAACTTTACATCATTCCCTTCGTAAATCTGCCTCACTCAAAAGGCCAACATGAAGGAAAACAAAGCAGGAACCCCGTTGGAAACACTCTGTACCCCATCCAGAGCACATCAATACCTTCACTGTTAAACCTGGCAGCCTTCTCCCTCCACCAGAGGCCAAATAATCAGAATTTCAGCATGTGCCTCCTCGTTATTGCGACTGGCGCTAATTAAAAGGAAAAACATCTCAATGATAAACGTTACTGCTGACCTGCCAAGTGCAGCAGGCAGAGAGGCAGTCATTGAAACACTGCTGAACCTGAATCCTGCTCCTCATACCCCCAAAACTGATGCCAGCACAGGGCAGAAGACACCATCGATGCTTCCAAGCACCTCGAGGCTGCGGCGTAAATCCCAACAAGGAGCTCAAAAAACAACCAAACCCATCCAAGAAAAACCACGGTGACTTGTCTTCAAGGAACAACGATAATGCCAAGTGCTCTCAAGCACTTGAAGGAACCCAAAAAACAACCAAACCCATCCAAGATAAGCCATTTCATTTTGAAAGCAGAAATTGGGTTCTCCTCCTGTTATTATATACAACATATACAACAGTGACATACAACTTATACAACTTATTTCACAGCGAAGCACAACCCAAGTGAAGTGTCCAGAGGAGGGCATGGAGATGCTGCAAGGGCTGGAGCCAGGCTGGGAGAGCTGGGAATGCTCACCTGGAGAGGAGAAGGCTCCAGGGAGAGCTCAGAGCCACTTCCAGGTCTGGATTTATGCCTGAGCCAGGGCTGACCTCAGAGGGGTGGGAGGACCTAATGCCACGTGTCTGGAGGCAGCAGGAGCCGTGCCAAGTGCCAAATGCCAAGCAGCGCCGTGCCTGCTGGACCCACAGCTGCTGGCACCTCCCAGGAGAGGCCAGCTCTGCATCCTGGGCACAGCTTCCTCACAGGTCACCAAAACTGCTCACCCCAGTGGAAAATGTGGGATCTGACAGAGGAAAAGCCCATAAACCCCCGTGGGTGGCTTTTTGCTGTCACTCCCTTCCATTCAGGTCTAACAGCCCAACTTGGGGGGGGAATTGGGAAGCACTGGTGAAGCTTCTGCCTTGGAACAAGTCTCTGCTAGGAGTGGGGAACAGGCTGCAAAAAAGCCCTGGACACTGGGGGGGCTTGGGGACTGCTGTGTGTGGGATTAAGGGCTCTGCACTTCCCCTCCCACAGCACCCAATCCCACAGCTTTGAACCTCCAGCTCCAACACACTCAGCGCTACCCCAGCCTCTTTGGTCTATAATGAGATATAAAAAGGCAACCACACAAATCCCCTTTCCCTGACTGGTCACCTTCCTTTCCTGGGCAGATTCAAGGGTGGACAACCTCCCTGAAGGACAGGTGGACCTTTTGTCTAGCAGCACCCGCAAGGAGAGGACAGACAGACATCACACAAGGCACGTGCAGCCACATCCCACCTCACACCCCAGCTCCGTCGGAGCGCGACGGAAAATCTGCCAGCGATGCACAGCAACCTCTGGGTTCACATGGTGCTGGCTCCCCTCCGTGTTTCCAGCAGCTACATCACTCTCTAAGAGGCTAAAAATACATTAGGAAAGTACTTAATGTTTCTTTTCCACCCCAGCTGCTGCAGCAGAGCAGCTCCAAGGGGGAGGGGAGGTGAACAGACCAGAGCGGATGCAGGGAAGGGAGGCAAAAAAATGGAGCAGTGGAGCAATGCGGGACAGCACATCCCACAAAAAGGGGTGACCTGGGAAATCCCCACTGCAGGCAACGCTGGTTCCTTGGAAAAACAAAGGCAAGAGCCACGTAACCATGAAAAGCAAAGTGTTTCTGAATACACAGAGGATTTAAGGCCAGGCTGGACAGGACTTGGAGCAACCTAGAGGGAGGTGTCCCTGTCCATGGCAGGGGTTGGAATGAGCTGATCTTGAAGGTGCCTTCCAGCCCAAACCAATCTGTGATTCTGTGGTTCAGCACTGAGAAGAGCACAGAAGAATTCATGAAGGAGCATCTCCTCCATTCCTAATTACCAAGATTAAGGAGCTCCATGTAAATTAATTACACAATATTCCTCGTTAAATGCAGCAGTGAATATTTAACCACCAAACCCAATTATGTTCCAAAGAGATAATCTTCCTGAAATGGCTCCCAACACTCCCCTGTGTGCCACAGGTGAGTCCTTCACCACCCAGGGCTGAGGCAGGAGGGATGGGTTTGTCAGCACAGCTGGGTGGCAAGAGGCACATGGGCTGCTGCTCTTCACTTTGGAAGAACAGCCAGTTTCATGGAATTCTGGAATGGTTTGGGTTGGAAGGGACCTCCAAGACCTCCCAGTCCCAACCCCCTGGCATGGGCAAGGGCAGCTACCACTAGACCAGATTGCTCCAAACCTCATCCAACTTGGCCTTGAACACTTCAGGGACGGGGCAGCCACAGCTTCTCTGGGCAACTCTTTCAACAATTTCTCACAATTCTTCTTGGGACACCAGGCAAGGGGCAGGTGACAGGTAAGTTCTGGGGAAACAGAAAGCAAACAACCCCTTGCTCCTGTCTCCAAAACCCTTGTGGGGGTAAGACATGAGCCCTACTTGGCTTGTTGTCCTTTTAAGGGCAGCTCTCCTTGGGCAGAGAGTTCAGCTGTCTGTCACTGGCAGCTCCCCTCTCCATGATGCTCTCCAAAGCAACAGCAGCCCCATCAAGTGTTAGCAGGAGTTGGGAATTTCAGCACTGAAGCCAGGCTCCAGGACAAGCCTTGATCAGATCTTCCCACCCTGTCACCCCAAACAGGCTGATGAAACCCCACCAGCAGACAGAGCAGCTCACCACCCAATTTATAAACTCCAAATGGGAGCAGAATGTCCGATATTTTGGTCAGATGCAGAGCAAACCGGAGTATTTCTCACCAAAACATCCCTAAACTCCCACCAAGATCCACAAGGACAGAAGAGCCCAGCTCCACTGTGAGTAGAAATGAGTAAGATTTTCATATTTTTGCCACTATTTTCCCCCTCTGCCTCCTGAGCTTGCCAGAGCTCCAGTCATTAGGAGGCTGTTTGTACAAACCCAGAAGTGATGTATTTTTAGCACTGGAGAATTGCATGGCACGATCATTAAGGAGCTTCTGCAGACAGCAACAAGAGCAGGGATTTTTCCTTCTCTAAATTGGCTCCAGCCACTACAGTTTTCAGCCCAAAGCAGACTTTCAGGAAATTCAGGAGGAGAGGGAGCCTTTTTCCATGACATATTTAACACTGAGCTGAAGTACACTCGATTTTCACACTGTGCATCCGACGGGAGGTTTTATGGATTTGTTTTCTAGGCTGTACTGTTGCACACTTTTGCTACAGAGCATAATACCCTGTATTATCACAACACTCCCTAGCAACAGGACTTTAATTTAGTGCAGAGATTTCCAATGCTGAGAGCATTTCACTGACTCAGAGCAAAGATGACACGCTGGGAAACCTTATCAAAAGCCCCCACGGGTGCCAAGGGAATCTACACCACATGAATGATGGCATTCGAGCTTCCCAACACAACGTGGCCAGCCCTGGCACAGAGAACACCTTGGGAAAGAGGAATTTGCTTCATTGATTTCACAATCCACAGTCCAGCCAGCGTGGAGGGATGCCTACATTGATGGCAGCAGTGCCAATGGGTGGGAGAGAAGAGTGAGAATCCAACAAGTGCTCGGACAGAGAAATGTGGGGAATGGTTCAGTGGCACAAATGAGAGCTCAGAGCCAGGGGGGACATCAAGCAGGACAAGGTGTCACCTCCTGCTTCTCACCCCAAGGTCAGGAGGAGCTCAGATGCTTGGCAGACAAACCAACCAACCTCCTAAAAAGCTGTCCTGAAGAGTGAAGCCAACCTGACATTGGACAAGAATGCCCAGTGCCAGTTTCCCTTCACTCACTGGAGCACCCAAGCCCCTGAGCATCACAGGCATCCTGCTCCCAAACCTCAGATGGGGAGGATGGACTTTGGGAAGCCCAGGAAAATGGTGCCAGGGTCCCATTTGACCACAGAGAGCATGCAAAGGTGCAACAGCTCCACCAGCACTGTGGACACTGTCAGGTGAGGTGTTGCTCCACCTCTGCCAGCTGGGGCAGAAGAGAAGGAGAAAGCAGGAGCACCATCCATGGGGGGGTTGAGAAGAATTTCTGCCATTTCTCATGGCAGAAATTGACACTGAAACCACGTCCCTTGTGGAGAGCAGAGGGGAATCCATCAGCCCTTGTGCATGCAATGAACAGACAGGAGTATCAGAGCAGCCGTGCCAGGTCTGATGGATGAAGATAGCCCAGTGAGATCCTGGGTCAAGTGGCTTTTGTTGGCTCTGCGCAAAGCCAGCTGAGCTCAGCCAGCCCATGGCAATGGCATGGGTCAGCAAGGATTAAAAGCATAATTAAACAGGAGCTGCAGATTGCTTCCAGAAGCCCCATCACTGCCTGGAGCCCGTGAGCTCAGCCCTGGGAAAATGCTGCTGGTTCTGCTGCTTCTGGGACACCTGGGGTACAGGTGGGAAATGAGTTCACTGCCTGCTTTCACTGAGCAGGGTTATACTGCTCACATGCCTCCACATGCCCTCAAATCCAGATTTTCAGTGGAATTTCCTAGGATGCAGGAAGCCAAAGAAATAAAAGATGCAATTTCTGTGTCTCTTTTTTGAGCTTAATCCATAAAAACACCCGAATCTTCCTGACTTTCAGTGAGGAGACTACAGGCACAACCACAGGCATGGAGGAAATACTCCTCTGACTTCTTAATTTCAATTGCAAAAAGCCTTTAACCAAAAGCTTAATTGAAATGCAGATAAGTTCCTTCAAAGGCTAAAATAAATATATAAAAAATTATCTGAATGCCATAACGGTGTTGCCTAAAATGGATAAAGGATTTAGAAGGGGGAAAAATAATACTAAAAATAAGTTATGAAGGGTATGCAAGGTATTGATATACAGCACATGGTTTAAACTGTTAATCATTGAACAGATTCCAGTATAAAAATAAAGAGACTGAAGCTGCACATAATGGAGGAGTTGCTCTATTTATAAACTTCTCTGTGCAAAGGGCAGCGAGGGCCAGGATGAGCCAGCAGTGGAGGCAGAGGGACACTGCTACAGAGCCCATATTTGAGGGAAAATAAACAACTTTTTTATTTTTTTTTTATTTTAAAAACATTGTCAACAAAATCAAACCGAGTTGCCCAGGAGCCTGTGTGCCCCAGCCATGTGAGCAGCATTTCCAGCCCTGGCATGTGACAGCTCTCCCAATTTAGCCAGTAACTGACTCCCTCTGACCTGTAATAACACCGCTCCCAAATTAGAGCCCTCAATTTGACTTGGCTCTGGTCCTTCCCTCCCAGCAACATAAAGCATCCTTTTTCTCCCCCTCTCCCCGAACATTCCTAATCCTGTCCTTTTGCACTGCCAACTCAAACTCCCATTTAGTCTTTTCCTATTTTTTCTGGGAGGGGGTGCAGGCAGCAAAGGGCAGGGGAAAAAAAGACCGGTGGAAAAACACCAAGAGACAAAAACAACAACAAAATCAGACAAAAATTCCAAGTTGGTGACATTCAGCTGGAAAAGCTCAGTGACTCACATGCAAATAAAATCTGCCTAAATTCACTGTTGCATGACGCAGGCCACTGGCTTCAGCATGAAAAGGGCCGGGATGAAATCATCCACAATTAAATGGGAGCTTGGAAGGCTGCAAAAGCAGCAGCATCAGCGCTGCTCCCTGGGCTTAATAGGAAACACAAAGGAAGGAAGTTCAGTGGAGTGAGAACATCCCCCTTTTCCCCTCCTCCCCACTGACACCTCGCACCATCAGTCATCCCCAGCCCTCAGAGGGGCTCCTCCAGCATCACACGTCCACACTCAGCTCCAGCAAGCTGCTCCCCAGCAGACTGCTGCCAGATCTTAATGGGCTTTCCTGGAATACCAGCTCAAAAGTGAAATAAAAATAAATGTGGTTACGTAGCAAGGCAACCCCCCCCCCCCCCCCAAACAACCAGCCAGCAGCTTCTTCCAGAGATTTCTGTCCTGATCTTTGCACAATGGTCGGGAGATATTGGAGAGTTAACATTGAGAAACCTTGGACCAAATCCAGCCCCCCCCACCAAATTTAAATCTCAGTTCTCAGGTTTGCTCTTGCATTGCAACAGTGCTTTAAACCTTTTGAGTTCTGAAATAGTGTCTGAAGTCACGTTATAGGAATGCACTCACAGGGAATGGGGTGCCAGGGTTTCCCCTTCTGCCAGGATGAGCACCAGGCTCTGCATCCAACCCTTCTGTGGGGCTGTGCCATGAACCAGGTCACTGCCCTCCTTCAAGCCCAAAGTAACAATGTGAGGGGGAAGAATAAACTAAAAAAGGTCATTTTAACCTGGATTGGGAGTCACAGCATGGTTTTCAAAAGGATTTTGGTGCTCCAGCTAAGAAGGGAAAACAAAGCTGAGAACAAGGGCTGGCACCCTCCAAAGTGCTGCTCTGGGGATCAGCTGGTGGGTGCTGTTCCTCTGATCTGCTCTGGCGAGATCCCACCTGGAGTCTGGCATCCAGCTCAGGGACCCTCAACACAGGAAGGACACGGAGCTGCTGGAATGAGCCCAGAGGAGGCCACAGAGATCCTCTCAGGGCTGGAGCCCTCTGCTCCTGAGCCAGGCTGGGAGAGCTGGGGGTGGTCAAGGGGAGAAGGCTCCAGGGAAACCTTAGAGCCTCTTCCAAGTGCCTAAAGGAGCTCCAGGAGAGCTGGAGAGGGACTGGGGACAAGGGATGGAGGGACAGGACAATGGAGAAAGACTTTTCACTGTCAGGAGTAGGGCTAGATGGGATATTGGGAAGGAATTCCTGGCTGTGAGGGTGCTGAGGCCCTGGCACAGGGTGCTCAGAGAAGCTGTGGCTGCCCCTGGTTCCCTGGAAGTGTCCAAGGTCAGGCTGGATGGGGCTTGGAGCAGCCTGGTGATTGTATGATCCATCTGGGAAGCAGGAGGACATCACCCCAAGCATCCAAGAGTGGCCACAACCAGCTGTGAGGCCACTGAGAGAGAGGCCACTGCACCTCACTTCAGCTATGAACTGAATCCTCTTCCACAAGGAGAAATCAGGTGATCTGCTTCACATTAATTTGGAAATTGGATGCTCCAACCCTTCTGGACTTCCCTTCAGGCTGGGTGTGCCTGTCCCTGGGATTATCCCCAGAGCTGTGCTTTTGGAAGATTCCAGCCTGAGCTGAAATTCTCAGCACTGCTCACCCCAGCCTGCAGTGGCTGCAGGAGCAGGGTGTGAACAGGTCCATAAAAGGGAACTGGGAGACTTGAGCCTCCTGCCAGTAAAGCCTACATTTGCTCTGGAGGAATCTGCACCTCCCTGGGAAAAAAAAAAAAACAAACCAAACAACCAAACAACAAACTATAAAAATAATACATTGAGGTCTACAAGTGGGGAAAGGCTGCAAGTGCCTGCAGGAGGACATCCGACTGTGCCTGGGCCATCTGGTCACCCACCCTCGGTGACACTGCCCTCCCTTCACCACCAGATGCTAATTCCTTTCATCCTGCCTGGCCCTCCACTGGTGTAATTTTAGGTCTGTGAATAGGACCATCTGCCTTTGAGATGCTCGTTTATTTTTGGCTGAGCCCTCCCTTTCACCACTCCCTCCTTAAAGGAAGTCCAAACCAGGCACTGTTGGGAACGGTGCTCCTTGTCTGCTCCTCTAATCACTAACCAGCTATCTAAGGATGTTCTGCACCACTGTCACTCGTCAAATTGGGGGTGTCATTATCTTCAAAGCACTTTGCAAACACTTTTTTCCTTCCTCCCCGTGTTGCCACCACAAAGTAGTAATTATTCACTTCTCTCTGAATATGGTGGGCTTGGTCCAGCATCCTGGAGCTCGGCCAAGACGTGCTCAGCAAAATTCAACGTGGCCAAAGTAAAGCTAAAACAAAGTGGTTCCTATCTTTGGATGCTGAGGACTGCTACCCTTGCTTCCTTTCCCACAGCAGACATGGAAATGGTAAAAATAAAAATAAATACTGGAACCACAGCAGCCAATAGTGTAATTTCCACGTATTAAGCGATGCCTGGACAAAAAGGGAGTTTTGAGGAAAGTTCTGCTTTTATACACATCTAAGTGCTATGAATGAAAGTCACTGTCACAATTATGGAAAACAGTAATTAGCAAAATACTGCACAAAAATGCTGAAAGAAATGCTTCTGGCTGGGGTGACCATATGGGTGCTCCCAGCCAAAGCTGCACATGGATAAGCCCTGAGAGCACAGCAAGGCCATGGGCAACCCCACCATGGCAGGGGCTCAGCCCATCTCTTGGGATGATGTTGGATCCATATTTTGGGATAAATGTGTGTCCTCCTACGTGTCCCAGCCAAAGGCATCCCTGACTGCTTGGGGGGATGCAGGCAGGGTGAGCTAACAGGCTGAATCTGTGATCTACCAGCCACAAAATCACTGATTTTCCTTCTTTTCTAAGAGTTTCACAAGTGGCTGAGACAGGTAGGAAGAATAGTTCCAGGTAACCCCTTCCAGAACCAATCAGCTTCTTTGTGCAAATCCAGGTTGTGCAAAGCTTGTGCAGAACTACCAAAATTGCTTTTTTGTTGGGTTTTTTTTTTTTGAAGATGAGGAAAGTTGTGGTTCAGTTTGATGTTTGAACATTTCTCAGCTCTGTTATGAACCAAAAGGAGCTACAGGACCTGGAGCCTATTGCTGGAAATCAGTGTTAGACACCAGAGAACATCAATACAGGGGAGCCTCCCTCACTGTATGCACCCCAAAGGCTGAAAAACAAGATCCTGTTATGCTGCCAAGCCCCTCACAAGGAAAACAAACCCAGGGCTTCAAAGGAGAAAATTTCTGTGCAATGCTTGAGGTGTTAAAATCAAGCCCTGGCTTTGGCTGGCCACAACTCTCTGCCCTGCGGGAGCCTGGGGAAACACCTGGTTGTTCATTGCTTCAAATTCTCTGCAGCAAATGAAAGAAAAAGTAACTTAATGGATCTGATGAGATCTCAGATTTGACAGGATTTCCTGCCTGGGGAAGAACTGACCCATTTTGCTTTGCCTTGAAGGTACGATGAACAGCAACCTCCACGAGTGAGGACAAGCAGCTTCACCCCCACGCTGGGGTGAATTCCCAGCAGGAATTAGGGGATGCAGACACCCCTGCCCTCCCTCCCCTCCCCTTTCTGCTGCTCACATCGCCCAGAGCAAAGCACTTGACCAAAGCCAGTGATGAGTCACTGCGAGGAGGAGACTTTCTAATTTCACCCGCTTTGATCCTGCCCTGAAGTGCCAACGTCAAAGAGGAGGGAGGGGAGAGCTGGGGCTGACTCAGGGAGGACGGGAAAATCTCTCCATCTACAACTGAGACATTCAAAGCAAAGTGAAACTCCTCTTTTTTTAGGAAACCCCCATGAAAAAGTGACACAAAGAGATGACTCTCCCCAGCTTGTACCAGAGCCGCAGCACTCAGCTGACTCCCTGTGTCTTTCCCAGCTGTACAAGCACTCAGAAGGTTAAACTACACCTTTCCCTGGGTAATTCACCTTTCCCTGTGGAATTCACTGCTGCCTGCAGCAGCTGGCTTGTCCTTCCTTTATTACCAGCCTCACATTTTGTTTCTCATGTACCCACGAAGTGCTGCAGGATCTCAAAACAAAGAGTGACATTGTTCCTTCAGAATAAAACCACTGTTCGCCCAGTTTTTATTGATATTTCACAAAAACATCCCAGGAGCTGTAAAGATTCATTCTGGAGGAGCTAAAATGATGTGTCAGAGTCACAGCTTTTATTTCCATGATCCCTTTCCACTGAGAACACATGAAATGGGTAAATGTGGACACTGAACTTAAAGGACAAAGAACACAGGTCCTGGCAATTGCACATTCCCACTGCCTGGTTCCTCTCCCATAATTGCTGATGCCCACCAAAGGCACCACAAATATGCTGAGGAACCCAACTCCTGTCCCAGCTCTGAGCAATAATGAGTTTGCCACTTGTTAGTGCTTGAAACATGAAAGGCTTTCCCAACTAATTCAAGTTCTCACCAAACCAAAATCATCCTCCTCCTCTTGTCTGGCTAAAATGTCTGTTTCCAGCTATCAGAAAAGCCACAAGGAGAATTTGAGATTTCATTTTCTTGACCAAACTCGATAATATTTGGGAAAAAACTTCCAACAAAATAAAAATCTTGTATATTTGTGGAGGGAGGGGAGCAATAGACCTCCCTGCAGAAAAAAAATTCCCTTCCCTGCATTTTGTTTTCCTCTGAAGAGCAGCAACACATTGCAGTTACTCACGGGGAAGGATTCAGCCTCCACAATTCAGAAGAGATGAACAGCAGGAGTGACAGGATTTCTGGAAACTGACGACCCCTCTCTCACCCTCCAGGCTACTGATTCCAGCTAATTGGAGCCTCAAGTGGCTCTGAGCCAACTGACAGCAACACAGCAATAAATGGGCAGAAATCCACTACATTTTGAGAGATACACAACACTGGCTGGGGTCCAACAGCCTGATCCATTCAGGGATGATAAAAATTAAAATAATATTGCTGAGGGCATTGTCCAGCTGCCTTTTCAATACTGACAGGTTTGGGGCATCAGTCACCTCTATGGGAAGCCTGTCCCAGTGTTTGACCACTGACTTGGTAAAGAAATCACAGATTAACAGGTTTGGGTTGGAAGGGACATTAATGAACATCCTGTTCCACTCCTGCCATGGGCAGGGACACCTTCCACTGTCCCAGGGTGCTCCAAACCCTGTCCAGCTTTGGACACTTCCAGGGACAGGGCAGCCACAGCTTCTCTGGGCAAGCTGTCATCACCCTCACTAGAAGGAAATTCTTCCTATTATCTAATCCAAACCTCTTCTACTTTAAAACCATTACTGCTTGTCTTTCCAACTGAACTATTCTATTCTATTCTATTCTATTCTATTCTATTCTATTCTATTCTATTTCTATTCTATTCTAATTCTAATTCTAATTCTAATTCTATTCTATTCTTTCCAACCTCATGCAATTCCATGCAGCTGGGCTCTGCTGCAGGCAAACCCTGCAGAAACACCTGATTGCTGAATACCTCCAGCAATTCAGAGCCTGTCTGGAGAGGTGCAAACTGCACCCATCCAACACAGAAGGGCCTGGGCAAGGCTTTTCCATGTCATGATGCAGCAACAGCATCATCCCATTCAACCTCTGTGGCATGGGGAGGTTTCCATCCCAGCTCCCCACAGGAAAAGTGAAGCTCTCAGCTCAAAAGGATTGCTGCAATTGCTCAGACACTCCAGTTTCCCAACTCTCTTTGTGTGGAGTGAAGGGAAAATCCAGGATTTGGGGTTTTACACGACTCTGAGTTATCCTCTGCCACCTCCACTCTCCCACTGTGTCTCCTCCTGGTATTTGGAAGGGAAATGTCTCAAGCAGAGGGGAATTGGAGGCTGCAGCTCTCTGAAAATCTGTTAAAGACAGGGACTCACACAGGTAATGCTTGCAAAGCCTCTGCTCCTCTGCTGGGCCACTTCACAAGCAGCAACACAGCAAGGGACTCATTAAAGGCAGAAAATTGGGTACCAGGAACAAATTCCCTGCCCTGCCACCTTGCACAGCCCCTTTGCTGCTGTGGAATATGCACATACAGACACAGGACAGCAACTGCAGCTCTCAGTGTGTGACAAGGAAAGCTGCAAAGTAAACACTGAGGGGCTTATATGGAAACACAGCAGGAAGGAGTGTGATTCCCAGAGAATAACACTTCTCCATCAGATGCTGACAATTGGCTCAGAGCATGAAAGTGTCCCAGCTTCAGCAGGACCAGCTCCCAGCAGCACAGGGAGGAGCTGGCAAAGGTGGTGAGAAGCCCTGGCTTCCCACTCACACCACATACCCCTGGGAAAAACTTGGAAAACAGTTTCTGGTGCGAGATCAGAGATGCAGAAAATTCCTGGCTTGATAAAGCAACCAATGTGTGGCCATGCTCAGCTTTCAGGCCTTTTAACAGGCACCACCGTTTGCAGAAGGAAATTATTTTGGGGTGAAACCTTATCAGCTCCCAGGGCAGCAGCACAAAGGCTGGGAGAAGCATCTCCCTGCTCTCCCTGGGATGCAGCTGCCAGGGAGCTGCCTGAACCTCAGGGCTGGCACTCTGCTGTCCCTCTCCTGCCCCTCTGTGTCACACAGTGCCAGCCTGTGCCACTGGCACCGACCTGGATGGGATCAGGAGGCTGAACACAAGATAGGGTGAAGTAGAATAGAGAACAGAACTCATTTTCTCCCACTATCCCAGAGGACTTTCACTCCCTGCATGACTTCCAAGTGTCTTTTCTCTTCTACCACACCAAGAGCTCAGCACAAGCAGTGGGGATTCCTCCTTGCTGGCAGAGATGGACAGATCCCACTGGAAAAGCCATGGAGCTGCAAGGCTGGAGCTCACAGCCTTGCCTTCATCCTCAGCCTGGCTTTTCCTCTGTTTCAAGTGATTTTGACAGGAATTTCAAGCTTCCTGCACCTTTAGGTGGTGATGAATGGCAAAGTCAGAGCTCTTCCAGCCCTGCTGTCCTCCTTGACATCAAGGTTGACATCTCCCACTGCTCCATATCCCAGTGATTTTCTACTACACCAAACAAATTAGAACTGGGTTTAAAAAACCCCCCCTGACCCCAAACCAGCCCAACTAACACCACTGCAAGGAATGAGGCAGTGCAGAATCACCTCCATGTGACTCAGAGCTGCCTCCAGGTGGGTGACATCCAGGAGTTCCCCTGGATTGCTGGCCAAGGTGTCACCCACCACTGCTGTTTCACTGGAATTCACTGCTGAAGGCTTTGGGAGCCTCCCTGCTCAGGTTAACACAGGTGCTCATCAGCCAAAATTGCTCCTGCAGCAACTTATGCCTTCCAGCCATGACCAAAAACCACCTACCCGAGGAGAAGAATGCAAAAATAGAAGAGAAGAATGCTAAAGTAGCGTGGTTAGGGATTTGAGAGAGGAAAACAACATTCAAATGCTGGATGAAAACAAAACAACCTCTGAAAACACTGCTACTTTTATTTTGTTTGAGGCACTTTCTGGGTAATTCCATTGAATCAGAAGTACCCAAAGCCCCAGCAGCTGCTGTGTCCTGTGCAAAGTTTGTATTCAAGGAGGTTTTTCTTCCCCCCAGCTCTTAAAATGAAAAGTCTGTTTCTCCAGCCTGGCCAAACCACTTCACCACACTGCAGTGCAAACCCACTCCCAGCTCTCCCAGTGCTGGGGATTTCTGGGTTACAGACCCATGGCCTTGCTATACAAACCTAGTTTCCTGGATACTTGCACCACAGCCTCTAAATTCTGTTGTGGTCTGGACTTCACAGGCTGCTGGTTTTAATATTTTCAGATGCTGGAAGCAAGGCAAGTCCCCTGCAAATTGCAGCCATTTTCTTAACCTTTTTTTTTTTGGTTTGGTTTTCCTTTTCCATGATGCTGTGGAAGAGACAAAAGCCATGATGTGGCAGGACACAAGCTGGGTCCTTCCATCCCTGACTCTCAGCAAGCAGTTTCTAACAGATGATGGGGCTGCCTGAAACCACAGCTGCTTCCAACCTCTTTTCATGTAAAGACCAAGTGAAGGTACATTTCATTACGTAGATGTGTCTATTACCAATATAATTTATGGCTTGGCATTATTCAGGGAGATTAATGAAGTGTCCTTGCTTCTAAAGATAAAACATCTTTCCAAATCCTTCCCATAGATGCGCTGCTTGCTCAGCATTCCTGCATTATTCATTGGTAACATCAGAGCACTCTTGCAGTGCCTTTCCCACAGCAGTGCCCTCCAAAGTGGGATGAGGAGACCCAGACCCACCTCCTTTTCCTGAACAGGGCAGTTTGATAATATTTGAATAATCCTCTTTATTATTCAGATGAATGGGGCTGTGACTTTTGTACACTGTTTCTCCCCAGAAGCCTCCCAGCCTTTCACATTGGGGTTTATCTTCCAGCCTCCTCCTAAAGGATCATTTAGATTTGAAAAGATCCTTAAGATTCACTCCAGCCATTAACCCAGGTTAACACTGACAAGGCCACCATTAAACCCTGTCCTCAAGAGCCACATCCACACATCTTTCAAATCCCTCCAGGGATGGGGACTCCACCAATGTCTATTCCAATGGGTGACCTTTGCTCCAGTCTGATGCTGGGGACTCTCTGGGTATCTTGCCAGGCAAATTTCCCCAAAGTTCTGTGAGAAGCTGAGGCTGCTGACACGAGCAGTAGCATCTGATCAGCCAACGTGTGATGCTGAGTAAGGACATGTTTGTCATTTCTCCTTGGCCTGTTTCACAAGCTTTGTGGCTACTGTCATGCCCCAGGCACCTTCACAGTGCATGGGGTGAGGCCTTAAAGGGAAAGGAAAAAAAACCCCAAGCTCTGGGGAGTGACTGCAGCTGGCTACAGGGATCAAAGCTGTGGGCAACAACTCCCAGGAAACTGCAACACCAACAGGCAGCCAGACCTCACCCAACAGCCAACAACAGGAAAGGAAACCTTACTGCACATTTGAATCAGAGCCTCAATCCTCAACACCCTAAAAACCATTTATTTTCTGATAGTGCTGTGCCCTTTGAGCTGATGTGGGGAGGCAGGACCCATCTGACTGACCAATATTTTAGGAATGGCCAAGCCAAGCCCACCAGGTCAGTGCTCCCCTCTCAGTGCAAAACACAACAGAGCCCATCCTCACCACAGAGCTCTGGAGATCTGGAGCAGAACACACAGATCCACCCTGATCACAGAGCTCTGGAGATCTGGGGCAGAACACACAGATCCACCCTGATCACAGAGCTCTGGAGCTGGACAGAACACACAGATCCACCCTGATCACAGAGCTCTGGAGATCTGGAGCAGAACACACAGATCCACCCTGATCACAGAGCTCTGGAGATCTGGAGCTGGACAGAACACACAGATCCACCCTGATCACAGAGCTCTGGAGATCTGGAGCTGGACAGAACACACAGATCCACCCTGATCACAGAGCTCTGGAGATCTGGAGCTGGACAGAACACACAGATCCACCCTGATCACAGAGCTCTGGAGATCTGGGGCAGAACACACAGATCCACCCTGATCACAGAGCTCTGGGGATCTGGGGCAGAACACACAGATCCACCCTGATCACAGAGCTCTGGGGATCTGGGGCAGAACACACAGATCCACCCTGATCACAGAGCTCTGGGGATCTGGAGCAGAACACACAGATCCCACCCTGATCACAGAGCTCTGGAGATCTGGGGCAGAACACACAGATCCACCCTGATCACAGAGCTCTGGAGCTGGGCAGAACACACAGATCCACCCTGATCACAGAGCTCTGGGGATCTGGAGCAGAACACACAGATCCACCCTGATCATAGAGCTCTGGGGATCTGGAGCAGAACACACAGATCCACCCTGATCATAGAGCTCTGGAGATCTGGAGCAGAACACACAGATCCACCCTGATCACAGAGCTCTGGGGATCTGGAGCAGAACACACAGATCCACCCTGATCACAGAGCTCTGGAGCTGGAGCAGAACACACAGATCCCATCCTGATCACAGAGCTCTGGAGATCTGGAGCAGAACACACAGATCCACCCTGATCACAGAGCTCTGGAGATCTGGAGCAGAACACACAGATCCACCCTGATCACAGAGCTCTGGAGATCTGGAGCAGAACACACAGATCCACCCTGATCACAGAGCTCTGGAGATCTGGAGCAGAACACACAGATCCACCCTGATCACAGAGCTCTGGGGATCTGGAGCAGAACACACAGATCCATCCTGATCACAGAGCTCTGGAGATCTGGAGCTGGCCAACGTTGCCTTGCGTTGCCCAAAACCAGACTCTGGTTCAACACTGGCCACACACACCTAACCAAGAGAAACCCACCACCAACCCCACTCCATCTCAGAGAATCTCATCACCTGCACACTCAGAACTCCAGGAAACCCTCAGTGCTGGCACAGGGCAGGCAGGGAAGAAGGCAGCAAATACCTCTGTCATTGTATGAAAACACAGATCCTCAGCAAACAGCACTCAGGAACTTGCTTTTGATCTCAGGTTTTGCCTGTAGCATCTCCTTGATGAAAGCTGTATTCCATCAACAAATCCTAGCCCAGGGGATAAACTAGATAATCAAACATTTCAGCTTGCTGCTGAATTCCCCAAAATAAACAGCATGTTCATAGTATCAACCCAAACTTTGCTAATCCTCCCAGCTCTCACCATCTCAGCCACTGGTGACCTCCAGCAGAGTGTGTCACGGATCTTCATCATCCTCCCTGCAACACTGCAGCAAAACAAAAGCTGTGCTTCAGCCCAGACCTCCCTGATGCTGGGTGTGCTGTCACACAGGAGAGCCAGGCAAGTATTTCACTATGGGAGTGAAATTCAGAGCTCCCGCAGAGTTATTTCCAATTCAGGCAGGGAAGTGCAGCTCCCTCACTCTCCCAGGCACAGCCCCTGGTGTCCTGCACACACCAGGGCTCCCAGGGACTTTCTCTGCTCTTGCAATGGCAGGTTGGCTTCCAGAAAATTAGGGCTCAGTGCAAAGTGGTGGAAGGAACATTATTTTTATACATCAGGGGAAATTTATTTGCAGTAAGGGCACCCAAGCTCTGGACCAAGGAGGCAGTACAATCTTTTCCAGAGGACATGTTTAAGAGCAGAGAAGACAAATGTGTCCAGGCAGGCCCAACACCACCAGTGCAGAAAGAGAGAGGTCACCTCAATGCTCTTTCTGGAGGTCTGTAAAGGAGATATTTTCAGTACCTTTATAAACGTTATAAATATAAAAACACTCATTCAGAAAATTCAAAGTTAACCAGTTCCAGGGACATCTCCATCACTTGTTCTTCCTGAGGCTCCTGCACACACCAACTGATGCTGCCCCTCCAAAGCAGGGGAGGCCTGTACCACGGAGTCACAGAAGGGCTTGGATTGGAAGGGATCTTAAAGAGCATTTCCTTCCAAACCCTGCCATGGCAGGGACACCTTCCACTGTCCCAGGCTGCTCCAAGCCCTGTCCAACCTGGCCTGGAACACTTCCAAGGATGGGGCAGCTTCTCTGGACACCTGTGCCAGGGCCTCCCCACCCTCACAGGGAAGAATTTCTTCCCAAAATCCCATCTAACCCTTCCCCTCTGTCAGTGGGAAGCCATTCCCTCTTGTCTGTCACTCCAGTCCTTGTCCCCAGTCCCTCTCCA
This sequence comes from Calcarius lapponicus, assembly GCA_039654755.1. Lineage (NCBI taxonomy): Eukaryota > Metazoa > Chordata > Aves > Passeriformes > Fringillidae > Calcarius > Calcarius lapponicus. Next base: position 59,383,671 of record CM077468.1, on the reverse strand, counting down.
GCTCTTCTGGAGCTCCTTTAGGCATTGCAAGGGGCTCTGAGCTCTCCCTGGAGCCTTCTCCTCTCCAAGCTAAACAATCCCTGAACACCTTCCCATGGATCTCCTGCGAAGGTGAAGCTGAGCTCCACACAGAGATCCCCCTTGGCTGAGCTGCGACTCCAGCTCCCTACTGCTCACCACAACCAGGATAATTCCCACCTGCTGGGACACTTCCTCACCTCTGGCAGATGAAGCCAGCTGGAGGTTTACAGTCAACAGGTTTCTCCCCCTCCTTTGCAGTTCAGTGAAATTGTTTTAAAGAGCTTTTGTCTAGAACAACACAGACAGCAGTATTTACTTAAAAACAAACAAGTAGGACAAAAAGTGCTTTTCCTGAGCTTCTCAGGGCAGGAGGGTTTGCCTGGAAGGGGCAGAGCTGGTGGGGAGGGGAGTCTTGCTCAACAGCTACAGTAGGTGACACAACTGAGCACCTGAAAGGCTGGAAAAATAGCTTTAGAAAGCATTAGCTCCCACACTTTCATGTAATCAGATACAATGCTAGCCAACAAAATCCTGGGTTTAATAGCCAATCCAAGTTTTCCTTGGCTGGCAGACAGAATTTGCTTTCTGTTTTTTAACTCCAGCATAAGTCACTCTTGAGAAACAGATTTTGCCTGCATCATATTTTAAACAAGTCAATATGAATGTGATTTAGAGGAGCTAGAACTCAAAGGCTGGGGTGCTGTCTTTCCATTTCTTATTCCTGAGCAAATGTCCTCCTCCTGTCTGTCTGTCTGGCATGTAGGAAACCTGTCTAGGGCAGCAATGTGTGATCCCCCCAGGGATTTGTGAATGATTTTCCATCACCCTGAGCAGATATATGCTGGTTTATAGCCATTGTATTGACATGCTCATTGTATCTCACTGCCCTGGCCCTAAAAATCTCCATGTGTGACCAGGTAAGAGAGCAGCTGCAGGTAAGACTCTGCATGGAAAAAAAAGGGTGTCCATGTCAGTGATTAAATGTATCCAAAAAGAGAGGAATCAGGGTATATATATAAATATATATATATATATTAGAATATTACCCTTTTGGATAATTGGCCTATTCAAATTTGGGTACCAAGATTCTTTCTGAACTGGGAAAGCTGCACAGTTTACATTTCTCTCAATAGCTGAAGGACCTGTTTTCCAGTTTTCTAAACCCACATATGCACAGGAAATAGCTGACAACTTGTGACCTAAAGGTGAGTATTTTACAGAGTGTTGGTTGCCTAAGGCAGCAGTTGGACTTGATGATATTTAAGGTATTTTCCAGCCTAAACTATGAATCTACAGGTATGTATTTGAATAAATACACTGGTTTTCCAAGGAAAGATTGTTCTGAAGACCAAGAGTGTAGGTATTGCACTGTATGGTTCCATGGCATTCCTGCAGGATGCATTATTACAAATGGGATTTTTCTGTCTTCACAGGCCAATTAAAAACCCAACAGGCTGCTAAGAGGCCTTTAAGGTTTTATTTTTAAACTTTCTTTAAACCAGCCATGCACAACCAGGGACAGGAAGCTGTCAGTGAAGCCCACACCCCTGTGCCCAGGCAGGCAGGAGGGACAGCAGCACATCAGATACAGCAAACACATGACCACAGCTCTAAAAATACACCCTGGTATCACAAGGCCAGGAATAGCCCGGGAAGGGGGGATGGATGGAGCCATCCTGACAGGATTTTCTTTGTTTTATCTTTTCACACTTCCCAAAGGCTGCAGCTTTGAAAGATTAACCCTGTGAGAGGAGTCTACGTGCTTGGCTCCAACCATCACCTACACGGGGCAATCTCTAGGGAATGGCAATCCTTGGGGAATGATGGTGGTGCCAGCAGCACCAGGTGAGCCTGCTTCTGCCAGGAGCAGCACTGGGACAGGCTCCTTGGGCATCACTGCCATGCTGCTGTGGCACTTGGGGACAAGATTTAGTGGTGGCCTTGGCAGTGCTGAGGGAACAGTTGGACTTGATGGTCTTGGAGGGTTTTTCCAACCTAAATAATTCAGTGATTTTATGATTCCTGTGACACTTTTTTACTCTGAGTGTCTTCCCTGGCTGAAGGGATCAAAACCCCTACTGGAGGCCCAGTTATTGATCTGCTTGGGAAAAGAGTGAGACCTGTCTGGAACGCACACAGCTGAGTTCAGAGAGCCAAGAAAGGTCCCTCCAGGCTCTGCATAAAGGGAACTTCATAGGGAGGAAGTGAAGAGAGATCACAGCCACTGCCAGGTAACCTAAGGGCCTGCCAGGAGGCTGGAACATCCTGTCTTCCCCCTGGAAAGGGATCGGTATTTTCAGAATGTGCATTCTGAGACAAGGCTGGAGCCCAGGGAAGAAACACAGCAGGGCTGGGGAGAGACAGAGATATGAAAATAAACCCACCAAAAATCCCCACCATGAGACTATTCACAGATTCATCAATGCCAGGCTCAGGAGGGGCTGGACTGTGGTCATTTACTCCAACTGACTGAATTAGAGGAGGAAAGAGAATTGTACATTTGCAGCCTGGCCTGCAGTATTTCCACCAGGGACCCTGTGGGAAGCTGACATTCCCAAATTAAACCCCATGCAGAGTTCACCCGAGTCCTGCTGTAAGGGTTAATCACACCACAAGCTAAAAACCCAAACCCCATCTCCAGCCTGAACACCTCCAGCATCCATTTCCAGCCCTGTGAGTTTCCAAAATCAGCTACCGCCCTCCGCTGAGAGCGCCCACGTGGGTATTTATACATGGATGGATCAATTCCTTGTGTCCTCCTGGATACACCAAGTGACTGAGTTTCCTTAATCATTCCCCTGAACACAGGCTGCCACAAGCATTTCTCCCAGAGCACTACCTGCTGACAGGGACTAACACAGATTTATCCCCTGGGCAGCACATCTTTTATTCACTGTGTTATCCCTGTCCAAAGAGACCTGGACCTCCCACATCTTTGGTAAAGGCCACATCTTACATCTTCCTCCAAGGAACTGCTGCTTAATATGCAAACCAGACCAAGCAACTTTCCATTCAAATTCATCAGCATTTAAATGAAGGTGAGTAGCTGCTGTGCACAGCAGGGCTGGGACTCACAGGTCTAAGGGTAAGGGGAGGAATTATGATAAACAACACCCATCGTATTGATCACAAACCCAGCAGGTCTGTCACTCTCCAGATTACTGTCTCCAGCAGCTGGTCCTCTCCTAACCTGCAGCCATATCTTTCCTAAGCCTGGGTTTGCTGCAGGGGGATTTATTACAAGATGTGGAAGGCAGAGCACTCCCATCCTTCCCTGCTGAGGGCATGATGATTAACAGAATCATTTAGGTTGGAAAAGCCCTCTAAGATTGAGGACAACCATTCCCTTAGAATTCCCAAGCCCACCACTAACCCATGTCCCCAAGTGCCACATCCACATGGCTTTTAAATCCCTCCAGGGATGGGGACTCCACCACTGCCATGGGCAGCCCATTCAAATGCTTGCAAAAAAAAAACATGTTTGCAAAGAAATTCACAAAGAGAGGTGAAAACCTCACTCCCACCTCCACACCCACGTGGCAAATTCAATTTATCTCCTCTTCTTTGATGGAGGGTTTTGCATAGCCCCTCAAGGCTTCCATGAGCACCCCCACATCTCCTCCCCATCCTGGGCTCCCTGCTTTGTCCTGCCCAGTGGGTTGAGGGCATGGGAGGCAAAACCACCACAACCCTTCAGCTGTGACCCTGGGTGCTAGCAAGGGATGGATACAGCACCAGAACAGTTCAGGGCACGTCCTGCCAGCACAGGGAATTAGGGAGAAGTCCAAAGCAGCAGCTACAACCAGGCTGTGCAGGGACTTGCTTTGTATCTGAGCTTCCAGGTGAAGAACTGAACGCCGCCATCCACAGGCGAGCGAGGAGACGGGGATGAAACAGGGCTGGGCTCCTTCTCCCCCCCTCCTTCTCCTTCAAGTGCCTGAAAATAGAACATTTTGTAATGGCAAAAGAAGTAAAAGAAGCAGAACTGGGTCAATCAGCAAACGGGCTGATTTAAGAGAGAAATCGCGGCGTTCGTAATGGGCTAAAAACGGCGCTGCTGCGTTGCCGAGAAAGAATATAATTAAGAGGCTTTTTAAAGCGGCGCTTCCCCACCCCAGCCACAGAAATCACAGCTCACACTACCAGGATTGCTTCCACCTCATGGAGCAGGAATGCGCTGGCGTGCCGCAAGCTGGCCCAAGAATGCGGAGTTTCCGTGGGCCGGGAGAAGATCCCGGACAGACTGACGGACGGCAGGGGTTCCCGGCATTCCTCGGCGGGTACATCACTGCTGTCCAGTTAAACAGCACAGCCACGGAAATTGGGCTGGGGTACATCACTGCTGTCCAGTTAAACAGCACAGCCACAGAAATTGGGCTGGGGTGGGCAGGGGTACATCACTGCTGTCCAGTTAAACAGCACAGCCATGGAAATCAGGCTGGGGTGGGCAGGGGTACATCACTGCTGTCCAGTTAAACAGCACAGCCATGGAAATCAGGCTGGGGTGGGCAGGGGTACATCACTGCTGTCCAGTTAAACAGCACAGCCATGGAAATCAGGCAGGGGTACATCACTGCTGTCCAGTTATACAGCACAGCCATGGAAATCAGGCAGGGGTACATCACTGCTGTCCAGTTATACAGCACAGCCACAGAACTCGGGCTGGGGTACATCACTGCTGTCCAGTTAAACAGCACAGCCACAGGAATCAGGCAGGGGTACATCACTGCTGTCCAGTTATACAGCACAGCCATGGAAATCAGGCAGGGGTACATCACTGCTGTCCAGTTAAACAGCAAAGCCATGGAAATCAGGCTGGGGTACATGACTGCTGTCCAGTTATACAGCACAGCCATGGAAATTGGGCTGGGGTGGGCACGGGGGAGAGGGGACATTTTCATTCTTTTGGTGTTTAAGGAGGGGTGCTGGGAGAGCTGGGGTAGCCCAGTGGGTAAGTGAATGAAAATGAGGATTAAATAAATGGATGGGTGATGGGGTATCTATCCCTCATTGGAGGCTCTTCCCAGGAATGGCCTGGGAGGACCTACAATGAGTACTTCTATAAGGAACACACTTTTCAACAGCATTCATTCAAGAATGAGCTTCTTGGAAGAATACCCTGCCCTAATTAGGTACAGATGGCCCAATTCGAACAGGCAGCAGGCGTGGAACTGCCAAGGGGAGATCTGTGACCCTGCACTACCCAAAGGGTCATGACAGCAAACTCTGCCTCCCTTTGGACACCAAACCCAAACCGATGCCTCAAAGCAGAACGGGACTTTCCAGGGTTCTCCCAGGCCTGTACAATAGAGCCATAGATTTATTCAGGTTGGAAAAGACCTTTAAGATCCTCAATTCCAACCACAAACACGGCCCAGCATAAGTGCTGTGCCCCTCAAAGTCTGCTGGAGCCAAAGGGCAGAGAATATGACTACAGATCCCATAGCTCTGGAAACCCAAACAGCTGGGGTGAAGCCACTGCTGGGCGTCCAAGGACACCGTCACGCTTTGGGAGCATCTCTGGGGACATCCCCACCCACCCTGCCCTGCCAGAGAGGAGCAAAGTGGATGAGTCAGTCCTAGAAAGTTCATTCCTTCAACTTCTGCTCCTTGCTCTAATTAATCTTTGGGACAATGAGATCAGCAGCCCTTCCTTTAATCTTGCCTAAGGCAAATTGAATGTGGTACCAACCTCCTTGGGGTGGTCACCCAGAGCTGGGATCAAGGAAAGCTCCACAACCACTTGGGATCAAGGAAAGCTCCACATCAGCTGGAGGTGATGGGGAGAGAGAGGGTCAGAGGAAAAGCCAAAAAAGAGAAGCAGAGAGAGCTGTTCCTGTTGAGAAACCCCAATCAGCCCTGTTTGAGCTATTCCCCCTCCCTCTAAACATCCAACGCGGAGCCGGCGCATCGGGCGTGCCAAGCCCCAGCAGCTCCCCGCTGGAAAATTTTGGCTGGTGCCTCCCCCTCCCTCCCTCCACACAAACCCTCTCTTGCAGGCACGCACAGGGAAAGGGAGGGAGAGCAGAGCAAAAACCACAAGCAAATGTTCTGGTGCAGTATTTCCCCTCGTCAGACCGTCACACTCGAGATTCAAATCGTGTTTAAGGAATTTCAAAAAAAAATAAAAAAAAAAAAAAAGCCCTTCCCCAGTGCTGGAGGCAGCTCCAGTGGGACACACTGCTCTGGTTCACCAGTACAAACACAGATCTTTCCACAAGAGCTTAAACAAACTGGAAAATAATTAAACATTACTGAGAAATTTCGTATTTTTTTTTTAATACGGAAAAAATAATCGCGGTAGACGATATACGCTGGGAAACCTCCAAGAGTTTGACCTTTAACTGAGCAGCTAGGACAGTCAGACAAGTATGCCTGAGGATTGCATATACATGCAAAGAAGCTCCAGAGGGTTTTCCAAAACTTCCACAAACAAACCACGCATCTCTTAAAAAAAAAAAGACAAAAAATAAATGTTTTGTCCTCCATTTGCCTGTTAGAGGATGCTTAAGTCCACGTTACACGTGATATTACTCAACCCTACACTGCACTCTGGGAGATTTTATTTCACGTGGACTCTCAGCTGAATAGGAGGAATGAGCTCTCTCTCCTGATTTGAAAAGGAAAAAAGAAAAGGAACACGAAGAGTTAGATTCCTCATTACTCCAAGGAGTCTTTACATTGCTCTGACAATGAAAAAGAGTGTGGGGAAGTGTGCAGAAGAAACCCATTCATCTTCTGAGGGTCCTTCAGTCAGCCAAAATAAGATGTTTCAGCTTAAACACAAAAATCCTTAGAGCAAAGAGACAACCAAACCTGTTTTGTTGCAGAATAATGCAGGGGACTCAAACCTTATCTCTGGAAAACCAGGATCAGAGGTAACCAACCTGATGTGGCTGTTTCCATCCTGCCTCCCCTACAGTGGCTGGAGCTGCACAATGTTTCCAGCACTTTGGAAAAATAGTTTCAGGTTCTGCTGCCTCTATCTTGGCACCAAAACCAAGTTTCCATTAGTGAATGGCTGAGGGATGATTTCACTTCAGAGCTGAAATGGGGAAACCAGCAAAATGAGTAAGATGTGGCTAAACGTATGCTGGGGTCTTTGTCATAAGCCTGTGCTGAAAAATGGGGGTTTATCCACTTTTTTAAGGGTACAAAATACCCAAAACACAAATGGGAGATGCTTTTCAAGAGGACTTCTGAGGTATGTGCCAGCTAATGCACCAGCATCAGGGATCATCAGGGATGGTGTGAGACACCGCCAGGAGGGTGCAGGGGTGCCCCAGGATGGGCAGAACTATGGGGAGCAAGGGATCCAGCCCAGGAAAACCCTCTGGGATCCAGGAGGGTCTCCCCAGGCAGCAGAGGTGCAGGAATGCAGCAGGCAGGGAAGCTGACCTCCAGCTCGCTGCCAACGAGCGCCGAGGTTACTCACGTCCAAACAAATAATTCTGCTATAAATAACACGGCTGCTCCGACTTCCTGAGCAAAACCCTTCTCCTCTGGAGCTCCCGGAGGTGGAAGGAAATGGCATCAGCTTGGGAGCTCATGGCAGGAGGAGGAACTCCACAGAATTCATGGGAGGGGATCACAGACCAGCTCCTCCACACGCTGCTCCCGTCGCTCTGTGTGTCACACGTGCCTCAGCCAGCACGTGTGACACGCTCACAGCTGCCATGCAGAGCACCCCACAGACAAAAAAACTTGTTTTCCTTCTTTCCTGGCCCCTTCCTGCTTTTTATGCCACAAGAAGAAGGTTTGCAGCTCAAGCCATCGAGTGGCAGCTCCTCACTTCTGTTAAAGATGCATCTTTTGGGCACCGCTCCTCTGGCTGAGCACAGCAAAGGCACCTTGGAGTCAAAAAGCACCAGGACACATCCTTGGCCAGCAGCCAGGACATGCTGCCAGCATTCCCAAGCAGGAAGGATGCAACAGGGACTCAGGCCAGGCATGCAACAGAGGGTGGGAAAGGTGCAGGTCCTTTTCCTGGGTCCTCTTGGTTTTGGAGCATCTGGGTCCATCTTGCTGCTGGGCTGCCTGAAGGAGCCTCCCACAGGTGTGGGTGTGAAAACAGCAGAGGCTGGGTGCACCTGAGCCCTGCCCCGAGGGAGCTGTTCCCAAAAACCTCCTCCTTCCTGAGCCAGAGCCATCTGTCTAGACTGAGGACATTCCTCAGCCCTCCTTCAGCCCAGTGCCTGCTGTGAGCTGTGTCCTCACTTGTCAAGGGCAGGATCCATGGTGAAATCCCCCAGGGCAGAATCCTCATCCTCCCAGGAAAGCAGACAACGCCTCAAGAGGTGTTTTGGCACCTGAATTCCCTGGACCAGGAAGGATTCAGTAGAATGCTCAGGCATCTCCTCCAGCCCCAGGAGCTCTTCATGGAGAGGCAGCACCTGGTAAGACACCTGGGAGAGCCAAAGCCTGTCTAGGTGCCCAAGAGGATCCTTGCTAGGGTGGAAACATCCCTGGAAGTGCTCAAAGCAAGGCAGGATGGGCTTGGAGTGACATGCTCCAGTGGAAATTGTCCCTGCCCATGGCAGGTGTGGGATGAGATGGTCTTTAGGGTCCCTTCCCACCCAAAGCAGTCTGTGATTCCATGAAACCAAGCCCCCAAGAGCAAAGGATGGATCCTGCACCACTGCCCAGCCTGAAGGCGCTGCTGCAGCTGGAGATGTCAGGAAAAGTGAGACAGGGCATCTCCAGACAGCCAGAGCTTCAGAGAAAAACACACACAAGATCTTCTCTAAGAGGTGTGACGTGTATCCTCTTCTCTGCAGCCAGGAGAAAACCAGCCCAGGTGATATTTTAAAGCAGAAAGGCAAAATCAGGTTCTTTTCCCTTCTGCTTTTAAGAAAAACCAGACATCACAGACACAGAAAAGCCTGGGTGCTTCCTCCCCCTGCAGCTATTCTGTAACTACAACTGCCCACTGGCTCCCAAACCTTTCAGCCCTTGAGTCCCACTGACTTGCAATAGGTTGCAGACATGAAGTTATTTAAAGCACTTTTAAAATATTAATTGACATTTGCCTTACAGAGGGAAAAAAAAAAAAGGGAAGAGACAGAGATAGGAACCCCAGGGATCCAGATGATCCAATTTCAGGCACCTAATTAAAATTAAATTTCAATTAATTTCCAATTACTTTAGTTTAAACTTATTTTGTATTTATACTTCTTTTTTTTTTTTTTTGCTAGTTGTCTAAAAATGAATCTGTCCCTTTGGTTGCTTTTCAATTAAATATCATCTTGACACACAAATTAATGTTTTTATTTGGTAACTCCGAGGTTATTCAAAAATCCCTACACATTTGATTCAAGGACTTCAGGAGAACTTGACAGACATTCCCCACCTCCCTTTTTCACTACAGTAGGAATGATGAATCATTATATTTACTACAGGCTCATTTTCTGCAGCAACGTGTTAAACTTTGCTCAAGTGGAAACTGAAGAGTGGAATGACAAGGTGGCTTCAGCACTGCGGAATATTTATGGAGAAAAAAAAGGGGATCAAAGCTTATTTTGCTTATATTGTGCTTTATAATAATAATAATAATAATAATAATAATAATAATAATAATAATAATAATAATAATAATAATGTTATTATTATTTTATGGTTGGTCTCAAGTTTAGAAGCAACAGATTTTTCCCCAGCCTGGGGGGGTTCCTGTCCTTGTCTCAGCCCCGATGACTTTCTCTGCTTTTAAGGGACCAGCCATGGAACAGAACTGGTGAATTCAACCCAAAAGGAGGAAAGCTTAGCACTTCAATAACCTCTTTACACGTACTTTGCTATAAACTCCCTCCCCCAAGAGCGTGACTTGAATACTCTGGCAGCAAACAAGCAGCACTTGAATATTTAATATGAAGCACAGCAACTTATCGTGGTATGCTTTTATACTAACACAGGTTGTCATCATGGGAAGTCTCATTTTCATTCTTTTCTTACAAAAATTGCTTTAAACAATAGGAATTTCTTAATTTTGATTTGTTTAATCTGCCCTGTTCTGTATTTACATCCTACACTTTGCCTGAGTTTCCCAGCATTATGCAAAGGCTGGGAGCTGCAGCAGAGAAAGTGGATGGCTGATGCTGTGATAAATACCTGTAGGCTCTCTGCCACCACTAATGAGAGAAAATATGTATAGAAGTAGGAAAAAAAAGCTCTCCAAAAGTTGGAGTTACAGTGCTCATCTCTGGAAGGATTCCCACTCATTTTTGGAAGCATGCATGCCAGGGGGGAAAAAAAAGAATCCAACAAAACCTGTGGGCGTCTGAAGCCACCTCAGCTTTGAGAGACTGAAGATCTGGTTTAAAATTGGCAAAAACATCCTTCTGCAGAAAGACAAATGGCAGACAGGCACGATTCAGTGCTGCCTGGGAGAAATCCTGGACCAGGAATATTTGCAGGGAAACTAAGAGAGAGAGAGAGAGAAGGGGCAAGAAGTGCCCCACAACGCTCTGCACAGGATTCCTTCCACTTTGCAATTGGAAATAATTTTTTTTTTCCCATTAAGACATCACTGACACATCATGTATTTCTCCTCTGCCTCTTCCCCACCCCCCAAAAAAACCCCAACAGAGCACTGGTTTACATCAGAGCTGCTTCTGTTGAGAACAGGGAGTTCCTGGTCCCTTCAAGATCTGACATTCATCCCTGCACTTGAGTGGAGCCACTCCAGGGTCACAGTGACAGATGCAGTTGTAGAAAAAACCCCAGAATATGCAATAAACAACACAAAGTGACTCCACCATGCCAGTCCATTCCTTATTGCCCCAGGCTGAGCTCTGTGCTGCTGCACCAGGCTGGAGCCCAGGGCTGCTGCTGGAGCTGAGCCAGGCTCACAGGGAGCTGCAGGAGCCAGGGCAGAGCATCAGTGACTGACCCAGAAGCAGGCAGGGGCACTGGAGGCTGCTGACAGCCAATAAAACACCCACACTGAGCCCAAAACACGAGCACCCACCTCAGGGAATGAATGAATGGTGTCTCCACACCCTCCCTGCGCACAGCTGAGTGACACTATCAGCTCCAGAATCGCTTACGCAGAGTTTGGAATTGCCTCTACCTTCAGTGCAAGAAGCTGAAAGATTCCTGGCATCAGCACCTGCCACAAATCCTGCATTTCTTGCCCCCAAGGGCTCTTCAACCCCAGACACCTTGACAGCCAAAACCAGACTCCTGGTCCCCCTCCCTTAGGGCACAGCAAGTTCTCCCTATCAGCACACTGACCACCCTGCTGTAAATGGCAACAAAAGGGAAAAAAATGCAACCATCCCATGCAGCAAAAATGGGTCTAAAAGCCAATGGAATAGTCAAGAAGTTACCACTGGGCATTTCAACCCCTGGGACACCTTGACAGCCAAAACCAGGCTCCTGGTCCCCCCTCCCTTAGGGCACAGCCAGTTCTCCCTATCAGCACAGCGACCGCCCTGCTGAAAATGGTCACAAAAGGGAAAAAAACCCAACAATCCCATACAGCAAAAATGAGTCTAAAAACCAATGGAATAGTCAAGAAGTTACCACTGGGCTTTTCAGCCCCTGGGATACCTTAACAGCCAAAACCAGGCTCCTGGCTTAGGGCACAGCCAGTTCCCCCCATCAGCACAGTGAGCACCCTGCTGGAAATGGTCACAAAAGGGAAAAAAAACCCCAACAATCCCATGCAGCAAAAATGAGTCTAAAAACCAATGGAATAGTCAAGAAGTTACCACTCCCTTCAGATCACTCATGCACAGCCTGAGAAATAATGTCAGCAAAACTGCAAAGCAAATGCAGGTTTTTGTTTTTAAGCTGTGCAAGCAGCAGTTCTTAAAAAAAAAAAATCAGCTTTTCTCCAGTTTTGTTTCCCTCTTGAAATCTGTCAGTTTGAATCATTTTTCCGGATCAGGAAAGTGCTTTATGATCCTCCATCCCCAAACCCAACAGCTTTGCTCGTAACGCCTTTAGAAAGGAAGGAAAAAAAAATCTTTCTGTTCTTTTTCTCCATCCTCAAAGAGGCTGGTTGGATTCCTGATGCTCCAGCATATTTCTGTCTTTTACCACACTTCAAGGCTATTTTTTCCCTGCCAAAATATGCAAGGAAAAGCAACACAAGCCCTGCAGCTTTGGGGGAAGGGCCAGCCCTGCAGCTCTTATTATCTTTGGATGGGAAAAGGGAGACAGACAGAGACACTGTTGATGCCTCAGATATTTCTAGATCCTACCACTGCCCTACCAAGGAAGTCTGAAACACAAAATGCCATTGGAAACATCATGGGCCATTAAAAAAAAAAACACTCTAAGAGTCTAATTTGCTTATTATCAGCATCTGGAGTCTCTTGGATGCAAGCAGTTAGAACATTGTGCTGGTTACAGAGCTCATGTGCTGCTCTACACAATTTAAACCAGCACCAAACCTTCACCTGGGAGTTTATATCTCCCTAAACACATCTCTGGTGTCAAACATTTTATGGACTTGAACATTTCCTTGCGCTTGGGATGTGACCTGACATCCAGCTGTGCATCCAGCCAGGGTAGGAGCAAGCCAGGGCAAGATTTGGGGTTTGTGCTCCTCTCTCGTGGTTCAGTTTGGCCCACAATTTTGTGACCCAGCAGATAAAAGTCTGGCATTGACCAGTTCACAGCTCTGTGATGGTTTGACAATACAAAGCTCAGAACTCTTTATTTTGTGGGATCAGTCCCATCCCCACCCTGCCCCAACCCTGACCAACAAAGGCAGAATTGCCAAGTGCATCAACTCAAAGCACCATGGCTGTGATGATCCACCACCCCCAAATCCACAGCTCAGCACTGTGGATGCTCTTCTCCAAAGACACATTTAAAATGGGGGTGATATTAATTGCTCTGCTGAAAAGTCAGACAGAGAGCAAGCACAGCTTCAAAGATTCATTTAATTCCCCCAGAAGAAGATACAAAGTCCTTAAGTCTGTTTTCCATTAGAAAAGAAGTAGCCCAAAGAGATTCCCATTGTTCTCCTGCTTTCTGGGGTCAGTTTCCCAAACTTACATCTCAGCACAGCGGGTCTGGATGGAACCCAAGGAAGTCCCCAAAAATGCTGGGCTGATGGGAAATGAGAGTTTATAAAGCATCATTTTAGGCCTTGTTACTGAGAGGATTTCCCACACATCCCCTTGCAATGATCCCAGCACAAATTCCCTATCAGGCTGAGGATGTGGCATCCCATAGATCACGGATTAAGGGACACAGCAAGCACATGGGAATGGCAGCAGCTGGACAAGGCACACACAGCCCACCTTCAGCTCCCCAATTTCAGCACCCAGTGCCCCAGAGACTCAGGACACAGAGCAGGTAAATACAACAGAGAATCCTGGAATGGTTTGGGCTGGATGCTTCCTCATTCCACCCCTGCCACAGGCAGGGACACCTTCCACTATCCCAGGTTGCTCCAAGCCCTGTCCAGCCTGGCCTTGGGCACTTCCAGGGATCCAGGGGCAGCCACAGCTGCTCTGGGCACCCTGTGCCAGGGCCTGCCCACCCTCACAACCAGGAATTCCTCCCCAATATCCCATCTATCCCTGCCCTCTGGCAGTGGGAGCCATTCCCCTTTGTCCTGTCACTCCAGGCCCTTTTCCAAAGTCCCTCTCCAGCTCTCCTGGAGCCCCTTTAGGCTCTGGAAGGGGCTCTGGGCTCTCCCTGGAGTCTCCCCTTCTCCAGGCTGAACAGTCCTAAACCTCTGTCTTTCCTAACAGGAGATGTTCTCCAGCCCTTTTATCACCTTCATGGCCCTAAAATAACACCAGCTCCATGCTGCTCACATCCCTAGGCCATCCCCAGCCACCAGCCCCATCCAGCAGAACCAAAGGAAAGCTGCCAGGTTTTCATCCACAGCTCCACAAAACAACGGGCATCTGTTCCCTGAGTCCACCACGACACAAACCCAGACTTTACAGAATTTATCCAGAGCAATTCTTTCCAGCTCAGGAAAACCAAGGCTCCCTGGCTGAGGGACAGGCCCTGCTGCTCTGTGCACACTGGCTGTCCTGCAGACTGCCCTGAGCAGCCGTGCAGATGGCAAAAATGCTCTTTTTTTTTAAATCCTTTTGAGCAGCATCTCACTGAGATGGTCCCACAGGAGGAGCTCTGGAGACCACACATGGGTCTGACAGGAACAGGACTTGCTGTGCTGATGGTCTGGGAAATCCCTCCCACCCCTTCACAGATGTTCCTCCAAACACTTGTGCTGATGGAAATGACACCTCCGTGTTCACATGAACATATGGCTGTACCAGCACTGCTTTAATTGTTCCTGCAAGGTGCTTTAAGGACAGGCTGGACCACAAGGGGATCATTACAAAGCTTTTTATGAAAAAATAGCCTCTAGGGTTTATTTTTTCCCCCTGCAGAGCCTGACCATCCCTGCAGTGTCTGGGTATGAGCCTTGGAGCCCTCCTGGTCCAGGTGCCTGGCTTGAGGACACAAGCTGTCCCTGCTTCCCTGGGAATGCAGCTGGAAAAGGTCCAGAGAGCTCTAATTAACCAAACTGCTCCTTTAGCTTTACAGAGCTGCTTTTCCCAGGGGCTCCACTGGAGGTGAGGGAGAGATGCTGTGCCCTGTGAGGACAGATGGATGTAGAGCTGTCAGCTTGCACAGGTGCCAGTGTCAACCAGCCCCTCCAATGGTTTTATGGCCAGCAGGACAAAAAGTAGAGTTGAGAACACAAAAGTTCACTGAGACAGGACCAGGTTTACCAATCTCACCACCACACCAGGAAACGGTTTGCCAAAGGATGCTCCTGCATCCCAGGCTCACAACAGATCTCTTCTTCTCTCAAGGCAGGTCTCATTATACATAATCCCAGCTCTTCTCAAAATAAGCCATAATAATTACCATATGAAAGGAAAAAAAAACTTATAAAAGCACTATGAAAAAGGACCATCCAAGTGAAAGGGGAGTAAGGAGTCCAGGTAAGGCTCTCTTCCAGAAGGAAACAACCCAGCTACAGAGCCATGAACATTTTAAGGGAACACGAGAGAACATGGATAACAGGGAACATGTGGGCCAGAGAAAAGGGGGTCTATAGCTAGAAATAAGTTTTAAAAATGAAAAGGCAGGAGAGTGGCACCAAAACCCCTAGGAGTGATGCAGAGCTGCCTTTCAGTGCTCCAGCCCTTGTGTTTTCTGGCCTTATTTGTGAAACACAAATAATCCAGCCTTCTCCGTAAGCAGCCAGATCCGGTGGAATTACACGTCTGAAAACTCTCAGTAAACAGAGGCAAAGCTGTGGAAACACAGCTTAAGGTAATGTGCACTAACAAGGGGGCCTTTATCACCCAACCTGGCACAGGGAAGCCACTGGCCCTGGCTGGAGTCCCTGGTGTGTTCCATGGGCTGCAGGCTGGGGATACCCCCAGCTCCTGATCCTCCCTCCTTGTGATGGCACCCACTGGAAACAGGCAGGGAGAGGGGATGCTGGTACCCATCACTGTCCCTTCAGTGGGCAGGAGAAGGGAAGCTGAGAGCAAAACATGTAGGAAGCACCCTCCCACTCAGTGCTGAGCATCTGCCTTCACTTCTGCATAAATCCCTGCAGTGACACTGGCATGCACCAGGTTAGGCACGGGAGAGAGGATTTCCAGCCACGGGAGCACAACACCCACTGGAAAGTGCAGCAGGCAAGAGCTGACCCCATTTCAGGGAGCTGATGGGAAATGCCAAAATCAAATCCAGCACACCCAGAAAGCAGGAGCTCAGCTACAGGAATGAGGGAGAGCAATTGTCTGGCCAGAGCAGAGGATCAGCATGCTCCCTTCTGGCTGGAGGATCTAAGGATACAAAAGTATTTTCCAGACCCAAAACATACACGTTTCTTTTCAAAGATCTCCTGTTAAGGAGAGCCCTGTTCCTACAGGAACAAATTCCCACCTCTGCCAAAAAGCTGTTCCAAGCCTTTTGCAAGGAAACCTCAGGGCAGAGGGATCTGCAGAGCATCTCCCCCTTTATCCACATCTGCACGGGTGAGACAAATGCTCCTTGCATGCAGGAGGAACAGGGGGCTCAGAGATTTTGGCCAAGATGGCCACGTCAGGCATCCCCCAAAGCAGAAATCCCCACTCCCATCTCTCCCTCCCTCCTTTACTCACATGAAGGGTGGCAAAGCCACTGCAGCCTCCTGCTTCTGCAGTGTGCTCAAAATAAATTATTATAGTCAGTCCAAATAAATTACTGTACTCAGCTCAGACACCTCAGCTCTTGTTTCCAAGCTATTCTTGACCTAAAAGAAAATAACTCAGAAACATTCAGGTGGAACTTTATTGATTTTTTTTTTTCTAACCAAAGAAACTTTCCTTCTACTTAAACCTGCCCGATGACAGGAGGGGAGTCAGGGCTCCTGATGAAGAGCTGCAATCCTCTCTGACAGACAGATAAGCAAAAATAAAGAGTCTTCAAATGTATTTCCTGAGCAGGGATCTGTAATGTGTGACCACAAAACCCCAGGAAGGGACCTTAATGGTCATCTCATTCCACCCCCTGCCATGGCAGGGACACCTTCCACTGTCCCAGGCTGCTCCAAGCCCTGTCCAGCCTGGCCTTGGGCATTGCCAGGGATCCAGGGGCAGCCACAGCTGCTCTGGGCACCCTGTGCCAGGGCCTCACCACCCACTGAGCAAAGAATTTCTTCCTTACATCTCACTGAAAGCTGCCCTGGCAGTTTAAAATGATTGGATGGTTTAGTCCATGATGAGGACTCTGATACAGAAGGATGGGAAAGGAAGGCTTTGCTTTGAAAGCTGGGGACTGAATATTCTTCCTGTATTTACCCCTCCAGCTGTACAGGTGCCTTTTGAAGCCACACTGAAAGACACCAGCACATTTCTCCATGCAGGTTAAGAGGCACCATCCCAGTGCTGTGCAGCCCTGAGCTCACACCACACTTTGTGCTTACTGCAGCATTTTCCATCCAAAGACCTCAGAGTGAATCCATTCATCCTCCCAGTTCCTCTTACAGAGGGAGGAGAGGAGCAAGAAACAAACCTGGGCTAAAGATGAAACCATCCCAGCAGGATGGATCCATCCCACCAGGACTGCCTTCAGCACAGACCCTACAGATTTTTCAATTTCTTTCCCCCAGACCTGCAGAAAAATGTGTTTGCAACAGGGAGCACACAAAAGGTCAAGCATCAAGTCAGATGCTGATGCTCTGACTTCAACCTGTGCCTGCCCAGGCAGGAGCTGTGTGCTGTCCAAGCCCATACCAATGTGATTTTTGAGCCCAGAAGATCAGGTTTTACCATCTGAATGCAAGTACAGGACAAGGTTGGGTATCTGGGATGCAGAGATGTGGGTCAATAATAAAGCACTGGAATGCTCTTCCCTGGGAGGTGGTGGAATCACCATCTCTGGATGTGTTTAAAAAAGCCTGGACATGGCACTGGGTGCTACAGTCTGGGTGAGGTGTCAGGGCAGAGGTTGGACTCGATGATCTCAGAGGTCTCTTCCAACCTCATCATTCTGGGATTCTGTGAGACCCTGCAAGAGCTGCTCTCTCCACTTTTTCTCTTCCCCCAGTATCAGAATATCTGCCCCCAAGTCCTGCAATTCCTGATGACTCAGAAGGAGCAGAGATGTCCCAGCTGAGGTGGAAATACACAGGGCAGCAGATCTGGTGGGAGGAGGAGCAAGAGGAGCAGCTCCAGTCACAGCAGATGCCCTTTCCCATTCCTGCCCCAGGGCACAGCCACTTATCCTGTGCCTGCAGGAGCCAGCTCCTAAATTTAAAACAGCCAGAGAGCAGCTTTGAAACAACAGGCAAGCCTCTGGGATGTGTGTGTGTGCCAGAGGAGGAAGGGAACACATTCCCACTCTTCCCTTCAGCCTCTCTCCCAGTCCTGGATGTGGGGAGCAGCTCTGGCACCCACCAGACAGTGCCTACATTCCCTTTTTCCTGCTAAAAACAGCACAGCAGCAGCTCCAAGAGGTCTGGATTAGGGGCATCAGTTCCTAGTCTGGGATCTGAGGGATCCCACAATTAGCAAAGGGTCCCCTTGGAGTCATCTCACAGCAAGCCTGGGTGGACAGGCACCTTCTCAGACACCCTAAATTCCCATCCATCCCACTTCCAGACTGGAACTGTGGCAACAGTTTAGGTGGGAAAGATTTGAGACCCAACACTGGCACAGCCACCACTGAACAGTGTGCTCACATCTACACATCCCTGGAATACTTCCAGAGATGGAAGCTGGAATTCAACCACTCCCCCTGTGTGCACAAGGTCTGATGCTCTCCTGAGGGGTCTCCAAAAGACTCCAGGTCAGAGCCAGAGGGGATCCCTCAGCTGAGGAAAAGGAGGGAGAGGTGGGGTCCCCCTGTCAGAAAAATCCCTTGACTGAGGCTGATGCACCCTGGTCCTCTGGGATGCCAGTGGGGAACCTTCCACAGGAATCTTGGCTTGCACAGGGACCAATAAGAAGAAGAAATAAATGCACAGAAGAAAGAAATAAATGCACAGAAGAAAAAAAATAAATGCACAGAAGAAAAAAATAAATGCACAGAAGAAAAAAATAAATGCACAGAATGGGTGGTGCACTGGGAAAAATGAACCCAAGAATGGTTTGAGTAGGAAGGGACCATAAAGACCACCTCCAATTCTTTCTTTCTTTACACCAGGTTGCTCCAAGTCTGAGCTCCAGCTGTTATTTCAGACAGAAAGTGCTTCCTCTCTTATGGCAACACAATAAATTGAGATATTTCTGTGGCTTCTGCCTTGATGGGAGAATGGCCAGAGCTGAGAAATGAGTGGCCACAATGAGCCCTGAGTGAGCCCTGGCCATGCTCCACTGCCTGGCTCTGGCATTAAGGACACAACACTGTCCTGCAGCCCCAAGTAGGATTTCCTCTCCTTTTCCCTTTTCCTTTTCCCAGACATCACCAGCCACAGGAACATCTGAGAGGAAGCCAGATTTTTTTTTTTTCAAAAACAGCTGGAATATTACACAGCCCAATTCATCCTCTATTAGATAGTTAAGAGGAAACCAAAATCCTTTGGACAGAGAGAGGAGAACTGCAGCAGCTCCAGCCCCAGCTGTCCAGTTCCATCCCACAACCCCTTTTTGTTCAGGAGTGAGGATGCACAGCCCATGCCACCACAGCCCTTATTTCCCTAAACACACCCCTAAGGTGATTTAGTGTTTCCACCCTGCCAAAAGCACCTAAAGCCTGAGAGAAGAGGGGCTGCAGCAACCCTGCTCCCTCCCTGGCATGCAGGACACAGCAAGTCCCTTGTCCTCTAGTCCCTGTGTATCCTGACAGGGAGGAAAGGAAAATCCACAGTTACACAAATCTCCATCCTAAACAAGCAGAGAGATGTAGAATGGAAGAAGCTGTGCCCAGCCTGGGTGCACAGGATCCCCACAAGATGCTAAGATGATGATTTGGGACCCACCCACAAGTCAGCCTCAGGAGAACACAACAGGAAGCAGCAGCGCTAAGAAAGGAGGGAAAACCACTGCACACATTCCCCAGTTTTACAAGCTTTTCCCAACTGCTAAAATAAAAATCCCTGAGCAAATTTAGCAAAACATGTCAACAAGTTCTATGTTATAGCCCAGACACACGTGCTCTCCTCAGTAAGTTGCATTTTTAGAAACCTTCTTTTGCAAAACCTGTTGGTGTTGGTGGGCTTTTTGTTTTCTTTTCTAGTTCCAAGTACTCACAAGCATCCTGGAGACTTAAAAAAAAACAAAACAAAACAAAAAAAAAGGCCATTTTTAGACTTGCATGTGCAGAGAAGACTAGGAGAGTGTCACCATGTGTCTGAGATGTTAAATCCTCCAAAACCATATGCTGATGATTGCTCTAACAAAAGAGACTGCAATGATAAAAGGAAGCCTTATGTTCAAGTACCCGTTAGTCGTGCAAGATTAGAAATTACCTCACAACCCAATCTTTATAAAAAGGCTTTAAAAGCACAGGGTTTCTCCTTAATATGAAAGCAATGAACTGATAGCTACTCATTATTGAATTACTCATTCAGATTTTACAGCAGCACAAAGTACAAAGCTTCTCATCTTCTGTGTCCTCTTGACAAACTACAGGGGGAAGGACAAAAGGCAAATATTTCCCATGGGATTCACTCCCAGAATCACAGAATGGTTGGAAAAGACCTCTGAGATCACTGAGCCCCACCTGTGACTGTCACCACCTTCTCAAGCAGACCAGAGCACCGAGTGCCACATCCAGTTATGATGGAAATGAACACTTGAACACTTCCAAGGATGTTGAGAACCTCCAGGGATGGGTTCCACAGGAACCTGGGCTGCCCTGCTGAATGTGAGGTCAAGGATTTACTGGCTGACCAATACAGCACATCCCCAGGGCAGAAGCTTAATTATGGAAAAAATGGGCCACATATTAAACAACTAGTGCCAAAACTAGTGCTGCTCAAACCCAAAGGAGTGGGTGGACACCTCCATGCCCAAGACCAACGTGGCCAGACAAACCATTCCCTGAAATAGCTCCTTCCCAGCCTCCTCCTCCCAACCTGGCTTCAGTTTCAGCTCCAGCTGTTCCCTCACAAATTGCTCCTCCTTAAATAGTCTCCATTCCTCCTTCCTAGGGGAGGATTTACCCCACAGGATGACAGCAGGCTGAACTATCAGGAGAGAACTAAAATAGACTTTCACAAAGATTAACGTCCCACTAGCAGCTGTATTACAGTGAAATGCAACCACCTGGAGGGTTAATAAATATACAGATGGATTAATACAGAGACTGAAATTTATAAATAGACTGAACACTTCATTTCTGCAGCAAATTCCTCAGGAAGGAGGAAGGTGGGAGCACCCACAAAATAAGGAATACACCATCCAGGCAGAACAGCTGTGCACACCATGAAGCATCAGGAAGAAACTCCTGTGTGTGAGGGTGGGCAGGCCCTGGCACAGGGTGCCCAGGGAAGCTGTGGCTGCCCCTGGATCCCTGGAGGTGTTCCAGGCCAGGTTGGACAGGGCTTGGAGCAACCTGGGACAGTGGAAGGCATCCCTGGCCATGGCAAGGGGTGGGAATGAGATGATTTTTCACGTTTCTTCCACCAAACCATTCCTGTAATTCTCATCTGCAGCATCAGCGCTGGAGGAGTGTGAGGATACAGAAACAGGAAGGAGCTAACAATGCTCTTGTCATTTACCACCCAATGCACAAAATCAGAGATAATACAGCAAAGCAAATCTGAGATGCATTTTTGGGGCAGAAGGGACCAGAAGGTGCTTCAATCCAAAGTCTTTCCAAGCAGTTTCTGGAGAGGTGGCTGCTGCAGTCTGGCTGTCTGCAAGCAAGTGATGCAGATCAAGCACTTGGGAGCACTGCAAAACCAGCTATAAACAAAACTGCCACCTGAACCTGGTAAATGGGAAAGAAAACTGACCTGGATATTGAGATTACTCTTGGAAAGACCAGCTGTTCCTTCCCATCCACCAAAAATAAGAGCAAAGTGCTGCAGCACAAGGCAGGAATTGCACCTATAAAATCAAGCTACAAGAATGAGTTTGTGCTCAAGTTGTGGTTCACCACCAGAAAGACCCATCTCAGGAGCAGCAGAGGGCTCAGTGCAGGATCAGATACAGATATCTCCACAAGCTGCTCTGTTATCTGCTTGCACACACAGTTCCTCCATAGGATACGTGGTGGTGGGATGTGATAAATGGCAAAACCATCCCTGGCAAAGTGAAGGCATCACACCTATAAAACACCAGCCTCGTGTAACAGAGCAAACACACAGTGGGAAAAGCAGCTGGTGACATGAGGGAAAAAAAGAGGGGAAAAAAGCCCAATTCCTTGAGAGGATTTATTTTTAAATGATGGTTGCTCAAGCCTACTCTGGGATTGAGCAGCTCCTGTGCATGAGGACAAATGGTGACTCAGCAGGTAAAAGCTGACAAAAACACGTCCAAAATTCAAATGATAAAATAAAAATCAGGAGGAAAAGCTATAAATACCTCAAGCAGTTTTGCTTTGTGCACCGGTTGGATGCCAGGGGAACCCCATTCCCATGCCCAGCACCCATGGGGGTTGTTCCCCCCTCCAAAGGCAGAGCCACCAATGGGATCCCCAAGCCCAGGAACCACTCTGGGATCTGTGTCTGCCCCAAATACAACGTGCCATGGGGTGCCATCACCACTGCATTTCAGATGGGATGCTAAAGGCAGCCTTGCACCCCAAGGCACACCCCACTCCAGCCTTCATTGCACACTGCTCCAGAGAGGACAGGAGTGAGACTTCTTAATGCACATTCAGACAAAAATACTTCTTTTTTCACACTGCCTTTTTAAAAGTTTTATTTAAAAGTCAAAAAGCCCAGCCAACATGAAAGGCTGGATAAACACTCCTCCTTTCCCCAGCAGAAATTACAAAAATGCCTTTGAATTTGTTTTGGCAAGAAACAATGTTTTTTATGAAAGAGCTTCATTGAAAAGTCACAATTTGGAATGTATTCATCTATTCTACATTTTTTAAAAAGTTTTAATTACCACTTTAGGAGTATTTTGACATAGTTTATGGTTTGTTAGATTGTGCTGTGTGCTACAAATGCCAAACACACCTTTTGGAAGTGCCTTATTATTGTATTAATGCAAAATGTTGGGTTTGTGCTGCCTAGACTCGTGTCGGCAAATGAAAAATAATAAATTAATTCCATTTGGAGAAAACGCTGCCATTTATAACCCAGCAATTAAGAACAGATTTAATTTTAGATATTGCTGCACCCTTCAGCTTAGCAAGTTATTCAGTACCAACACTGGTACTATCAGTGTATGCTCAGTTCTTTAAAAAACAGACCCAGGCCAATTTCTCACCCCCTAAATTAGCAATGCTAGACATGAAAAGTTAATGCTGCTTTCCTCTCTCCTCAAAGTTGCAACATATGGATTCTGTTGGGGGAAAGAAAGAAAAAAAAAAGGCAGCACATGCTGGGATTTCTACTCTAACAGGCCAAATTTTATCAGCCAGGGGCATGTAAGGAGTTAACAAAAAACCCCAAACCTCAATGGAGTGGGGCAGTGTTTGCAAACCAGGGGGTGCAGGTATTTTGGAGGGAGAGGAAAACAGCCCAAATCCTGGCTCTGCAGAGATGCCCAGAGCCCCGTGTCCCTGCCCAGGGCCAGGCAGAGCTGCAGCCGGCAGGAGATGGAGAGAGGAAAACCCTTTTGATGTGGCTGTGGCTGTGCCAGCGGGAAGGTGATGCCCAGGGAGGGCTGGGCTGCGGGCAGGGCTCCAGCTGGCACCGAGGGCAGGGCAGGCTGCTGGCTGCATCCCACACGGGAACAGGCAGAGGGACCATCCCTGCATCCCTGGCACCGATGGGACAAGCCCAGGGCTCCCTGAGAGCCAAAGGCTGGCAGGAAATGGGACCTCAGTGTCCTGGGTGGCTCCCAGCATAAAACACTCACTGCCACCACCATGAAAACAGAGTGTGGCCAAGGGAAGGGAAGGGAAACGGGAGCAAGGACGTGGGAACTCCCCTTCCCCCACGTGTCCTCAGTGTCACCAGCTCCCAGGCACCTCCAGCAGCAGCAGGAGACCACAATGTACGGAAAGAAGGGACACACACGGGCTGTGGCAGCAGTCCAGGCTTGGAAAGCAAAATTAACACGTGTGGGAAGGGACAAGGAGGGAAGCAGCTCTCTGATGATGGCAGTGGGGCTCAGGGCATCCCCTGCAGCACTGAGGTGACACAGTGACACCTCTTCGCTGCTGTCACAGCAGCACAGCTGCCAGGACACAATGTGGCATCCCCAAGGGTGGCCTGACCAAAGCCAGGTGTGTTTTTGTCACAGGAATGCTCCGGGCTTGCTGCAGGAAAAGCAGGAGAATGCTTTGGGCCTCTTGCTACACAGGAGGCCAGAACAGGCAGCACACCCAGAGCTGTGTGAAAATAGCCAAGTTTGGGGGTTTTGACATCAAGATGATGAAGATAACACCACAGTAAGTCTTAATAGTGCAACAAAAAGATTTTGTGAAGCACTAAGGGGATCCCCCCGAAATCCCAGCAGCAAACTGGGACAGAGCAGCAGAGCTCAGAGAAAAGCATCCTTGGGACCCTGCCGTGGGTAAACCCAGATAAACCAAGTGACAAACACTCAAACCCCCCCAAGGGGTTTGCCAGCCCCCAAAAGATCCAAGGGCACCTTCACCACACCCTGACCTGCCACAAGCCCTCTTGGGGCACATGTGTAAGCAAGCAAAACTAAATTAAACCTTGGCTTTTATAGGGCTCCCCCTTCTCCTTGGACAAAAAAAGGAAAAATCCCCAAGCACATATTTTTATTTATCAAGATTCCAGCAGTCTCTTTTCCTGCTACAGCCCTCTCAAAGGCTGTACTGAGGAGGATTGCTGCACTAATTGTAAGTCTCTGGAGAAACAGGCTTTCCTCTGCTTTCACACTGGAATTAGTTACGCTCAGCCTGACCTTGCATTATTTTTAAGCTCTGCAACATTAAAAGAAAATTAAGAGAGACTTGTTAAATCCCTTAAAAGGTAAAACAACCCTATTGCTCCAGGTTTACACGCACAAAAAAACTCAAACCCAAACCAAAAACGAGCTCTTAAATCACAACTACCCCTTTAATGTGGTAGGATTTAGTCTTACATTTTAAATTCATTCATTTTACGTTCACTCAAACAATCACACCAGCTTTAATGAGCTCTCCCTATGAAAACTCCAACTACAAAGGATCACATTTGCTCTTGTTCCAGAGCTTCACACACCTCGAAAGGAAATCCTAAAGCATCCTGTGCTTCTTAGCAGCCAGATTACCAGCTTTTAATCCTCTCTGCCAGATGTATTTTTAATCTTTTTGCATGTAATAAAGCAAATTAGTGCAATTGTATGGGTAAACGGAATCAAAATAGGCACATAAGATTAAAAAACCCTGAATTTGGTTATATTTTGCAGATCTGGCAGCTGACAGAGCTGGGAGCTGAATCAGCCCTGCAGGCACTGGCAGAGGGAGAAGCTGCTGCAGGGTGAGTGAGGAGCCTCATCAGCCTTTGGCCACAAGTCATGGGCTTGTTTTTCCTCTGGGTTCCACACAGGGACCACACCAGCTCCTGGATGAGCAATCACAGCATGGTTTGGGTTGGAAGGGACCTTAAAGACCATCCAGATGCACCCTCTGCCAAGGGCAAGGACACCTTCCACTACCCCAGGGAGCTCCAAGCCCCATCCAGGTCGCTCATCCCTCCAAACTGACACTGCTCTGGCTGCCTCATTACCTGGGTTCTTTGCTATCCAGCAGGTTAAGATGGGATATTGGGAATAAATTCTTGGCTGTGAGGGTGGTGAGGCCCTGGCACAGGTTTCCCAGAGAAGCTGTGGATGCCTTTCAGGTATCTTCTCACAGAAGCCACTCTGCTACCAAAACCTTGCCAGGCAAACCCAACCCAGCCCAGGGAAATGGATTCTGCTGGAGTTCAGCTGGGCTGGACCCCAGCTATCACACACTGAGATTACTGACTGCTCAGGGCAGTGGCAGAAGACACCAACTACTCCCACTTTAAAACCAGAAACCAAGTGAACATCAATGCTGACATCCAGCACGGCTTCAGGAGGGATTTAAAGAACTTGGGCTTCTTCATTCCCTAATCCCACACCATTCCCCACTACCAACCAGGATTGATTTCCAACAATGCAAAAGCATCTGCGCACATTTTTGTAATTATTTCAGACCCAGCAGAGAGCAGCCTCCCCTTTCTGTAGGGTTAATCTAAAGAACAGTTGCCAAAATGCTGAGAACACAGAGGAACAATAGCTCCTCTGATGAAATTCCTCCACTCCATAGAGAAACCAGTATCCTCCAGCTGCTGTGGCTTGTCCAGAGAGATCTCCGAGTGTTTACCGGCTCCCATAAATAACAGGGAAAAAAAAGATTACAAACTCAAAGATTCGAGTGCAGCTTGCAAAAAATGACTGCAGAGCCCTGCCACCTAACCACAACACAAGTTTTATTAATGCAACATTTGCTTTGTATGAAATATAAACCCAGGGCATCAGTGGAGGGAGTGCAGCGGCCACCTGTCCCGGGGGTAGAGACTCGCTAAACTTATCAGCACAGAGAGCACTTCCAGCAGCTCCATCCCTTTAAATCCTCATTCTCAGTGGAATCTCTGATCAGTCATTTATAAAAGCTGGGAAGCCAGGCTGGACAGCTGAATTACAGCAGCTATTATCCACATATGCCTGAATACCAGCAGACACCTTTATTTATAAAGGCTCTCCGGCTGACCGAGATTTGACATCGGCTACAAAAAGCACTCAGCATCCAACTGGCTGCTCCAGAAGAATGTGAGGAGAGGTTGGCAAGCAGGGGCTAAGCAGACACCTTTGCACAGCTTCCCTGCTGCTGCCATGACTCCTAACCCAGCAGGTTTAAGTAATTGATTTCCTGAGCAGACACACAAAGTTGCACACCTTTGCCTCTTCTGCTGTGCATTCAAATGCATTGTTTTCCTCTCATTCCTAATTCCTAATTCTAAAATATTTGGAGTATTTTATCAGGCCTATCCTCTCCCTTTTTAGGGTCTCTGCACTCTGTTTGTTGTTTGTCCACCTTTAGGCTCATCCCCACCTGAGAGCTGTGAGCTCATTTTCCATGAAAATTGGGAACCTTGTCAGGTAATACAAAGGCAAGGAGATGGGAAGGAAGAAGGTGATAAAAAAATCCCAGTTGCTCTTGGCAGATTTTCTTTAGCTCCAACAGTCTCACTAACAACCCCTGACAGCAGAAAGTGACCAAAGTGTGAATTCTGCCTTAAACTGACAGAATTCCCAGGGGCAGCACATGCAAACACAGCCCAGGGGGCTCAGCTGGGCCGAGGAAGGCTCCAAGCACCCATCACACTCCTGATCTACTGCAAATAACCTGAAACAGGAGCTGGCACCTCTGCCAGGACACAGAGATTGGGTCCAGCTCCCAAGAGGGCTCCAAGGGCTGCCCTGACCCTGCCAGCACAGCCACTCCCTCATTCCTTAAGTGAGTACCATTGAAAGCATCCTCCTTTGACCTCCAAAAGCATCCTTGTTCAGCTGGAGAAGAGAAAGCTCCAGGGAGAGCTGAGAGACCTTTCCAGTGCCCACAAAAGTTATGAGAGAGCTGGAGAAGGGCTTTGGATCCCTTCACAAGGGATGAAGTGACAGGACAAGGAGCAATGGCTTCCCACTGCTGAAGGGCAGGGGTGGATGGGATTTTGGGAAGGAATTCCTGGCTGGGAGGGTGGTGAGAGGTACCCAGAGAAGCTGTGGCTGCCCCTGGATCCCTGGCAATGTCCAAGGCCAGGTTGGACAGGGCTTGGAGCAGCCTGGGACAGTGGAAGGTGTCCCTGCCATGGCAGGGGGTGGAACAAGGTGAGCTTTTAAGGTCCCTTCCAACCCAAACCATTCTGGAAGTCGGTGACTCCTCCTGCTCCCAGCACCCATCCCTCCCTCCCAGCCAAACCCCCAGCACCACACTGAGCCTCAGCACAACTCCCCAGCTAAAATTCCCTACAGATGATGAAAATTAGAGAGCTGAGAACAGCAGGAGCAGCCAAGTGACCTTGGGCATCTCTCACAGCACAGCCTGGAGCTCTGGGAGGTTTCCCCAAGGAGCTGCTGGATGGGATCCCTGTGGTGCCACCCTCAAGCCCCCAGCAGCAGTGTCAGGAAGGAGCTGTGTGCTGTCCCGTGCTGCAGAGTAAGTTGTTATGGTTACTGAAGGGTTTGTTGGGCTTTTTTTTCCTCCTCTTCTAAAAAGAATTCTTATCAGTTTAACATAATACCACCAGTCAATAACAATTCTTATCTTAAAAGGTCACTCAGGTAGTTATAACTCAACATTTCATCTATGTTTGCATTATCTGGAGGGAAACAGCCAGGGGACTTTGTATTTTTTTTAATAATCTACTTCTTTGCAACTGTAAGATTTTAGAAGAACCCTACCCAGAACCAAGCTGACCCTGTGGCAACTTGAGCACGCTGGGGAACAGTCAGAAAAAAGGTAGAAAAATCACATTGATGTTTGCTGCATGACAAACAAGAGGAATATCCCAACAGGAAAACTGAAAAGCAGGAAAATGTATGGACACAGACTCCAGCTGCTGCAGAAACACACATGTTCTGCCTGTAAATGTCAGATCAGCCAAGTTTCACCACAATAAAAGTTGTGGGTTTTTCCCTCCACATTTTTCTCCCCAATTTCTTCTTCAATTCCCACTGCTGATGGGGGACAGAGAAAAGGGAGCAACAGGAAAAACCCAATGAAAAGAAGAACTGATCTGTGATGTTCAGGGTTAAAAACACAGCAAAAAAAAAGAAAAAATGCAGCAGCATGGAAAGTGGGTTTTAAGATGCTTCCAGCTAAACCTGGTTAAACCCTGTTTTATCCACCCACTCAATTTCTTCTTATAACAACAATTAAAACTCCAAACACAGCACATGCCCACTCCCCACCAGGCAGCAGCACAGCCAAGGAGCAGGAGAACTAACTGGTTAAAAGAAAGGCAGGTTTGTGGCTTGCCTGAAACAAGCTGTATTTTAAAAAAAAAGGCAATCTGGAATTAATTATTTGTGAGGATCAGTAACAGAAGAGAAGCTTTTTGAAGCACCCCATGCTTCTAGAGCAGGGCAGCCTTGGTTGAGAGCAAAGAGTGGAGCAGAGCTGCTGAATCCTGCAGAGGACAGTCACAATATTAACATTATTTTAAGTAAAACAACATCTCCAGGCATGATAGCTCAACAAGCTGGGCCACATCCAGCTCCTGCAAGTAACAGGGAAGGCTTGCAGGGGCTGTGGCAGGAACCTTGTGCAACAGAGCTATCACAGCATCATCCATCTGTGTTTCCCACCTTGGAGAGTCCCTTGCTCACAGCATAAAATGCCCCTGCATTTGTGGTAGCACCTTTCTCTGCCCTGTGGATTATTCTGACAGAATACAAGAAAGTGTTTGCACTGCAGCTCAAGCACTGCAAACACCCTGAGAGGTCTGCCAGGGTTAACAGTAGAGAAGTACATGGTTTGCACCCTGGGTTCAACCCAGAGAGCAGAAATCTACAGGCACCCCCAGCAAGACAGACAGGAGTGCTGAGCCCAGGGAGCCTCAGCTGAGGTGCTGCAGCACACACCTGCACAGAGCCCAGCAGAGAAACCAGGCTGAAATTCAGACACCTTCACCAAAACCCCTGATACAGCCATGCCACGGAGTCACTGTGTGTAAATGCATCGATAAAACCCCACACTGAACAATAAAACCCACACTGGCATGATGGGTGAGCCTGTGCTGGAAAATCCTTCATTTACAGCTCCTCCTGCTTCAGCCAGGTGTGTTTGTCTCCTGCATGGAGAGCCAGGAGAAGCTCAGGCACTTCCAAACACAGCCAGCTCCTGCCAGCTACAGAATAAAGTACAGCCTCAAGCTAAACCAAGGAAAAAGTGTTTTACAGAAAGGGTGATAAAGTTCTGGAATGGCTGCTCAGGGTGGGGTCACCATCCCTGGGTGTGTTTAACAAAGCCTGGATGTGGCACTGGGTGCCAGGGGTGAGTTGAGGTGTTGGGGCTGGGTTGGACTCGGTGATCTTGAAGATCTCTCCCAACCCAGTGATTCTGTGAAAGTGGGTTTCTGCCTCTGCAGTTGGCCCACTCACTCTGACCAAGCTCATTTTCTGCTCAGCACCCAGAACCAGAGCAAACCAAGTTGCTGCCATGGATGAGACCATCCCATGGTCTGCTCCATCAGGGAAAATCCAGCTTGCAACCCCCCTGTGCCAGAAACACAACTCCCTCTGCCCACAAAACCCCTTCCAGAGAACAGCCAGCAGCACCTTCTCCACCAGAGGATCCCAGCCTTGTTTTGATGAGATCCTGCCCTTCCACTTCATGCATCTGCTGCGGAAGAGGAAGCTGGGAACGGATCTGCTCACTCCAACCTCAACTTTATTTGTAATTACTGGGCCAAGATGGAAAGCCACTGCCTTGGCTGTTTGCCATTGCCCAACTCGCACTCAGCAATGACCTCTGGAAATCTCTGTGTCTCTTCCTAGGACCAGAGCACTGGGAAGATAAACACACCATTTCTGAAGGGAAAAGGGATGAACATGCAAGCCTGGGGATCCCTTGCATCAGACCTGCAGCCTCTTTTAGATCCCTCAGCAGCTCTTACATAAGCAGGAGTTAGTAAAATAGTAATGGTCTTGTTTGTTTGGTGAAAATAGGAAATACAAAGGGCACATGGACACTCAGAGGCAGATTTGCACAAACACACAGTTCACGTGAGGGCTCGTCCCACCACCCTTGGGGCCTTTCTGCAGGTAAAAAGGGCTTCAAACTCAAGGGCCTGTGCTTGCTGGGGGCTCCTGCACTCAGCTGGCACCGTGCAAGGAGTGAGGAGGACACTGGGGCCACCAGGTGGGAGCCCCAAAACACAGCACTGCAGTACAGCAGCTTCTCCCCTCTCTGATGAGCCCATCCCAGGGTCGGGGGGCACTGGCAGTGCCAGGGGTGCCCTTTTCCCCAGCACTTATCTGTGGTAACACTAGACACGAGCTCGACGCCGGAGCGCTGAAGCACTGACGGATGCATCCTAAAATAAAGCTGGAGCTCACACTAATTACTATTTCAGTTACACTGATTGCAAACATAACTCCCAGCTCAGTGAGAAGTGGCTTTCACGGGCCACAAATGAAACCAAGGTGGTCTTTATTCACGGAGCATGAGAAAAAGAAAGGGCAAAGCTTGAGAAATTGTAGGGAGATGGGAATTTCCACCGTGATCCAAAACCTTCAACTGCTTCAGGGGAACTCTGTGGGAAAATTCAGCTGACTGGAGCATCAACTACTTTAAAATCAACTGGCCTAATTGCAAATATATAATTGCTGAAATGGGCATGCAGCTTTGCTCAGATTTTGAGGTCTAACACACCAAAGGATGCAACTGTGCAGAGGATGATCCGGCAGCAGCAGTGTGAGCAGAGCACTTTCCCCACTCATCCATTTAATCTCGTTTGCAGATAAGTGTATTCACAAACTAGATTATTTTAATTGATGGCTCTACAGCTGGTTCCTATTCAGCTCTTGATCTAAAGCTGTCCTCGACCTCTCCCATCAATCCATATCCTGATAGTGATGCTCTGTGTGCTTCCTCTCCTCCACCAACATCCTCCCTGCACCCACTCTGGTAGGAGAGAAAGAACTCCAGCTCTGCTGCTTTTCCAAGCACAAATACAAGATATGAGCACAGAAGGAATCAAGGAACAAGCTGGTCCAGGCAGAGAATTCCAGCTCAGGTCTGTGATGATGCAGGAAATACTTCCCTGCCTCTTTCACATGCACTCCAACAGTGGGATTTTTCCCAAGGATAGTCAGTGAGGAAATTAACCCTGGCATCAGGCCTCTCCCTGAACTACCTGAGAAAATGGTTAAAAGGACACTGCCAAGTATAGAAAAGTCTCTGAGAGAAGGCAGCCCACCCATGAGCAACCCTCTTGCATCACACCATGCTCCAGGCAGCAAAACAGGCTGTTACCATTAGTTAACTTTTTATTCCCATTTTCATTTCCATTACTGCCTAAAAATTACCACCCTGGCAAGCTCTGCCACCCCCCATCCAGAAGACCTGGCCCTCATTAAAGCTCTGCCAATGGAGGAGATTTTGTCATTCATGCTGGCAAAATTCTGGGAGCAGGCACAGGAGTCTCTCCTTACTCCTCTTACTGCAAGGGACACATGCCAGGAATGACAAGGGAGAGGTTTTAAACAAATAGAAGAAAACACAGAAGAGCAAAGTGCAAGCCCAGGAGAGTCTCCTGCAGGTCCCAGCACTGGGGTGAGGGGGGACAGCAAAGGGGAACCTTTGTTATGCCACACCACAGACCTTCCTGCAGCCTGCAGTGCTTCCCACAGCCACTCTGGAAAGCATCCCTAAAAATAAAAATAGCTTTGAATCACAAGAGAACACTGGGTGTGTAGCCTGGCTCAAAGCCCCTGGCTAACAGCACTCTGTACTTCTGTACCCCTACCCTTGGTATTTCCCAAAAATCCCAGCACTGAGAGCTTTTAGCCCTCAAGTTTGCAAACAAAACCTGGGAAAGATGTGTGGCAGCAGGTCAAGCACCAGCAGGCAGGTTAAAAGCAAGAGTCAGCTCAGCAGATCTGAGGCTTGCCCAGGTCACCCAGAGAGGCTGGGGCTGTCCCATCCCTGGGAGTGTTCAAGGCCAGGCTGGATGGAACTCTGAGCTGTCCCTGTCTGAGGGGTTTCAACAGGATGATCTTTCAGGTCCCTTCCAACCCTCCTCTGATTCTGTGATCTCTCCATTTAGGAGTCCCAGCTCCTGATTTTTAATGAGCCAGCAGGGTTGCTCACATCTCTCTCCAGAGAGAGACAAGTGTGTGGAATGACCACACAATGCCAATGTCCAGCCCTGCACTTAGAATTCCCCATCACACCCAGTAAGCACAGGCTAAGCTCCTCACCCCCTCCTCCTCCTCTTGGGCTCCTCCAGTCCCACTGTGTGACAGCCCAGCAATGCCCTCACACAGCCCAAGGACATTTAAACCACAGCTCAGCATTGCAATGCAACTGTAAGCCAAGAATTTTTTTTTTTTTTAATGGGAAACACCCTCCAGCTGAGCACTGGATGATTTGCCATCAGTGGGGGTCACTGAGGATGAACTACAAAATTTGCACAGTGCAGGGGTAGCAGCTTCCTGATGGGCTGGGAGACTGGGGCTGGGGTGGCAGCAACAGATGCAGGGCTGGAGCCACAGGGAGCTAAGGATATAAGCAGCAAGGTCTGCAGGAATATGTAATACCTTTTAATAGACCAGCTGGTACAGTTGGGAAAAAAACCCACAAGCACACAAGCCCTCCTTTGAGCTGGTGCACCTTCATGCCTGGCCATTTTTTCCAGCTGCATCACTTGGTCTATTAAAAGACTTTACAGCTCCCTGCAACCCTTGTCTCTTCCTTTGGCCAGTCCTTCCCAGGATGAGGAATCTAGGTCATCCTGATGATACCTGTGATACCTGACAGCCTGCTGAAATGAAATAAAGATTTTGGCCCTAACATATGGAGCAGCAAATGTCCTGCGCAAAGGCCAGAGAAAGCTTGTTGTCCTTTAGGGCCAAGAGCTTAAAGCTGTCACTGCTTCCATCAGTGCACGTGGGTGTTTGGACACCTGGAGGACCTACAGGAGTCTTTGGGCACTTGTGTCAACCTTGCAGGAATGAGGAAGCCAGGGCTGGTGGGGTGGGATGTGGGACTGCTTTGGGAACAAACCAGAGAGGGATGCTGGAGTGGATGAAAGCAGATTCTGCCCTCAATGACCATGTTTCATGGACACAGCCCCCACATCTCCTCACTGGGTCTGCAGCCACAGAGCAGCCAAATGCAGCCCCAGGAGGAGCACAGGTCCCATCCCACCCCACTCCTGCCTGACCTTTCCTGGAAGCTCAGAGGAGGTCACCGTGTCCTGACGGCTCCGAGCAGCTGGGACTGAAGCTGCCCAGCAAGGCCAGGCTGGAAGGAAGGAAGGAAGTTATAGCAGGCTTTTAAATAGTGCTATGCAATACCTGAAACTGCTATTTCTGTGCACAGATAATATGGTTTCCATATTCTCCTCCTTCTCAGCAGACCAAGCCACTCACACTCCAGCTGAATTAGCAACAACTCACACTCCTCACCAGTTTAAACCATTAAAGCTCAGTGAAGCCACTGTGCAGGACAGTCCCAAGCTGTGCATTTCACCCAATGAAGAATGTATAGATGTCCTTCCATGTTTGCTTCCCACTCCTATTTTCCCTTTATAAGCAAGTGATGGATTGCAGGTGGTCTTGCAGCCCCCACACACCAATGCAGCTTCCCAACAAGGGTACATCCACCCCTCCAGGCTTAGGCAGGGAACCATGGAATCAGGAGGATCCTCAGGGCTTTCTGAGGGTCATACACAGCTCTACACAGCAGAGCCATGTGGGGTTTGCAGTACTGATGAAGACAGCTTGGCTGTCATTATGAAAATACCCTCACACTTGAAAAAGAAAAAAACCCCACCAAGATAGAACTCCTCCAATATATTTGCTTCTCTGTGGCAATTAACCAGTTAAAATTTTTTCTTCCTTGAGTTTTCCCATCATATTTGCCATGCATCAGACCTCCCATCTTGAGTCTACCAGGCAAGAAACAACCTGGACACCTGTGCTGAAATGGGTTTTCCTCCACACCTGGTGCACACACCTGAGGGCTCTGAGCCCAGCACCACCAGTCAGAGAGGATCTCTGACTCTTTGGGACCCTCCTGATCTCTGCTGTTGCTGATAACATTTCCAAGGATGGTGCCCATCCACCACAGACCACAGCAGGGCTGCCACCTCCTCCTAAGCACCATCACCTAGGAGTAACATTCCAGTTTTCCCACCTCCCCACAGGGTTGAGACAAGCAACACATCCTGCACTTAAAAAACAACTCAATTCTCACAAGGCCCAGTGTAATTCCAACACCTGCTCCAGGACATTAGCTCAGCAGTTACATTCAGCTGGTGACACCCCTTCCCAGACAGTGGATTTCATGGAAAGGGAACATCCCCTGCCCTACAGCCCCCACCAGGGATGACAATGGGACACCTACAAGCAGGGAGCCACTATTTCCAAGTCAGCAAACACCAGAAAAATGTACCAGGAGCCACCTCAGGCCCCAGCCCAGGAAAGAATCGAGCCCAAATTAGTAATGCAAACACCAGGATTCAAAGAGTAACGAGTAATGCAAGGTTTGATGACAACATTGCTGTTCAGGACTTGGTGTGATTCCATTGCCAGGGAAGTGACAAGTGCCAGACTGCTAAACAGGCGTGGAACAGGAGTGATTTAAGGAACACAGGTGGTTTTAGGAAAGCAGCATTAACACAAGAGACTAAAAGCTATTTCTTAACTGAGCCTGGCTACAAATCTCAGCTAACCTTCTCCACACTGCAACAGGACTGCCTGGAAAAGTACATGTCCTGCTCTGCAGGATGCATGGATCTGCCCATCCCAAGGGAAAGCCACACAGAGGGGATGCTCAGCGAGAAAGAGGAACTCAACAGATCCAGGTTTTGGCATCGGAGCTACGAATGCCCTGGAGGAAGAGATCATTTTTGGAAGGCAGGCCTGGGGGAGTTCAGGCAGCTCCACCAAGGCAGCGAGGGCCAGGCAGGGCTGGGTGCCAAGCCCTGCACGCAGGAGAAATCCTCGCGCCAAGCAAGGTCACCGGGATTACAGGGGCAAGCAGGGATTGCTCGCACGAGCGGAGATGGGAAGGGCCCAACCCTGGTCTGCACCCAGCCTTACACCGAGAAAATGCCACCACACAGGCGGCCCTACGTGACTCTACGTCCAGGACCTCATCAGAACCTTGTTTTCCTTCACAATTTGCCTTTCCTGACAGCAGGAGGCAAATCACCCCCCTCCAATTCCCCGGCCGAGCGAGGGGACACAGCTACCGCCAAACCCAGAACGAAAAGCTGAGGCGCTGATAAAAAAAAATAAAATTAAAAATATATTGCTCACACCAGCTCGCAGAGGGAATCACAGCAAAGCTGTGCTGAGGCTGGCACGGGAAGCTGCAGATTTATCCAGGAGCAGCCGAGTTTGGAGAATGTGTTCCCTCCCGGCTCCCCCCGGGGCCTCCCCACCCAAAGGGATGGATGAGGTTCATCCCTTCAGCTGTTTATAAAAGCAGCAGCAGCACTGCGCCCAGACGCACTCGGCAGCATTCCTCCCTCTCATTCCTGCGAGCTATATAAGGGAACGGCCAATTCCAGCCTCGCTCCCCCGTAGCCAGCCCCGATCCCTCTGCGCCGGAGCAGCTCCAGGCTCGGTTTCCTGCAGAAGGACTTAAACCCGTCCTCGGTGGAACACGGCGCTGCGCTGGACCTTGTCATCAAATGGCAGCGCAGGCAGCTGCCAAATCCTGCCGGCTCGGTGCTCTAATAGGGAACAGCTGGAGAAGGAAGGACCCTGCATTCCTCCCGCCCCGTCCACACCGGGGGCTCTGTTCGGGATCCGGCCGCAGGATTTCCATCCATCCATCACGGAACGCAGCCGGCCGCTCCCCGGCACTGCTCTGCCACGCACAGCCCAACACCCGAGAGCTTCCAGCCCCCTGCGATTTTGCTGCTTAGGAATGGGGGTTTGCTTTGCTTTTTATGGGATTTTTTTTTGGTTTGGGATTTTTTTTTTTTTTTGAGAGGTGTTGGAGAAACAGAACTGCACAGCTAAATCGCATTTCACCTTCCCTGCTGGCTTTCTGTGTTACAAAAACTCTACTTTAAGCAACTTGCATCCCTGTGTACATCCACGCTTAGGAACACACACATCTGTAACACACCCCCCATAAATAAATACGGGAACACACGGCGCAATTCGCACGGCGCCCGTGCCATTCCCATCCTGCCCCAACTCCCATTTACTTTGGGGGAGTTGAGCAACTTGTAATGGCAAATAAATAAAAGAAAAATACACTTTCGGTAGCCGCGCACATTTGCTGTCCTGCACCCTGCACACTCAGTAACATGAAACAGTCCACTCATATTTTCTCAGAGCTCTGCTGAAACACAAGGGGGTATTCAGAGCCGCAGGAAAAAAATGCGTCCAAACAGGATCTGAATGATGAAATAGGAATTGCCACATTTAACAGGAAAAAAAAAAATAGGATAACCCAGTTGCCCAGACCTTTATACAATAACAGTTCGTCTGAGGTAGCGATGGGCTGCTTCTGCATGTTGCAGAGAGCAAAGCAAGCCACGTTGCCCAAAAGAAGCCTAGAAAATCCAGACTCTACGTGACCTGACTTACTTATTTCACAGGAAACTGCATGGAAGGAGGAAGGGGGGGCACGGGGGGGAAAGGAAAAAAAAAAACCCACCAATCATTCATGCTACCGTAGTTACACCACGCCATGGAGCGGAGTAGTTTGCTGCGAAAAACCAAACTGAAATAAGCCAAACCCCGTTTGGAAAATAAAACGCGAGCAGAGAACCGAGTTGGAGGAGCCCCCCCGGCTCCCAAACCGCACCCGTTTCTTGGGTGTTGTATTTTTTTTTTTTTTTTTTTTTTAATTTCGACGGCATTAGAGCACCGCCCGAGAAGGCTCGCCAGTACTCACCGGGGTTGTTGGCCTCCCCTTCGAGGATGTGGAGCTCGGTGCAGTCTGCCAGGGAATGCTCGAGGCAGAGCTGGAGGAAGCGAGCCTGGGTCCGGCTGACGCGTTTGAGCAGGGAGAGCAGCGCAACAGTCTGCTCGCACTCGTTCCAGCCCTTGAACCACCCGGCCAGCACGCCAACCTGGTCTCGGAACATCATGGTGAGCCGGAGGGACAGCTCTGCGGGGAGAGAATAAATAACCGGGACAGCCTCCCTGCCCCGGCGCCGCTGCCGCCACCGTGCTCGGGTCAGGGGTATTAAAAATAAAAATAATAATAATAATAATGATTTAAAAAAAAAAAAAATTCTCCTCTGCGACGCGAAGGGCGGGTTTGGTTTCTGGACGCGGCTCTCGGCCTGGGCTGGGTTTTGCTCCCTGTCTTCTGGCTCCGGTGCAGCGCTGGATTCCTGGAGGGAGGGAGCGAGGGAGGGAAGGAGGGAGGTGGTGGGGCCGAAAAAAAAAAAAAAAAAAAAAAGCCAAAAAAAGGAAAATCCCAGCGTCAGGGCTGCAGCCAGCGAGGGGAACGACCTCCTCCCGGCGGGGGCTTCACACCTGGAACACAGAGAGGAGGGGGCGTCAGGGGGGCTGCGAGAGGACGAGGAGGATGGAGAGGAAGGCGCGCACTCAGCCCGCTGCCTTCCCCCCACTCCCCCACCGTCACCGCGATCCCCCCACATCCAGCACCGCCATTTGGGATGGGGGGGGGGAAGCACCCAGCATAATCCCCCCCCCCCCCCACTGCAGCACAGTTCCCCCCCCCCACATCCAAAAGTTCTCCCCCGCACACACACTCCGTATAAAAACACACTCACCTGACTCATAGCGGCCCCGGCGATCGGGGGAGGAGGGGGCGGCGCGGCGCTTTAAGGTGGCCGTGCCATGTCCATGGGATGAAGGGGGGGGAAATGAGGGAAGGAGGCGGGAAAAGGGAAAAGGGAAAGAGGGGAGGGGGGGGGGGGCGCGCGCGCGCTCCGCGGCGCGAGACTGAGCCCGGCCGCGCGCCGGGCCCCCGCTCCCCCATGTCGCTCATTTGCATACGGGTGACGTCATCGGAGGGTGGGCGGGGCCGAGGCGCGCGGCGGAGGGGGGAGCCCGAGGGGGACGCGCGTCCCCCGTGTGTCCCCTCTGTCCCCCCCCATCTCTGCCACTCCCCCCGGGAATTTTGGGCGCTCCTCCTGCCCGGGGAATGCTGGAAAACACACTCCGGATCCCCTTCCTCCCTCCCTCCCTCCCCGCGCCGCGGCGGAGCTCCCGCTGGAGGAAACCACCCTCTAGTGGGCCGCGGGGTAATGGCAGCGGGGGATGGTTTGGGGGAAAAGCGCCGCTCTGGGCTCTGGTAAATGTGGCCTCGTCCCCTAATAGTAATTTTTAAAACTTTTTTTTTTTTTTCAGAGTTTTGCATATTAGATATACGTGTTAAATATACATGGATTTAACCCCGTCAAGCACCAAGTGTGCAGGGACAGGATTTTTGTGTTTGGGTTATCATTTCCTGTGCAGATTTTATTTCCCTTTCCCATTTCTCATTTATTTCCTTTCTTTTTTTTTTTTTTTTTCTTCATTTATTTCCATCCCATTTCAAGGGATGGAAATAACATGTATATATAAGAAGGGAAATGGTGGAGAAAAAACCCTAAGCACAAGTGTTTGCAAGAAGGCATCAAATACTGAACATAAATATTTTATAAAGCAAAAATAAAGGTGTAAAGTGCTTTTATCTGTAGGCTTTTCATTTGTGGCAGTTATCTGTCAGTTTTAAGCCATTTCTTCTTGTCTTGTCACTCCAGGCTGTTGTCCAAAATGTCTCCAGCTCTCTCAGAGCCCCTTTAGGAGTCCCCAGAATCCCCGATCCATGCTCAGGAACAAGGACACTGGTACCTCTGCCCAGGGCAGTGGTAGTGTCCCCATCCCTGGAGGGATTTAAAAGCTGTGTGGATGTGGCACTTGGGGACAGGGGTTAGTGGTGGCCTTGGCAATTCTGGGGGAATGGTTGCTTTCAATCTTAGAGGGCTTTTCCA
Source organism: Calcarius lapponicus (assembly GCA_039654755.1). Taxonomy (NCBI): domain Eukaryota; kingdom Metazoa; phylum Chordata; class Aves; order Passeriformes; family Fringillidae; genus Calcarius; species Calcarius lapponicus. The sequence goes on along the minus strand of CM077468.1, from coordinate 59,344,481 downwards.
ACCTTAACAATTCTGTGATTCCATGATTCTGCCTTTGCAGCATCTCCCAGTCCTCATCACTTTGAGGACAGGGAAGCTCAGAGTTAGAAGACGTGCTCAGGTGTCAGGACATGGTCTGGGAGGGAGACACATTGGGATGATGGCAAAAGGGGGGCTGAACCCCTCCACCAGTGAGTCACAGAATCACAGATCTTAAAGCTCATTTCATTCGAAACCCCTGCCATGGCAGGGACACCTTTCACTGTCCCAGGGTGCTCCAAGCCCTGTCCAACCTGGCCTTGGACACTGCCAGGGATCCAGGGGCAGCCACAGCTTCTCTGGGCACCCTGTGCCAGGGCCTGCCCACCCTCCCAGGGAAGAATTCTTTCTCAATCTCCCATCTGACCCTGCCCTCAGGCAGTGGAGCCTATTCCCCCTTGTCCTGTCACTCCAGGCCCTTGTCCCAAGTCCCTCCCAGCTCTCTTGGACTTGCTTTAGAAATCCATCCCCTACAAGTGGCTGTGTGCTCTGGTGGGGGCTGGAGAGGGGAAAACTCCATGTTTGTGCATCCTTTGGTTGCTTTTACACGTGTCTGTATCTGCCGCTTTTGGGGGAAAAATAATAGTGGGGAACCCAAGGCCACCCAAAATCACCAGGAACACCTGGTCCCCTGTGTTGGAGCATCAATCCCACTGCAGGATGGCGAGATGAGGATCACCAGGTAGACATCGAGTGCAAATGGTCCATCTCACCACACTTGGAGTTTGCTTTTAGCTCTCGGCCTGTCTGGTGACTAATTAAACAAACAGGACTTCCCTGCCAACAAAGCCCGGCCATCTGCCTCATCCTCCAGCTCCATCCCAATCCATGCTCCACCAAGGAGCCCCTTTCCCCTCACCTAAAGTGCTGAGAGCCCTCCTGCAGTCGGGGCGTGCTCTGGGATGGCCGTGGAGCCGTGAGGATGCACCATCTGCCGCGCCGGGTGCGCGTCTGGCGCGGGAGCACCAGGAGCTCCGGGTGGGAACGCTCACACCCCGCTGAATTCAGGGTTGCCAAGCTGGCTGTGCCAAGAACGCCTCCCAGGTTTTGCATTTTGCACGTCTAAAGCGGGAATAGCAGCGATGGGAAGGATATTTAAGGCTGAAGCAGTAAATGCATCCCGCTGCGAGGCTGGGAAGGGCGGTGGGAATGGTGTCCCCCCACAGCAGCAAGATGTGGAGGATAAAAGGACCAAAGCCACAGTTTCTATCCTGTGCTCCAGGCTACACCAAGACCGTGCTTACTAATGAATCCAAAAATAATCACCCATCATTTAGGACCCCACAGTTCCTGTTCCCCAGAGTGTCCCAAGGAGGCAGCTGTGGAGGAGTGAGACCCTGACGTAACAGCACACGCCTGATGTTTGGAGGTTTCTATGGTAATTAAAAAACAGATCTGTGACCCGTGGAAGAAATTCCTTGCTGCATTCCGTGCTCTGCAGGGCGGGTGCCCGTGCAGATCCGTGTGATGGAAGGATCCTCGAGCTGGCTGGGAGCAAATCTCCTTCCCTGACTGCAGTGGGGGCACTCACCAACACCCCCGTGGCCACCTCTCCTCCCTGCAGAGGAGAATCCAGAGTGCAGGCCACGTGTCCCGGGAGCAAAGGCACCCCATGCAGAACGCAAGGCAGATTGAGTGGAGAAGCGGGGTCATTCTCTTTTATATGATAATTCCTGTGGGACCCTGGGGTCTCTGCAGATCCAGATGGAGCATTTCTGCAGGGCTGTAAGAGCCTGGGTAGGAAGCAGAGGCTGCTAGTGGGGCTGTGCATTGTCTGTGTTCTTGTGGGCTGGGGTGGGTCATGGAATCACAGAATATCCTGAGCTGGAAGGGACCCACAGGGATGATCCAGTCCAACTCCTGGCCCTGCACGGACACCCCAACAATCCCACCCTGTGCCTGAGGGTGTTGTCCAAATGCTCCTGGAGCACTGGCAGCCTTGGAGCTGTGACCATTCCATGGGAAGCCTGGGCAGTGCCCCAGCCTATGGGGGAAGAACTTTTCCTGATATCCAACCTAAACCTGCCCTGATAGCTCCAGCCATTCCCCGTCACTGCCACTGAGAGCAGAGATCGAAGCTGCACCCTCCATGAGGTCTCCCCTCAGCCTCCTCTTCTCCAGGGTCAGTACAGCAACATTTGGATTTCTGTTTACCATTTCAGAGGGAAAACAAGAGCCCTGTGGTAATATTAACCAAGCAGGTGGTCTAAGCAAATTAGTGAATCGTGACGATTCCTGAGTTCAAAGGAAACAGTTGCTCATCTCTGTGGAAGCTATCTGATAACATATTTAGCTGAAGAAAGGATGAGTGTATCCACGAGCACACAATGGCCCAGATTTCCTAGCTCATTAAACCCAAATATTAGTGAAAATACCATGGTAAGCAGGCTGAGATAATTAAACACAACATCACTTCCATTTGTTCCTAAACACAGTGTGGGAATTGGCCAGTGGGATGGCAGCATTTCTCTTACCTTGGGTGGTGAAGTGGAGCTGACAAATTCACAGAGAAAAACACCCTTCAAAAAGCAAACTCACACCAAAAAGAAATAGAATAAATTTAAAAATAAAAATAAAAAGTAAACAATAAAACATATGTGGGTTTATATTTCCAAACTGGATGAGGCACATATTAAAAAATCACAGAATCCTTGAAGGATTTTGGTTGGAAGGAACCTTAAAGACCATCTTCCAGCCTTAACATGACCTTCCACATGGATCAGCTCCCAGTGTGGATGTACAACCACTGCTTCTTAAGCCCTGTTAGTAGCAAATGAAGTGCTGCACAGCCCCAATCCTGGTGAAAGCAGCACGGGCTGACTCCTCTGATGCTGGAGGCAGTGATCACTGGGTGATGGAGGATGAGGGCTGGTAGGAAAAGCACATTTAATCCTCTGGCTTCAGCTGCAACTGCAGAGCTGAAAGAGGAGTGGCAGCATCTGGATGCAAACACCTGGGGAAAGGAGCACTGGGAAATACTGGTTAGCATGGAAAGGCTGCTCACATTGTATTTGTTCAGCCATTTTCAAGGAGGTGCTGTGAGAAGATCCCATGTCCTCTCTGAAATGCTGGGAGTGCACAGACATCACCTCTCCAGCAGTGCCAGCTCTGCCCTGCACGCTGGACGAGCTGGCTCACAGGGACCCCAGGGACACAGAGCCAGCAAAATAAATCAGCTTAACTAATGGTGCTCAAAAAAACACCCCTGGCAAATGCATCACAGGCTGCTCTTGTTCCTGGAGATGCCAACAGAACCGGTGATGAAGAGGAGCTGAGGGAGAAGGGGATGCAAAAAGGGTTGTGAAGGATTTCCCGTAAGTTTCACTGGGCTCTGCCAGTTTCAAACAACCCCTTGAATATAAACATTGCAACATCTGATTAACAGCAAGTGAGTATTTGCAGAATGTGCCTTTGCTGGACCGAGATCTCTGAGCATGTGGGCCTTCAGGGCAGCCTAGTTATCAGTGCTGGATTGTGGGGCACACAAGACATGTCCCATTCCATCCTTTCCAGACATTGGCACGGGCATGGAGAACAGCTCCACTCACACCTAGCATGGCTCTGCACCCCTGAGTAGCTCTGGACCCCTCTTCATGCACACCAACACCCCTAAATGCCTGCCAGCACAATAACTCCCTGCATGGCTGTACCCCATAGCCAGCCTCGTGTTTACCTACAACACTTGGATTTTTCCAACCATTTCCAGCCAGCACTGAGAGCAGCTTGTTATAGGACTTGGAGCTGACTGAGGCTGTGTTGCAAGCAGATGGCCCTGATGAAACAAGACACTGATCCCCAAGGAGGCACCGTGCAACGGAGCTGCTCGACTCCCCGGCTCCAAGGCAGCCTTGGATATGTGCATTAGCACGCACCATCGAGGAAATTGCTTCCCTAACCACCCCTCTCAAGAAACTCTCTTTGGAAGCCTGGTTCCAGCCTGAGACACGTGTCAGCAGCACTGACACTGTGGCAGTTTTCCTTGTTAGTTATTAATAATGGAGCAGCTGGCAAAATTAGGGTAATTTAAGAATATCGTTAGAGGAGAGAGGAGGAGTTTCCAGGCTGGGTGAGGGTTTAGATGTAGCCAGGATGATGGGGTGGAGGAAAAGCTCAATGCTCACACTTGGTGGAAAGGAAGGGGATCCAAATGTGGAAGATGAACACAGAGGAAAACAGCCCTCATTGATCCTGCTGCTTTTGGCTCCAAACAACTTCAGCAAAACCCAGGGAAGTGCCATCTGGGGCTGCATGGACTATCAAGCATGTGTGGGCACAGCTGGAACAGATGTAAATGGAGATGATCCACAGAGACCTCTGAGGACTGTTCTGCATCTTACCCAAGCCCGCCTAATGACAGAGTGTTGAATGCTGTGAAATTTGATGGAGACTTTTTCATTAAGAAGTTGGTGCCAAAAGGGAAAACTGGAGCTGGCAGACTCATTCACACATTTTTGTGTCTCTGGGAAGACATTTAGAGATTGAAAGACTGGGAAAGTTGTAGTCATTCTTTAATGGGAATTCACCAGTTCTTAGCAAATAGTCCTTTTTGGTCCTATAGCAAAATATAAAGGTAAATTATTGTGTCATTCAAGCTGTCTCAGTAGAAGAGGGTTTGGATGATATTGCAGCCACTCCAGCCAGGGTTTGGTACTGAGCATCTGGGAGGAGAAAGGCAGCAGCTGGGTCAGCAACCTTGTCTCATGTATGGCAGCATCTGGTGAATGAAAATCACTGCTTTTCAAGCTGTGCTGTGCCATCAAATCACTGCCCTGCTCTTACTTGGATCAATGGAATGTGCTCCCCACAGGGCTCTGCTCACCCTGGCAAGCAGAGACAATGCCACGTCCGACTCCCTCAGGGCTCCTCACTTGCCATAATCATCCCCAGCCTTGCTGCCAGCACGATCCCACCCCAGCCTCCCTCCAAGCTGGTGCTTTTTGAGCTGGCAGTCTTTCCCTACAGGGAAAATCCTTGAAATTGAGGACCCTCAGGAACTGGAATGAACAAACCAAATGTGGTGTCTGTGCTGCACGTGAGCAGGGAAGACACAACATCTGTATCTCACACTTCTGCTGGCAGGAGGCTGATGCCTGATAACCCCTGGTAGAGCTCTGTTCTGCCTCCAAACTCAACAGCATCTGCAGAGTTTCAGGAAAAAAAAGAAGAGGGTAACTAATCAAAATAATTCACAAGTTAGCAATCCTCCCTTCCAGCCTGCTTGTCAAAGTACTGTTCATGAGGAGCTGATAGACACTGGAATAAAGAGCATGTGGAGAGAGAGAAATGATGCATTAGACCTCTCACCAGTCCCCTGACTGCAGCTACTACTGAGAAATCTGCCAGGAAATATTAGATGTGGAGTGGCTATGCAATGGGAGAGCAAAAATTATTAGGAACTGCCAAAACCCCTCAACTGATGAAGACAAAAAGCTGGAGGAAGCATTTAAAACCTAGAAAAGCTTTTAAAGTACAAATCTTCTGCTGATAAAAGGTTGCTGCAAACTGAGGATAGAAAACACAGGTAGCAACTAATTGTCCTGATAATTATTGCTGGTCCCACAGAAGCAGTTCTGGGATTCACTGAGATCTCAGGAGGATCCAGGTAATGCAGGTGTTTTCTAAAGAATGGAAATCAGAGAATCCCAGAACGGTTTGGGTTGCAAAAATCAACTCATTCCAATCCCCTGCCATGGGCAGGGACACCTTCCACATGAGCAGGCAGCTCCAAGTTCCACCCAGTCTGGCCTTGAACACTTCCAGAGGTGTGACAGAAATGTAAACCCTCATGTCACAACTGTGACAAACATCCCAGTGTTGCCCTTTCCAGCCTGAGGACTACATGTGCAGGGAGAAGGAACAAAAGGGTTTTTTTGGGTTTCCCAGGCCTGATGAAGGCTCAAGTAACCTCAGCATGAATTTATAATGTCACTGATCTCCAAAATTCTGTATGAGAAACACAAAGACTCCTCACTTTGGACATCAGACTCTGCTGATGGATTCATTTAGTCTTAAGACTCTGTCTACATATAGTATTTTTATTCTTTTAAATCATTCCCATTATGAGATGGGGTAATTAAGGCAGGATCTCTCCAGCTCAGCTGCAGCAGCATCCACACAAAGGTGCCTTTATGTTGGTCTTGCACATTCCCAGGAATTTATGGAACCCAACCAGTGTCAGGCCCTTTTTACAGCTATATCCACACTGCACTACAAGCTCTTGTCTCTCTACACACATTGCTCACACAGAGTGAGTAAAAGCAATGCAGAAACAATTTGCAGAGCTGCCCCAAGTTACTCTGAAGTACTCAGCAGACACTTTCTGTCCCTCTCTGTGGTTCTGGGGGCTGTTGTGGCAGATCCTGCAAAACCTGGGACTCTCTAGTGCTCAGCTGTGGTCTCATAGCTGTGCTCAGGTTTGCACCTGCATCCTTGTGTGCCATCAGAAATGGTGGTAATACCAAAGTTGCCCAGAAATAAACCCCTAATCCAATTTTCTCTTTTTTCCTGCCCAGCATATTCCAGCAAGGCAACACCAAGCCTTTCTACCAGCTCAGTTCAGAGGACTTCTGCTGTAGCAGATGGAATTCAGCTATCCCTGGCATTAATTACATCAGCTCCACACACACAGGACACCAGGGACAGCCTCTGCAGGGGCTGCACGTCTGCTGCAGTGACAGAGGCCACTCCTTGCTTACTCTGGATGTGAGGACAGCTGAGCAAGTGGTGACTGGTGCCTGCAGAGACCCCCAGTGACAGATGTCAGCCCCAGACCTCCCTCACCTGGCAGAGTTTCCTCAGGGCACAGGGAGCCCCAGCAAGGTGCAAATCAGCAGGAGAAACTCACTCAATTCCTGTCTACTGTTACCATACTTGAAGTTTGATGTTAGCATGTAAACGAGGCATTTAAATCAGATTCACACAGAAGCTCATCTTAAAGATGAACAAAACATGTACCTGGGCAGCCTGTGGACAGTCTCACAACCCTTGCAGTGAAGAATTTTTCCCTGATATCCAATCTAAACCTCCCCTGCTGCAACTTGAGGCTGTTTCCTCTTGTCCTATTCCTTGTTTCTTGGGAGAAGAACCAAGCCTCACCTGGCTGCACCCTCCTGTCAGGGAGTTGTACAGCAGCCACCTGAGCTGATGTGGATTTTCCCTACAACCCTTTTCCCCTCTACTTAGGAGGCAGATAAGGAGGAAAGAAGATCCTAACACGGCAACTTTCCCCACAAAAGATGCCCATGTCACAGTCCATTGGCACTTGGAAAGACACCTTGGGACATCCCTAAATAGCACCACTTTGTCTGATCAACCCATTTGGAAGTCTCAGCTCTGATCGGGATTGATGAATCAAAGCAAACCAACCTCTCCTGCAGCAAAAAACATGAATCTGAAACACCCCAGTGCTGCTTAAAAGAACCAAGCCCCGTTGCCAGATGTCTTCCAATGTTCCTTGATGTCACCAGAACCATAAACATCATCTATAATGAGCGGAAAAGGAATGTTCTATCACCTCTATTACAACAGGGTGACAGAGCAGAACAGCCTCTGTCAATACACTGTGTTTTTGTGGGTCACAGGAAGATTTTATTGCTCTCTTTCAGCTTTGAATCCCCACTTTAAGACAACCAAGGGACACACTGGGCAGCTTTAGAGCTGCTCCTTTTCCTTCTCACCTGATCTGTATTTGGCATGGTTTCTCAGAAGAAGGGCAAATGTAATGAGGCAGCTCCTGTACTTTTTATAACTCTCATCAGGTCTTTCATTTGGGCCAGCAAGGAAGCTTGTTAGAGCAGAGAAAGCAACTAAGCATCTCTGGAAAGTGCTATTAAAAGAGCAAGTAACAAATGAAAAGCTGGGACAGACTTAATGGTAAATACATGGCCTGGCAGACCAGCACAGCTACATCCTGCTTGCCATTATTATTTAATACTGGCATCGATTGAGAGATGAGGCAGACCAGGCAACTCTCTGTGGGATTACTTGAATACCATTTCATGTGAGATTAAATAGGCCCACAGGTTTGGATCATGCTGTTTGATGGGAGATTTTAATTAATTGATTAAATATCGGTGACTACTGCGGTGGAGCAGTAAACAACACCTCCTTCATTATCTCCGTGGGCAAACAAGTGCCTGCTAATTATCAGTGCCCAGCTCCAGGCTGGAACAGCACAGCATTACCCTGCTCCTCTGGGATAACAAACTGCCCAGCCACTGTCCCACATGCTGGGTGAGCTGCTGGTGTGGAAGCTGCTGCTGCCATGGATCAGATGCAGCTCCATCCCCACAGACACCTCAGGGTGTCATTCCTGGTTCATACACAGTGCAAACAACAGCCTGGTTTGTCCAGTTTATTCCCAAGTTGTCCTTGGCCAGGATGGTCACTTTATTATCTTACAACCAGCCTGCTGATCGCTGGCTGGAAATCTGTGGCTACAGGCAGCAATTCCCCACTTCCATCTGTCCTTACAACTACCCATTACTCTTCCCAACAGCACCACCTAAATCTTTTCCTCAGAGGTAATTGCCAGGAGTTTAGAGCAGGGTCACAACAAACAATATAAAAAAAGAAGGATGGAAAGGTGAGCTTGAAATACCTTTGAGTGGGGGAAGATTCCTCCCCTGGTTTGGAGGTGTGCAGCACCTTGTGTGTACCCTGGAGCTGCAGGAGAGCAGAGCTGAGGATTGTGGAGCACAGCTTTCCCTGCCTGAGCCTGAGCAGCTGTCCTGGAACTGGATGTGGAGAAAAGCTGCAAGGGAACAAGAGGGAGGACAGAAAGCAGCTACTCCCCATTTCTACAGGTTCTGAGGAGCATTTTCCCTTATATGAGCAGATATGAGACTCAGCCCATTTGTCCTTAGGAGAATTTATCTCTCTTTAAAGAAACAAACCACTTTCTTTTCTCAACAGGCATTTTTATTGCTTTTGACAACACACCACTGGAGTGAAAGGAAATAATTTTCTGCTATTCTTTAGCTTCTTCCTTTGCTAGAGCAGGTACATTTCCTGGGACTGTTGATAAGGGTAACTGGTTAACTTGTTACCGGTCATCCAAGCTGACCATGCAAGTGAAAAGAGCTGGAAATCCCTCAAAGCACCACAAAGCTGCCACCACTCTGGAGAGTGATTAACCAACATTTGCATGGAGAACAAGTTCTTACAGGCACTGCCAACAAGACTGAAAGTCTGTGTCACAAGATGTCATCCCAGGGGCTCAGGCTTGAAAGTGTCATCAACATGCAGCTCAAGAATAATCAAGAAAAATCTTTCCAAAGGGCTTTGGTTGAAGTTTCTCACACACAAATCCTTCAAACTAGCCAGAAACAGTGTCCTGAGCCCCACCTTCAACCCCCAGCTCCTGCCACAGCCCAACCTTCAGCTACAAAATAAACACACACAGGGTTAACGATGAAGAATATTTACTTTCCTTCATATGGTACATTCTGTAAAGTGCTAAGTTCCTAAATTATACCGAATTAAAATGATATACAGCTCTAGTATTTTAAACACAATAAATATAGAATGAGCCTTGGGCAACTGCACTTGCAAGTTTTATTCTTTTTTTAGTAGACAGCCTAAATTTAGTAGTCAAAATAGCCTCCAATAGTGCTCCAAGAAAATCTAGGAAGCAGTTATAAATAAATTCACATCCTTCAGAGCTATCCTACGCACTTCTCCTGTCCACATTGCACGGGGAAGCAGCGCTCCTGTGAGCATATGGAGTGAGGAAAAATAAGGAAGCTGAAAATTACCCAACAAAAAAAAGCAAAATCCTACAAGTTAACACTACATATCCTCCCATAAATAGTCTGGCTTCCACATTTAATCTTAGTGCACATAACCCTGGTCTTTTATTTTTAACTCCTGTTAAAAAACTCTTCCAGGAAGAACATCTTGCAAGACACGGGTCGATTAATCCTCATCTTGCTCCTTTTTGCTGCAAAGTGGAAAAGACTCCTGCACGAACTGCCTGCACATTGGGCACTGCTGGAAATACCTGATGCAGCCATCACACAGGCACGTGTGTCTGCAGGGCAGGAGGACCCAGTTCACAGGGCCATTCTGGCACACCACACAGTCTTTGCTGTTTTCTTCCTGCAATTCTGGTTCATCTCCAGCCAGCCCGGCCTTTTCCAGCAGCCCTCTGTCAGTGCTGCTCTCACCAGGGAAGGTGTCACTGCAGGAGGGTGCAGGACTATTTGCAGACATGAAGAGTTGCTAAAATACATGTAAACACAAATATTTAGGAGTGAACAAACTCTTCCCCAATCTCTGCACATGCACAGGTGCAATGGAAGTTCCACTGGATCCATTCACTGGGTCAAACAGTGCCAGACTCTGTGTGGGTCCTGGCAGCTGCCTGGCCTCCAGTTAAAGGCATTTCAGAAACATGAAATTACATAAAACAGTGGGAAAATATTAAAGATAAGTCCTCAGACCTTGGTTGTATCAAATCAATGTCATGCATGAAATTTAACAGAAGTGCTCAGGTTTTGAGCAGCTCAGGTTTGTTTCTGGTCCATCAGTCTCTGTGCCTAGGGGGATCCTCTATCTGTTCCTACCAAAATTATATCCACCATCCTGTCAAATCTGCTTCACTCAACCCATTCTGCTCTTGCTCATATTCCAATCCCCTGCTCCTTTTTTTGTCTTATTTTACGTGAAGCGCAAATTCTTCTGGGCATGATTCCTAAGCATAGTGCAAGAAAAAGGAATTTTAAGTAAGTTTCTTCTGAGGCTTTCCTGATTAAAAGGGAATTTTGAAGAAAGGAAATAACAATTCTGGAAAGAAGAAGCATTCAACAGTGATTTTTTTCCCTACTGCTTTAATAAGTGGACACTAGGACTCCTAGATTAGAAGCAGTTCATTTCTCTGGGAAATCTTGAATATTTTAATGGAAAATATTTCTGTACAGTAAGTTCCTGTGGCACTGCTTAACTGATAAAATAATTTAAACTACCATCCAGTTCTTTGCATGACAATAGAAGTCTTGTACTAATTTAGGCTCCTGAAAGCCTACACAAGCTAAAGTTAACACTGTCATACACATGAAACCAGACTCCGTGCGTGGCTTACCTTCAGGTCATGGTATTGACCTTGAGCTAGGAGGAGATACTGATACAAAATTCGGCAGGAGAGTCTGTAGCTTTCATCAGGAACGTGAATTACAGCTACCATTGCAATCTACAAACAGAAAAATATTCTATGTTTAATAACCTTATCACTCAGGCTGAGAGAATTGGGGGCGTTCACCCCAGAGAAGAGAAGGGGCCTAAAGGGGGTCTAGGAGAGCTGGAGAAGGACTGGGGAAAAGGAATGGAGGGACAGGACACAGGGAATGGCTCCCACTGGCAGAGGACAGGTTTTGATGGGATTTTGGGAAGGAATTCCTGGCTGGGAGGGTGTAAGACCCTGGCACAGGGTGCCCAGAGGAGCTGTGGCTGCCCCTGGATCCCTGGAAGTGTCCAAGGCCAGGCTGGACAGGGCTTGGAGCAGCCTGGGATAGTAGAAAGTGTCCCTGCCCAAGGCAGGGGGTGAAATATAATCATTAAGGTCCCTTCCAACCCATATTATTCCCTGATTCTCTGATTTGCTTTGGTACAGCTCCAGACCTGCTTAATTCCTTAGACAATCAGGAATTCAACAATATTGACTTGAAGCACTGATTAAAAAAAAAATAATTACAGTGGGCAAGGGATAAACAGGATGTGGCACAAGAGAGCCCTTGGTACTCCTTCAGCTTCCCCATGGAGCTCTTCTGTGGCCAGTTTACAGCAGAGCCCTGCTCTGGCTGCTCCCACCTCATGGAATTACACTCCAAACTGCAAAGGCACCTGAGCAGTCTTCTCCACTTTCTCCCCCTTCCCTCAGAAACACACAGACTGCAGTTTTTAGACTCCAAAAATCACTAAGAAGTGATTGGCTTGTAATCTGAGCAGGCAAAAGACAAATTTCACTGGAAAGGATTCTGAACCCCCACGGGCTGACTTCAGATAATTCCTCTGGAAATACAAGCACTCCAAGCTTGCATGCTGTGCCTGACAACCCCCACCCTGCCCAAATTACGTAATAGCCTCTAAAAAGCTGGGAAAAAAGAAAGTGAAATTCAATATTATTGTAGTTCCCAGAAGCTGTCAAAAGAGAAATGAAATATAGAAGCTATTTTGCTTTAAAAAGAAATTTAAAGGCAAATTAGACTTGCACTTCAAAATCCACACATGGCTAATTAAATACAGAGTTCAAATGTGTATGTACCTACACATATGGATTTATAAGAACTGATTTCACTATTCCTTGGCAAAAGGGTCTTTTTTTTTCTAAATCACAGTGCCTGAGATCTAAGCTTCCACTTTAGCCATGACAGTCTTCCAGTAATTTCTGTACATTTTATATATGGTCATGCTAATTTTCTGGATCTAGAGGAAAATGATGGCACAAAACCAAGGAGGGATGATCTTGCCACAAAACCAGTTAGGATAAAAATCAGATGACCTCCCCCCCCAGGAAAGAATCACTGAAACACCATCCACAGTGATGGACACCCACACAGACCCCCCAAATATGATTCAAAATGGTAATATCCCACTGGTAAAGATCCATTTCCACACTCCATTTCTATTTTACGAGTTTGTTTCAACAAACCAGACCTAATTCTGACATTTGTCTGGCAAGGAGTTCAGGTGGAGTTACTCCTGACTGGATTTACAGATGTGTTCCTTTCCTCCAAAACCAGAGGAAAAATACCTCCACCACTCTCCTTCCACCCCTTTCTTCTATGTTAAGGCTCAAAAGAGAGGCGTTACAAATTCATGCCCATGCTAATGTCAAATACATTCAAATATTACATTTAGAGTCTCTATAAAAATGTATTAAAACATTAAAACATCTCAAGTGGGGGGAGGAGGGAGGAGGGCAAGTGACAAGAAGCTTCAGGTGACAAGAAGCCAAGGACAGCCATCACTGGAAAGGGCACAGATTTCTTAGGCCACTGGTGTGATTACAGCTTGCAGGTGAATGCATGGAAAAGTGCTCAGTGGATTTAGGCAATTTGCTTCTGAATTCAGTTGTGCTACTGCTCAAGAAGCTGCTGCAAGCAGATTATCAATCCAATGAAAAGATGGGAGATAAAAGTGTGTCTCAAATCATTCAGAGTTCACCAATTTAGTTTATAAAGGGTATTGAACAGCATGTGGTAAGGCTGAAGCTGCTTTAATAGCAAGAGATTAGGAGAAGACCCTTTTTGAGGAGCTGAGTATCTCCTATCAGCCTCAAGCCAGACTTTCACCCCTTCCTGGAAGTGCCCTGGAGTTGGCTCCTGTGAGACACAACCATGACACAGACCTGGGGCAGAAAGGTAATTTCTAGGTTTCCAATAGCCAAGTCAGCAATCAGCTCCATATCTGTGCCAGACACTTATTAAAAAAACCCTCCTGCTTTGCCAACAGAATCCAAGAATCTGTGTAAGTGCAAGAGCTCCACCACATGCCCATGTGATACCAGAATTCAGAGTAACAGGTTGCTAAACTGCCCCAACTCTTATTCCTCAGAGACATTGGCAGGCAGAAGCTTTGGGGAAATCACAACCATCTTTTAAATGCTGCAGTGAATAAGTAAAGAGTAAGCAATGTTTCTCCATTGCCTCTTCAAAGACTGAGGTTTGGAAGTTAAAGCTTTGAACTGCTTTACTTTAGAAAATAAGAAAGTGAGCGACCAAATTCTAGGGAACAGGAAAGTGAAGCTGCTTTTTTCAAGCCTCCCTCCTGAAACATTCAGACCTTAAACACAGTGACCCTGAAATATACTCTGATATTACTTACAATATCATATATTTCTCTGTCTTCTTCATCTGCTAACGTCAGCAGTGCTACCAAGGGATAGCGAGCTCTAGGCACGGGGCCAAAATCCACAACTTGAGCATCTTCTGGTAACTGACAATATTTCTCTGCCTTGTCATTTTTTTTAATGCTTTGCCTGTGTCAAGGAAAACAATCAGTGGCTGCAATTGCAGACAAACTTGACGTCTGCATAAAGAATATTTCTCATCGTGTTTGTTCATAAAGGAGTTGTGCCAAAATCTGCAGTGCATTTACCATCCTCAATGCTCCCCGTGCCAAAAAATTCAACATATTTTGTCAAAACAATTCAAAAAAAGGATACAAGTACTGCTGTTTGTAGAGGTATTCGTTGTAGAGAGCATCCTCTAATGCCTGAGGAGTCTTTATTCTGAAGCAGTAGACGTGTTTTCTGCAGCGCTTCGTGGAGTTTCTGGACATTGCAGCCCCAGTAGCAGGTAAGGACACAGTCCTCCAGGCAGTCAGGTGTCAGTGTTACACCCCCTTGGAGAAAGAGGAGAGGGATTTCATTAACTCACCATGTGCAGGAATTCTGGAATTGCTAAGTCTAGATGCTTGAAGAGCTACAGGCAGAAAACACCTTCAGTGTCACAGATTTTTATCACAGAACCATAAAGTCATAGAATGGTTTGGGTTGGAAGGGACCTTAAATCTCACCTTGTTTCCACTCCCTGTCTTGGGCAGGGGACACCTTCCACTATCCCAGGGTGCTCCAAGCCCTGTCCAACCTGGCCTTGGATCCAGGGGCAGTGACAGATTCTCTGGGCACCCTGTGCCAGGGCCTCCCCACCCTCACAGCCAGGAATTCCTTCCCAATCTCCCATCCATCCCTGCCCTCTGGCAGTGGGAGCCATTCCTTGTGTCCTGTCCCTCCATCCCTTGTCCCAAGTCCCTCTTTGTGCAACCTGTGCCTGGGTTTCACACCCTCACAAGGAAGGATTTCTTCCCACTATCCCATCTATCCCTGCCCTCTGGCAGTGGGGAGCCATTCCTCCTTGTCCTGTCCCTCCAGGCCCTTGAAGTCTCTTCTTCTAGGTCTCCCTTCTAAGTCTCTTCTAGGCTCCCTTCAGGTACTAAAAGGCTGCAATTAGGCCACCCCTAAATTGCTAAAAATTATAAAATAACAAAAATTATTTATCATTGTAAACAAATCTTGTGAGGATTTAGATTCAGCTCAGTTTATGGAAGTCAGTGGGGATGAGGAGGCGGGTGTGTGAGGAGATAAAATGGCTGATTAGGCTCACAAAAATATCACATGCATTTTATGAACGGTAAATTTTAACTTCTGGTAACACTTTAGACACTCATTGGCAGATCCAAGAGCACAACCTTAGCCCAAAGTCCATTCCCTCCTGAGATAATGGCAGTAATTAGATCACTCATCTACAAAACTCTCTGTGCTCTCAAAGAATAAGGCTCTGGATCATGCAGATGGAGGAGCAAAAAGGCATCTACGCTCTCCACTCTTTTTTCAAAAACCTGACAACTCCTAAACACTTCCTGCACAAACAGGAGCAGGAGTGCTCAAAGCTCCTGAGAAATCCCAGTTACCTGAATTGTTGGATTTGTTGTGTTGGGGGTTTTATGTTGAGGGAGGGGGGGGAATCTGCTGCAGCCCCTCCTCGGGCATTGGAAGGCCTCACATCTGTGTGGGTGGAAGATGCTGAGCCTTGCTCACTGCTCCCCAGTGATGCAGAAGGCCATGAATTCCACTTCCTCTGTGGGTGATTTCAGGAATTATAGGGGTGGCTTGAACTCTGATCCAAACAGATACTTAAATTCAGTTTCCATTGGAGAACAGATAGAAAAGGAGAGTGATGATTTATTTATCTATTTATTAAAAACAGTGCACTTCCAAACACTGCTGATGATCTGGGCTTAGATTTAAGTGGGTGGCACATATTCCATAATGAATTCTGTACAATTGTACAATTCCATGAAATTTATAGAAACGCCCACAGTGGTTGGTAATTTGCAAATGTTTTAGTTACTTAAAGATCTGTAATAGCAGGAAGTGTTCCATTAATGAGAATTAAAATGTACCTTCATATCCAAACATTTCACTTTTAAAAACACCACATTTATAAACTGTGCAAAAGCTTATTTCTGTTGTAATGGAAGTGTATTTCTGAGAAATTATGATAGAGAAAAAGGATGAGAGCAAAAAGATGATCTTTAAGGTCCCTTCCAACCCAAACCATCCTATGATTCTAGGCAGAAAATGGAAAGTACCAAGTTCAGGAATGAAAATTGACAAAAACCACAGAAGAAATCCACTGACTTGTTACTGAAGCTGCATCAGGATTATGGATCTCCAACCCAAAAGGATTTTTCACTTGTCTCATACGTTTTTTCAATACCCTTGTGCTGGATTCTGTCTCTTCTGAGTTCCTCAGAATAACAGGAACACCTAAGCCAAACCTAGGAGACACAAAACAAGAATGAGTGGGGTTCAGTGTTAGTGTTGACCATTTGATTTTTTTTTTTTTGTGGAGCTCTAAACAGCAAGCAGCAGAACAACTAGAGGTAGCTTGGCTTTCCAGAATATCTGCTAGGATACTTGGATAATATATCCTGCCATTTGGACTTCAGCTTTTTGTCAGAAGGCAGGAGTCTGCACAGTGATGCCGGGAATCTTTAAAGGGGGAATATTTTGCTCTGGGTTTCCACAAAGGGAATAAAATTAATGAGAGTTGTCGGTGCCCTCTAGTGGTAAATGCTTAGGCCAGAATTTGCTCCCAGCCGAGGTCCTGCAGAGCTGAGCACCATTCCAGCCTCCTCCCGTGAGCAGGAACACTTTGCACCAGCCCAGGTTGCTTCAAGCCTCATCCAACGTGGCCTTGAACAATTGCAGGGATCCAGGGGCAGCCACAGCTTCTCTGGCCACCCTGTGCCATGGCCTCATCTCCATCACAGCCAAGAATTCCTTCCCAATATCCAACCTCAAGCTGCTCTGTGTCCGTTTAAAGCCATTCTTTCCATGGAAACATTTGCATTTCATCAGTGGCATCATCGAAGGCTCTTGACCATGACTGATGTGAGCACAGCTCAAATCAGCTCTCTCTGCCACAAGGGAAAACACCCACAGGGACATCCCTGGGGCTGTAGGGGAATATCCCAGTTAAACATCCCACAGAGAAACCAGAGGCAGCAGCTGTTTCCCTTCTCCAATACCCAAATATTAACAGCCCATCTCTGCAGCCCTGTTTTATACCAGAATCTGCCTGATTGTGGCAGAAAATCCCTGTTCCTTGGAAATTTTCTTCACTGGATGAAGGCAAAAGGATTATCCTCATGAAAAGTGGCAAGATAAAAGAGCCCCTGGCACAGTTTTAGCAGCAGCTGAAGGCACGGAGGCCTTAGTGTTCCACAGTCAGGTGTGGTTTTCTGTAAATTTTAAGTGTAGGAAGGATGAATAAAGACACAGTTTTTATTTTATGATCTAACAGTCCAGATCAATAGCTGGTAGAGAACGTTAATTTCTTCAGAGCAGTGCTTAGAAACAGCAGGAATTTCCAAGGGTTTAGTTGATGAATGAATGTTTCTGCAGAGCCAGACTTCCAACAGGTGATGAGCCTTCAGCTCCACCTAACAGGAGCATTCCCCTCCAGCTAAAGATACAATGCCCAGGCAATCAGGTGATGTAAATTCCACTCCAGCCCTGTGCCCAGGGCACCTGTGGGACTGGCTCTGGAAGCTGCCTGTGCATTAACCTGCTTGGACTGTGAGCAGAGCCACAGGTATGCAGAGCTGACACAGGAACAGACGCTCCTCCCATCACTGCCAGGCCTGACAAATGAGAACATGAACATTCCTCAACAGTTGGTGTTTTTCAGGCTGACTGACACCAACACCAAACACATAATTAAAGAAATTAATGCTGAAAATTATGGGGGAGCCCAAATGCCACTGCAGCAATAGATCAGGTATTCTGTGCTCTGGTGACAACATTTGCATTTATAGTGCTCTGTGTAGCAAATGAAGGATTTGAGTTGTTTTCCTGAGCAAGTTCAGGAGCACTTGAGCTGTAACTGCAGCTGCAGGCACAGGAAAATCCCTCGGAGGCTCCTGGATATGGCCATGGCACAGGAGAATTCCAAGGGAGCAGCAAATACCTCTGAGCAGCTGCCCACACATTCACCTGCTTGTATGTGCTGAGCTCCTGGCTACAGCTCCTCCTTGATTAACAGGCCCTTAATACTCCAGTTGAAGAAAAAAAATGCATATGTTTCCATAAACTGCAATAACACCTAGCACAGGTGTAACTGGAACCTCTGATCCTGAAAAAAAACAAAAGCTTTTGGACAGTCCTCTGTACACCCTGTACACAAAAGACACCAGTGCATACATGTTAGGATCTTGTAGCACACATCTATTTCAGACCTTTTCAAGCAGGGACTGCCAGAATTTACTACAAGTAGATAAATAATGATTAAATTTGCAAAAGAAACAGTGGTTAGGGAATAGACATGATGAAGATTCATCTAAATCATGGCTCAGTATGACCATTTTTTAAAAGATACCTTTATCACCAGCACTTTGCAGATATTAATGTGGAACCAATGAGAGAAAAGTTCAACAATTCCAGTTTTATTTTCACCACAAGCTACACGAGTCTGGTGTAGCCACAATTTCTACATGAAAGATTTTGATTGCCAATCAATGCTCTGCTTTTGGCAAGTACCAGTATTTACATTCACAGCCACTCCTGAGGATTAGGGACATTAAAGGAGCTGTTTCTGAAAAAGGCAACAGCGGCGGTTTTGTGTCATCCTCTCAAAACAAAAGCCCTTCCACTCACCACCCCTCGAGACACTTCAGATCAGTTCACAAATTCACAGAATCATGTAGGTTGGAAAAGACTTTGGATGCACCCAGGCAGGTGTGGAGAGCCAGAAGGTCGCCCCGAGCCTCCTTTTCTCCAGGCTGAGCCCCCCCAGCTCCCTCAGCTGCTCCTGGCGCTCCAGACCCTTCCCCAGCTCTGCTCCCTTGCCTCGATACACACACATAGCTCAGTACATACAAACGCACTGTTTGCCAGTATTACGAATGACATTACGAAAAGCATTAAGAAAACACTTCAGTATTACTAAAAGAGAAAACGAGCTTAACAGAAATACGTATAATTTATTTTTTTAAATTATTTTTATTGCTCGTTTCGAAGCCTAGGAGTGTTTGGCTTGGAAGGGACCGTTCCAAGCCCCCCACCGTGGGGCCTGGCCTTGCTCCCCCTCAGCACAGCCCAGGCCCCCCTCGGCCGAGCCCCACCGGCCCCCGAGCACTGACCAGCCGAGGACGAGCGCGCTGGTGACGAGGAAGCAGACGGACACCAGGGCGATGTAAAACAGCGGCGAGTACTCGTACAGCGTAACCAGGAACACGGCAGCCATCGGGCTGGCCGCGCCGCCCCTCAGCCTGCGACTGAAGCCGCTGCCCTCAGTGTGCCAGGGACGGGGTGGAGCCATGGCGGCACCGAGTGAAGGCGCTGCCCTCAGCCTGCCAGGGACGGGGTGTGGAGCCATGGCGGCACCGAGTGAAGCTGCTGCCCTCAGCGTGCCAGGGACGGGGAGGAGCCATGGCGGCACCGAGTGAAGCCGCTGCCCTCAGTGTGCCAGGGACGGGGAGGAGCCATGGCGGCACCGAGTGAAGCCGCTGCCCTCAGTGTGCCAGGGACGGGGAGGAGCCATGGCGGCACCGAGTGAAGGCGCTGCCCTCAGCCTGAGAGGGATGGGGCAGGACTATGGGGGCCACGGGGTTCCAGGGTTGGCACAGACACATGAAACGTCGCAAATGAAATGTGTGGATGACAACTTTATTGAAATTCACGACAAAAATCAAAGTATCATTCGTATCTATACACTTATAACAATATTGATCGTTTCTATAAATTCCTATATTTATAGCCTTTATATATTCTATGACATCTATTACATGAAATATGACATATACATTTTATAAAATACAGGTTACAATATACTCTTATGTTATATTGTTAAATTCTACCACATTATGTATCATATGCATATACATATTTTATATCATGGACAAATAAAATACATATAATATATTTAATATAATATACTGCTACGTAATATGTTTTTTGCAATACAAATGAAAAAAAAGTGTCATTCCTGACGAATAAGTTTATATTCCCCTCCAGCAAAAACTCTAGTACTGCATTTTTTCTAGCTTTTCCGTCTTATAATTCAATATTATTACCAATAATGCCAGTTAATATATTGTACAACTGTATTGTTCAACAAAAAAAGTTATCTAAATATAATAAATACATATTGTTATTTCTAAACTTTTCCCCTATTGCAATCCGGGCACATCAGTCTGGCCCAATCCTCCTTCAAATACCTCCATGCAGGACCAAGTGCAATGTTACAGCAGGGAAAAGCATTAACAGATGCAGTTACTATAGGTACAATAAAGAGATGGAGCGGACTGGGGCAAGGTCTGGCAGGGGCCCTGAGCCTCTACCCCGGCGCAGCTCTGTGCGCTGGCTGCCCTGAGCTCTGCAGGGACCTAAGTGACAGTCTGAGTGGTGGCACTCCTGGTTCACTTGCATTTGGCATCCCGCAGAGCAGAGGCTGGATCACAGCACCAAAGGAACAGCTGCCAGAGGGGAGGAAAGGAGCCTCTGCATGGCCCAGGGGTGCTGTGGTGCCCCTCTGTCAGGAATTCCCCACAGCCGACACCTGAGTCCAACATGGACACTCATAGACACAGAGTGTCTACATTGGACTCAGGTGTCAATTGTGGGCATTGCCTTTATTGGGTCTTTGCAGTGACTGCAGCTCCCAGAGGGAGTCACTCTCCCAAGACAGGAGGGCTGTCAGTGTCATTTTCAAATCACAATAATATATTTTAAACACTGACATTAACAAATTGTGATTATAGTCAAGCTTATCCAAGCAATTCATTTATATACTGTTATATATTAACATTAATAAAATAGATGAGTATTTTAATCGTGAAGATTATGTAAATTCACTGCTTAAGATAAAAATATACCATACCTAAATTTTGTTTAATTAATAGAATTAATACTAGTTTTGTTCAATGATAATAATTATATAATATAAAGAATAAGTGCCATTACTTATTACTTATTATTACAATATTAATCTAGAATTATTCTACATTAAAGTTATTAGAACTTTGAAAAATATTTTTATATTAAATATTTTAAATATTTTAAATATTTCTAAACTATTTAACAATTGGATTCCATCTCGAGGAATTCGTCAGGATCTTCTTCAAACGGCTCTGTCCTGGAGCAAATGCAAAGCTCCTGCATGGAAAAGTGGAAAGAGACACACAAATATAGATACAGTTACTATAGATACAGTGAGGAGATAGAGGGAAGAGGGGCAGGGTGTGGCAGGAGCCCCTGAGGCTCTGCCCCGGCGCAGGGCTGTGCTGGGCAGCAAGCGCAGCTCTGTGCGCTGGCTGCTCACAAAGATGTGCGGCTCGCCTTGGCCAGCCCAGAGAGCATCTCCAGCTGGAAGCTTTTCTTCACCCAGGCCACTGCCTGTGCTCCTCCAAAAGCCTGCCCTGCCTACCTTCAGCATCTTGTTGGTTTCCCTATTCATTAGAATCAGCCGGGCCATTTGCTTTTCCAGTTGTTTCATGGTCCGGCGCATTCGCTCCATTTCTTGGTGTCTCATTTTAAGGAGCCGCCGTCTCTGCTCGGATTTCACCTGCCTCCTTCTGGCCTTTTCCTGAGCTCGCTGGGCTGCTGCTCTCTGCCTCCTGGCTGCCCTTCTGCGCCTCAGCCACCACCCCAAAGCCATGAGCAGTGGCTGAGCAATTCCCCAGAATGGGCTGCAGGTACTGGAAGGCAGCCAGGAGCCGGGCTCCCCAGCCAGGCTTGGGTGGCTCTGGGGGGGCCGGTTTCAGCTCCTCCACATGGTTCCGCTCATCCCCATGGAATCTGTTCACCACTGAACAGGGGAACGGGAGGATGAGCAGCACAACCAGAGCCATGACTGCTCTGTTCGCCATGGTCTGCACAGGAGAGAGACAAGGGTTTTCACTGGGGCTACCAAGGGAGCTTGTGGGGGCTGAAGGGAGGCCCGGAGGTGCAGGGATGTGAGGGCAGGGAGCAGAGGGCCCCGGGCAGCTGGCAGGCAGCAGGGCCTGTCCCAGTGGGCCAGCAGCAGCCCCGTGCCCTGGCCAAGGCGCCGGCCCCAGGGGCTGGCCCCTGGATGCAGGGGGGACAATGCAGGCCCGGCTGTGGCGCTTGTGCCCCGGCCCCTGGCCCAGCCCAGCCCCGCCACGTGCGCACTCACCGCTTGCCCAGGCTGTGCCTGGCCAGCGTTCCCTGTGGGGGCCTTTTCTAGTGGCCCCCATTGTGACACGGTGGCCCTGATGTCACACGGGCCAGAGGCATCACAGCCGGGCCAGCCCCGCCCTTGGTGCCCAGCCCAGCTCAGGGGCTCTGAGTGGGCCCAGCAATGAAAGCCCCGGCACCCAGCAAGTGCAAGCCCCTGTGGGAGGGAATGGGCCCCAGGGGCTCCCTTCACAAAGCAGGCAGAAGCACCCCCAAGCTCTTGTCAAGGAGAAAACAAACATCATCAATCCTGCTGATTATAATCAACAGTACTATCTATAAAAGCACCAGAGATTCTGTTGGGATGGCAATGTTTTTTTCTACTACTGGAGTGGGTGAGGGTGGCTCTCTTTTTCCTGCTCGAACTCTTCCCAGATCCAGCCCCTCTAAGACCTCTCGCAGATCTTCCCATTATCAGACACCTGCTGGCAGCAATTTCCCAGTGGGCAATTCCCTCTGCCAACAGAGAGTCTCCTGCATGTCCAAAAGTTCAGGTTCACAGTGCCCCCTGGGCAGTGTCTGGGATGAAGAGACTCTGTTGCATCCCCAGTGAACACATGGAGGTCACAACAGCCTCTTCCCTGCCCAGCCAGACCTTCCGGCCCAGGTGAAATGCCCAGCATGGCCTTTGAGTACAAAGGGATTGCAGAGCAAAAATCATCTCTGTAGCCACCATGGTCTTCAGTGGCTGCTGCAGAGGGGAGGGCACAGATTGGAGGCCACTGCTGCTCTTGTCAGAGCACTGCTGTGCAGGGATGTCCCCTTGCCCTGCTGTGTCCCACATCTCCCCATCTTTTTGCCTGTGGTCTGAGGTCAGGTGGATGCCATCTGCTCTCCATCCAGCTGCTCCTTGATAGATGCACAGACACGAATCCAAAACATTGAGTATCCCCTGAGTAGCCAGGCATTCAACCATTCAGTTCATGTTCTCCTTCCCGAAGCCTTCTCCACTCGATTCCCATCTTGTGCCTTCTCCCCTCTGCTTCAGCTCCATGTGCTGCTGCTCTCTGCCTCATGGCTGCTCTGCTGCACCTGAGCCACGGCCCCAAAGGCAGGAGCAGCAGCTCAGCAGCAGCCCAGAAGGGGCTGCCCCAAGGCAGCTGTGAGCTGAGCTCCCCAGCCAGGGTCAGTTGGCTCCAGCTCCAGGTCCTTCACATGGTGCTGCCACACAACCTCATCCTATCTGTATATATTATTTTGGCCTAATATTGCAAAACTATATATATTTTAGAACTATATGTACATACAAAACCTTACATATATACATTTAATACGTACATATAAAAACTTTTTTTTGCATAGTGGAACTGGCTAAAGATAAGTGTAGATACAGGTAATTTCTATACAGTTCATATGTACACTATCATCAGGCAGCTCATCTGCCATCAGACAGCCCTGTGCCTCAGCATCTCTTTCAAGGGCTGCAGAACAGGAGCTGATTGAACCCATGTCGCAGCCCAGAGTAATCATGGATGGCCTCAGTGTGGGCACCTGGGTCATTCACCAGGTGCTGGAAAAGCCTTGGTGGTTCAACCACTCCAAAGCCTGGTCCCAAGCCGATCTCCACAGGAAGCCTCTTGTTGCCCACAACAAAGTGCTCAAGCTCTGGCTTCTCCAGGCAGTGATGCAGGTGCTCCAAGATATCCAGCAGGAAATCCGTCCTGAGCCACCGTGGCAGGGGTGTTCAGGAGGTGCATCACAACCATCTTTAGGGCGTAGGTAGAAAAGCCTACGCCCACCAGGATCCAAGTGATGAGCTCCTGCATTGGCACTGCCAGCTGCGCTGCTGGGCCTGCCCTGCCACGTGCCTGAAGAACTCAGTCTCTGCCTCAGCTTTGTCTCAGGACACTCTGTGCTCGGCATGTGTCAGAAACTGAAATGTGTATTTGCTGATTTAAACTTCACTGGCCATTTACTACTTTCATTGTCCTCTATATTTACTTTGAATCCTCCCTTTAAGTGAAGCCTTCTCCACTTGATTCCCATCTTGTGCCTTCGCCCCTCTGCTTCAGCTCTGCGTGCTGCTGCTCTCTGCCTCATGGCTGCTCTGCTGCACCTGAGCCACAGCCCCAAAATGCAGGAGCAGCAGTTCAGAAAGAACCCAGAAGGGGCTGCCTCAATGCAGCTGGAAGCTGAGCTCCCCAGCCAGGGTCAAATGGCTCATGTGTGCCCAGCTCCAGGTCCTCCACATGCTGCTGCCACACAACCTCATCCTATCTTTATATATGATTTTTGCCTAATATTGCAAAACTATATATATATTACACAAATATTTATATGTATACATGTTTTATATATACATAAAAAACTTTATATGTATAATGAAGCTGGTTAAAGACAGGTACAGGTAATTTCTATACAGTTCATATGTACACTGTCATCAGGTGTTGCCTCCGCTTGGGGTGTGGCATCTTGGCTCGAGAACGGCTCGGTGGCAGCACTTTTGCCACCGGTCCAGGTACACGCGCTCACCAATGTGGTGGGACGGTAAAATGGCCTTTATTAACGGTTGAACCGGGTCATTTTATAGCAGGGGTTAACGGTAAAAAGGTAACGGTAAAAGGGGAGGGGTCCTGCCTGACCGTAACCTCGCGATATCCCACATCTCCCTCCCCTTTTATGACTCGTTAAAAAACATAGCAAATGCAAAGGTTAAAACTGACAACTGGGAAGCATGTGTGACTGAACTTGAACAATGCAACACAACCTTAACAAACTTGTCTTAACTGTAAGTGTTTAACAAACAAAAAGTTGACTCTTTCTAACTGGTTTTTTAATAAACAACGCTAACTTGTTTAAAATATAAGGTCCAATATCAATAATAGAGCCTAATAAGGCGGCACCAAGGGCGATCAGTCATGGGGGCTGACTGAACCATGACTTAGGATATCTTTGCAGGACATCCTCAGGTTTTTGGCTGATAATTGTTAACCCAGTTGATGATTTGAAATCATACATTTACCACAGTACCGAACTATCCTCCCAGAGTCTGCGACAGCTGACCTTAAAACAAGAGAGATGTGGAGAACTCATGTCCAGATTCACGTTTCTCCAAAATTCCCTTTAAACCTTTTGACGCAGAAAAACTCTGGGCTGACTGGCCATCATTCCATTCAAGTAGAGCCAGAAACCTGGCCAGAGTTCGAACTCTACTTGATGGATACCACTGAAAACAAGGCTTTAAGAAACAACATTTATGTGAACCATGACTGATAACATTTTTGTTGAGCTTCTTCCCCCCAGTCTTTCTCTGCGCCAGCCTCTCCTTTAGTTCGGTCACTGAGTTTTTTCATGACCCTGGTATGGTCCTGCCATTGGGCTGCGTGATGATTTCTCACAGCCTTTAGGAAGCGGGGTGTATGGGCCGCGGGGGCATCTGAGGATTCAGTCCTGCAAAAACAAACTTTACAAATTTCATTGGTTTTTGCCCTGAAGGTCCGGTTTTATCGACTTAAGCGGGCACCGTTTAATTTTACTATTTGTCTTAACGGCTGCGTACCCTCGCCCTGTGAGTACCAGCCTCCAACCCGGCTCCCCATTCCCCTAACTCATTTTTAATCATGACTTGTGGGCCTTCCTCTAGTGCCCGGGTGGCCCAGTGCCTCTGGGCAGGACTTTTTCTTTCGTCTCCTGTGGGGAACCGATTTAAAGCCAGCAGGGCGGTTGCTAGGATGCACGCTTAGTCTTTTGATGGGATGGAATTGATAAAACCCTCAGTTTTCGCTAGCACCTCCAGTTTAGTGTTTAGAGTTTGGTTAGCCCATTTGACAATGGCCTGTCTGGTGCTATTATACGGGATGCCGTGGACTAAAGTTATACCCCATCTTGATGCGAACGCTTGGACTGATTCTGAGATGAAACTCGGGCCATTGTCTGTCTTGATTTGCCTCGGATGCCAAGCCATGCCATGGCCGTTAAACCAATGCTGGATAGTTGCTCTGGAGTCGGTTCTTTGGTGCAGGATGGCCATGATTACTCCACTGTAGGTGTCCACTGTTACCGCAAGCCAAGCTCGGGGTTTCAGCAGCTGGCATAACGTAAAAATCTGTCTGCCATATTTGGGCGGCTCTGATTCCTGTCCCTCCTGTCCCTGCTTTCCCTGCTGTCATGGCCCACTGCAGCGTTCCACACCCTACAGAGCCATGGTGGCTCCTGAGCTCTGTCAACTAAGTGACAGTCTGAGTGGTGGCACTCCTGGTTCACTTGCATTTGGCATCCCGCAGAGCAGAGGCTGGATCACAGCACCAAAGGAACAGCTGCCAGAGGGGAGGAAAGGAGCCTCTGCATGGCCCAGGGGTGCTGTGGTGCCCCTCTGTCAGGAATTCCCCACAGCTGACACCCGAGTCCAACATAGTCATCCACAGACACAGAGTTTGTTCAGGCACTGTCTTTATTGGGTCTTTGCAGTGACTGCAGCTCCCAGAGGGAAGTCACTCTCCCAAGACAGGAGGGCTGTCAGTGTCATTTTCAAATCACAATAATATATTTTAAACACTGACAATAACAAATTGTGATTATAGTCAATCTTATTTAAGCAACTGCTTTATATACTGTTATATATTAATATTAATAAAACAGATGAGTATTTTAATCGTGAAGATTATGTAAATTTCACTGCCTAAGATAAAAATATACCATACCTAAATTTTGTTTAATTAATAGAATTAATATTAGTTTTGTTGAATGATAATAATTATATAATATAAAGAATAAGTGCCATTACTTAATTATTACTTATTATTACAATATTAATCTAGAATTATTCTACATTAAAGTTATTAGAACGTTGAAAAATATTTGTAAATAAAATATTTTAAATATTTTAAATATTTCGAAACTATTTAACAATTTGATTCCATCTGGAGGAATTCGTCAGGATCTTCTTCAAAACGGCTCCGTCCTGGAGCAAATGCAAAGCTCCTGCATGGAAAAGTGGAAAGAGACACACAAATATAGATACAGTTACTACAGATACCGTGAGGAGATAGAGGGAAGAGGGGCAGGGTGTGGCAGGAGCCCTGAGGCTCTGCCCTGGCGCAGGGCTGTGCTGGGCAGCAAGCGCAGCTCTGTGCGCTGGCTGCTCACAAAGATGTGCGGCTCGCCTTGGCCAGCCCAGAGAGCATCTCCAGCAGGAAGTTTTTCTTCACTCAGGCCACTGCTCCTCCAAAAGCCTGCCCTGCCTACCTTCAGCATCTTGTTGGTATCACTAGTCATTACAATCACCCGGGCCATTTGCTTTTCCAGTTGTTTCATGGGTCCGGCGCATTCGCTCCATTTCTTGGTGTCTCATTTTAAGGAGCCGCCGTCTCTGCTCGGTTTTCACCTGCCTCCTTCTGGCCTTTTCCTGAGCTCGCTGGGCTGCAGCTCTCTGCCTCCTGGCTGCCCTTCTGCGGCTCAGCCACCACCCCAAAGCCATGAGCAGTGGCTGAGCAATTTTGCCAGAATGGCTGCAGGTACTGGAAGGCAGCCAGGAGCCGGGCTCCCCAGCCAGGCTCAGGCAGCTTTGGGGGGGGCCGGTTTCAGCTCCTCCACATGGTTCCGCTCATCCCCATGGAATCTGTTCACCACAGATTGTGGGAACGGGAGGATGAGCAGCACAACAAGAGCCAGGACTGCTCTGTTCGCCATGGTCTGCAGGAGGAGAGAGACAAGGGTTTCACTGGGGCTACCAAGGGAGCTTGTGGGGGCTGAAGGGAGGCCCGGAGGCGCAGGGATGTGAGGGCAGGGAGCAGAGGGCCCCGGGCAGCTGGCAGGCAGCAGGGCCTGTCCCCAGTGGGCCAGCAGCAGCCCCGTGCCCTGGCCAAGGCGCCGGCCCCAGGGGCTGGCCCTGGATGCAGGGGGACAATGCAGGCCCGGCTGCGGCGCTTGTGCCCCGGCCCTGGCCCAGCCCAAGCCCCGCCACGTGCGCACTCACCGCTTGCCCAGGCTGTGCCTGGCCAGGGTTACCTGTGGGGGCCTTTTCTAGTGGCCCCATTGTGACACGGTGGCCCTGATGTCACACGGGCCAGAGGCATCACAGCCGGGCCAGCCCCCGCCCTTGGTGCCCAGCCCAGCTCAGGGGGCTCTGAGTGGGCCCAGCAATGAAAGCCCCGGCACCCAGCAAGTGCAGCCCCTGTGGGAGGGAAATGGGCCCCAGGGGCTCCCTTCACAAAGCAGGCAGAAGCACCCCCAAGCCCTTGTCAAGGAGAAACAAACATCATCAATCCTGCTGATTATAATCAACTGTACTATCTATAAAAGCACCAGAGATTCTGTTGGGATGGCACTGGTTTTTCTACTACTGGAGTGGGTGAGGGTGGCTCTCTTTTTCCTGATCGACTCTTCCCAGATCCAGCCCCTCTAAGACCTCTTGCAAATCTTCCCATTATCAGACACCTGCCGGCAGCAATTTTCCAGTGGGCAATTCCCTCTGCCAACAGAGAGTCTCCTGCATGTCCAACAAGTTCAGGTTCACAGTGCCCCCTGGGCAGTGTCTGGGATGAAGAGACTCTGTTGCATCCCCAGTGAACACATGGAGGTCACAACAGCCTCTTCCCTGCCCAGCCAGACCTTCCAGCCCAGGTGAAATGCCCAGCATGGCCTTTGAGTACAAAGGGATTGCAGAGCAAAAATCATCTCTGTAGCCACCATGGTCTTAAGTGGCTGCTACACGGGGGAGGGCACAGATTGGAGGCCACTGCTGCTCTTGTCAGAGCACTGCTGTGCAGGGATGTCCCTTGCCCTGCTGAGTCCCACATCTCCCCATCTTTTTGCCTGTGGTCTGAGGTCAGGTGGATGCCATCTGCTCTCCATCCAGCTGCTCCTTGATAGATGCACAGACACAAATCCAAAACATTGAGTATCCCCTGAGTAGCCAGGCCTTCAACCATTCAATTCGTGTTCTCCTTCCCGAAGCCTTCTCCACTCGATTCCCATCTTGTGCCTTCTCCCCTCTGCTTTCAGCTCCATGTGCTGCTGCTCTCTGCCTCATGGCTGCTCTGCTGCGCCTGAGCCACAGCCCCCAAAGGCAGGAGCAGCAGCTCAGCAGCAGCCCAGAAGGGGCTGCCCCAAGGCAGCTGCAAACTGAGCTCCCCAGCCAGGGTCAGTTGCCTCATGGGTGCCCAGCTCCAGGTCCTCCACATGCTGCTGCCACAGAACCTCATCCAATCTTTATAGATGATTTTTGCCTAATATTGCAAAACTATATATATAACACAAAACCCTACATATATACATTTAATACGTACATATAAGAATTTTTTATCCATAGTGGAACTGGCTAAAGATAAGTGTAGATACAGGTAATTTCTATACAGTTCATATGTACACTATCTATCATCAGGCAGTTCAGCTGCCATCAGACAGCCCTGTGCCTCAGCATCTCTTTCAAGGGCTGCAGAACAGGAGCTGACTGAACCCATGTCGCAGCCCAGAGTAATCATGGATGGCCTCAGTGTGGGCACCTGGATCATTCACCAGGTGCCAGAAAAGCCTTGGTGGTTCAACCACTCCAAAGCCTGGTCCCAAGCCGATCTCCACAGGAAGCCTCTTGTTGCCCACAACAAAGTGCTCAAGCTCTGGCTTCTCCAGGCAGCGGTGCAGGTGCTCCAAGATATCCAGCAGGAAATCCCTCCTGAGCCACCGTGGCAGGGGTGTTCAGGAGGTGCATCACAACAGTCTCCTCTTCCTCCTCCAGTCTGGAGGATTTCCACCTGGTCTCTGCTCTGTGCCTCACAGCTCCTTCTGCTGTGGCCACACTACAACCCCAAGAGCAGGAGCAGCACTTCAGCAGCAGCTCACAAGTGCCACTGTTACAAGTCAGCCCAGAGCAGGGCTCCCCAAGCCCTGGCACTCTGCCCCAGACAGTGCTGCACCAGCTGAGTCACCTCTGCTCCAGGTAACCAAAGTGCTGCTCCATGCACTGAAATGTGGCATCCATACCAACTACCCTCCACCAGCTGTGGGGACTGGATAAGGCTTTAGATAGCATGAGAATAATTATTGTCCCTACATCCTCTGCATTGTCCAATCCCAGACTGCCTTTTCTGCCTCCTAATTCCTCCAAGACCTCTGTGTAACGCAGAGGAGAAAGAAGGGCCTGCTCTGCCACGACTCTCCCTGTGTCACTGTCATATTTTCTGAAAAATTCCTTAACCAGGATTCTTCTCCTGGGAAGCTGAGAAGCCACGGAGAAAAATGAAAACAATAATTATCTGATTGCTTCTCCTGTGTTTTGCTGCTTTGGAATGTGGTTGGAGATTGTTTATCCAACATGTGAATTGTTTTTACTTATGACCTGTCATGGTCCAGGTTTGTCAGGACTCTGGAAAGAGTCATGGGTTTTTCATCAGTATCTTGTTAAGCCTTCTGTAAGTTTCCTTTCTCTATTCTTTAGTATAGTTTTAGTATAGCATTCTTTAATATAATATCATAAAATAATAAATTTGGGACTTCTAAGAACATGGAGTCAGATTCTCATTTCCTCGTTTGTCCTGGGAACAACACAAATACCACCTGTGCTTTAAGTCCTTGTGTTCAGGTGGGCACAGAGAGGATGGGGACTTGTGCCTGCCCTGCGTCCTGTCTGCCTGTCTCTCTCTGTCTGTCTGTCAGGCCTGTCCCAGGTCAGCTGGGCTGTGATTCCAGTCCCCTGTCCGCTTGCCCTTCCAGCCCCCAGCCCTGCTCCCAGAGCTTTTATGCCTCTGGAGGAAATTGGCTCTTGTCACTCCTGGGCTCTTGGCAGAGTGCTCAGGCTGCAGGTGACCTTTCAGGTCTGTAGAGCACCAGGAGGGCTGATGCTGTTGTGGGCTTGCACAGAGACCTCTTGGAGCCACAGTGGTGGCACTCAGGGCAGGATTCAGCTTTGCCACCCTGCCGGAGGCTGGAGAGCTCAGTGTGCCTCAGTTTTGTCCCCAGCAGCTGCCGGTCACAGCTGCAGTGGCAGTGGCTGTGAGGTGACCCAAAGCCATGTCCCTGGCAGCACATGGCTGTGCTTTGCTTCCCCCTTGCGCTGGAATGGGGGTTAGATGGGCTATTGGTAAGGAATTGCTGGCTCTGAGGGCTGTGAGGCCCTGGCACAGGCTGCCCTGAAAAGCTGAGGCTGCCCCATCCCCTGCAAGTGTGCAAGGCCACATAAAATGGGATTTGGAGCATCTTGGCCTAGTGGAAGGTGTTCCAGCCCAGAGCAGCAGGGTAAGAACTGGATAATCTTTGGGGTGCATTCCAACCCAGACCAGACAGTGATTCTGTGATTAGGTGGGATATCAGGAAAAGGTTCTTCCCCCAGAGGATGGTTAGGTACTGAACAGGCTCCTGAGGGAATGGTTTGCTCAATGTCCTCAGGCACAGTGTGGGATTTCTGGGGTTTTCCTGTGCAGGGCCAGGAGTTGGGCTCGATGATCCCTGCGGGTCCCTTCCACCTCAGGATATTCTGTGATTTTCTGTGAGGTTTCAATAGCTGCTCAGCAATCTCGCATTTCTGTGGTGTTTGCTAAGCCCTTGATGAAAACCTGCAGTTTTATCTTATAAATTTGGTTTTTAGATCATTAGTATAAGTCACTAGAAGTTGTGTCTTTAATGTGAAGGCTGCATCTGTCCTTTCATTCTGAGGAAAGCAATTATATTCTTAAATCTGTTATGGAATCCCTTAAAGTGCATTTTTCTCTGCTCTAACAGCATCTAAAATTGTGAGCAGCACGGAAAAGGCCAAATATTCACTCCAGCATCAGGAGAGCCCCATTATGAACAAGCAGCGTGTGCCCAGATCTGGCTGCTCCTATTTGTGCCTTGTGTGCTGGAAACCCCGCATGACTTCCAGAATTCCACTCCACTTGTACACACAAGCAGCACAACTTCTGATTCATGTCACGCTTCAATTCCAGGGTTTAAACCTTCAGTCCTTGCGCTTTTTAAGGCACATTATGAGCTACAAAATCCAGCCCACCCCACCGCGACCCGCTCCCCTCAGATCCCCTCAGAGCGAAATGGCGCCTGAGGGCGAGCCCGCGAGTTGCCATGGCAACAGGGAAGGGGCGGGGCCTAGGCGGCACTGCTACGGGGAGGGGCGTGGCGCTGCTGGATCACGTGATCCCGCGTTTTCCCGCCCTCGGCGGCCTTGAACCTCCCCGCTGCCCGTAGGCGCGTGACACCGCCCCGCCCACCCCGCGGGAGCGCTGTTGGTTGGTCGGAGGGCGAGGGAGGGGGCGGGGCTTGAGCCGCGCAGGCGCGGTGAGGTAGGGGGCGCAACCCAGTGAGGAGGAGGCGGCGGCGGCGCGCGAGCGGCTGCGGGTGGTGCGCGCGCCAAGATGGTGAGGGGGGAGCGCGCGCCGCTCCCTCGGGGGGGACCCGGCGGGATCGTGAGGGGAGGAGGGGGGTCCGGCCGGGAGGGGGCTCACCCCGCTGAAATGGTGCATAGTTAGCTGATTCCGAAAGATTCGATAGGGAAATGATAGAATAATCAACAGGAAAACGCGTGATCTGACCTCTGAGGAACTGATTATGTGTCTGTGAAACGACTGATGGCTTGGTCGCACCTGGTTGTTGGTTGTCTTGTAATGTTTCGAGCTAATTCACTGAAGAACGTCTGATTGTTGCTCATTGAAGTCATTCACCCGAGTGGTGAATTTGAACTTGAGCTGTGATTGCTGGCTGGAACAGACCGAGGGAAACAAGGACTGGTGGATGAATGCTGTGGGGTACTTTGCATTAATATTGGTAAATGGGTAAAGTAATGGTTGTGGAGAAAAGAAGAGCCATGCACGCTGCTTTCAGTAAAGGTTTGGAGAGCCGGACCCTCCTGTGGAAGGAGCAGTTGCAAAGCAAATTTGATCAAATCTTGGGCTGTTCTGCTGTTTGCCTCTCTGGTGAGAGCCGTGCTTGAGGCACTTCGGGAGATTCACGTTCCCTTGTCAGGGTGAGGGGAGGGGGTGTCCCCCGGGGGGATCTGCTCGGGAGGGTCCCGGGAGCAGCAGCTGCACCCTCGGTGGTGCTGGCAGCTGTGCCCGTGTCTGTGCAGCCATCCTGCCTCGCCTTTCTTCGGGTTTTGTTAAGCCGAGCGTTGGTGAGCCGGCTTAGCCCCGATAAACAGTCTGAATCTGATGTTACCGAGTGTTTTCCTTCGGATCCCCTCAGGGATTTGTGCTCGTGTGGCTGCACAGGTGTGAGCAGGAGCATGGCTTGTTCCGCTGGGAGAAGCTGGTGGGCCCAGAGGATTGGGAGAAAAGCTTCCTTCACAAAAGACTATTTTATATAAAATATAACCTCAGCTTTGAAATGCAGCCCTGAGTCCTGTTGGGTTTTTTAATTGAGACCTCCTGGGTGAGTGAGAGTGGGTGTGAGTGACATTTTATATGAAATACAAGTTCAGCTATGGAATGCAGCCCTGAATTCTGTTGTGTTTTAAAGTACTTCTTAGGGTTTTTTTCCCTCGATGAGTGAGAGTGGATAGTAGGGATGTTTCACAGAATCCAGAATGAGTTAGGTTTGAAAAGACCTTTTAAATCATCAAGTTCAGCCTGTTTGGGTCAGAGGGACTGATCATAGGGAGCCAAGGGTGATCTTTGATGTTCAGGGGAAACAAGCAAAATCAGGGACAGGCAGTGCCTGAGCTCTGCTGTCACAGCAGAGCCTGATTTCCTCTCCAGCTGTCCAGAGGAAGCACAGGGATGAAACTTTCTGCCAGAATTTGATCAAGGTGGAAATCTTTTTAGGAGCAACAACAAACAGGGGGTATTGGAAGCAGAGCCACCCGTCTGCTTCTTGGGGGGAAATCTGACAATGTTGAACACGAGGAGAGAGAACTGGGAGCTTAAATAGTGACATTCTGGTTTAAAAGCAGTGATTTGTCTCAGTGCAAGAGCTCTTCATTAGAGCTGTTGATTGGTAATCTTGCACAATTTTTTTATCTGAGGAATTTTTTTTAAGGAAGCCTTGAAATACAATTACTTTGGTACAGAGTTCTTGATGCCTTGGGAGTTCACAAATACAGTTTAAGCTGCAGATTTTAAGTAACTTCTTTATCAAGCTGGCATGAACCCTTTGGAAATGGAGGTTGTGTGTATAAAATGTTGTGTGTATAAAATGTTGCTCAGGAAATGGCAGTGGTTGGCTTGGTGCAGTTCAGAAATTGCTTGTGTAAGGGAAGATAACCTGCATGGCTGCTTGTGAAACAATAATTTCCTTCCTCATCTTCAGTGGGATGACTAATATGTTACTTGAGCATCTCTGAGAGCTTGGTGTGCACAGAGGGAAATGGTTGCATGTTTTTGGGTTAAAATGTCTGAAACTCTTTTTGTGTGTGTGAATCTCAATATTTTTGTGGGCAAAAATAAACAAGGACAATGTTGTTCTTAAATACCAATAGTAGCTCTTACTATGTTAAATGCTTAAATTACTTGATCCCATTTGCTGTCGCTCTAAGGGACTCCCTTATTTCATTCAGGGCTTGGAAAATGAAGTGTAAAATTTACTTTGTAAGTGTAGAAGTATAAAATCTACTTCTGAAGTGTAAAGTTGACTTCTAAGAGCTCTGAGAATAATCCCACTTCAGGAGTAGTTAATAAATACTCCTAGTTAACTGTGTGGCTTTGAAGAGGGAAATTATAACAGATAAATGTTCTGTTAATGTGGTTTTAAAAAAAAAAAACAATTTCCTTTCACCCACATTTTTTCTGGTTTATGTGATGTTCTGAAGCTTTGGACAAGCTGCGTGCAGCCCTCTTCAGTATTTATGCACAGATGTGGGTGACACAGGGATTTATTTGTCTGTTTCACTTTGTGGAAGGATTTATCTCTCCCTCCCCTGTGCCATTTCCTTTTTGCAGAGTGAATCTCTGGTGGTTTGTGATGTTGCCGAAGACCTGGTGGAGAAACTGAGAAAATTCCGATTTCGCAAAGAGACCAACAATGCTGCCATTATAAGTAAGTTCCAAACGTGCCTGACAAAAATTGTCAGAAATCCTCTCTCCTCTTTTCTTCCCTGTGTAAGATTGCTGCTGTATCAGGTAAACATGAGCCAGGGGAGTGTTTGTTCTCTGAGCTGCAGCACTTCCAATTCTGCCTGTAATTTTAACAATAAAACAGTGCTGTTCTTAGGATTCAAGTCTCCATCTGCTCTTAGCAGAGTATTTATATTTAATTATGGTTCAGAGTCTACCACTGTTTGTAAAATGGATTTTGGGAAGTCATGGGATAGACTGAAGAAGAAAAACAGAATCACAAGGACTATAATTGTTGAGTGCTAAAAAGCTTCATGCATCCATTGTGTAAATCGATTGAAAAAAACATTGATCTGTGTTTTATTTTGATTTATAGTGAAAATCGACAAGGATAAGCAGTTGGTGGTGCTGGATGAGGAGCATGAGGTTTGTTAAATGAATTGTAAATAAGAGTATCTTCAGCCTGCAATGTATTGTTGTCTCTAAGGTACTGCCTTAGTTTCAAATTGTTATCAAACTCTTAATCTAATTTGGTCATGAGCTTATTTAAATGCATGGTCACTCTGCATGTAAAGCACAGCACCATTAATACTGAAACTATGCAGAAGCAATTGAGTTGACTAATTAATTGTACCAAAAAAAAAGTTATTTTAAAGCTGTTTTAACGATGTAAAAAGCATCTTTGGCACCTGCTGGCTTTTTGAAGAGATTTCTGCTGTGTTTCCACGTAGATCTGCACATTTGTCTCTGAGCTGGTCTGCCATCAATTAGAAGCAGGATTGCTAATCCCCTGCAGACTCTAAATTTGATGGGTGGCATAATAAGGTCAGCCCAGTGTGTGGTGTTTCTTAACGGTCCATAGGGCAAAATTAAATCCTTCCCAGGGATTTGAGCATTAACCAGAGCTCTTGTTCCCTAGAATGTAGATGTTAATGTAACATCAAATGTAATGGGGAATCTTTTTTGTTTGCTGAAGAAGGAGAACTGAAATTTTCAAACTTTTGATTTTAACTTACTTTATAGTGTGTGCTTACTTATTTAGCACTAGGGTTGGCAAAGCATGGTAACTGCCAGCATAGCCAACTAAAGCCAGAAATGTTTGCTCAACTTATTATGCCTAAAATAGAGGTGATTATTCATGCTAACATTAATTCTGCGTTTAGTCATAGGAGTCTATTGGCACACAAATCTTCCTAAACTGTTGTAGTAATTTGGGAGGTCCTTATCAGTTCACCTGTAGATCAACATCTGCCCTACAGGTGTTTCAGTGTCCATAACCCTGCTTTAACTTTCCAGTGTGAGGTGTTTGCTCAAATATTGCTTGTGTTTAATGTCACCAGGGTATTTCTCCTGATGAGCTAAAGGATGAGCTGCCTGAGAGACAACCTCGATATCCTTCCCATGCTGCTGCCATTTGGACTTACTCACTCCTGGAAGCTGTTCAAAATGTTGGACTTCACCTTTTTAGGCCAGTAATTGCTGTAGTGTGATCTTGCTGATCCTTTATTTGTGAAATAAGCCAGGGATCAGTTCTCAGGCTGCACTGAACTGTTGTACCACTTGCTGAAACAATGACTCATTTAAGCCTTTCCTGACATTTTATTTCCTTTTACACTATATAATGTTTGGGGAAGTAAAGCAAAGCCATGCTGTTGGTAATGTAAAGAAGTGAGTAAAATGTACCAGTCAGTGGCTACTTCTAAATATAGGAATCTGCCTGTGTAACTCTGGATCTGTTTTGGTACTTTCTCAGGATGTGGCTGTTGTTGTTTTGCTGCAGTTACTGATTCTGGAATTGCTGTGGGCATGTGATCCAGGGAGGAATCCCTGTTTTGAAAAAAACAGGAACAAAAGAGGGTCAAGTAAATTACCTAGTGAAATAAAAGGGGTACTTAAGTTACATGTGAAGAAAATACCTGCCCTATTAGCCTCAAGAGCTGGCTGGCACCATTCCCTGTGCTGTTCTGAATCTTGCCTTTCATGCTTACAGTGCAGTGGGAGGCTGTAAAACAGAAGTCCTGGCTAAAACTGCAGTTCAAATTGAGCAGAACACCTGAAACAACAAAGTTCTTGGTCAGCAAAGAAAGAATTTGGCTTTCATTAAAAGCCAAAACAACACTGGTGGGTGTGGGAAGTCTTTTTACAAACTGGAAGAGGAATATTTGTCATGAGAGGGTGATTTTTAGCTCTGATGTGAAACATTACTACAGACAGTCCTCACAGGGTCTGGGCCAGTTCTGAAAGTCAGATGTGGAAGTGAAAACAAAACAGTGAGGTTTTTATTGCCAAATTAAAACAGCATCTAAAATGCAACACTGATTTCTGCCTGCATCAAGCTCTGATAACAGGATTATATCCTACTGAAATAATTGATTTCTTAGTTTCTTTAACCTCAGAAAAAACATTTATTGTGTATAGCTACAAGTACCAGCACGAAGACGGAAGAGTTTCCTATCCATTGTGCTTTATCTTCTCCAGTCCAGTTGGTGAGTGAACTCTGTAGCTACTGTGTGTTGTAAATTTGGGAATATTCTCTTCTAGGGAAGATAAAACTGAGTACTTAGTGCTCTCAAGGAGGTTTTCCTGCCTTTGAGGTTCAGATTTAGAGCACTTCAGATGTCTGATAGAAGATATTCTCTTTTCCACTTCTGAAGGCTGAACTGGAGTGTTGGTTTCCTGCTTAGCTGGCCAGAAGGTGTGTCTGCCTAAAAGTGGCTGTTCTCAGTGTGCTCAGCAAGCCTCTGAAGGGCAGGGCCTGGAGCACTCTGCATCCACTCCTGGAGGTTTAACCTCATTTAACCTGTTTACTCCTCAGAACTTGGGGAATCCTCAAAGCACGACCCTGTAAGGCTCAGGACGTGAGCACAGGGAGGGCTGGAAGACTCTGCCTGTGTTCCTGAGTGATTCTGCTCTGCTGTCTCTTGCTATTCAGTCATAAATGACTGGGAGGGAGAAAATTCCTCTCATCTCAGAAGGACATGGGAGCCCATTTCTTTCTAAGGATCTTGGAATCCTATTCCTTTCATTCTACCCATGAAAGGAACAGGACTTTAGGAGGGTTGGGATGGGATTTGAGAGGAGTTTTCAGGGAGCCTGGGTGTAATGGGCAGCAGTAGAGGATGCTGTGAGGGGACAGTCTAAAGGGCTGTCACTGTTGTGGGGGAAAAGGAGCAAGAGAGGGCTCCCTAACTCAGACCTGAGCATGTGAAAGTGCTGAAACAGACTGTTCCAGGAGAAACAGACTGATCCTGGATCATCCCAGGTTTGTAGAGAGGAGTTCAGAGCATCCTCTGCTCGTGTCACAGCAACCCTCAACATCAACTAACCTGCACAGGGCACTGTGTCATTTTAATAGAAGCCAAATAACCTGGGTCTTGGTTTGGGCTTACAGAGCTGAATTGCTCCTGGGCTTCCATCTGTGTTCTGAGTTGTAGTAGTGTATCTTGCTGGTATTACTGGATTATCCTTGTTATCCCCTGGAAGAAGATAAACTGATTGTATTGTTTTACCCTTTATTTCTCAGAGCTAGAGTAACTAGGTATATAAAAGAGTTTAGCAACTACTGAGCATATTCTTCTGTAGCTACCTGAGAATCTTCCTGTGAATATCTTTAGCTTTCAGATTAGAATTCTTAAAAAAAAACCCCAAACTTATTTTTGAATTGTTGCAGTCAAAATAATTAAACAAAATCTCTTTTTTTTTTTGTCCCCATAACTTCAGGATGTAAGCCTGAGCAGCAGATGATGTATGCTGGAAGCAAGAATAAGCTTGTACAGACAGCTGAACTCACTAAGGTATAACTGACTTTTGAAATAACTCCCCCTTCACTGCAGGTTGTTGTTTTGTGTCTTGCTTGAAGCAATGGCAAGAAGGGTTTTGTGAGAGTTTGTGATTACAGTGAACAGAGTCTGGTGTAGGAAAGCTGAAGGAGGAGTATGTGTGGAGATTTCTGTACCCTAAACCACCAGGAGGAACAGTGTTCTCTAAAACAAAAATATCCCTCAGTAGGATGGGCATCTTTGCTGTGGGGGAGGAATTTACTGATGGGAAGAATAGACTGAAGCCTCAGTGTGGTGTAGATCAGTTTCGCTGGTTCCTGGGGCTGCATGCTTGCAGAACAGCCTGCAGAGTAACATGTGCCAAGGGATGAACAATTTCTTCCTGTGTTGGGTTCTTCCAGTACTGACACCAGAAGAAATCACTGCGTTCACTAGGTCTGGCTGTGTGTATGTTTTAGAAAAGATATGTCACCTGTTTTTCATTTTGGAGATCTCTGAAATCTTTGCCTAATTGACACCTAGGCTCCTTTTTGCCTCAAGCAGTGAAGCTTAATAGAATCAGTGGCTGCTTCAGGTTTTTCATACCATGTGAAATGACTTCAGCACTTCCCACAGCGCTGCTCCTTTCAGGTCTTCCTTATCCTGAGTCCTTTAACATCCCAGTAAAAATGTCTGTTGGGCCAGTAAGAGAACTATCAATCATAGAATGGCTTGAGTTGGAAGGGACCTTAATGTTCTTTTGTTCAAACACCTCCCACTGGACCAGGTCGCTCCAAGCTCTGTCCAGCTTTTGCCTCTTCCAGCTGTACCTTGTAAGAGAAGACACCTCTGTTCTCAATTAGACCTCAGCTTGACCCGAGTCAATAGGAAGGCAGCAAAAGATGGCAGAAACAATCAGCACAGCCCCAAGAAATCTTTTTTCTAGATCTTTTGAGAGTGCATCTTGGAGGCCTGATAACTGTGATAGAAAGGAGGAAGACAGTTTTCAGTAAGCAAGAAGAAGGGACTGGTGAGAAGAAGGTGAAAGCCAGGGAAGTAGCTCAGTTGGAGTTCCTATCACTTCTGAAATGGGAGAAATTCAGCCTGAATGGCTTTTGAATGCAAGTCCAGGACTGGGTTCATTCATCTTTCCTGAAGGCAGGGAGCACAGGCTGTCTCCAGTTGGGATTGCTGCTTGCTCTTCAAATGTACTTTATTCTTGCCACTTGCTGAGCTGTGTTTCATTTTAACTCCTGCTGTGGCTTCCTCCTGGTGTGATTTTTGCTCATGACTCAGCTGAGCTCTCTCAGTCTCCAGTGACTTGAATATTAGCTTGGTTCCTGTTAAGCTGTTCTGTTCTTGTAACACTGATTTTTAGGGTTTCTCCATTTGAAGGCCTGTGAATTTGTAAAATTACCTGACCTTTGTCTTTGGGCATCTTTAGGACTCCACTAATCAATGCATAATTAACATTGTTTTTCTTCAAGCTATTAAAACCCGAACCCTAACCAGTTACTTGCCCACGTGGAATGTAAAGAGTATATTGGTGTTTTGGACTTTGCTTTCTGCTTCAAGGCTTCATTAAAGACTTCACAGTTTTAGATAGTTTTGGGGGTTTTGCCCAGAGATGCTGTGGCTGCTCCATCCCTGGAAGTGCCCAAGGCCAGGTTGGAGGGGGCTTGGAGCAACCTGGGATAGTGGAAGGTGTCCCTGCCATGGCAGGGGATTGGAACTGGATGGTCCTTCAGGTCCCTTCCAACCCAAACCATTCTATGCTTTTAGGATTTTGTTGGGGTTTTTTCCCAAGTTTTCTATTTTGAGATATTTTACAGGTAAAACAATATGCTACTGGCTATAATGAATTTATTTCAGTTGAAAGAAAAAATAACTGTGTGTTGGACTGAGTAAAATTGCTGAACTTTGGTCTTAAATCAACACAGATATTCAATTATCTGTATTCTTCAAAATACCATCTTGCTGAGATAATGCATGTGAGATGGGGCCACTTCAGGGTTATTTTAAAATGTAGTACATGTGCTTTTCTCATATTCTTAAGGGATAAGAGTAAAGCCTAGAAATAGCATTACAGGATTTTTGTTCATGTTAGTGATGTTTTTTACCACTTAGTGTTGTGTATGTTCCTCTGATCTGATGCTTTCAAGAAAGCACCTGAAAATTGTAGGTTGGTGAGTGGTTTATTGCAGCTCAGACAATGTGTGTGGGAAGGTGCTGCTTGCATTGTGTGCTTGTCCCTTTGCAGCCCCATCCCTCAGGAACTGATGCAATGCCATTTTGTTTAGGTATTCGAAATCAGAAATACAGAAGACCTAACTGAAGAATGGCTGCGTGAGAAACTGGGCTTTTTCCACTAAGGAAAACCTCTAAGTATTTATGTACCATCCTGGTGATACTGGAACCAGACATGAATACTTACATCCAAGCAATGCACTGTATTCACAGCTGTCTCCTGCAGTATCTCTCTTGTGCAGAGTTTGTGCAAAGAATAGCAGGTCTGTCTCCTTGAAGTAACAAATCTTTGCAGGTGTTTCCTTATTTGTACCTGCTAAAAGGGAATACTCCTCTGCAGGGACTCCTTTTGCACTCCTGTGACTAATATTTCTGTAACTAAAATAGTTCAGTTCTGGATTTATAACCGTGTACAAACATCATTTGGAAGCTGACGCTAACTTTTTCTGAGCTACAAATGCATCCTTATGACACACATTAGCCATTTATATGCAGAATTTATGTACTGTCACTTACCAGAGTAATTTTTGACCTAATGTCTTCTCAGTTTTGAAGCATTTGTTGGAAGCTCCCTGGAAGCATTTGTTTGGTATTAAAAAGTCAAAATCCTTGTACTGCAAATCCATCCATTTATCTTTCCATCGAGTCCATGTGAACTGTCTCAAATTCTTGGAACTAATTTTTGTCATTTCAGTAATTCCTCAGTTGCCTGAGTCAATCTTCCTAAATTTCAGGGCAAAGCTTTGACTGTCCAGTTCTTATGCTAATACAGTCTCACAGGAACTAGCTGATAACTAAGGGCTGAACTACAACTCTGGTTCCTCTTGTACCAGATTTCTTCTTGCATCTCTGTTCTGACACTGTTGAGAAGTTTACCTCTGCTCATTTCCTGTTATCTGAACACCTGGTGATACTGTGTGCCTTTCATTTGTTAGCTTTAAAAGGACTTGAGAATTTTACACTGCCACTTCTTACAAATTTGGTAAAAACTTTGTTAAAGAATCCAAGTAATATTTGTTCTTAGTGCCTCGTGCTGCAGTTGACATCTGTTAAAACAAAAAGCCAACCTCATTTTCTTTGAAATTCCAGTCATCTGCTCCATTTGTAGGAGTCAGGAGGTTAAAGCTTTTCATGATAACGAACGATTTATATCTCTTTTGTTATAAAAGTTGGCCACACGTAGCTTTTGAGTATTTAATTACAACCTCTAACTTTCTTAATGGCTTTTTGGTCAAAATTACATTCCAGATGAAGCTTTTGCATAAGTCATCATTTGATTTTCATCTATTTAACGGTTCATCTCTTTGAAACAGCAAATCTAATGTGAAAATAGTATTTAACTTTTATAAATGACCAGTCTTTTTACAGGTCTGTTTTATACTGAATAGAGTAGTTGTGTGACGTGGGCCACGTTCAGCACGTGCTGTGGCAGGAGGAGCACTCACGGGACGGTCTCTCCCTATCTTGCTCGTGAGTGTTTGTTGTGCTTCTGAACAAGTCTCTGCGTAAGAGCAGCTTCCTGTTGATAACATACCTTAAAATACAGCTGCCCCAACCAATCTGCTCGCTGGGAAGGAATGCAGTGTTAAATTTGGAGGCCAGTATTTCATGCTGTGAAACCTTTGCTGAAAGTGGGGTTATTTTTCATTTGTCAACTTAGGTTGTGTTAGTGGTAAAACACTTAACTCCTGCAAGATCACAAGGAATTCATTTGCAAAGGTCTTCAGTGTTGGTAAATCTCTTCCTAGTTTGATGTTATTGCTCATTTATTTGTATATAAATCTGACTTGAGAGGAGCTTTTCAAAATACATGTTGGAATGATCCAATTAAATCGATCTTTTGGTGCGGGAAAGAAGTGCTTGTAATTAAATTTCTGTGTTAACGTACTGAACTGGAAAAACAATTTCATTTCCCTGGATGAAAAAATGTTGATTATGAAACTGTTGCTTGATCATTCTGTACTGCAGATCAATAAAAACCATGTCTTTTGTGACAAACATTGTATAAATAAGACTTTGGCTTAAAGGGTAGTGTCATTCCAAGCATCAGTCTGGGAACAGCAAGAATCTTTTGAGGTTTTTTTGGGATTGTACTAAAGGTGAGGCATGTCAAAGTACAGTGTGGGCGAGAGGGAGGCTGCTGCTTGGAATGTTCAGCTTGATTTGCAGTGGGGAAAAACTGGATTAATCATGTCTGTTGTACTTTGTACACTGGTGGGCTGCCAGCAGCCAACTGCTGCCTGCACAGGTCTGCACAAAAATAACTGTACAAGAGGCCTGTATCAGGAGGGAAGGGAGGAGCTGCTGCATGAAATGATGAAATTTGACCTTTCATCTCTGGATTGCTCCCCCTTCTGCCAAGAAAACATTATTCCTTACAGCTGAATCTTCAGCTGAGTTCTTCCACTTCACATGTTCTCGTGCCTCACTTAAGCACTTTCTGCCTTGGGTGCTGCCCCTCCAGCCTTGCAGGGAGCAAACAGATCCTCAGGAGAGTGTTAAAGCCCAGTTTCTCCTGGAAGGTGCTGTTGATGCTGCTCAGCCCACCAGTATTGCTGTTCAGCCAGCCCTGCCTGGCAGCTGTTCCTTCTTCCCTGGCTGAGCTGTGGAAGCAGCTGCAGGTTCTGGGAAGATGAGTGTGCAGAGGGTGTTTGCTGTTCCAGCCTTGTTTGTGTTCTCTTTGCTCTCGATGCAGTGTTTTGACACAACTGGCTGCTGCTAATTCTCCTGGGCTCTTGAGATGCAGGTAGTGCTACCACTTGATTAAACAAAGACATCATTATGTCCAGGTCTTTCCTGCACAAATAATCCTTGTTTTCATAACATCTTTCCCCACCTTATCTGTGGAACTGTGTGTTCTGTGCTGCTGCCCCCTTAGGCTCAGTGGGAGGCAGATGAGTCCATGTTCAGGCCAGTATGTTCCTGCTGGGCTTTGCTGGTGAGTTGCCCATCTGTAATCACACATTTCTCTTGAATTTTCAGACCTCTAAAGAGACATCTAAAGGACAGCATAAATTAGCCTAGGGGAGCCTTTGTAGCTAAAGGTCTGAGAGTCAGCATTTTCCATTGGGAGCTCCTATTTTTCAGGAGTTAGTAAGTTGGCCATAAAATCCTTGGTCTGGAGTTAAAGGTCTCTCCAAGGGAGACTTCTGCCACAATTAATCAGGTTTGCTTT
Source organism: Calcarius lapponicus (assembly GCA_039654755.1). Taxonomy (NCBI): domain Eukaryota; kingdom Metazoa; phylum Chordata; class Aves; order Passeriformes; family Fringillidae; genus Calcarius; species Calcarius lapponicus. Next base: position 59,300,171 of record CM077468.1, on the reverse strand, counting down.
AAATATTGACTAGATGGCTGGGATACAGCTCTTGTAATCCTATTCACTGATGGTAAGCTGAATTAAAGCATGAGTTTGCATGTCAGCCCATGAAATAGACTTGTAGTGTTTTGAATATTTTTAACAAAAAAATGTAAATGCTGGTATTTGATGGTTCAAGTGTATTTCTAGTATCATGAATACTGTTCTGATCTATTAAAGGAGGCAATAATGCAGGTGTTGACACCTTTTTCACTTCTCCAAAGGAGTATCTTTGCATTTGTACCAGGATTCCATTTTTGTATCTTTAACTGTAAAATAGCTGGTCCAGAAACGATGTTAAACTGATGACAGGTCTGACTCAGGCAGAGCAAGAGAATTCAATTCCTTACTTCAGAGCATTCCAAAAATAAACATCATGAATGTTGTTTTTATACATAAATGTAGTGACTGTGAGGTGGGACATGAGAAGGGGCTCAGTGAAACTCTTGTGTTTGTTCTGTGGTCCAGACTTGTCTTAAAAGGTGTGAGAGGTTCACGGCCAGATCTGAGAATTTGGCAGTGCCATGAAAATACCAGTAACCAGTACAACTTCCATATGCTGTTTAGTCTCTGCTACTTCACATTGCATGTTTACTTTAAACCAAATCTTTTTTTTGCTAAGCATGGTGCTTGTATTGGTTTAAATAAAATGTTTCATTAAGAGGTTGTGTTGGCCTGTTTTAATTACAAAGTGGTCCCTGTGTGACAGGGAAAATCTGGTGATGCTTGGTATGACCTTCCTCCTTTTCTCAGCTTCCTGGAATTTGTGTTGGACTTTAAGGTGTCTTCAGTCTCAACTGCTCCTTCATTTGCTGTTGTACCTAAAATAATTCCTGTTTCCATCTGCTGTGATGGGGAGGAGAGGAGCTGTTGGAATACTGCAGGGAACTGCTGTGCTCTGCTGCTTTGCACCTTTGTGTCACAGACCTCCCACTGCCTCCAGATGAGGTGCAAGGCAGCGTGGGGCTCAGTGTCAGCCTGGAATGTCACATAAACTTCCCTGTTCCACGTCTCCCACAAGGCTCCTGGCAGAACCTGGAGCTGTGGAATACAATACAGAGTGCAGGTGCCCCTGGAACAGTGTCAGAGTAGCTGACAACCCCAAAGCTTGAAGGAGACAGAGGAACTTAGGGGTTTTTTTTACCTTCCCACAGTCATTGGCTCATCTCTTTCCTGCCCAAGAGACCACTGCATTAATTTGATTTAAGCCCTCCTTTTCTGCATTTTTGCTATTTCAGCCTGTCGTGATCTTTGGAGACTTTGATTCCTCTATTGTTAAAAAAACTGCTAAGTATAACCCAGAAATTCAGCTTCAGTACCTGACATAGATTGTTTCTGTGAACACCAAGGAACAGCATTAATAGACCACTTATTAAACATGACAGAAATAAACCCCTTTGCTCCCAGGTGAGAGAACTCTGTGAAGGAGAAAATGCACAGCTGCTTCAGCACATCTGGCTCCTGATGGCATCTCAATCACTGAAAGGCAAAATCTGTTGCCAAAAGCTTGGGGAAGAAAAAGCTGCTAAGGGGAGAAGAATGGTTTTCCAGAAAAGGAGAGGGGGGGAAAAAAAAGGGAATAAATAGCTCTCCTATGGGAGGAGAAGGTCACCTGTGGGGTCCTGTGGCATTCTCTGCTTGTCACTGAGCGTGCTTCACTAGGAAAGGGGCAATAGTTCATTGGTACTGCCACATGACAGGCCATAAAAGCAACAGCAGAGTAAAGAGAATTGCCAGGAGATCGGGGATATGAAGTGAAGGGCAGCTGCTTCCGTTCAGGAAAGGTCATTGGCTTCTCATAGTTCTGATGAAAAGGTCAATTGAGTGGTGATTAAAGTCAAAGCAAAGGGGGAGTAGGAATCAAAATGGGAAACCTCTGCAGAGCAGGACCAGCCTGCAGTGTACCTGCAGCCTGAGCATCTCACAGGGTGCTTTCCCTTCCAGGGCTGTGGAGACAGCTTGCCCAGGGCTGGGAGTTTGCTAAGGAGATCTGTGGCTTGGCAGGGTGTCTGGGAATAGTACAGAGAGGAGGAGAAATATGGTTTGTTCTGGTGGAGCTGGAAGAAGAATCACAGGATGGTTTGGGTTGGAAGGGACCTTAAATCCCACCCAGTTCCACCCCTGCCACGGGCAGGGACACATTCCACTATCCCAGGCTGCTCCAAGCCCTGTCCAGCCTGGCCTTGGGCACTTCCAGGGATGGAAGCTGGGGCAGTTGCTGTCTGTGTGTGACAACAGTGTGTGAGTGTGCCTGTGCCTGCTGTTCATGGGTTGTTGAATTGACTGGAACACAAGCTGGCTGTCCCAGGCTCCTCACAGGGAAGTTCCTGCAGTTTCCTGTTCAGGTGCAGGTGAGGTGGGAAGCCAGGCACAGGCAGTGAGGTTCTGACAGTGCCACTGAGAGGCAGAACTGACAGGGACCAGCCTTGAGAGGGAGGGCTGGTGGGGCTGTGGGAAGGACATGAGGTACTCTGTAGGTGTAAGGGTGGCTGGAATTTGTTCAGCTGCACTCCTGTATGGCAGGGCTGAGGATTTAAGGTGGGCCTCACCCCGTGGAACAAAATAGAAGATGTGACAGGTGGGTCATTCCCTGCACTTGTTAGCTGGCACAGTTGTGTCAGCTGCAGTTGTGATGTACTACAAGGTCTAAAGAAATTAAGCTCAGCTTCCTGTGGGAAAGCCTGCACAGAGAGGCTTATAAATGCTGGAGGTGTTGGATTTGGCTTCTACATGTGTAACTCCAGTTTGGTTCCATCCTCTGCAGGGCTTCCCTTCGGGTAGGTAACTCTCTCTGCCAGCAAAGGCAGAGCTGTGGAGATGATGTCATTTGTTCCCACCTCCTCCAGAAGGGAACTGAGCCCAGGGAATTGGTTCTGTGTGCTGAACCAACCTTGAGGCTGGTCTGGGAACACAGTTTAAATGGTAACTGCTGGGGAAGAGAGAGTTTTTCTGGGATCTGAGAGGCAGCCCTGGTGTTCTTGAAGAGCAGCCCTGAATTGCCAGACATGCAGGCATGCAGGTTCCTACAGCACAGCAGGGAAAAGGAGTTGTAGTTCTCAAAATATATATCTGGGATCAACCTCTTGGGGAATTGGCATCCTCTCTCTGGGCTGCACTGGCTTGGTTTGTGCTGTGTTCAAGGCATTGGAAATGTCAATTCCAGCATTGTTTTAATAAATACAGTTCTGAAGTACAATGACCCCTGGCTTTAGCTTTTAACTTTTCAAATTAATACACATTTGCATCTGGTTTCTATATTGAAAGGTTGAACATAAGGCTGAGCAATTGCATACCTCAAGTTTTCTATTTTCATTTTGTGGGAAGCAGCAAAGGATGAAATACTAAACAGTGAATATTCTCTGTAGGTGGTTAGGACACTGCTGGCATGTCATCAACCTGTTGGAGTGACTCTCAGGAAGCCACCAAGTTGATCAGAGGAATAGAGCATCTCTGCTGTAAGGAAAGACTGAGAGAATTGGGATTGTTCAGCCTGGTGAAGAGAAGGCTTCCAGCGCCTGAAAGGAGCCTACAAGAAACATGGAGAGAGAATATTTACAACAGCCTGGAGTACCAGGACAAGGGGGAATGGCTTCAAACTGAAAGAGTAGGTTTAGATTGAATATCTGAAAAACTTTTTGACTGTGAGGGTGATGAGGCACTGGCACAGATTATCCAGAGAAGCTGTGGATGTCCCATTCCTGGAGCTGTTTAAAGCCAGGTTGGACAGGGCTTGGAGCAACCTGGGATAGTGGAAGGTGTCCTTGCCTAGGGCAGGGGGATTGGAACTAGATGATCTTTAAGGTCCCTTCCAACCCAAACCATTCTGGGATTCCATGGTTCTGAGTTCACATCAGTGTAAACTTGGGCACTGTTCCCCTCCCAGGTCTTGCAAGCTTTTTTCCATGTCTGCTGTTCCTTTGGGTGCTGCTGGATGCTGTGATCCTGTGTGGATAAGAGGCTGTCTGATGCAGTGTGTGTGTGCAGCATCCTGTGCAGCCCCGCTGTGCTCTGTGTAACCTCCCTGTCTTTTCTCTAGCCGTGGAGCCAAGGGGATGATGTCGATGCCTTTGCATAGTTGTGGTTAATCAGAGTGGCCCATTGTGCCCCAGCATGGGGGGATCATCTCCTCTGGACTGTCCTGTCGTGTTTCATTCCTTCAGGGACTGCAAACGTGCTCTGGGTTAACCCTGTTCACCTCTGGAGCAACGTGAGGTGTCTCCTACAGAACTGATGGAGCTGGGCTGAAACTCCCCTGACAGCTCTCACAGCTCCTCAGCAGGGGACAGAGGGGAGACAGGAGCAATTATCATCCAGAGGGACTCTGAATGCAGAACAGATGTAAACACTGCGAGAACAGCACGTCTGTCTGTCTGTCTTTCACGGCAAATTTACTCCTGTGACAGGGAAGTCCTGTCCAGGCTGTTTGAAAGGCACACACTGTCACCCCCATTCCTGCTGTTCCATGCCATAAGCCCCATGAATGCAGCTTCTCTTCCCTCTCCTGGAGCCCTTGGCTCAGCAATTAATATAATGCACCCTTGAAATCCCTGTGCCAAACAGCAGCTGGTGTTGTCACCTCATTTCTGTGGAAAATGGGAAGACAGCAGAAGAAAATGGGGCAGAAAACATTCAGTTGAAAGGAAGAGGGGTATCAGCCATCCTGTACCTTTGCTGAGCCTTAGAGCATGGAAGCAGAGCAAAAATCAGGGGTCATTGTCCATATGAAGCTGAAGAAGCAACAAGAGAGATCTAACATTTGTTCAAAATAATGTCTAATTTTAAATATCCACTGTTGGAAATGCTGCTGGATAATTGAAAGGAGAACGTGCCTGTCTTGCTCACAACTGCAGACTGCCTGGCCATCTGCTCTGCCAGCAACAAATCCTGGATTGATCTGCGAGTGTGATTAATTCAGCGAGGACGACAGGATCAAGGGATCAGCCAGAGACAATATTTATACCCTACCTCCAACTGTGAATGTGCAATTGTTTGGTTCAGGAGTACAAAACAAATTGTATAGCTGTATTACTGGGAGAATAGAAAAATAGAAGCATCCACTCAAGAGCCCTTCTTTCCTTGGATGGCCCCATTCCAAGGTCTCTAAGTACAGTTTAATACAAGCCAGATCCCTGTCTGGGAGGTGAACAAAGCTGTTCTCATCTACAGAGAACTTTTGCATCTTTACTGCTGCTGCCTCATTCCTGTGGTTTAGTCCTAAAACCTTGGAGGTACTGGCTCTGTGCCCTCATGCACACGGGCTGTGGATGTGGAGTGTGAGTCAGCCGCTCCACCCAGCTCCCCGTGCCTGAGGTTACTGGTGGGAGCCACAGCCAGAGCAGAGCTGGACTTTAAATATCAAGAACAACCAGTGGGGTGGATTTCTAGCACTGGTACAGCTTTGAGCTGATTTGGTGATACCGATGGAGCGGAGAGATCAAAAGCGAGATTTGTGAAGGAATTTAGATGTGGATGGAGGCTTTTGAAATCCTGTTTAGTGTGATTTAAGTGTATAAATACACATTGGGCCTGAAGGTGCCATACTCAGGGCCACAAGGGATGTGTGGGGGAGAACAGGAAGACCAAAGTCAGAGCTCTCCACAGCTTATTTTTTCTGATGCAAAGCTGAAGTTGTGTGTATCTTGCCTCCTTTTGAGCAGAAATAATAAGGATGTTAATCCCTGGAAGTGTCCCAGGCCAGGCTGCATGGGACTTGGAGCAGCCTGGTCTAGTGGAGGGTATCCCTGCCCATGGCAAGGGGTGGAACTGAACGATTTTAAGGTTCCTTCCAACCCAAGCCATTCTGGGATTCTAAGAGCTAAGGACTAAGGGTGACATTTTTGGAGCCACCACTGCTACAGCTAGGCTAATGCAGAATGTTTTAGAAAATCCCCTTCGTTGTTGATGAGCAGACAAATCCTGAAATGCATTATAATTTTTTTTTTTAATACAATTCTTGCTCTCTTTCCTGTCCACACACTGTTATCATACTTAGAATTGTGTGGAAAGCCATTAACAGGAGCTCTACCCAGCATGAGAAAAACAAACCCTGTTATTTATGAGGACAGGCTGAGTATTCAGTATTTAGCCTATTAAATGGAAACTGTTGCCATCTGACCATGAATGTTGGAGGGATTGAGGCCATGAGTGGATTCTGTAATGAGTCCTGGTGAGATTGCCTGGCAGCACCCCTGTTGTGAAATTGGGTTTTAAATGTGATTGTTTCTCTTGAGACTGGCTTTCATGTGCAATGGAATTTATCATGTTAATTTGTTTATGTGATCACTACTAAATGGAAGAGCCTAAGCAGGGATTCCGGAGGTGAGTTAATTAGTGCAATAGGAAAGGGTATTTGCCAGTGAGGAAGGGGAGTTGGGGCACTTGCAAGTGCAGGGATCGGTGAGTGGGTGAGGAGTTCTGTGCTCTGGCTGCTCCTGATGTGGATTTACAGGGGTGCAGGAAAGTGACCTTGGCTGGACTCTGTTAGAGATACTCAGAGAGTCTCTGCTAAACTCACAGAATCACAGGATGGTTTGGGTTGGGAGGGACCTTAAAGCTCACCTCATTCCATCCCCTTCCACTATCATTCCAACACCTTCCACTATCCCAGGTTGCTCCAAGCCCTGTCCAACCTGGCCTGGAACACTTCCAGAGATCCAGGGGCAGCCACAGATTCTCTGTGCGAGGGCCTCACCACCCTCCCAGGGAAGAATTTCTTCCCAATATCCCATCCAAGCCTGCCCTCTGTCAATTGGAAGCTGTTCCTCCATGTCCTGTCACTCCATGCCTGTATAAGAAGTCCCTCCCCCTCCTTTTTATAAGCCCCTTAAATTGTAGATATATACTTAGTTTCTCCTCTCCTGAAAACCCAGTAAGTCAAGTCTATTAAACTCAGTGGGAATTTTATTACCAAGTTCAATAGTATTAGATTTCTCCTTGATATCTGTAACTGAAATGACAATTTTTAATGTGAAGGATGTGGTTAACCTGTGTATAATTCAGAGAAATTGCTCCATAATCTTTCCTCACAGTTCTCTGCCAAAATCTTCCTCATGAACAGCCTGTAACACACTGAATTATGACTGATTATACGGCTGTTTTCCAATAAGGACAAGTACTTGAGAGGGATTTAAGATGAAGGGAACAGACACTGGCATTTTCCCTGGGGATTCCAATCAGGATTAAACTCAGTGTGTCCAGACTAACGGGAAAGTGCATTAAGAGCTGTGGGCCATCTCCAGAGCTCCTCTGTGGCTTCCTGGCATTGTTTTCAAAGTTTAATCAGAGAAGATGCTCAGTCATTGTTTGATTTGAGATACCAAATGGATGTGAAATGAGAATTGATTAGACCATTTTCTACAGAATTTACTTTTAATTTCCTTTTGTGTTATCTTAAAAAAAAATAAAATCTATGATAAAGAAATCCTTCAGTGCAGAAATCTTTGTTGTGCAAGATTACAGCTGCCTTCCTCTTTTCCTGACAGGATAATTGCAGTTGAATGGTATGCCAGCACCCGAGGGAATAAAACACTGCACTCCTCGAGGCAGAACCAGGATTAATTGCAAATGCAAGTGTGTGGCTGACACACCTTTTTACTTCTGAGACTGCACATCCCTGTTGCACAACATTTTCATGTACAAGAAATCATCAAATATAGAAGTATCTGCCTTGAATGGATCAAACTGCAGTGGAAAACCTGCATTCCCCGGCCCCAAGGTATAACAGGATCTCTTCACACATCTTGTTTCTCTACCTCCCACAGCTCTTGTGAGGCAAATTGGCTTTGGGTGGCTTGGAAAAGCCTGCACCAGGGAGTTTTCCAGCACAGTCCTGTCCAACGCCTGTGGGAATAGGTGTGCCTGTGCAGCTCAAGAGCACTCCAAATAAGAAATCAACAATTTGCAAATAAATAAGGCTAAAGAAGCATCAAGTGATATGAGGAAAGCTGTTATTGCAGAAATTGTTGTTTCTGGCTCCTCAGGAGCGAGGGCTGAGGAATGCTTGAAGGGTGGCTGTGATGACTGCCAGGGCCTCTCTTCGTAACCCATCCTGTCACCCTGCGCTGGAAGGAAACCACAAGTGGCTCAGCCCTTCCTGATGTTCTCACTGCCCAGTGGTCTTCTTGTCTATCCTTGCAAGGCAATGGGAAGGCTCCTGGGACAGAGCTGGGAATGGCTCAGAGCAGCTGCCTGGGCTGCAGTACCCACCCCACACTCTCCTGGCCTTGTGTTCTCTCTTATTAATCTCAGAGTCACAGAATCACAGACTGGTTTGGGTTGGAAGTCCTCAAACCCCATCTTGTTCCAACCCCCTGCCACAGGCAGGGACACCTTCCACTAGAACAGGTTTTTCAGGGCTCATCTTCACTAAAATTTATTTTAAAATCTGTTTTCTGGGTTTCACATCAAAGTTTCATGGGTCATAATGACGCCACAGCGCTTTTATTTGGAGTAGTTTGTGGATGAGATGAGTGATTTTATATTGAAACATCAACTTTATCTTTGCAACAGCTGATTTCCTAAAACCAGCTCATTTGCTACAGCTTTTCCTGTGTTTTGGTGAGGGAAATAAAGTTTCTGCTCATCTCTCATTGTGACACTCCATTAATTGTGTATAAAGCTTTCCAGCAGATAACACCGGAAAATATTATTTAGTTTGGCAGCTGTTGGTTTTATGGAAATCATCCCTCACTCTGCTCCAGAGGAAATGATTGCAGCAATGTCACCCCAGCTTGCCTTTACTGCAAGGTGTCACTGCTTAAACTGAAACAACTTTTACATGACCTTTGGAAAGAAGAGTGGGGTGATCTTCTCCTCAAACTGTTTTCTCATCTTGCTGTTTCCTTTTGGGCAGGCTCCAAGTTGTATTGATTTGGGATTGTATGAGCAGCCCTCCTTTCCCCAGGGCTCTCACAGCTGAGCCTTCTCCAGCATTTCTTCCTTAATTTGCCATCTCCCTTTTCTCCCAGATGTAGCTTGTGCTGAGCAGGGAATTTTACATGATCGGGTAGGGATGGAACACAGGGGAATGGATGTAAACTCAAAGAAGGAAGATTTAGATGAGGTATTAGGAAGAAATTCTTCCCTTTGAGGGTGGTGAGGCCCTGGCATGACTTCACAGAAAAGCTGTGGCTGCCCCTTCCCTGGAAGTGTTCAAGGCCAGGTTGGACTGGTCGAGTGGAAGGTGTACCTGCCCACGGCACTGGGTTGAAAATTGATGGTTTTTAAATTCCCTTTCAACACAAACTCCTGGAAAAGCTGTCAGTCCATGGCTTGGACAGGTTACCCTAGGCTGGGTTAAGAACTGTTTGGATGGCTGGGCCCAAACAGTAGTAGGGAATGATGCTGCACACTGGTGGTGTCCCCAGTGATCAGTGTAGGGCCCAGTCGTGTTTTATGTCTTTATTGATGATCTGGCTGAAGGGATTGAGTCTACCATTAGCAAATTTGCACACAATGCCAAATTGTGTGGGAATATGGATCTGCTGGAGGGCAGGAAGGCCCTGGAGAACGACCTGGACTGGCTGGATAAATGGACAATCCAAGGTTGAATAAGACCAAGTGTCAGGTGCTGCACTTGGCTCACAACAACCCCCATGGAGCGTTCCAGGCTGGGGCAGAGGGTCTGGAAAATAGGAAAGGACCTGCGGGTGGTGTTTGACAGTGGCTGGACACGAGCCCAGGTTTGGCCAGGTGGGCAAGAGGTCGGTGGCCCTTGGCCTGTGGCAGCAATAGAGTGGCAGCAGGGCCAGGGCAGTGACTGTCCCCTGTGCTGGGCACTGCTGAGGCCACCACGAGCTGTGCCCAGTTCTGGGCTCCTCAGTTCAGGGAGGACATTGAGGGGCTGGAGAGTGCCCAGGGAAGGGAATGGAGCTGGGGAAGGGTCTGGAGCACCAGGAGAGGCTGAGGGAGCTGGGAAGGGGCTCAGCCTGGAGCAAAGGAGGCCCAGGGGGGACCTTGTGGCTCTGCACAGCTCCTGACAGGAGGGGACAGCCGGGGGGGGTCGGGCTCTGCTCCAGGGAACAGGGACAGCACAAGGGAAAATGGCCTCAGAAAACCTCAGGGGAGGTTTGGATTGGATATTATGTAAAAATTGTCCACGGAAACGTGGTCAGTCATTTGGAAAAGGCTGCTCAAGGCGGTCTGGAGTCCCCATACCTTGAGGTGTTCAAGGAATGACTGGAAATGACACTCAGTGCTCTGGTGTGTTGACAGTCACAGGAGTCATTGGAGTCGATGATCTTGTAGGTTTTCCTAAACTAGATTCTGTGACTCCATGATTCTACGCCAACCCTCTCTCACACCGCGCTCCGCAAAGCGCGATCGCACTCCCTCCTCCCACACTTTAAGGTGAAAACTCCGGTTTTTTTGTTTTTGTTCCATCCCCTCACACCCCCCCTCACGAAATGGCGGCGGCGGGCGGGGCCGGCAGGGGGCGCTGCGGGCGCGGCCATGGCGGCTGCGCGGCGGCTGCTGAGGCGCCCGGCAGCCCCCGCGCGGCCCCGCCGCCATGGCCTTCACGTTCGCCGCCTTCTGCTATATGTTGGCGCTGCTGCTCACGGCCGCCCTCATCTTCTTCGCCATCTGGCATGTGAGTACGGGCACCGTGGATGGGGGGCACCGCCCGGGGAGCGGCCCCAGAGAGCCCCCAGGGCGCCCCCGGAGAGCGCCGAGGGAGCGGGGAAACCGCATCCGGAACCGCCCTAGGAGCGGGAATCGGCCTCTCTGCGGATAAAATGGGTTTTTGTACGGGCATGAGTGGCAGGACAAAGAGCAGTGGCTTCCCACTGATAGAAGGCAGGGATAGATGGGATATTGGGAAGGAATTCTCTGTGAGGGTGGTGAAGCCCTGGCACAGGGTGCCCAGAGAAGCTGTGGCTGCTCCTGGATCCCTGGCAGTGCCCAAGGCCAGGCTGGACGGGGCTGGGAGCACCCTGGAATGGTGGAAGGTGTCCCTGTCCTTGGCAGGGTTTGGAATTGGATCTTTCAGGTCCTTTCCAGCCGAAACCATTCCATGATTCTCTGATTTGCTCCTGGAGGCTGGCACTGGGAGAGCAGCCAACAGGACCCTGCCTGAGATGAGCTGCTCTGAGGGAGGATGTGATGCTTGGCAGGACATTTGTGGAGTAAAAGTGCCTTTTGTACTTCATGCTGCATCTTTGTCTTTATTATTATGTCAAGAAAAACACCGGTGTACATACATATATATAATTTTTTTTTAATGGTTACACCTTTTGGAGGTATAACCTACTCTATGTGATCCTGCTTTGGCAGGAAAGCTGGACTGGATGGTCTCCAGAGGTCCCTTTCAGTCCTAACAGTTCTGTGATTCTGGGATGCATCTGGGCTCAGCATTTACTTTGACAATGAGGAAGAATATCAGTTGGCTTTTAAGCTTACTCTTGCTTTTTCTGGATTAAGGAACCCCATGCCAGATTCCTGCTGGCCACCAAGAGAGTCCTGGGTGAGGCTGGGGTCTGCACAGTGAGTGGGGCTGAAAACTGATAGAGGGGATGTAGGAAATTCATTGCAGGTGGGAAGATATAAAGTTGGGGAGTAGTCAGAGGAGTTTGAATATCTGATGAAACTACTGCTTTTGTATTTGTAAAACCTGTTCCACATCTGGCTTACCTGTGAGTTGATGTAGGCAGAACTTAGGTGAAATGTTACTGAGAACAAAGGTAGCAGCTCTGTGCCAAAATGCTACTTTTAATGGATAAAATACAAAATTGCTCCTGAGGAATCAAAACTCTTTCGTTTTTTTCCCTCTAGATTATAGCATTTGATGAACTGAAGACTGATTACAAGAACCCCATAGACCAGTGTAATACACTCAATCCTGTAAGTAGCACACCAGACATTCTGTTTTGCTGAATAAATACGTGTAAAATGCTTATTTTTGGTGTTATCTTGATGCAATCAGCCTGGGCAATAGAATTGCATCTGGGTTGAGAAGCCCTCGCTGTTGGTAGAAGTTGTAGGGAAATTCTTTGTCTGATTCTTTAGTTTCAAGTTGAATATTCTGACTGTTATTAATCTGATGGTGATCTTGTCAGCTGTCATACTAACATTCTTTCAATCTGCTTTCCACATTTTCGGCACAAAGACAGTTGAAAAGGTCAAAAAGATTAAAAGAGTCAAAATTGCATTAAAGGTGTGTACTGCTTTTCAGTTTCATGTTTTTGAACTTCCCTTTCATTTTGTTAGGAACATTTGTAATACTATTTAGCTGTTTTGTTTAGTCTGCCTGTTCATCTGCTCGTTATTTGTTCGTTGGGGTTTATAACAACCTCATGGATTTCCATATTTTGTGCCAAACCAATTCTGCTTGCTTACCCAGCAACTTGGGGAAAACTGTTACATGCCTGTTAGGTGTCAGAAAATAACTTCAGGCAGAAATAAATTGTGTTTTTCAATTCAGATTTACCGAATTCAGATTAGAGGAGAATACTTGGGCTTTTTTAAAGCATTGACCAAGTCAGTTCTGATCTTTTTTTGAGGATTTGGGTGAGTGGATGGTGATAGGTGCTATCCTCACTTCTCTGTTCTGTGTTCCAGGATCAGGGCTGTGTCTTCTCTCGGATGCAACTCAGACACTCCTTGGCTTAGGGAAAGAATTTGAGGCAAACTGTTTGCCTGCATCTCTGACAGGCCAGCAGCATCAGGGAGGCTTGTTAAAGAACACAGAGCTTGATCCTGCAGCACTTTGTGCTTTTCTTATGGCTTTTCCTTTGTGTGTGCCGAGGCTGAGGGAAGATGCAGGGGCACCACAGCAGCGTGCCCTGACCTGTAGCTTTAGTGTGTTTTAAGTAAAATACACAACAAAAAATAAATTTGCTGTAATTGGGGGTGGAGGAGGGGGCAGAGAGTGTGTTACATGTACAGCACACGAATGAAAGTGAATATTTCAGTGTGAGGAGGGGAGGAGGAGAAGAGGTTTGCTGCCAGGAGAGCTGTGCATCTAACAGTTTCCCTTGCTTGGTCTGTTCCAGTCATCTCTGCTGCAGTGTGGGAGAGGCCAACTCTCATTACATCGATGCATTATGACCTTACTGCAACCTTTGTAGTGTAAAAATGTGCATGTTTAACTGAATATTAACCTTCTGCTGCCCCACGTGCATGGAGTGTCCTTTACATGGCAGCTTTGCAACTGAAAGGCTGAAATAATCTCGTATTTGCTGTTCCTGGGGAAGCAGGCTGGTCCCCAAAAGTGAAGTTCAGGCTTTTGAGGGGTACATGATGCTGGACAAACATGTGGATTTGTTGTTTTCCTTAGAAAGAACCAAAGATCTTGGTAGGAATTGAGGCACCTCAGTGGAAAGATTAACCTAAAATAGTAACTCCTGAGCACACTGCTGATTCCTTCTCTTCCCTGCTCCTGTTATAGTCGTGTCTTTTCTCAGCAACCAGATCCATCCTCCCTCACTTCTGTGATAAACATGGGAGGATCTGATGTAATTCATTTTTCTTTAGGACAGGCAGGGAGGATCAAGTGGGGGAGATTAGAAAGAGGCAGAGATCCTGGTGTGGGAGTAGGGTATAATAAACAAGAGAAAAGAAAAACATATATTGAGATATGTAGGTAAATAAATACAGATTTTTCAGGCCTGGTGAATCTGTCTGAGCAGGCTGCCAAATGCATCGTGTGTTGGACAGGGTGGTTCTGCTATAAATAATTCCATGTGTAAATGGTAAGTATGCAAAGAAGGATCTGGATGAAAATATTTACTTGAAACATGTTTTGTACAACAGCTGAATTTTGGTGGTGTTGATGCAAGTTTGCTTTGTTTGATATTCTTCATTTAGAGAACTTGAATGTCAGCAAAGTAGGTGGTGAGTGTGTTTGTTGGTAGCTTTTAGGTTTCTAGGAAGATATTCAGGGGTTTTAAAAGAAGAAAAAAATTGGAAACCACTGAAACTTTGATGTAATCATCCCATGCAATGTTAACCATACTGCACAAAAAGAGAGCAGAGTGTTGTGTGTGTACATGCACACACACAGAGACAGTTCAAACCTTTGGGTGAAAATGGGGTGTTTTCCATGAGGAGTTTTACCCGGCTGAGTTGAGAAGGCAAAAGCTTTACAGATCAGCTGCTTGTGGTCTGGAGCCAGGCTGGGAGAGCTGGGGGTGCTCCCCTGGAGAGGAGAAGGCTCCAGGGAGAGCTCAGAGCCCCTGGCAGGGCCTGAAGGGGCTCCAGGAGAGCTGGAGAGGGACTGGGGACAAGGGATGGAGGGACAGGACACAGGGAATGGCTCCCAGTGCCAGAGGGCAGGGATGGATGGGAGATTGGGAAGGAATTCTTCATAATGAGAGTGGGGAGGCCCTGGCACAGGTGCCCAGAGAAGCTTTGGCTTCCTGGATCCCTGGAGGTGTCCAAGGCCAGGTTGGACAGGGCTTGGAGCAACCTGGGATGGTGGAAGGTGTGGAACTGGATGAGCTTTCAGGTCCCTCCCAGCCTAAACCAGTCTGATTTGTATGATTCCTTCTGAACCTGGTAATCAAGCAGTACATAGCAGGTAATAAAGCAGTAAATAGCAACACTTTAGGGTGACTTGTATAAAATGTAACTCCTGTGTTGGGTGTGAGGTTTCACAGCTCTTTGCATGTATTTACTCTGTGTACCTCCCCATGTTGTTCCTATTAACAACACTAATCTATGCAGCATTCCATGCTTCCTGTGGCTCCATGGTACCTGGTTCTGAGCTCTGTGGGCTTCTGCTGGAAGCATGATGCTGTAAAGCATGCACAGTGGGAAGCTGTGAGGGAGAACTGTCTGTGCAGAGCAGCTCTTCTCTGCAGACCCGTGTGTGCCACCACGTCACCGCTGGTTTGGTTGGGTAAAGCTCTGCCTGGGGCGTTACATTTTGGGAATAATTCAACTTTGGAACGTTCTGGATCTGTAAAACAGGAGAACACAAACATCTTTTTGCCTATAAACCATTCTGCAGAGCATGTTTCCTACTGATATTTCTCTGTTGCATGAGTGGAAATATCTCAGTGACCTCTTCTGAGTGTCACGCATAAAGCGTGGAATCTGTTAATTTAATAGAAGCAATAAAAAAATATTGATCTGACCATTAAATCTTACAAATTTTTCTCCTTGGTTCATGAATAGCATGTGAAAACAGCAAGGCACATAGTGCTGGCTGCTGCTTTCACGTTCCACAGTCTTGTTCTTGTTAGTGTTGGTTTTAAATAGTATTTTTAAGCAATCGTGTGCCTCCAAAGTAGCTGAAATGCCACGTTTTGCTCTGTGCAATTGAAACTTCTAACTCACCTTTTTCTTTTCCAGCTTGTACTTCCAGAGTACCTCATCCATGCATTCTTCTGTGTCATGTTTCTCTGTGCAGCAGAGTGGCTCACACTGGGTCTCAATATGCCCTTGTTGGCTTATCATATTTGGAGGTAATTTTGGCGAGTCTGTTATGCTCAGTGAATTGTTACTCATTCTCCTGTTGCTGTCTTCTGTCCAGTGTTCTGTGTCTTGGAAAACCCAGATGCTTTCTGGGAAAGTTCAGGTCGTGGCTGTCCAATAAGAACCATCACCTGGCTTTCTTGGGAGGTTTTAATTCTCTTGTGCTGTGTGAGAATTGAGTTGTGTGTGTTAAAGTCACTGACATGCCAGAAGTGCACAGAGACAATTCCCAGTGTGGAACGCCAGTTGAAATAGCGATTCCAGTTTCCTCTGCCATTCCTTAAGACACGGGAATTGAATTGCTTCTCTGTACAGGGTGTTACCGGTGTCTCAGCTGTGGCATTCCCTGGTGGGTGGGGGCAGGACTCAGGTTCCCTGTGGCTGTCACCCCACACCTGCCTGTGCCTCGTTCCAGGTACATGAGCAGACCCGTGATGAGCGGCCCGGGGCTCTACGATCCTACGACCATCATGAATGCAGACATTTTAGCCTATTGCCAGAAAGAAGGATGGTGCAAATTAGCATTCTACCTTCTATCCTTTTTTTACTATCTATATGGGTAAGTTTTCCTCTTCAGTCTGAAGCTTTGGCTCAGTGCAGAGAGAAATACTGTCCATAGGAATATGATCCTTCTCGTGCTGGAAGGGAGCCTGTGAGAGCTGGACAGGGACTTTGGACCAGGGTGTGTAGTGATAGGACACGTGGGAATGGCTTCCCACTGCCAGAGGGCAGGGTTAGATGGGATATTGGGAAGGAATTGTTCCCTGTGAGGGTGGGCAGGCCCTGGCACAGGGTGCCCTGAGAAGCTGTCCTTGGATCCCTGGAAGTGTTCCAGGCAGGGTTGGAGGGGACTTGGAGTGCCCTGGCCTAGCCAAAGGTCTCCCAGCCCATTGCAGGGGTTGGAGTGAGATGATCTGTAAAGTCCTCCCAACTCAAAAGATCCTGGGAATCTGTATGGTCATCTACAGTGCCAGCCTTCCTGCAAAAGAATCCACATTCACCCCTGATTCTGCTTTAAAACACAAATCCTGATTTGGTCAGAATGACTATTTTGAATCTCTGTTCCATAACTGTAGACTAAAAAGCTCCAAACTCTTCTTCTGTTAAATATAATACTAAAAATCCTAGGGTATTTTAATTAAGAAGCTGAAACATTGTTTTCAGAGGAAAGTATGTGATGTAAATGTGATTTTGTTGAAGTCAAAAGTAGAAGAGTAATTTTGTCAGATCTTCAGTCACAATCCACATATCTCACATGGACTTGTTCATTATAATAGACCCTGTTAGAATTAAATGTGTAACACTAATCAAAATTACGCATCTTAATATTTTTCTTTTTCTTCTGCAGCATGATTTATGTTCTGGTGAGCTCTTAAGAAGACATTCAGCAAGCTTTGTTCCAGTTAAGTGCATGCAAAAGCCACAAAAAACATGGATTCTTTACAACAAGAACCTCTGACCAAGATTAAATCCGGAACCTGATGTTCACAATTGAGTTAGGAAACAATGACTCCCCTATTTTTAAAATATTTCCACATTTTATACTTGTGGAAAGACTGTTTTCTTATATTTTACTGGGACGCTGAAATTAATGAATTATGTGTAAATTAATATAAAGATGACTGGGGTTTGAAAAGTTTTGACTTTGCACTCCATAAGGAACAGCCATAACCTTCGAGTAGGTGTTGGTTACTACTAGCCTTAGTACTCTAGGGATTTGCTGTAGGATGGGCTTTGTAGGGGCTCACTTGGATTTGTGTATCCCACTCTTGACTCTAAACCTGCCCTAGCTCCAAGTGCTTGGGAACAACTGGAATGCTGTGTGTTTTGCCCATAGGTGATGTTGGTCTTAGGATATTAATTCATGGACACAAAAGCAAAAATAGTTCTATTTTGGTTTATTTTTTTTATTATCTGGGTAATCTTCCCCTGTATGTGCATCATAGGTCCAGGTCTGTATCTTCTCCAAACATTAACCCTGCTTTAATCTCGAGCCTGTGCCATTGTGGTAGGAGAAGCTGAATTGTCCATGAAGGAATGAATTTAAATGTTTTTTTTTAATGTTGTGCTGATTAACAAATGGACAAACCTCCAGTGTTCATCAAGTCCAATGATGAAAACACTCTTGGATTTAAGAGTAGTAAATACTACAGAATTTTTCAAAGCAGAAGGTGAGATTGTGAAACTGCCCCGCTGTTCCTTAGTGCAATAAATGATAATAAAAAACAAATCTCAAATTCAGCAACATTTCTTTTTATGTGGTGCCTTTTGTTTTGTTTATAAATTCAAGAGATCCTCACTGTGTTCATCAGCCATTTTACAGTGGATTATTGCATTCCCTTTAAAAATAGAACACAGAATTGAATTACCTCTGGAAAAGGGAAGCTCTGATTTCCTGCTTTTTTTCTTGAAGTTAAATAGCAGATAGGGCAGAGGAAGATGTTTCAGATAAATATTGCATTGTAAATTGTGACTGTGAAGAGCTGCCTAATTTACAAGTATTAATTAGAGATCTTTTACATTTACTGTGCTGGAGAACAATGCAGAGTTTCCCCATTCTAGTAAAACCTTTTTTTTTGCATAAACTGTGTATTTGTTCACTTTGGGTCTCTTGGGTATTAGGGCCAGTAAAAATGTATGAATGGCTGCACGGGATTCCACCAGAAATCCAGATGTTCCAACACTGGTGTGCTGGGCAGTGCCAATGGCTGAGGAAAGGAATATGAAACAGGGCAGGTGTTGAGTATCTGCCTGAAGAGTGAAAAATTTGGAAATTTGTGTGTTACAGATGTCCTGAGTGGGCTTTGGCATTTTAAAAAGCTCTGAATGGCTTTTGTGCCATCAGTTCAGCTGCTTTTAGAGCACTTTTGTAGCCTGGTCTGGAAGATCACAGAATCCCAGAGCAGTTTGTGTTGGAAGGGACATTAAATTAAATCCCATCTCATTCCAACCTCTGCCATGGCACGGACACCTTCCTCTATCCCAGGCTGCTCCAAGCCCTGTCCAGGCTGGCCTTGGACACTCCAGTGATGGAGCAGCCACAGCTGCTCTGGGCAATCCTGACAGTGGAATTGCTGTGTGTAAAAAACAGGCATTTAATAGTTCTGCCAGACTTCACTTAGTGACCCTACACTCTTATCTTTTAGGATGTGGTGAAAATGTCCCCTTTTCACCTTATTTGTGCTGGGTGTGAATGAACAGACTTTACTCATGTCACCTGTCACAGGGGCTAAGTGTGTTTGGTCTCTGGTTGGAAGTCCCTCCACAGGTTTGGGACTGTCCTTTTTCCTCCACAGCCTTCCCCTTTTCTAGGCTATTATCACAGAAAGTTTGGGTTCCCAGGGGATGGAGAGTGGTAGTTTCTAGTTTTTATAAATAGAGTGGGGGTAAGAGAATTCAGGCTGTGATAACTTCAAATTCTCTTTCCTGAGTAACAATAGTCCTGACAATTGCTTTATACAGAAAATCGTTTTTCTCACATTTCCCTGCATTGATTGAGCATTTCCCATGCCCCTACTGCTCAAAACTTCAGCATTCCATGATTGTATTTTTCCTTTTGTAACCATAATTTTTAGCTTTTCATGGAAGAATTTTTAAAAGGCTTTTTTTGGAAACTCATGAATATTGTTCCTATTGGATCATTTTTATTTTTCTGCTGCTTGGCTCTTCCGAAGATGTAAGAGATGACTTCAGCCTGTGGAAGCAAAGCTCATTAAACCTTTCTTATGTTTGTATATTTATTAATCCATTATGGAAACAAGACTGGTTGCTTGTAGCCCCTAGCTCTCCTCAACCTTCTAAACAAATCTCTTGTTCTCTTGGCATTTGGGCTGGTTTGAGCCAAATTCCACACTGGAATAAACAATGCAGGCCTGACTGAGCCCAAGTGACAGCTGCTCCTGCAGCCCCTCCAGCTGCAAGGGCCCAGCAATATTTACCCAAGTGTTTGCACTGTCCTGCTGCTGAGCAGCTTTAACTGGATGTGTGGGGTGCAGAGGAGTATTCCCAGCTGCCCAGGGGTGTGGATAAAATCATCCATGTCCAGCAACATCAGCCTCCTGTCCCAGGAGTGTTGGAGTAGCCCTTGTGTGATGCCTTGCTGGAGTACCAGGCCTTTGGCATTCAAAGCCAGAAATATGGACCTGATCATTGATTTTGGAATTCTAGGAGGCAAAAGATTATGGAGAAGATAAAGAACATTTCTCTTGCCCTCAGCAAGCCTCCTGCTGAGTCATGTGATGCATATTTAATATCTGAAAACCATCAGTTGCAAGGATTAAGTACTGAAGCACATTTGGGGCAGGGTATTTGCTGTAAATTATTCTATGCTGTGGAAACTGGAAAAGTTCCTGTTTGCCATAAGAGTGGGGAAGGGAATTGCAGTAAACACTAATCTGCAGAAATCACCTTTCTGCTCAAAGTCCAAATGTTAAAAGGTAAATTCTGAAGTTCACAAAGCAGGGACTTGTTCAACTCCAGCCTCCTGGTGCTGTGTGCAGTCTTGACTTGAGATTGTCCTAAACTTTATCAAAATCCTGAACTTTAGCAAAAGCCAGGAGCTCTTTCATTGTGCTTTTATGAATGGATATAGTCAAACAGGAGGGCTGGGGACTGTTAGAGGACTGTTCTGTGAGTTCCTCTCCCAGCCCACAGCTGATTGTTTGTTTACTCTCAGTGCCAGCTCACCCACGCAGCTGCAGCAGTGTCTGCCTGCCACAGTCACCTACAACCCCCCTGCTGGGTTTGTCACAGATTTGTGGTGCAACACCTCCTGCTTTTGGAATGAGGAGGCTCCTTCCCAAATAGCCCTCAACACATCGAGCAGAACCTGTGACATTTTAGAATGAGTTGTTAGGAGCTTGGAAGGGGTGAGAGCTCCAGCTTGACTTGACTTTGCTTTACAGCAGAGCTGATGGTGTGAGGGTGTTTTAAACAAAGCTCCAGAGATGGAATTTCTATCCAGCTCCCTTCTCCCAGCAGAACAGCCATGGACACAAACACATTTATACACATATTTTTCAGGCAGTGAGTATTAAAATCACCAAAGAGGGGAAGATGCCACGTGTTCTCTAGGATTTCTTCCCCATCCCAATACTTTACACACGGATTTGGAAGGCAGCAGCTGTGTCACACAGGCAGTAGCATTGAGGAAAGGTCAGGAGAGAAGTGTCTTGTCCAGGAGTTTTCCACACAGGCACAGACCCCCGTGGCAGGATCAGCTACCGCGACGCCGATCTCAGCACCGGCTCCTTTGTGGCCAGGTGTGCAGCCAGCTTCTCCCGGAAGTCATGGAGGAAATTGTACTGCTGGAAATGCACAACCAGGCCTGCAGTGAGTGCTCTGTGCTTTAGGAAGAGGCACCACCTGAGTTAAAAAGCTGTTTGATACCCCTGGATGAAAACTGCACCCTCTGGTATATTTGTTCTTCGTGTGCCTTACTCCACATCCTCTGGGATTTTTCACTGTCAGACACAGATTCCATGGATGTTGACCTGGATCCTGTGGTTCTCCATAGTGGCCACAGGTGATGCATTACCCCAAGGTAATGCAAAATGTGGTCCTCAGAGGTGGGAGTTGTCAGAATTCAAAGCTGCTTTATTTGGAAACATGGAACCATTTAGATTGGAAAATCTCTCTAAGGTCTTTGAGTGCAACCATTCCCCCAGCACTCTAAGGCCACCACTACCCCACATCCCTAAGTGCATCCACATGGCTTTTAAATCCCTCCAGGAATGGGGATGCCACCATGGGCAGCTGTGCCAGGGCTGGATAACCTTTCAGTGAAGAAATTTTCCCTATTATCCAACTTAAACCTTTTCTGGCACAACTTGAGGCCTTTTCCTCTTGGGAGAAGCTGTTGAAAGCAGGAAAGAGCTCAAATCCCAGAGAGCAGCTGTTGGAAAGGCAGAGGTATCTCTGGGAGTGAAGCAGGGGATTGCCTGAGCTCTCACCAGTGTTTGGACCTGTGCATTACCTGCTGCAGCCCCATTACCTTGATGGTCTGTATGGCCCCTGATCCTCTCAGGTTCCTGAGGCTCTCTATCACCTGCTGAGGTGCCAGGGTGTCTGAAAGCTGGAGCAGGAGACAGGCAGCCACTGCAAGGGAAAGTGTTTACACCTGAATGCTGCTGAGCACCTCTGACTGCACACAGCCACTGGTTTGTCCCATGAAAGCCACCCTGGCAAACCTATCTGGGTCCCAGAGCTCTTGGATCTCTTGCAAAATCCTATTTCTGAGCCCTGGCCCATCTCCTTGCTGCTCCTGCCTAAGCCTATGGGCTTTGGAAATAGGTGAAAACCCTCCCACTGCCTTCCCAGCATCATCTGGATGCAATTCCTAGGCTTTTCAGGAATGAGAGCCAGTACACCCAGTTAATTCCCTTTTGTGTCTTCTGGCCATATCCCCACCCCTTCCTTCTGGGAACACACAGTAAGTAACAATCCTGAAAGCTTTAAGGAGCAACACTGGGATGAAGTAGATGCAGAGGAATTGGTTCATGTCCTTTCTGTTAACCAGGCTGCTCCTGGTAGTGGCAGTTTGGATTGCATCCACAGAGAAGCTTCCAGCAGAATTTGGGTTTGTGGGATGGGTTAGTCAGGCATGGAGACAAATGCTTACCAAGACATGAGCGTCCAAGGCCACCATAACAGCTGGGAGAAAAGAAAACATCTGGTTGGAATGAGCTGTAGCAAACTGCAGCACCCAGGGACCCCCCCCCAACACATAAAGAGATGGACACAGTTCTTGCCTTCATATAATCAAGAGGAGCAGTGGTAAGAATTTCTATATATTTTCTGTATTTCTATACCTACAGGGATATATCCTATTTATTCTCCAGACTGGCTGTATCTTTCCATGGAAACTTCAATTTTAAAAAGTTCCCCTTCATTTCTGCTAATAGTCCTGAAGGCACAGGAGGACAGGAAACAGTAGGAGGATGGACAGTTTCAAATTTCTTTAAATCTTACTCCAGATTAAGGGTTTGAGGACAGTTGTGGGAACAGCAGGAAGACCAAGGACTCAGTGGATGTCTGTACAGGAAGGCGTCAGTGGGATCATTCAGGGAACGTGGAATTTGGAAAGTTCTTCCTCTCTCTTCTGAGCTCAACTAAATAAACTCCTTTAAACTCGTTCATGGAAATCAGGAGTGAATTTTGCACTGCTGGAACCCACTGAGTCCCTGATAAATAGTCCAGGGGAATGTTACAGACTCAGAGTGGTTTGGGTTGGAAGGGATCTTAGAGTCACTTCATCCCACCCCCTGCCATGGGCAGGGATATCTTCCACTGGATCAGGTGTTCCAAGCCCCATCCCTGGCCTGAAACACTTCCAGGGATGGGGCAGTCACAGCCTCTGACAAAGGAGTGTTTTAGCTCCCAACTCATTCTGTACACCTGATATCCAGGTAGGCTGGGGGCAAGGAGCCCTGTGGTGCCACTCAAAACACACTTTAAAACTCTTGCTGGACAGAGCAAGGGAAAACGGGACATTCTAATCTTGAAATGGGACATTCTGATCTTCTGAAAGAAAGAATTCTCTCCAAACAGCTGCAGGAGGAAGAACAAGCAGACTTCACAGCATGAGCTAACCCTAAAGAGTGCAACTGCCTTTTCACACCATCCTATTTCCCCTGCTCATATACCTTTACAGGAATGTGGAGTGATGGGGAGGCAGAACCTACTGTATCATTGTTTTCTGCTTATTTTCCAGGCAGGTCCTGAGCTCTTCCAGGATCTTGCAGCAGGTGGCAATGTCAGGAGCATTCCCATCAGGAATGGGGTGGTGGTGCACACACATCCCGTGCTGCTGGTAGGTGTCAATCAGGTTTGGTACTCGGTATTTTGAGAGCTCTCCTCTGGTACAAAGCACAAAAACATCCTGGATCCCACAGCTCTTTAGTTCTCCTGCCAATGGATTAAGACACTTGCAGATAAACAAAAGCCAATCAAGCTTAAGGATAAACAGATAAGCACCTTGGTCCTGAGTCTCTTGTTTAATCTTTGGGGCTAAGACAATAGGAGTGAGCAGTTTTGGTTTGAGCACCTTTTCTTCCACTGAGTCTCCCTCACGTTTCCCTTCAGGTAATCCAGGAGAGGAATTTTCTCAGTTCAGAGGGAATCCTGAGAGAATCTCACTGGAGAACACAGCAGCACTCAGGACAGCCTGTTATCCACTTAAGGATGGTTCTGTCCCATCTCCAGTTAAAATCACAGAATCCCAGGATGGTTTGGGTTGGAAAGGACCTCAAAGCCCATCTCATTCCACCCCTGCCATGGCAGGGACACCTTCCACTGTCCCAGGCTGCTCCCAGCCCTGTCCAGCCTGGCCTTGGACACTCCAGGGATCCAGGGCAGCCACAGCTGCTCTGTGCCAGGGCCTGCCCACCCTCACCACCAGCACTTCCTTCCTAAGCTTGACTTACCCAAACACTGAGGGGATTTGCTATTGGTCTCTGCTCTTTAGTGCTTACAGCTGAATACTCTGCACAAATCTTTACAGAATTCCATCTTTTCTATCCCAATTTCACTTTTCTCTGGGAAAAAGGAAGACTGCAAGTTTGTAATTCATCTTGATCCCAGCTGCTCTGAAGATGCCTCATGGGTATTGTGCAGCTCCTGCCTGGAAATATCCTGACTATTCAATCCATAGTTATGGAGTATTCATGGAATTGCCCTTGGCACAAAGAACACTCACCTATATCTTTCTGAAGATTTCTTCTGATATCCTTAAACCTGCAACCTGAAACAAGTTATGAACAGTTACCACTGCAGGTAAGTGGTATTTATGGGATGGCTGCTGCAGCAGAACAGAGCACAGGCAGCCTCCCCCCAGAATCAAAGCAAGGAACGAAGCCACACCCTGAATAAAACACAGTTCTTGTTTTTGCAGGTAGATCCCTGGTGCAGAAGACAGTTTAAACACCATTATCTGCTTAAATCTGTAATGTAATAGGATTAACCAAAGAAATCTGCCCAAGGTTTTAAGGTGCTTTGTGTTTTCCAGATAAAAAGTTTTGGATATTTTAAATCAGGATACAGCATAAAATCCCCCCACCAAACACAAAAAACTCATGCAACAACTAAAAGGGCTGAACAAAGATCACTTAAGAGTTGAGTGCAGATTCACCATGGTTGCAGTTTTGGTAGTTAAAAATGCAGACAAAGTTTATATGTTTACTTTTTTGACTTGAAAAAACCATGATCTTGCATTAAGATATTCTCTAGATTAGCTTTGGTGTTTCCAAAACATTTATTCCAGGGGTAGATTACAAAAGGAGTCACCCACAACACAGAAATTTGGGGTACGGGGTACTACCCCTTTCAGCTTTCAAATATGCCTGCAAATCTCAGTGAATGCTTCTTACCTGGAAGGGAACATAATCCCAGGAACTCTGAAGAGTAGAGAGGAGACAAAGACAACCTATCAGAAAATAAAAAGTGAAATAAATAAAAACCAGAAGGGAAGATTTCAATTATTTAAATGTATAAATGTCTTTAGAGGGGGTGTCAACAGGGTGGGGCCAGACCTTTTCACCAGTGTCTGGTGGGACGATGAGGACCAACAGGCACAAAATGAAACATGGGAAGTGAATAGGAGGAAAAATGTTACTTTGAGGGTGACAAAAGGTTTGGGTTGGAGGGGGCCTTAAAGATCATCTCGTTCCAATCCCCTGCCATGGGCAGGGACAATTTCCACTATCCCAGGTTGCTCCAAGCCCTGTCCAACCTGGCCTGGAACACTTCCAATGATGGGGCTGCCGCAGCTTCTCTGTGCCAGGGCCTCACCACCCTGTGAGCAAAGAGCAGAGGCCTGGAACGGGCTGCCAGGGAAGATATGGAGTTTTAAATGGAAACATTTCAAACCCACCTGGATGTGATCCTTGGCTCCTGCTGTGGCTGAGCCCCTGGGCAGGGCGGTGGGACCAGCCCCAGAGGCCCCTTCCAACCCCAACCCATCCACTGACACTTCCCCAGCACCACCGGGCCACCCCAAGCCTGGAAGGTCACAGAGCCCAGCTCGGGTTTTCCTTGCGGAGAGAAACCCCTCCTGTTTCTCAGGATAGCGATTTAATTTCCTCAGAGATGGGACCCCGCGGGTGCCGCCTCACCAGGAGATGTGGAGCGGGCTCGGGTCCTCCTCGGCAGCCTCATCATCTGAAGAGGCGAAGCCGTCGGCTGGAGCCGCAGCGGGCTGCGGGGAGAGCGGGGGGCTCATCGTGGGGCCGGGACCCTCGGCGGCCCCGGGATCCGGATCCGGATCCCGATCCCGATCCCGATCCCGATCCCGATCCCTCAGCGGTTTCACCATGGCGCCGCTCCCCGCCGCCGCCCGTTCAAATTGGCCCCGCCCACCGGCCCATTGCCCAATGGGAAGCTGCGGCTCAGCGGGTGCGTGGAAAGCCGAGCAGGGCTTTCCCCCGGCTTCATGAGAGCAGGGCTTTGATTGGTGAGCAGCGAGGAGGGCGTGGCTTAATATGCAAATAGTGTGGTGATCTCTGCGCTGATTGGGTGATTCGGAGAGGCGGGAAGGGACCGTCTCGAGCGCTGGGGGCGGGGCTCCGTGAGGGCTCCGTGAGGGCTCCGTGAGGGCTCCGTGAGGGCTCGAGGGAAGGGCGTGGGCGGATCCCCCTCTCCTAATTCCATTTTAAACCTCTCTTGGGGGTGTGTTCCTAATTATCCTATTCCTGGTAGGCCCAGTGGTTCTTAAAAGTGGTAGGGCAAGGGGGAATGAGTTCACAAAGATATATGGCAGGGTTAGATGGGATATTAGCAGGAAAACTCTATTTCGTGAGGGTGGTGAGGCCCTGGCACCGGTTCCTCAGAGAAGCTGTGGCTGCCCCATTCCTGGCAATGTTCTAAGATCGGCTTGGAACAACCTGGTCTAGTGTAAGATGCTGACGGCAGAGGGTGGAACTGGATGGGCTTTAAATTCCCTTTCAACCCAAACGTTCTGTGATTCTATGATAAAATGGAGAAGGATGTGAGCCTTCACTCACAGAATATGCAAGAGCAGGGATGATCCTCGAGCAGGTGCCTTGTGGGGGTTTTGGGTGGTCAATTCCATGTGCAGAGACCATGGGACTTTCCAATAGTAAAAACCGAGCCATTTCTGCACTTTTAAGCCGTGAACTTGAAGTAAAATATTCTTATCTTGATACTACTTTCAATTGAGATGTAAAAATAGTTTTTTGAGGCTCTTGCATGGAGTTTTTATCTGAATATAACTAGCATGAAGGATCACCCCAGGGCAGAAAAAATACTTTTGGCTCCCTCTTTTTAAGAGCTGTGCTTCTGCCTGTGCTTAGGGAATTCCAGTAGATCTTTTTTGCAGAATTTCTGGTTTATTCTGTGAGTACCTGGCCATTAATCAAGAAGAAGAAATGCATCAATTACCAGTGTGGGATTTTGTTTATTAAAATTGTATTAAGGCATTTCTACAGTCTGTGTTTAGACACACGTGGAGCTGTGCTGTAAAGGATCCAGGCACAATCAGCGGAGTTTTGGCATCAATTTAGAGGGTAATGCCATGGAGGCTTCCAGAGATGTTCCAAGTCAAAGGAATGGCTGGGCACAAGTGGTTTGAGCTTGGTGGGATTCCCAGTAGGACCCATGCAAGATCTCCAGGTGTGGAGATTTTAAATTTTAGTCCTACATTAGTAACTTTGGTTCCACAGCTGGGAGTTTTATTGAAACCTGCCTGAGAAGGATTGTAGGAGCAAATTGCTTGAAATGGCAGGATTTAGGATGGGTTCAGGGAATGAAGAAACAGATGATGAGAGGATCAAGGAGAAGACGAGTTTATTAAAACTCAGAATATGATAACAGAGGTACAAAAATTACATTACTGAGCATAATGGGGAATTAAAACAGTCCAGATGTTGCAGACTATGATGAACTATGGGAAGAAATACGTCCTAAGAATTGAGGCACTGTGAGGACAGCCAGTCACTGTAGCTGCAAACATGATTTTAATAACACAGGGAAGGCACAAAGGAGCAGGTATGTTGTTTGCTTTTGTTTTTAGCTGTGGTCCCATTAGATATCATGTGCAACACTTGTACTCTGATCAAAATGTGAAATTTGCTGTATCTTTTCCCTCCTGTTATTGATTTTTCCTATTCAGGAGAAAGTTATTGCAGACTTGAAGTCTGGGGATTGCAGCTTTATGGAAGCAGCAGCGTGGGGCTGATAAATATAAAAAGAGCAACAATGGTAATGCTCCTGGTCGTTCTTTGAAAAGATCAGAAGAATTCTCAGGAATTTGGATGCCTTCATGTAGTGGAAATCAAAATAGTATTGCACAGAAAATGGTGATAATGGCTGTGGCAGAAATAAATAGGGATAGTAAGTGTGAAATTTGAACTGGACCTAGGAAAAAGGTTGGGAAAAAGAACCCCAAATCCAGACTTGGGGGAGTCCTGTGAATATCTTTATTCCCTTGGCATCTTCCAGAATTAAATGCCAAATTCTGTGTTTATTGGCTGATTGCCTATCAGGGTGGTCTGCTTGCTTCTTAAATTGAGCTGTTGCCCAGCACATCAACATGTTTGTTGTGTATTTTGTAGGAAAGATTAGTTTTCTGCTGAAAAGTGTTCTTTTGACATATAAAAAGGAGAGCATGAAAATCAAGGCTTTGCATTCTGGAAGTCTTTCTCAGTTTATGAACTGGGGGCCTGTGCAGTGGATAAAAGACATGGGTTGAAATTTGTAATTTGGACGATTTAGTTGGTGAAAGGTGTGATTTAATCAGAATTTTAATTGAGCTTTTAAATAATTGGCTGTGCCAGGAACTGCAGGCAGATGTTCCTCTGGGTACACCTGGCTGTTGTGTCTGCCTGCACCAACCAAAGTGAAGAGCTTTATATCCCAAGTTTATAACTTCACACCAGGAAAATGTTGAAATTCCAGACAAGTACAGCTCAGCCTAACCTGCTTTTGCTGTCCCTGGGTCATGGGAAGAGCTCTCATCTCTGGGGACAGCAGAGTGCTGCACACATGTGACATCTTCTATCTGCCATTCAGCACTCAGGTTTCCACAAAATAAATAATTGATTTAGAGCAGGTAAAAGCTTGGAATGAACGTGTGTGGCAGAGAGAGCCAGGGAAGTGGTGTGAAACAAGGAGGGGAGGAGATTGAAGGTACATCCTCTTAGGTGAAGATAAACCTTGAATAAACAAGCTCTATAGGTGTGATCTTTCCTTGCAATGAGATATAAAATCAGATCTGAAATGTCCAAATCATCAAAATAATTTGAAGAACATCGATGACTGATAACTCCATGTGATCATCTGTGATGCCAAAGACATGCCACTTCTCATTTCATGTCTCGGTTTCTGGAAGTTTTAGTAAGCCTGATTCATTCATGGGGTCTCTGTGGGAGCCCTCCAGCAGTCATAGCACCACAACATCCCACTAGGAATCATTTTACTTTTCCAGGTTGTTGTTTATGGAGGGTAAAAACAATAGGTGGAACAGATCCCTGGAAGTGCCCAAGGCCAGGCTGGACAGGGCTTGGAGCACCCTGGGGTAGTGGAAGGCGTCCCTGCCTTGGCAGGAGTCGGAACGAGATGGGCTTCAAGGTCCCTTCCAGCCCAAACCACTCTGCGATCCTCACTTCTTTTCCTCTCCTAAACAGTAGAGGGCGATCTTGTATTAAAAATTTAGGTTTTACCCCCATCGAAGCCTTTCCCTTACGAATTGTTGTCGAAAGAATGAAGGTTTTTATCTCCAGAAACGTACGGGATCAGATGTCTGTATTATTCTGTGTAAATGTTATCTCTGTTAGGGATACTCGCAGTAACTATCGGGTTTTACACCACACACCAACGTTGCTCTATAGTAAGTGAGAATTACTGAAGTAAAACCTTTATGATACTAATGGACCAAATAATAGAACTCACTGTGCAAGAACACTGTAGAAATCTGGTGTGCTGAGTAATATTCAAGAAGTCTTTTGAAATTAATTTTTTTTTCGATTGAAGAAAACAATTATCTGGTTTAGTACGTTACCTGAAGGTTGAGGAAACAACATGCTAAATGTATTTTGTGTTTATTTCAGCCTGGGAAGTGTCTGCCCTTCATCTGATGCCTGACTGCAAGCGGAGGTGCTGAACCAGTCTCCGGTGCTCAGGTGGGGAGCCCTGTTTGCACAGACTGTTCTTGTGAGTGTGCTAAAGCTCACAGATTATTGCTTCACTTACTCAAATGCAAAAGATATGAAGCACGTGACTGGCTAAAGAAGTGATATTATATTCTTTGGTGAGTTAGAGTTTTTGAGCTGTTTTTTAACACTTTTATTTTGTGTAACAGCTTGTATCCCTGACATGTCACCTGGAGTGCTAAAGCATTTGGTCCCCGTGAAGGAGAATCACTGAGCTATTGCAGATGGCCTGGCTTGATAAACTTCTTTGTCAATTAATCTGTTGCAAATGCCCTCAGTCTTCTGAATGGGGTTTCCTCTCGCAGCCCTGTGATAGTTCCCTATGGCTCCGGGATGGAACAATCCTGGGCAGTAAAGAGATTGAGATAATGACAGTCCATGGTGACAGCAGGGCTGGCAGAGCCAGCCCGGGGGAAGAAAGACACATACTTGCCAATAGAAATACCTCCATCCTTTGGGAATTGTGGCTTGGGAATCAAAGCTGACCTCATAGACAAGAATGATGGAGAACAAGCTTTTGATTTATGACTGGATGAAGCTCAAAGTCTGCCCTTCTGATCCTTCTTTACAACACACCTTTTGTATTTTATATGAGCTCTTTCACTTTATTCTCAGAATGTTATCTCCTGGGGTATCGTTTTTAAGTCTTTCAGTGTTGTAATAGTTCACTCATCTCCTTCATAGTAGTTAGCTTTTGTTTTTAATGAAGCTAAAATCCCCTTTTAGTATCACAAGTAAACTGTCGTTTATATTTAACATGACTGATCAGCTGCTTTGCTTTTTTATTCTTTTTTTTTCCTGAGTTTCATGAAAGCTAAACCCATATTTACCTTCTAGACCACAGCTAGGGAATTCCATTTGCATTCACTGGTGCCTTAGCTACATCAAGTACTTACCTGCACTTGACTAGGAAAAAAATTTGCATTTTTGGTACTGGAATTTGTGGGTCAGATCCTTGGTAAATGTTGAGCTCTGCTGAGTTTAATGAAGCTGTGCTGCCTTTCACCACCCATCTCTAATTAAGGCATCCACTACAGTGGTTGTAACACCACATCCCTCTCCTGGGAATTCTGCTCTCTGCTACCTGCTCACTTTGCCTCGGAGGCTTTAAGCAAAATTGTGAATTCTCTGAGAGTTTTAAAAATATGAATCTGGGTCTAAATCTTCTGAGCTTGTTCTTGTGCAAATCATCCATTGTCCCTGTTTTCCAAATCATTACTGTGCCCTCTGTGACAAGCCATAGAAAGGGCATAAAAAGCATTTATGTGCCTTTTATAGCTGGGAAGGACTGTGACAGCACAAGATCAAGTGCAGCTCTCTGCAAAGGAACATTCTGTGCATCAGCTCTGTGGTATCTGTGTTTGGGGTGTTTGTATTTCCATATATCTGTCAGTCTGTCTGTCATCTGCCTCCCTGTCCCCCTGACTTATGTGGCTGTTGATAAATACCCTCCGTTGGTGATTAAAAGGAAGTGACCTCATTGGTTTGTCTTTGCAACCACAAAGGTTTGGTTGTAACGTGACATTCCATCCTATTACTCTGGTTTACACCAAATTCAACAGCTTGTGGCCTGCAGATACTCAGGATAAAGAGCAGAAAGAGACTGACCTTGACAACCTCATTTCTCATTCCTTTCTTGTTATAGGTAATATAGCTGAAAATGTGGTTTTAATTATAGTACTAATGAAAACTGAAAATCCAGACAGACACTTGACAAACTCTGGTACGCTTTATATTACATTTGTGCTAACTACAAAGTATCCAGCTGGGTGTAACATTATATCTCTTTTCCTTGAGCATCCGCCTGACTTAAGCTGTATAATTAATGTGTACTTTGGCTGCAGGTCAGCTTACAGTTGGTTTTTTAGAATTTTTACATTTTTTAAGATGTTGTAATGAAACGAATATGTTTATTACCTCTGTGCCTGCATTCCCCAGAGGGATTTAATACCTGTGGAGGAGCACTGGCTGGGAGAACTTGAATAAAACGCCTCTGCCAGCTGAGCCTGATGCATCAGAAGCCTGGTTTCAAAAGTGGGTGTAAGAAACAGAATCAAAGAATGTCATGTCCACAGATGTGTTTAACTTTGATTCACCTCCTTTGTACGGTTTGTTGATTTTAAGTTACGACACCAATACACAATTGCCCGAAGTAGAATTTGTGAAGGGATTTATTTCTTTTTTCTTTGGAAAGAATTTTGTTTTCAGAACTCACCAATGAGAAACTGATGTTCTCAGCTAGAGCCAGAAACACTAAAAGCAGGTTCCCTGCCAAGCTCCACCAGTGCACCTTCATCCTGACCTGTCTTAACTCTGCTATTCCAGTCAGGCATCTGACTGCAGCAGCATGTGCATGTAATCGTGTTAAATAAAATCCCTGTTTTCATGATATGGACAAATGCTCTCTTGGGACAGGACTGAAATTAGCTTTGAAGGAATTTTATTCTGATGTAAGGCAAAGCTGAAATTGAGTTACAAATGATAAAAATCTGAGTACTTCCATTATGCTGCCGTTCTCAAGGACCTGCTGGGGAACCCAAAATTTTTCTTAACAAAAGTATTAGTGTGTTTCTCTTGCCAAACTTCCAAAAAACATTTCTGACATAAAAGGAAATAGCTGCAGCACAACCACACTCACAGCAGGAACCACAAGGTGTTACTTGTAGAAATGAATGCATAATGATTTTCAAATGAACTTCTCTGGCATGTTCCTGTGGCCGGTAATGTGGTTTGATGTTTGTGTGAGTGCACAAAGCTCATATCTCCAAAACCTATCTGCAGCTGTGCTCTAAACTTGTTTGGGGATACAGATCATTTGAGGCAAGTTTGATTTTTCTCTAACAGCCTCAGATTGTTTCTACTTTCTGCCAAACATGGATGTGAAAAAAAGCAGCTTCTTATGAAAAATTATTCATGAGCAGCTTTGCTAATGTTTAACTGAGTTTTGAAAGACAAACTGAGTCCAACTGGTCAAAAGGTCTCCCCAAAAGACTGTAGCAACAGGTGATTGTTTTTAAAAACTGCCTTTCTAAAAAGGATTGCTGGGTAGAGTCCCTTAAAGGCTGTAACTTGTTCTGGGAGAAATCTTGGAAGACATAATGCTAAAGAGATATACACTTCCTTTGTTCGGAGCAGGGTAGGCATTTTGGAGTTAGCCATCTTCTACATTTCAGTTTCAAAAACACTGAGAAGCCTTGCACGGGCTCAGCTCTGTCAGACTAAGAGCACAGTCAGCCACAGCTTCTGTTCCAAGGGCCTGTGGTCTGCAGAGGCACCATGGGCAAATCCCAGCCCAGCTTCTCCCACAACTCCACTGGTTTTCACGGGGTCTGCTGAGTGCCCATTTGGCACCAGGGAGATCCACTGGCAGCAATTAAAGGCATTTCCCTTCTCAAAGAGGAAATAACACCTGGTCTCCAGTTAGCAAACAGCTAAAAAATGAATTAAGCCAGATGTGCTGAGCTCTTGGTATTGACACACATGGCAGTGCAGCCTTTAAAGTGTCCCTCCTGTGGCCTCTAGTTATACTGAGCTCTTATTTCCCTCCTATAAACATCATGGAGAATGATTAAGCAACAGAACCCCATTTATATCCCACATTATGCCAAGAAAAGTTCAGGGCTGTGTTGTTTGTCGAGTGACAGTGTAATGGGTGGGTAATGTTCTAACACTTGTTATTCCATTCATTGTGCTAAACAGACCTATAGGACAGAAGTACCTGGAAGAGTTTGATGTTTAATATTGTGCATTATTATTATTTGGCTTATTTTCTCCCTGTGTTAATTTGGACTCCGTTTCTCCTTCACCTTAACCATTCTACTGATTAGTCCCATTAAGCCCAGTGGAATTACTACCATGAGTAATGCTCTGTTAGGTAACACTGGCTGGGAGGGAGGTACTGCTTTCTTAGCCTTTCCCCCAAGAAGTCAGTGCCTATAAGTGATAAATCCTCATCAGTGGGTGTGTGAAGTGGTTCTGGTGTGGAAAGAAGCAGGAGCTGAATTTCCTGGATGGAAATATTGTCCATTGCTCCAATGAAGTCTTCAGTCACAAGTGTTCTGCATTTGTATATTATCAGCCCAGGATAAAGTTGTTCTGGAAACATGGGGAAAAGTGTTAAATTTTCTGATTTACCCACTCATACATAACAGTGTTTTGGTATTATGCTTGTCACATGCTATGTGTGGTTTGGATTAATTGTGGTTTTTTAAAAGGTGCGAATAGAAGAAGGAGGGTCAGCATGACAGTACCTTTCAGTTGAAATGTTGGTTTGTTGACATTGACAAGGTGTTTGTGCATGGGGCAGTTTCTCAGATGGAGCAGTGTTTACCATTTAACATTTCCAAGGAAGGGCTGGAGGAAAGTTGAGTTTTCTTTGATGGGAACAATATCAGAAAACAGATGTGTCTGGAATAAAACCAAAAATCTACATCCTGTACCTGTGCCATAGCTGTCTAGGAAATGAGGTGTACCTCTGCATGTTCCTGGGTGTTTTGTGTTTAAATCTCTGACTTATTTGAGCTTGCAGATCTGTGGAAGTAAATTTTTATATCTGCTGCTGTTGGTTTGTTGTTTGATGGTTTCCTGTCCTTACGGGGCGCTGGCTGTGTGCATGCACTGTCCTGGGCCTGGCTGCACGCGTGTGTGCTCAGCTGAAGTGGGGATGCTGGGGCTGCTGACTGGCAGATGCACTCAGCTGCTCCATCCCCTGACAGCAGCTTCACTCTCAAATAACACCCTGCAAAGCTTTATCTGCAGATATCATCAGCTGCTCACAAATGGACTCACAGAGTGGAGGCAGGATGCAGTTCCAGTTAAACTGGAAAGCACAGTTTGGGCAGCCAGACAGCTCCTTTTGACCACACAACTGAAGGGGATTAAAAATTGGAGTTACCCCAGAACTGGAATGACCCCAAAGTTCCTAGCACTGGCTGCATATTCCACAGTACAGAGAAAAACATTCGAGGGAAAACCCCTGAGGGGTTTACAGGCTAGATTACTAAGTGTAGTATTTTATACCAAATGCCATATTAGCTTGAGCCTAGGACTTTCTCTTGATCCAATTTGTGCAGTGTTCTCTCCTAATTTACAATAATCAATAATTATACAACACTTGAGAGAGGATCACGTGAAGAGGGGCACCGAGCACATTCAGTTCTAGAGCTGGAACTTCAGAGGACAGAAATGCAATGTTCCTTAAATAGAACCTGGTCAAGAAAACATGTACATATACATTATATATGTGTGCACATATATGTATATACACACACACCCATATATGTACTTGGTTTCTGAAGTGGCCCTTTTATGTTTTGGAACTGGAAGATAACAAGGTTCTCAAAACAGCAATGCTGGAAGTATAGTCATGAATAATGGATCTAAGGATAGGATTTGTCACTAAACACTAGCCATGGTTCTAATCAGTTTATAGAAAGATTTAGGACCAATTCAACCTTTTTAAAATTAGGGAAAAGAGGATCTATAAAGTAATAATCTTCTCTCTGTGAGACCTAGATGACATAAATGGTGAGATCCATTCCTTCAGCTGTGCAGTGTACATCCAGCATGGCAGCAATATATTTCTGATACTTGGAATTATGCTACATGTGGTGGTCCTGAGTTGTGTGTGGAATAGTTGTGATACAGCCCATGGGCTGGTTTGTACCTTGGATGCAGAGTTTTTATGATGGCCAATACTCTGAAACTCGTTCAGGCAATAAATTTACTTGCCTTTGAGTTTACAAGGCAATAAACAGTTGAGGCCTTTGACCTCAACATTTACCAAATACATTTGCAGCAGTTGTGTTTATTGACAACTATTTATAGGGAAGTATTTTATATGGAATTTCACATGTGAAAGAGAACAGCTTAATTTTGCAGCTTTTATTCTTTCTGATTTCCATCTTCACTTCCTGTCTCCATGACTTACTTTAATAGCTGAAGTTTCAGGTTAATGCTGCAAAATACTCAGCTATTGATAAAACAGTTAATTCAAAGCTTTGTGACAGATTTTTAATTTTCCTCTATTTGTATTTTGGATGATTGAGAAGGAGGTATATATATGCTACATTTTTCAAGGCATTATATAAGTTTATTTTAAATTCTGTCAATTATCTTGATCGCTATTTACTAACTTGAAAACATTTCCCATGGTTAAATGGGAGACTGTCAGGCCTGAAATAACTGGAAAGCAGAAAGGTAACAGCACCTTCATCCCTCCCTGAGACTGTCAGCTGAGCTCAGACCAGATACACCTGAGTAACTGTTCCCAAAACAATCCTGGCTTTTGGAGTTGTCACTTTTAGAATTTCATTGGCTCTGGCCCAAATCCTTGAGTTAATGTTTCATTTCAGGCCCAAAGCATGAGACTTCAGTGTGACTGCTCATAAGCTTAAAGATAAGGACGTGCTCAAGTTCCTTGCTGGAAAACAGCCAGCATGTTTTTTATCTCCCAGCATCATGCCTGTAAGATACTCATTTCAATCTGGAGAACCCTGATTGCCTGAGTTCTTCCAGAAAAAGAATTTCAGATCCTGTGGAATTGCAGCCATTCATACCTAAATAGCTCACCAGATTCCTGCCCCCTGTAAGTTGCTTTATGCCAATTTGCAGCAGTTCAGGAATTGCTGCAGAGTTTTGATCAGGAATTCTTTGTGCCTCCGTGTAATTTGACTTTTTTCCTTACTGCTGAGGTTTTTAACATTAGTATCTTCAAGCCAAGTGTAGCAACATTTTGAAATCTATTAGAAAATCTTATTTAACCAGATGGTCAGACTCTCAGGTGGGTTACACAAAATATGTTTAGAAAGCGGTGTCTTAAGCTTCAATAAATCACCATAAATGGGTCCACAGTAGATTGTCATCCAATGTTGAATTTCATTCATGTGACATTAAAGAAATGGGCTGATTCTCTGGAGTGGGTCTGTCCACACAGGAAGAAGTTAATAAACAAGATATTTTATGTATTTGGTGTGTTGAGTGTTTAAAGAGGTAAGAAATACAATTTATCAGTGCAGCCTCAGCTTGCTTTGTGAATGATGTTTACAGCCCATATCCCAGATTCACACCCTGGAGATCTGTGGAAATAATAGGAAATGTCACTGGCTCACATTGAGGTGGTGACAAGTTGGAGTTCTGGGGTAGGACAGCACTTTCTTGGCACCTCCAAGAGGTGTCAGCTTGATGAGGTGGCAGTGACACTGGGCTGGAGCTGAAGTCCTCTGATAGGACAGTGTGGGGGAAATCCCATTGCTCCATGGGGTTGGGTTTTGGATGAGCCCCAGAACCCTCTGAAGGAAATCCCATATGGAGATGCCTGGAAGCTGCCTCAGTGTGGAGGTTTGGCTGAGCTTGCTGGGAATGCAGAGCAGGAGTAGGGCCCTCAGTCTGCAGGGATGGAGATGTGGAGCTTTGTTAAATATCAGTCAAAGAAATAAAATGGCACGGAGGGGACAAGGAGGCATGAGCAGCATGTGACAGCGTGAAGGGCAGCTCCAGACCTGTCAGCACAACTGTGAGGAGCAAGCCAAGAGCCTGGCTGCTGCTCCTGCTGCTCAAAGACACTTCCATGGATCACTGCTGGGGCCTTCAAGGTAAATCCTGCCCCACATGTGGCCAGGGGAGACTTTATTCCTGCCTAGAGCAGTGAATGTGAAGAAAAGGAGGTATCTTGTGCTTACTTGAGCTTGCTTATAAATTACAACCAAATTAATTTGATTTTATTTCAGTCAATTTAAAAGTGGGGAGGCACTTTGTACAACTTAGTGGTTTACATGTTTAGGGTTATGTGTTTAGGGTTAGCAGCATCTGCCTTCACTGTCCACATGTGCCTCAGCCATCATCCTCCATAAAAATGCTCATTTCTAAAATGCACATTTCTATTTTATTTATAAGAAGTAAATATATTAATTTTAAAATGAATTAATTCTCACTTCTCATTAGCTTAACTTAAATTCACTCCTTTATCTACTTTGTCTTCCTTTGAATTTAAAACAGATTTCCTTCTTTTCCTTTGCACATATCTATCCTAAAACATTAGGCTTTCACATCCTGGGTGGAGGAGTCATATTTGAGAAGAGCCTTTGGAGGCCAGTGA
Source organism: Calcarius lapponicus (assembly GCA_039654755.1). Taxonomy (NCBI): domain Eukaryota; kingdom Metazoa; phylum Chordata; class Aves; order Passeriformes; family Fringillidae; genus Calcarius; species Calcarius lapponicus. The sequence continues at coordinate 59,262,479 of CM077468.1, read as the reverse complement.
AAAGAAATCCCCACAAATAAAGCCACAGAGCCTGGAGGAATTACAGCATCATTCCTAGATCTCACTGGCTGCCCTCTGGGATCATTCTGTGTTTCTGTCAAAGGTGCTGTTCTTTGTGGCCCACAAGGATTTACTCAGAAAAACAACAATAAGGAAACTTAAAATGCATCAGAGTATTTGTGATCAGAATTTGCTGTTGACTCTTTTCTGATAAAGCATGTAGATTTTTGGGTTTTATATTGAAAATATCTATGTTTGTGGAAATTTTTACTAAATCACAAAATATGTTTTTTGCTGAAAATTTATTTTTTGTATTCTTAGGATTTTATTGGTTGAAATTCATGATTTATTATTTTCTACTGGAAATTTGTCAGAAATATCTACCTTTTCTTGACATTTTCAGCAAGGGAAAACCACTCTTTGTCATCTTTAATAAACTTCCAATATTTTCCTGCTATTCAGTATTTTTGGCTTTTACATTTTCATTGTGACCCAAAATTTGGGGGATGAGGGAAGAGCTAGGTACTCAAATAGCTGGAAGAGAACAGAACAAAAGCACTCTGGAGATTTCCTTTGGGAAGCTTCCCTTGCTGACTGGAGTTGACTCCCAGCTGCCAGGAATGTCACTGGTGCTCCAGAGAAGCTGCAGCCCTGGGAGGTGCCCAGAGGGAAGAACCTTTCTGGGCAGTGCCTGCAGCTCTCAGGATCCTGCCAGCCTGTGAACAGCAGCCTTGTGCCGTGGGTTTTACTCTGATATTCCTTCTTTTCCAGGACAACTGGCCACCAGGAGTCACTGCAAGGTCTAACAGACCTTTGCCTACTAATCTGTGTTACTTATCCTTAAAATCAAGGGACCTTATTCTTAATTTTTTAATTTTAAATCTCATTGGCATCCCCAGAAGAACTGAGATGCTTTGAGTGCATATTGCACTGATCTCTGTTAAACTTTTTAACTGTTTTTGATTAGCAACACTCCTCTCAATCTACTAGAAATGCTTTAATGAAAATGACACTGTGTAAATCAAACAAACAACCCACAAGAAAACCAAAGGTTTGTCCATTCTCATTGTGAGCCCAAGCAGGCTTTGGTCAAACACCTGAAATCTGGCATGAAAGTTGTTCTGATATCAAATGGAGATCTTTTGGCATCCCTATAAAATGTTTCCCAAATCTGGCCCAAGCTGCGTGGCTCTCAAAAGATTTTAGTTCACACATGTTTAGGAGAGGTTTTTAGGGTTTGGCAGCCAAATTCTCTGAAGTTTTCATTTCACAACTCTTTTTCTTTGCTTCTAGTGCTGTCTCTCAAGTACATACTCAGGATAAATAGTAGAAAGAAGCACTTCATGGAAATTCCAATGGAGAAAATGGGAGGGAAGTAGGAAGCAGAGGTATCAGGAAACAAGAAATGATCTGAGTGGAAGATGTTAATTCTGTTCTCCAATACCTGTTGTGAAGACAAACTTTTTATCCAGTGTGATGTACTTGGATGTTTTGTCAAAAGCACCCTAGAAATGCCTGTGAGGAAATGGATAATTCCATATTAAATGTGGAGTTTAAGGCCATGTACAGGATAAAGCCTGGGGCTGGATGTAGAATGGAAGAATAGAAAGAAGTTGAATGACAGTTTTGAAATCAGTGAGTATCTACAGACAGCTCTCTCCTGGACAGCCCTAACTCTTTCCTCACAGCTAATGAAGTGGTGGGTTGGTGGAAAAGAATTGTGCATGATCATGCAATGGACACCTGACTCAAAAAAGGGCTGAATGAAGCTTGTGGCTTTTCCTAACTTTTGGATTCTTGGCATAGCATTGTCACTGTTATATTTCTTTAGGCAGTGTTTGGATGTCATAAGTAAAAGCAATGCTTTCAAAGCCTGTATTCCATCCTTAGCTCCAGATTCCTAATCACTGTCTGAATTAGCCTAGAGGGGCTTGTTTGTCAGACTTGCAGTCAGTGACAAATTGTTCACAGCAGCATTTTAGAAGACAAACCTCATGCCAAGTTTACAAACGATCCTCCAAGAGCTTGGGACAGTCAGTTCCACACTCAGAAGACATTTCCATGCAGAACTCAGGAGGTGAGATGTACAGTAACATAGCTGGGATGTCCATGTGGATTTGAGTGGCTTTCTTCTGGAAACTGCACTTGGATTTAATGCTTGAAATCTTATGAAAGACCACATCCCATTTCCCTTGTAGTAAAAGGGCCCAGTCCCTTTGTCAGTGTAGAGGGAGCACTAATGAGGGTCCTGGCTCAGGGCTGCCATCTGTAAAAGAGTTAAGCATATTCTGATCGTTGTTATATCATTAAGGGCATACTTAACCCCACCGACTTAATGAGGAACATGCAGCCTTCAAGGTAATCACATACATAAGTGCTCTGCTGAAAAGGGATTGATTTAAACCTGATACAACTCTGTAACTCATCCTGTTCACCAAGCACCCCTTCAAATTCCTTCCTTAACTACAGGGCGGGTGTACACCTTGTGGACGTGGCTTTGAGCAGCAGCAATGTGGAATTGAACTGCTTCTCCCAGAGGTCTTGTAGCAAAATATGGCTGAAAAACACCTGCAGAGGTACTTGATCAGCAGGGTGCTCAGCTGTGATCCACAGGCTGCAGCAGTGCTCATCCAGAGGATTAAACCAGTTTGCAACCTGCTCCTTCTTTCAGGTAGCAACTCAGGAGCACAGAAAGTGTGCAGTGTTGGCTGCCACAGTTGTTTGGATAGTGAAAACCCAAGATCAGGACTCCTGTTTTCCTTGTGGGGTTCCTGGACTTGCATTCCATGAGGTGCATGCTGCCAGATGTGAGCTCCAGGGAAGAATGTCAGCAAGGTGTAGGTACCATCTCTGGGGCAGTTCCTCTGGCTTGTAGTCTGCATCTTCCCAGCTCTCCCTCCAAAAACAAGGCAACAGCTGGGGACAACCTCATCAAACAGATCCAGCACACATTTGTGACTCTTTTTTTATCTCCTAAGGGAATGTTGTGATTCTTAGAGGCTTTTCTGCATGCATGGAAAACTGAGAGACTCCAGGAAGTGTCATTCCTGCTATTTGTACACCCCAAATCTTATAGGGGAATTTCAGGAAAAATGATCCATCCAGCCAGAATGCCTGAATACTATTCACCTAGTTTGCTTCCTTGCCACAATGGGACTGGCTTTGCCTACTTTTTCCTGTCAGTTTTGTGTTTATGTAAGATTTTGTATAATTTTAAAATAATTATTGTCCTTTTTAAATAGTGTCTCAGAACAAAGGTATGAAATTTTCCTCCTGTCAGTTAATCCAAGGGCAGCAAGCACAGTGTTACTGTGTGTGTGTGCTGTATCACGAGGCAGAGACACATTTGGCCAGCAGACTGTGAATCCTCACGGGAAGTGGCACAAGGGTTTTCCAAACCTCAGAATTTTATGTTGAAAATAATTGTCTGGAAGGTAATAGTCCCCCAGAATGGACTAATAGCCTGTCAGGTTTCACGTTTCCTTGAGTCACTTTTGAATTCATAAAACACTCTGAAATACTCTGATCCAAATTTGGTGCTCAGAAATGACAGCTTCATGTGGGATGAAGCTTTTCACTCCAGGTTTTATCTGAGCAGGATTCCTGTTTCCCTTTCTCCTTTGGATTGCTGGAGACAGCCAGGTGAGTCAGTTTGTGTTTTCTGTCAGTAGAAACTCTGTGAAAGCCCTAATGAGGCTGTTGGTGCTGTAAGTGTCCAGCTGCTAAAATACAGATGTTGTCCAACTAAACTGGATTGATCCAGATCCAGAATGGTATTTCCCTGGCAAGGTTTAGCATTCTTAATGCAAAGTGAACCCTCCTAGCAGGGCCTCTTATACTATAGGGTTTGTATTTTAATGAGGTAGATATTTAATCAATTTTAGGGTATACTGGTATCTGCCTTTTGCACATGTTTCAAATAACAATGAAATTTATCCGCAGATGAAGTAATTGAGGCATAGCCCGATTTCAGAAGGGTGCACAGCCCTTTCTGCAGTGTAATTCTAAGAGATTGGGGATCAATCAAAATGTTTTAAAATTAAGAGTTTTCTGCAGCTGGGACACTCCCAAGTTGAGCTACTTTGGTTTCAGTTTATAGCTCAATGTTTTTTCCCCAAGTCAAATGGTTTATTGTACCCAGGATTTTTTAACTGTCACATCTGAAAATGAAAAGTATCTTTAAAAACCCCGATATCCTGTAGAGATCTAAACCCATATTGAGCTGTGTGACCCAAACATACCCTGAACTTTAATGGCAAGATGTTTAAAATTGAAATCCAGGTCCACATTTCACATGAGTTCCTATCCTTGTATGTCAGAATTTGAACACCATATTCAGCTAAAATACCTTGGAATTTGCCTTTGCTTAACTGCTCTCACATGACTTACAGCTCTGGCAATTGTTTATTGCCTCTAAGCATGGTTTTGGTGATTATTTAGAAAATAACTCTTATCTTTGTGGTGGTTCATATCACACCATTTGGTTTATATCTTATCTGTAAAAGTTAAAATATTTGAAATCCAGATATGGATTGTTGGGCCAGAACCATGGCCAGATTTTCACAGGGTTGCTTTACAAATCCTCTTTTGTAATGCATTTTCAAACTTTCTCTGCATTACTAAGTTTTCCTCTGAGGTCTGGTGTCTGATACATTTTCTTGTAGTAACACCACATTTTCCAGACTGGGAACTGTTCATTCTGGGAATACAAGAGGACAACTTTGCCCATCAAGGTCTCATCCAAGACCCATGGAGTACAATGGAGCTATCTCATTGCTTAGCAGGGCTTTATATGTGGTTGAAGAACAGGATAATCAAGTCATCAAGAGTAAAAATTAAGACAAATTGCATTTAACTGTAGTTAAACAGTTCATTTAACTGTGTCTCACAGTGATGTAGGTGGTTTCTGTGCTGGATTCTGAACTTTATAGTTGACATTTTATTTGGAATCTTTCTGCTAACAAAGAGTCTTATCTGACAGAACGTCAAATCTTAAATGCATTGCTCAAATATTCCTAGGTGTGTTTAATGAGAGGATTCCAGGGGGGTTACAGGACTGGATCCTGTAGTATGGATCCTATCACACACGTACAAATGAAACTATATTGAAAGAACTACACTGAGCAGGAAGGCATAGTTTAGTTTTAATGCTATTTTCAATGATTTGGAACAAAACACTCCAAATGTTTCAGTGTTTTTTTGCAAGTTTTTACATGTTTTTTAAATTAAAATCTTCTTTTCCATTTGAAAGAATTTACCTGGCATCCTTCTTATTAATTCAAACTGCTCTGAAACTGTTTCAGTAGGAAAATATTAAAATAAGCCATGTGCCATATTTTTTCAGAATTCCATCTCTTCATAGCCCATTGATGAGTGGAGTCATTAGATGTAGAATGCACATTTTCAAAATTCCTTCAAAAAGTGTTTGTTTGAGGATGATGTGTGAAATTCAGAGATAAATTATAAATTACATCTTTAGATCTTGATTAGCAGTAAGCATAAATATCAGGTTCTGTAATGGGACATAGCAGCTGGCAGCTAGCATGACACTCAGTGCTTATCACTGTTTCTTTCTCTCCCTGGAGTTATTATTTATTTAGTTTTTCTCCCTCACCTGCCTCTTACTCAGCCCACAATGTCCCACACAGGTTACACCAAGAGCAGGTGGGAGCCAGGCTGCCCTGGGGGCTCAGATTCCCTCCCTCTCCCCGCGGTGTTCCTGCACCTTCTCCTGCCTGCTCACAACAGGATTCCTTTTTTGAGCCCTTCTGTGCTGCTAAGGTAGTAAAGAGATGAAATTGGGGCCACTCCTCTCTGGATGCATTCACTAAACCTTCCAGTTCCTGATGCACTGGTGGCTGTACTTTAGAAGGACTTTCCATGAGCAAAATTCTCTTACAGGATATTATTTGCAGGGTAAATTACGGTGTAGTTAAGTAGAGAAAAACTCCAAGCAAACCACAGCAAATTATTTAGCAAAATAAATATTTGGAAAAGTGATCTCAATTGTTCCCTTTTGTGAAGCATTAATGGGGTTATGTGGGGAAGGTGAAAACACATTGTGAAATCTCTTCATCTTTAAAAAGGAAGAGGAGAAGTTTGAAAGAGAAGTTTTCCTCATGTGAAATATCTGACAGCAGCTACTGATCCCATACATGGGGAACACAAGGGTTGGAGATGCAGTGTTTAGAACAGAAGATTCTCTGTGTTTTGGCCTTTCTATCAATCAATGGAAATAGAAGTTTGTGGTTAGAATATGGCTTTAAGTGCATAGATAAGAGCCCAAGTAAATACTAGCACTCCTCCATTCCTGAGGGAAGTTGGTGGCCTGCCCATATAATTTGCTGATAAAGTCCCATCTGTTAAAACAAAGTCCTGCAGCACAAGTAATAAATTTCAGGGAAAGACCATGAGAGGTTATACTTGCATGACAGTCTTTGCAGAGCTTTATTTTAAACCAAAAAAAGCATGTGAAACTGAAATAAAGATTGCAATATTGGCTTTAAGTTAGCTTTACACTTTTGGAAGGCAAATGAGAAATCCTGCTCCGCTTTATTTCCCTGGTAAACAGTGTGGCATGATAAACTGTGAGGAGAATAAAGTCATAAGGAAAACTCTGCTTCACAAATGACATACGTAGAAAAACAGCAGATGTCTGATGAAGTAAAGACCCAACTTATTGCCAAGTCTTTGGAAAACAAAATTAATTTCCTTTCGTCTTTGATAATGATGATGTAATGTAGTTAATAGGAAGAGCCTGCCATGCTCATGGAGTTATTAAAGAAGAAATGTTAGACATGCAGCAGGTCAGAAATATGGGTTTACTTACCAGGGCCTTTTCCATGAGAGTATTTATAGATGTGGAGGAAAAAGAAAGATGATAGTGATGTAGAATATTTCTTTATGTCTTATTTGAAGCATAAGATACATGTAATGAAACAAAACTTGTGAATGTCCTCTTAAGAACTTCAGGATTCTAGTGATCTGTACAAAGGAGAAAATTATTTTTGTTAGACAGCTTTTCCTGCTGAGATATTACTGCAAGGAAATATAATTTTCTAGAATGGAATTAAAAAATAAATTATTTACCCTCTGATTTTCTCTGATAAGAGTTAAACCAAGTAAAGATTGTGGGTGAGTGGACATGGTATTAACTAGTTTAATGTGTTGAAAATATCTCATCTGCCACAGCAACAAAATAGGTTTGGTTTTAACAAAACAGCATAGGAAATAGATGTGATTGTTTATTTGCAATATCCTTTTTTAGTCGCTAGATGTCCCTGCCTGCTGGGAGGAACCAGGGGTGAGGTACCTGGGGAACGAAACAGGTGAAGCTCAAAGCAAGGCTGGGCAGAATCCTTGTGGGTGTGGAATCATGGGTCATTTAGGCTGGAAAAGCCCTCGAAAATCATCGAGTCCAGCTATTAACCCAGCATGTCCAAGGTCACCACTAACCCCTGTCCCCAGGTGTAGGGAGCTGTCATGTTTAGGGATATTTTTGATCTTTGTGTGCACTTAAATGGTAGGAGATATAGTGCTGGAATGTATTTTTACTTGAGATACAGGATAAAAATTAGTTTTGTTCATGAAAACTTTTGAGGAGCTGCTTACTGGAATGGTTGAAGCAATCAAGCTTGGCTTGGCACAGCCTGAGTGACTCAGTCTCCTCCCCAGTGATTAAAAAACACAAAATGCTTTTACTGTAACTATAAAGATGCTATTTAAAATTGGAATTTAATTGCTAAGACATGAGAATAACTACAATGCACATACATATATACACAGACATGTGTGTACATGTGTATATATCTGAGAGACAGATACATACACCCTGCCATCATTGGGGCTGTTTAACAATGTCCATCACAACAACCTCAACAATAAAGATTTGTATCATACAGCAGATTTTACATTATGTGACAGGACTACAAGTAGGCCCTAATTAACTGGAAAGCTAATGTTGAAGAAGATTTGCTTCTATTTCTAAAATTTCTCCCTTCCAGTACAAAAGGCACACATTTTGATGAATGTGACTGCTGAACTCCACCCTGGTGTGAACAGACACGATGCTGGAGTCTCATTCTCATGCAGGTTGTGGAATTGGCTTTTGTCTTTCCAGTAACAACCCGTTTGCTGCAGATGGAAGCCAGGACTCACTTTGTGGAAGGTCAGCTCCAAGGAGAGCTGGGACAGATGTTGTTCCCTTGTCAGGCCAGCTTTGGACTTTAAATATTTGACAGTTGAGTGCAGATCACAAGTACAGAAAGCAGAGGAAAACACTGCAGAAGTGATTGTGGTTTCCAATTAACAAGTGAAAAATAGTGCCAGAGTTGAGTGTAAAATACCAAACATAACTCTCCAGAGAAAAAGCACATGTGACTGAAACAGTTCCCTTCAGCTGAAACGTGGGCATGGGGACTGCTAAACAGCTTTTATTGTAGAGTTTTATTTTTTGCATATATGGCTAAAAGTTTATGGGCATTTATTTAGGCTTTAGTCTGCCCTATTCCCGATTTGACTTGCCACAGGTTGTTGTAAAAATAAAATTATTTTGGGTTTTTTGAATACCTACAAAATTGTTATGGTTATTAAAACACACACAAGCTGATAGACTGCATGTTTATTAAGCTTGGATACTTGTCCCTTTGGAGCCCACCTGCCAGTGAATATTTTGCTCCAAAAGAGTCACTTAAAGTTCAACAAGTTAATTTTGTAGTGGGTAAGTCATGCAGAGATGAGACCTGCAAAAATGCCATCAAAATGTTGAGAGCAATCATCATTTGCTTCTTAAGCTGAGTTTCAGCAGTGAATTTTATTGATGTTACAGACTCAAGGAAGTATCTTGTCCTGGAAAGCTGCTTTCCTGCCCATGGAATTCCCAATCCTTTTAGGAAAAGAAAATCTGAAGGTTCTTTGTCACGTACCTGATGAGTTCAAACCACTCTGTCCACCCACCTCCCCTCCCACAAATACTTTGTGGGTAAAAGAATTCCAAAGAATAATTTCTATTCTGCTGTATTTGTTTAGATTAGGGGACCCAGGGTTATCCAGCTGAACAAGGGTTCTTCAAATAAAATGGATCCTTTGAAATTCTTGCATTTAGTATATATTTGGTCTAATTTCAGCTGGATAACTAATTTTTTTTATTGTGCTAATGGGCTGTTATGCATATGTGGAAGCCATTTGCTGTATGCCCTAGGTGGAAACAGACTCATATTTCATCTCTGAATATTTAACACTTAATAAGGGAACCACCTGCTTTTAAACTTATTCCAACATATTTGAATGGCCTTTGCTGCTCATTGTGAACACCAAGATTGTTTTTGATGTCCTATAATGAAACAAATAACCAAACCAATTGAAGCTCTAAAAAAAAAAAAATTTCTAGCCTCTCTATTTTTCACTAACTCAAAGCACTTTATATTATTATAAATCACTTAGAAGGAGTTCTGTAACTTTAAAAGCCAAGGCTGCACATAGTGAAAGTTTGTCCTTCTCACCATGACACAGTGAAACCACAGAGTGTGGAGTGGGGTGAGGGCAGGTGCTGAGCTCTGCCTGTTCCCTTCAGCCCTCACCAAAGCTGTCTGGAGCATTCCTGTTGAAACCTCAAACCAGGAGAAACGATTCCCTGCATCTGTTCCACTTTGCCCCCAAATTTTGTCATGGCTCATGAACCTGCATCTGGGGAGGATGAAATTGGCAGGGAGGCAACGCGAATGTGGCTGGAAGCCATGTACTTACTCCTCACTTTGAGCTGGCTGCTCAGGACTTCAAACAGCTTGAGAAGTCTCATTTACTGGGATTGGCATGGCTGAGGAACAGGATTAGGTTGGAGTGGTGGTTTATGTGGGGGAAGTGTTACCTTAATTCAGCATTTCCTGTTCCTCTTGGTTTTGCTGTTTGATTTTGATGATGACTGTACAGGACAAGAACATGATTAATACCACATTATCAAGCTCTGAGATGCCAACCTTCTTCAGGCAGTGCCAGCAAGGCTGGAGATTACTGAGCTGAGTTTTCCTTCTGGGAATAGTCATCCACTTGCCATTCCCTTGTACAGTCAGCTGCCAGGTTAACACTCTGTTGGCTGCTTCAGTGCTTCACTTCTGGTGATTATTTGCAAAAACCCTACACTTCTTTCCAGTTTCAAAGCATGGCAGTGCATGGATTGTGTAACTGTGGGAAGAAAAAGGAGGGAGGGCTGCCTTTGCTTTGCCGTTTATTGGATGGGTTGAGTAGTGCATTTTTCCTATGGAAAGGAAGGTTGAAGATGGGCTTGAATAGGAAGATGAAGGTGCTTGTGGTTGGCTTGGGTACAGCAGAAAATGTTCTAGCTCTGTTTCAGGGCAATAATCCTCATTTTAATATCAGCTGTGGCAGTATCCTTGAGACAGAATCTATGGAGGTGGCAGTAGGCTTCTGGACCAGTTTTCTTTAGGCCATTTGGTCCTTTGAAAATAAGGATGAGAACTTCCTTCCAGTCCAGAACTCCCTTTACACCCTTCCAGAACATAAAGAAGACTTATGAAAGAGCTGGAGAGGAACTTTGGACAAGGGCCTGGAGTGACAGGACAAGGGGGGGAACGGCTTCCTATTGACAGAAGGCAGGGTTGGATGGGATACTGGGAAGGAATTATTGGCTGTGAGGATGGTGAGGCCCTGGCACAGCTTGCACAGGGAAGCTGTGGCTGTCCCTGGATCCCTGGAATTGTCCAAAGCCAGGTTGGATGGGGCTTAGAGCAGCCAGGGCTAGTGGAAGGTGTCCCTGCCTGTGGCAGAAGTTTGAAACAAGATGGTATTTAAGGTCCCTTCCAACCCAGACCAGTCTGTGGTTCCATGAATTTAAGACAGCATTTTGTGGATAGCTGGTGTGATAGCAGGGAAACAACCTGCCCACATTGGCTGTGGGAAAGAAGTTGTGCTACAGCCCTTGGTACCATCTGGAGGTTCTTTGTTGCCAAGGCTCCAAGTCCAAATGGGCTACAATGCCATGGCCAGCTGGGAAGTGAGGAGAGCATTTGTGTCTGAGGCTGGGTCACCACGTGGATGTACCACAGCCTTTTGGCTTATCAGAGGTGGTACAAAGTGCTGCTCGCAGATGTTGCTGTGAGAGAGCTCAGTACCAATAGGGAGGGAGAAAGAAACCTTCCAGGACACAGATTCTCCTGATAATGCACGAGCATTGTCCTCACTCTGAAGGAACTGCAACGCTCCTTGGAGCCTTTCCCTCTAGCCACAAGCCTAACCTCTGTCCTGCTGAGCCTTAGCCCTGGCCAGCTCCTGCTCTTCCACGTGCTAATCTTGGCGAGACGCTGGGACAACGGAGTGTCTGTTGTGTTATCCTGGGCTGTAAACAATAGGAGAGCCACGTGTCCTCTCCAGGCTCTGTAATCCAAACAGTGGCGTGAGCACTGAGCACTGCTGGGAGCAGTTCTGTGCATGCGAGGGGGACAAAGGGTGCTCGGCCTGCCAAATATCCCGAGCACAGACCAGGCTCAGACACGTGTGTTGGACAAAAGCACAGCAATAGTGGCAGAAGGATCAGTAAAGCAGCTTGAGTAGTTACAGCCGCTGGTTTTCCTTCTTTTGATGCAGAGAATAGAGAAGAATGTTTTTAGGAGAATGGTTCCCCGTTGGGGGAGCTGGTGGATGTCAGGAAAGGGTGATAGCAGGGAGGGACGGTCAGAGTCATTGATGATGTTAGCAGAAAAAGATTGTTCTTTTGTTCAAACTTCCTCTCTTTGTGTAAAAACTCAGGATTTTTGTGAAGAAAATAATTTCTGTGATCTCAGAGTTTGCTCTCCACTTCTGGACTTAACCAGGGCTTTTGTGAAGCAGATGAGTTATTTCAACTCCTGGGTCATATTGAGCCTTTTTACCCTTAAAATGAAAAAGATTAAAATCTGGTTTTTGTACAGCAGAGGTTACTAAAACAAGGAGAAAACTTGGTTCTTTTCCTGGGTTTTGAAAGAAATCTGATATGTAATATTGAGGAATTTATTTCACCGCTGTTCCTTTCTTTAACCATCTGTAAAATGGGAGTGATACTGGCTCTGTTATGTCAGGTGTCTTTGGACAAACGAGCCAGGGAACAAGCCAGATGCTGATTGTATTGGAGGATCTTTCAAAGCCTGAATCTGACAAATCCTAACTGCACATGGATCTGTCATTTTCCTTTGCTCCCAGTGTCAACCTTGTGCAGAATAATTTGAAGAAGTTCTGGGCTGTGAGGGAGGTGAGGCACAAGTTGCCCAGAGAAACTGTGGCTGCCCCATCCCTGGAGGTGTTCAAGGCCGGGTTGGATGCAACCAGGTCTAGTGAAAGGTGACCCTGCCTGTGGCAGGAGCATGGAATGTAATGAGCTTTAAAGTTCTGTCCAATTCAAATCATTCTGGGATTCTATGAATCTGAAATTCTGTTTTCATAAGAAATATGTACTTCATTGTAAACTTCCAGTGGTGGGCTAAACACAGCTTCACCAGTAAGAGGTTTTTTTCTTGGAAGGATGAAGAATACACAGATTTTATAGCTTTAGCTGCCACTTACTTTAAACAATTAATCCATGTCTGTAACAGGGAACAAATTATTTTGAGCAGCATGACACTTTGCATATTTTTAGTATATTCATCTTCCCAGAGAAGACAGAGCTTGAGCTTTTAAAGCAAGAGCATGCAAAGTGTAGTTGTACTCTTTAACAGTTCTCCTGTGCCCTGGTTTCATGCCGAATTATCACCTCCCTCTTTCTTTTGTGGGTCACAAGGAAAGCTCAAAGCAATCCTCACACTGGGACTGGAAGTGTGCGGGATCAGCAGGCAGTGCCTTGCCCTCCTGTGGATACAGCACAGAGCAAAACAGGTGAACTGGTGCCTGCTACTTGCCTTTGCTTGCTGGCAGGATTCCTCACAAATCCTATGTCCAGCAAGATTTAATTAGATTCCAAATCCAGTTAGATGTGATGCATCTCAAGACATAGTTCACACGTATTGTCCTTCCTCTGCTGTGTCTTCCACTGCATCCTGTGAACACCGTAGGAGAGAGCCCTTAGTGATGTGCTGCTAATGCTGTGTGTGTGTTACACAGGCTCTTGGTGCAGGAATGCTGACACAAACAAAAAGGAGATAACTTGGAAATTCTATTGCTCCATTTATGTTATTATTGTAGTTAATGGTCTGTCAGCATTTCCATTATAAATCCCTATTTTCAGGGTTTTATAACTCAGCCGTAAAAATTCTCTCCAGGCTGAATTTGGCATGTGTGTTTTCAGCCTGAGAGCACATGTGTTGTTTTTTTTTTAACAAGTTTTTTTTAAAAAATAGAACTGCATTCACAATTTTTAAGATATAGAATTGCCAGAGAAAAAAAACCCACCAACAAAAAATAGGTGATTGGTTGCAGATGCTTTCTTTGCACTCATATAACTCAAAAATTGCTGAGTTATTTCAGCTGTAATTGTGGGTATGTGTAAGGTTAAAATGGTGGATTTAGTACTATTCCTTTCTTTCTGGTGTTGGTATTTGACAAGCAAATAGAAAACAGACCCTGATACTGTACACAGCACGTCTGAGCTGACCCAGTGTAAACTGACCTCCCAAACCTGCCCCTGCTCCCCTCACCAAGGCCACATTGCTCCAGTGTCAGCTAGGGTGGGGGTGCTGCAAAAGGAGAGTGAGGACCCCAGTTTAGATCTTGCTGGGTTTCTTTGCCTTTATTCCATCACTTCCAAGAGGTATGTGCTGGTCTGTGGCTCAGAATCCAGAATCTCCCTCAGCCAGGTGGTGTTAGGAATAAAGAGCTACAATAGACACATGTTCCACACTCTGAGGCCCAGCTTTGTCCACCTTGTTTACAGAGGGCCTGCCCTGTGTCTGAAATCACCCCAGAGAAGTTTACACAAAGATGAGTGTAAACCACATGTTTTACACTGAAGCATCTGAAAAGAAAAGAAACAAGAGGAAAGACCAAAAGATTATGTCTGAATTCTTTGCTGTCTGCACACACAGATTTTCCTTCTGTTCTCTCCACAGTACCTGTGGTTCTTCACTTGTGTTCATTCACCATGGCTGGAACAGAAAAGGGTGATCAGCATCCAGAGACTTCTTATTTTAGAATCTCCAGTTTTCCTAATTACCCAAATGAATTGATTACTTCAAGAACTGACTCTAAGAGCAGGCTGCAATAGAGTTCATAGATTTTTAATTTCTCTTGCATGTAGGGTGCTTTCTGCATAACATTTGACTGTGCATAAAGCCATCTCATGTCTCCCAAGAATGAACAGTTCCTTACATGCTAAGAGAAAGTGTGTAATACTTGTAGCAATTCCATGCCATGGTGATTCCTGCCATTACTGTGCTTTGGCACTGTAAACCAGTGGTGTCTATAAAAGTGTGTTAAATAATGATTATGGAAATTTATAATCTGCTTTTTTTTCTTTTTTTTATCTTATCAGATAAATCTTTTTGTAAGTATTCAATTCTTTACATTTTTGCTATCCATATTGAATTTTCTCTGTGATGTTTTTAACATCCTGTGATATATAACATCCCATCATATCTTAAACATTCCTTTACATCAGTATGAAAGGTCATGTACTTGGACTGTTTTTCATTTCACGAACATCTGGGCTTATGAGATTAACAGAACAGTATAGCATTGCCTTCTTTTTGGTCTCTTTTATTAATAACTTGTGAATAACACTTGTCTTCTACCATGTGGATTATACTTCTGTTGGGGTAATTTCCTCACTGTAGTAATGGCTGCTAGTTAACCCCTTACTCACAACTGCTGCTGCTACCAGCTCAGATGTATTTCTTTTTATGTTCAGATGTACAGTCCTGTATGTTTCCATGGGGTGGGAACAGGTCATTTCCCTAAACACAGGCATCTCTCACCATTTCCACACAAGGAATCCCACCTGGGCTCCAGCTGTCACTCTGGAGAAGGCCTGGGGCTCCTCTAGGTCCTCTGGTGTCTCCCCCATCCTGTGCAGATGTCCCTGAGGCTGAAGGTGTGTTCAGTGTGTTCTGTGGTGGGTTCTGTGTTTATGTCAGAAACTTAATTTTGTATCTGTGGTGTTCACAGTCAGGAATTGGGGTCCTCCAGCAGTGCAATGGGATGGCCACATGATTTAATGGTGAGGGACTTTAGACAAGGGCCTGGAGGGACAGGACAAGAGGGGAATGGCTTCCTAGTGACAGAAGGCAGGGTTAGATGAGATATTGGGAAGGAATTCCTGGCTGGGAGGTGGGGAAGCCCTGGCACAGGGTGCCCAGAGCAGCTGTGGCTGCCCCTGGATCCCTTGAAGTGTTCCAGGTCAGCTTGGACACGGCTTGGAGCAGCCTGGGACAGTGGAAAGTGTCCCAGGGAAATAGGAATGGAACTGGATGATCTTTAAGGTTGTTTCCTACCCAAACCAATCTGTGATCCTGTAATTTCTCATTAACAAAACCATGGAACAGGAATGAGAGTAATTTTAAATGGGTGACAGTAAAGATTTTACCTGACTGTGTTGGCTTTATATTCTGCAAAGAGCACACAGCCAGTCATAAGGGACATGAGAGGTGATCTGAAATCATCTAAAAGGCCATATGGTTTTGTTTGAAAGGGGCCATAAAGACCATCTCATCATTAATAAAATCTTTTACTCGAGTTTAATTGTCAGAAGTATGGAGGAATTGGTTCTGCACCTGAAAACAGAAAAACATTTAACCTGGAGACCAAAAGTCTCCATAGTGTGTCACCAGTCTTTTAATCCCTTATTTCTTTTCTCTTTTCTTTTCTTTTCTTTTCTTTTCTTTTCTTTTCTTTTCTTTTCTTTTCTTTTCTTTTCTTTTCTTTTCTTTTCTTTTCTTTTCTTTTCTTTTCTTTTCTTTTCTTTTCTTTTCTTTTCTTTTCTTTTCTTTTCTTTTCTTTTCTTTTCTTTTCTTTTCTTTTCTTTCCGTGTATTTATTGTATGTTTGTGACTATTTTGTATCTTCCATAGCAATTCCATGAGGTTTGGCCACAAGATGGCATCTGATTTCATAACCTTTTAAAATATCACTTTTTTTTTTCTTCCTTGATGGAGTAATGCCCAGTTTTCCTGCAGCAAATTATAACCTACTTTCCTTCTGCCTTAGGGAATGCCTTCAGGGGAAAATGCAGTAGGATTTTCCATGGCAGTCTTGGTTGGAATCACCAGCAGAGATGATGGGTGACAGTTGCTGTGAATCCTCTGCTCAGGAACCCCAATTCTCCACCCTTCCAGGGTGTAACTGCTGCCTCTGTCATGATTGTTGCATGGTAAATGAGAACTAACACAAAAACTTCAGCTCATTTCATTTGTGAAATGATCCAGAGTCCCTCAAAGCTGTTGAACAAACTCTCACTGACATAGAGGAAACTTTGCCTGAGCCTCTGCTTACAGAAAAACATCTTACAATTTTTAAATTCTAACTAAGCTGCCCAAAGTTAGGGGTTATGTGTTTCCTCTTTTCTGCTTCAGAACATCTCCCATGTCCCTGCATTTGGGGAATGAGGAACAAACAGATTTGAAGGATGAACAGCCAGCTCTTCTGAGCAGACTGGGAATTCTGCCTCTGCAGTGGCAGGAGAAATGGGTAACTGGGATTTATCAGGGGATCAGACCTACAGCAAATTTCAAGAGTTGGTTCCTGGAATGAGAGTTGGATTAAGTAGTATCTTAATGTGCAAAGGGAGATGTAAATTATGCAAAAATTATTCAAATGGATTTAGTTTAACTGTGAAAACCAGTGATTCAAGACAGCTAAACACAATTTAGATAACATTCTGTTTGGAAACTAACTGGATGATGTGAAAGGCCCCATTTTACCTTTTTCTCAGGAAATTCAGCAAATAACAAAATTGAGGATTGCTCTGGAATATTTTATCACAGCTCACCTTCCAATGAGACTTAGAGAAGGCAAAAAGTGAGAACCATAAAGTTCTGGGTGACTTTTGCAGGTGTTTATTTGTTGCAACCCTGGCTCAGAAGCTCCACACCCCTTTGATTGCTGGAAGCTGGTGGGGTTCAGACTGAGCTGTGCTATGTTTGGCCTGTGTCCTGCATTCACAGAATCCCAGAATGGTTTGGGTTGGAAGGGACCTTAAAGCCCATCTCACTCCAGCCCCTGCTGTGCACAGGGACACCTTCCACTAGACCAAGTAATTCAGAGCCCCATCCAGCCTGATCTTGAACACTTCAGGGATGGGGAGTCCTCAACCTCTCTGAGCACATTCTTCCTTCAATATCTGCTACTCTCTCCCCTCTTCCCTCCCAGGGACAAGGGTGAGCTCAGTAGATTTTGGATCTGACATAGTGGGCAGTTTCTGTGCTCTTCCTTGAGCTGCTTTGGCTTTAATCCTAATTGATGTCATTGATGCTGATTTGGGGTTTGGAAACAAAGATTTCCATTCAGAGCCACACAGTCCATATCCTCTCCACTGGACAGCCACAGAAACCATTTCCTCTCTGTTTTGCAACAGATTATTGAAATAGGAACTGTAGCACCTGTGTCCTTGGCTGATCAAACCAAGCAATACTAGAAGGTGCCAAATGAACTTTAATTTTTTTAAAATAACAACTCAGTAGGATTGTTCTGGTCCAGCTGAAGAGAGAAGCTTCAGGAACATTGCAGAACCAAGTGTCTTCCACAGCTGGCCAGGAAGGACTGTAAGGACTCTTCACAAATTACAGACTACAAGGTAAGAACCTCTGTGCTGGGCTGGGAGAGCACGAAGGAATTTCAGAGATGGGTGGAACTACCCAGGGAAGGTGAGACTGTGGGTAATAGTTTGTCCTCATGTTGCTGCTGAACAGATAAATCAAGAAAAAGTGGAGGTTTATCTATGCAGTCTGGTAACCCTGTATAAAGTGTAGAAAAAAAAGGTAAATGATTCATAGAATCATGGACTTGTTAAGGTTGGAAAAACCTTTAAGGTTATCAAGTCCAACCTTCAACTCAGCACCACCACCATGTTCACCACTAAACCATTTCCTCAAAGTGCTCACAAAGGAAAGGTGAGCACCAGGCAAAGTGATTAATGCCTGAAGCAGTGAAAAGCATTTTTAAACAAGAAGTTTGGCAAGGAATGGAACAATTAATCATGGTCCCTGTGTTGGTGTGTGCCATTGGATTTTCTGAATGAAGTGTTTGGGGCAGTGCTAAAGCCTCTTTGCCCTGTGGATTCCTGGTGCCTGGTGAGGGCTGAGCTTGTCCCACAGGTTTTTCTCAGTGGTGGGACACTCCCAAGCTCTCGTAGAAGAGGTATCTTCTTTTAAAACATTCAGTGACTTTAATTTCTCTGAAACCTTTTCCTCTCAGCCCAGGCACTAATGACTGAAATGTACATGTGAGGATGTTTGTGGAGAGGACAGACTCTGTATGATCAGAAAGCTGAGTTAAACCCTCTTTTTTAAAAGGACATTTTAATACAGGCTCTGTTAACTTCATTAAATATCTCTGCTGATACTTACCCTGCCATCTTAGAGACTTTTCTTTATCCCTATTGCATTGCACAGAAGCAAGGAAGGGTTGATGTCTTATTTTTCACTGGAACCACTGGAAATTTTAACTGATAGGACCAAGCTATTTAGGTGTGTAATTCTGAGCAGTAACTTAAGGCTCTGTAAAAGTAGTCCCCTGAAGGATCTGGATCCAAACAATTTGCTCGAGATCACATTGAAATTGTGTATCAGAGTGTGAGTCTTGACTTCCCTGCCCCTGGACACCCTTTTCTTGCTGGAGACAGATACTGCCCTGCACAGCAGGTGGGGTGGAAAGGATGTAGGAGCCAACCTGCTGCAGCTGCTCTCCTGCCCTGTCACAGCCACCCCAGCTGTCCCAATAAGGTCCTTGTGGATGTCCCATGCCAAGCTAACAAAGCAGGGCTATTTTAAAGGGTGTAAGTAGCAGACCTTTGCTAATTCTGCCTGCTATCCAGTGCTTCCATGAGCAATTTTCCTAGGAAGCTGACAGGACTGAAGGCTGTCCCATTTTCCACAGGTATTGCTGGATCCAGGAGAGGATGTTTGCAGAGTCTGTAACTTTGCACATTTCCATTCTGCCTGAGCCTCCCTTCAGCTCTCTGCGGTTGAGAAGTCAAGAAAAAGCTGCTGTTGGCAGAATTCACTCCTGTGCTGAGATTTGGCCTGAGGAGCTCAAGGGTGTGTTTGGGTGAGGTTTGCTTCAGGTAATTATTTGCCTCTTGGTGCACTTGGTGGTACCAAAGCTCTGTGTGAATGTAAAGAGTGGATTTTCAAAGAGCTTACAGCTAGTCTAGAGAATATTCCAGCTAACAATTTATTTTTAAAAGAACTGACTCTCTTAGTGAGAGGAGCTGTCTTTGTTTGGCATGGAGGAGTTTCAAACTCTTCCACTCCAGGTCTTAAGGAAAGAGATGACTGCAACACTGAGGAGCTAAGGACAGCTATCCACTGACACCTCCATTTTCAGCTTTCCACATCTGGTTAAGTGCATTATGGCATTTGTGCTTTTACATATGAATCATTAGCTCTTGGCCGTGGCCTGTAGGAAAAAGAGACAGCAATTTTCATGTGCCTGTCCATATTCTTGTATAGAAAGGGGATAATATTTTTCTAAAATACACAGTGTGAATGCTGCTGTTACTTCTCTCATCTAAGTATCTCCAAGGTCTCTGCAAATTGTAATCAAACCAGCTGTATGATGAGACAATTCAGGGAATAAGGAGAAATATCACATCAGCTTCTATTTCTTTTATGAATCCAGAGAGAAACACATATTCCTTTCCTGCTAAGCAATGGGAAATTCCTGTTTTATTCGGATGCACTTGAAATGTGAAGTGGGACTACTGTTTATCCATACTCTTGCTTTTCTGCTAATGTGCTCAAAATGGGGTTTACTTAGAAAATGTGCTTTCTTCAGCAGAACTGGAGTCTTCATCTAAACAGCCTTTCCCAATCTAAGCAGGATAGTAAGTGGAAACGGAGGTTATTCCTCTATTAATCTCCCGTGTGGCTCAGTAAAAGCTCTGGCAACTTCTTGTGTGACTTTCCTGTGTCAAATGGGAAAAATTTTTATACTTTCTGTTCCTCACTTCTGTACTTCAGTCCCAAGCCCAAATTTCCTTTGCTGTCAGCTGCCGCCTTTGTTCCCTTTGAAGCACCATCATGAAACCTGGGGAGATTTGAGCTGCATTTTGTGCTTTGTTGTCTCACCTGCTCCAGTTCCGACAGCTTGGAACTGGTGAGCAAGGCAGAGCAGCAGCTTTCTGGAAAGGCTCAGACTGGGGAAACCTCTGGTAGCTCCTTGGCAAAGCCACATATCCCCAGTGTCTGAGTGACTTCCAGGCACTCCTGAGGTTCTCTGAGAGTGCTCCAGTGATCCTGGTTGGCTGCCCATCAGGCTTGCTGTGACAGCAACACTTTCTGCCATCTCTCCTTTATCCAGAAAGCCACCCCAAAACAGCTGCTGCAGAAAACTGTAGCTTTTTTTTTTTTCTGTAGCTTTTATGAAGACAGAGTAAATCTTACTCCTTTATAAGAAAAAGAGGCTTTTTGGGTGTCAGAGAGGAGTTTAAAATGTGGGATAGAACTGTGTCTCAGTTATGAGTCTATTCAAGGGATGGGAACACGCTCTATTTCTAGAAGGAGCATTTTCCACTGAACCTGTGATTCCATAGCAGCTTAAGCCAAAATAAATCAGTGTGCTGTGGTCTAGTGCTACCCCTAACCTCCATTTGCACATTCCCACTCCCATCTCCTTCCCTCTCTGTTCTGAGCCTGCAGCTGTGCATGGGGCAGGGCTGCTCCCTACATGCAGGGGGGTTTCCCAGGGTGGCAGGAGGGCAGGGCAGAGGTGCTGTGTTTCTGTAACACCCAAAAGCTAAGTCACCACCTGGCCAAAAATTCTGGGAACTTGTGGCCTGCCCTAATCAAATCCACATGTCCAAACAGGAAGCCACTCAGTGCTGTTCTGCAGTTCCATGGGCAGCCTGGAATGGAGAGTGGGGAAGATGCTGTGGAGTATTTTTCCTGGTTCTCCCACTAATTTATGCTCTTTCTGACCTTTGGTAAAACAATTTAATTTGCAGATGTCTAAACTGTACAATGGGGCTATCAATACATTTCATCCCAAAGGAAACTTGCTCAGTGACACCCTGAGAGCCAAGACATCTGAGATCCCTGGACAGAAATGCTTCTGTATTGCTATAATTATGATTTTATTTATTATTGCATGTTTGTAAACATGGGGCAAGAAGTCTGAGAAAATACCATGAATCAAGGAAAAATGTCCAAAGGAAATATATTTTTTGGACATTGCTTTCACTCTGGAGTTTGTAAATATTAGAGTCCATATTAGAAAAATTATTTTTATGCACTCTGTTGTCACTGAAACTGCTGGAAAAACAGAGTGACATCTTGTCTCCATGTAGAAATATTGAGATCAAAATAAAAAATGGCTTATAATTATTTCCACCTTGATTCTTTTTTTCAGGAAGAAAAAAAAAAGAATGTTACAGGGAACCCAGAGCATTACCCTGCCTGGGCTGTGCTGCACAGGGCTAATTCAAAACTCAATCACAGAATCATGGAATGATTTGGATTGGAAGGGACATTAAAGATCATCTTCTTCTTACCCAAGGTCCTCAAGATCCAGTAGAGAAGAATAAAGTAAGGGGAGCTCAGCCAAGCACCTCTGCTGGTCCCAACTGTTGGAATTTTCAGAGTCTAAACTCAAGTCTTGGCTTTGTGACCCTCATGAGAAAGGTGGAACAGGTTACCAAGAATGGAAACACTCAAAAAAATGGTTTTGCTTCCTGTTTAAATGTTTCTGCTCTGCACATGTGCAGCCAGGGTGTTTCCATGGGCAGCACTGCTGGAAGTCTGCTTCCTCCTCCTGCATCTGGGCTGACAGTCAGGAGTGAATGCGGGAGACCAGGCTGACAAAGAGCTGAGTATTATCCTGAGGATAAATGAGTTAACCCATCACTGCAAACACTGTGCTGGCGGATTTTAGTGCAATTAGCTCCACAAATACCAAGACATGCAGTCTGCAACCAGACTAAAAGGTCTCCTAAACAATTAGGGGACCACGGCCCCATGGACCCCTGTCATGCACATTAATGTCACTGGCCTTAGCAAGGGGGGTGTGTGTGCTTTGATGCCAGGGGAATCCAGGGTTTGACGGCCCCATAAACTTCATCCCATTTTTGGTCCCACGACTCAGTGGCATTTTATTTACTGCACCTAATAACATTTAGTCAATAAACACGTACAGGTTGGAGAGAAGGTCTAGTGTGAGCTTAATTACCTCAACTCTCTGCCTTCTCTTTTGTTATGTACATCATGGATACTTGACAGCATTAACATTCCTGGAATTGTATCTGCCATCCTTTGTAAAAGGATTGAATACTACGCATTAGTTCGGGCTCGTGGGGCATTTGTGTCTCCAACAACAGCTTAATTATGGACATTGTTTACTAATCAGTATTAAATTGACAGACTATGAGGGCTAATCTGGAGATTAACACAATAGCTTGTTTTCATTTTGTTCTTCTAGCAGTTTATTGAATGCAAGATTTAAAACAAGACCCTTTTGTGAGCTTTACCTTCCCCATCACTGCTGTGTGAGTGGAAAGATCTGTGCATTTCCTTTCTGTAACTTTAGAGTTTGGGTACAAACATTTTGCTCAATATCTAAGAACAACCATAAAAATGTATTTGTTGTATTGGATGTAAAAGCAATACAAGGTGTCCTTTCTGTAGGATCAGCAGCTCACAAATCTTTAGGCTCATTTTAAGCCTCCTGTTTGTTCTGTTTCACAAACTACACAGAGTATCATCACTCAAACAAATGCCAACAGAGCCCAGGCCCCAAGGAGTAATTTGTGTAGTGAGAAGATCTGATGTCACTGTGTGCAAAGTCATTCAGTGAAAGCTGTGGGCACCTCTGAGCCATCTGTTTTGCACATACAAATTATGGAATTCCCTGATAATTCTGATTTCCCTGTGAAGAATTTCCATTATTGGCCATGAAGGCTGCCCAGAGCTGAGTTTGTTCTGCACAGGCAGGTGCCTGTCTGATCATGAGGAATATGAGGGTTTGTTCAGGCAAGGACACACATGTGAGAGTGTCTTACGCACGTTGTGTGTCTGCTCTTGTCTGGCTGCAGCACTGGTGATTTACAGCCATGACACTGATCTGACATGTCAAGTTTCCAAAATATTCACATCTGCATCCCACTCGGGTTCTCCAAGCTGCTGAGAACACCTTGGGTTTTTTAGTCTGGGAAACTTTGTTTCTTGCAAGATTACTTATCTGACTGAGTATAAATGAATGAAAACTGACTTAGTAATAATGAGAGAATCTTTTTCAAGACTCTTTCTTTCTCCAAGAGCAATGTAGAGCGGAAGAAAATGATGCCACACTGCACTCCACAACACCAGTGATGGTGATAGAGTGGATAAAACAACCAGGAACAGGAGGAAAAGGGCTGTTACTTCCCTCTGTCCCACACATGGCAATTCCCCTATACAAGGTTTAATGACTCCAAATTACATTATAGAGCAACAGTCATTTAACTCGTGGCAAAAAATATGACAAATCCAAGAAAAAAACTGACAAATATTTCTGAACAGCCCAGCAGAGTGTCTCCAAAGTCAGAGCTCTTCCTGTCCATGCACTCCTCATGCTGGAAGTAATTAGTATAAAAACCCTAATCTTTTTTTGCATCCGAGCCACGCGGTATAATCCTGCCTTTCAGAAGGATAAGTCAGTATTTCTGAGCTCACTTGGATTTAATGTAAACAATAAAGGGCTAATTCAATAAAATGGCTTTGACCCATCAAAATCTACTTTCAGGAGCTGTACTGTGGGCTTGGAGCCCACATGGGGTGTTGTGCATGCAGGAGTCTTCAAACCTGCCTCTTCGGAGAATAGCTGAGAGTGCAGATGGACCAGCCCTATGGAGAGACATTTGCTAGAGATTTTGCACCTTGCTTTTTGGATCATTCTTAAAGGATTTGCTTGACAAATACAATATGAAACTTTTCTGATTTATTCACAAGTCTTGGGGAAAACAAAACAAGAAAAAAGTAACTGCTTTTCCCCCCCATTTTGAAGTTTTTGATTTTAAGCTTCTTCAGAGGATTTAGTTTTCAGGAAACTTTGAAGATTTCTACTGTCTGTCTCCTAAAAAAAAAAATCACAAGAATTATGTTAAAAATTAAGGCATTCAAATGTATTTGTTGGTTTCTGAAAATTGAAGCTAGAGGTCTCCAAACATTTCAGCTCACAGCCTCTGACAAGTTTCTCAAAAGAAGTGTAGGCTCTTGCACAGTGAGCTTGGCAAATAGGGCCTTTTATAGTTGTGCTGCTGACTCCTGAAAATTCTGTTAATCACAGGTTGTAAGTGGTGTAAATGATTGGTTATTGTAGCACAGGCAGGTTTTATTTACATTTCACTTTTGCTCTTTGCTGCTTAACTCAAGGTGTTGGGAGTGTCCCTGCCCATGGCAAGGGATTGGAACTAGATGGATTTTAAAGTCCCTTCCAATCCAAACCATTCTGGGATTATATGATTATGTGGTTGTTCTTTTACACAGGAGCAGGAGGGTTTTACAAACTGATTCATATTGACTTCACAGCTGTGAATATAAATACATATACCAGGTATTTTAACTATTATGCACACAGGTTAACACTCTGCTCCCTGGCTCCACCTTTTTTGCAGTTGCTTATATTCAGTCCTTTTTAAGCAATAATTTTGAAAGGGTGGGCACTCAAATGTTTTCCTGGGACTCTTGGGAAGCTGATAAAGTTGGCCAGTTAATCCAATAAATCTAAGTCTGTTGCATCAGACCACATCAGTCAGATCAGTTTACACTCTGTCTTTTACAGCAGGTCTTTGTTTATTTTCTTAAAGAAGTACCTGCTACCTGTACATGTGCTCTCTGGGCAGGAGGGACCACCCCACTGATCATCTGTTTCCAAGCCCTGTTTCTGGAGGCCGTGGAATGTTTTTTGGAAGCTGGATTGAAGTGTTGAATTACAACAGTATCTGGTCTTTCTTAAAGGCTAAAAAGAACAAAGTCAGCCAAATTCTGTACTAATGTGTTCCAATATTTAATAATGGTTATTACAAAGAAATTACTTTTTGTTTTAGAGTTGAATTCACCTGTCTCCATGCAGCCACTGGATTTTGTTACACTTCCATTAGATCAAGAAGTTTCTGGCTCTCAGGCCACTTCTCCATGCATTAAGCTCAACAGACTGAACTCCTTAAGGCTCTTACTATAAGCTTTCCTTTCCAAGATCTGAATATTTTTTGGAGCCCTTCTTTGAATACTTGAGGAGTATTCCAACCTCCTTCAAAGCATGAGCATCAGAACCAAGCAGCTGCTCTAAGAGATGTCTAATAGATGTGTACAGAGGCAGTGTTGCATTTGTTTTTATTTCACAGATGTCTTATGATCAAATGAACTATTGTTTTTTGCCACAGCATCTCAGACATTTGTGTCTGCCCATTTTCCCTTGAAGCCTTACTGCTTTCCAAGTCTCTCTCCCATCTGCTGGCAAAACCCACATGTTTTATTTCAATATATATTAAAATATATGGCCAAGTCACCCATCCATGGTAATACAGTTTTTCTTTCTATCCATTGCAGACAGGGGCTTGAAAGTGGCTTTTCTCACACCCTGATGACAACTGGATGCACATTACTGTTCCTTAGACCTTTAGAAGCATTCAGGCTTGTTTGTTTCTGTACAGTCTCTGACAACCTAACAGGTAAGTGTCTGCAAAAACCCAAATTCTCTCTGGCTCCTTCTTTCCTTGCCAAAGGAGATGTAACCACTGGTTAAGTGACTTATCCCCAAGTTTCAACTGTATAATTCTTTCTTCTTCAGGGAGTGAAGGAAGGAAAGGGAAGTTTCTAATGCCTCCTTTTTGCTACTTTTGCTATAGAAGATAGAGGTTTTTAAACTTAGTCTCTCTCAAACCACAACACCTTAAAATGCCTTTAGACATTGTCTGCTAGGCCTTGCTGTGCCTGTTGAAGATACGATTACCTCAGCTATTCTTTACCACTGGCACAAAGATTCCTTCTTCCCAGCTTGCCAAAAATGAGCCAGATTAAATCAGACTGTGTGTCCAAACAGTTTTAATTTCTCTAAAGCAGAACAGCCTCAGCAACACTCTCACCTCTGCTTCTCCTTCTCCTGCCTTCCCACAGACTTTAGTTGCCATCAGACTGTGCAGTGAGGCAGCTTGGAGAAGGCAAACCCATGAATAATTACTCACTTTTTGTGAGGATTAAGCTACAACCACATTTGGTTTCTTTTATAATGCAGGGAGAAATCTCTAGAGAGTAATCCAGACCACCTAAATTCTGATTTTCTTCCTCTCTTTTTAGGAAAGCCAAGGGTAAAGTTATATGATACAGTTGAGCTGACCTAACATCTTGCCCTGCTGTTGAAAGAGGCAGTTCTGCTCCTCCCCACTTCTCACTCCACAGTATCATGATTATCCCATTCTCAACCTCCATTTACTCAGTTTGGTAAGAGATTCCCAGCCCATCTTCCAGGAGGTTGTTAACCCCAGTGTGAGACACAAAAAAAACCTCTGTTCTCTGTAAAAGTTGTTGTACTGTGCAACAAAACCAGTTTTCCCCTCCTTCACTGCTTCCTTAATGAGCTAAACTTTCACTTACAGTTCTTGGCCTTGCTTGGGAAGTTTTCTGAGAGTTCCTTTATGAACCCTTTTCTGCAGTCTGTCAGGAGCTCTGGGATGGTGTCTGGTGTAATATCATGGATATCAGTGGATTCTACTCAAAGAAGTGCAGCTGGACTTGATGATGTTAGAGGTCTTTTCCTTAATGATTTTGGAATGCTATAGCCCTTCCTGAACTTGGAATCTTCCATCTTCATTGTAATAATATGTTGCCTTCATTCCTGGAAAACTACTGATTTTCTTTTGTGCTGTCTTCTGTCTCTTGCAGATCATCCTGATCAGTTTCCTTTATGGGGTTCTCAGGCAGGACTGAGAAATTTAGGGTTATTCTGACCCCTGAAGTCTGCCTGGTTTGAGCCAGTGGCAATTTTCAAGCAGTTCCTCCCGCTCATTCTTGCAAGACAATCTTTTCATATGTCTGCAGTGTCAGGTA
The DNA here is from genome assembly GCA_039654755.1 of Calcarius lapponicus. Lineage (NCBI taxonomy): Eukaryota > Metazoa > Chordata > Aves > Passeriformes > Fringillidae > Calcarius > Calcarius lapponicus. The sequence continues at coordinate 59,235,334 of CM077468.1, read as the reverse complement.
TAATTAAATACACCCAAGGATAAAGATTTTGGGCTTCCTCCTTGCTCTGACATGTTTTCAGTCATCTTTTGTTTCCTTATCTGTGCTTTTTATGTGATTCCTCTGGGACAGAGTGCAGGAGGCCCTGTGCAGTGATTTGGACCTATCAGTTGTGGAAAGATGCTTCTCTCAGCCACAGATTTTCTCCTCCACCTGAGACATTACTTTGTACTTCATAAAGGCAAACCCATGTCTCTTTTGAAGGAGAAATCAAAATTTGGACATCCAATGTAGTAGCATAAGTTGATGATCCTCTGTCCATCTGTGTTGCTGATGGGAAACTCTGCAAAGCAAAGACTCGAGCTCAGCTCTGGGGATATTCTGGGAATCCCAGAAATTCCATGGGCAGACACTTGCCTTTCACTATCTGTACTCCCTCAGTGCCATCCCCTGGCAAAGGGCTGAAAATAAGCTTAGAAAATAACAGTCTGAGCCTACAGCACATCGTTGTACCTGATCCCAGCTACTCAAGAATCCCAAAATCACACAAATCCCAAAAGACCCTGAGGGTGAGCTTTGCACAGTCTCCAAAGGTGATCCTGCTGCAGGGACATCAGGGAATTGCCAAGTCACACCAGGACCCCTCAGCTGTCCCTGTCTGTGTGTCACTCACTGTTCACCATGAGGAGTCAGGGGTTGATAACTTTGTTTCAGGCCGCTGTTCCTTTATTTCCTGCTTTTCTCAAAGCTCTCTCTGTACTCAGATGAAGCTAAACTTGTTAAAATTACTTCCAGTCATACAGATGCAAATGTCCATTCAGCTTTTTATTGGATTTTCCCATCTATAACTCCACCTTTTCCTTGAGCAAAGGAAGCAGGGAGGGAGGAAAGGAGCTGCCCTGTGTTAATTAGAGACTGCTTTCCCCAGTGACAGACTATCACTAATTACAACACATCAGTGACCCCCCACTTGCCTCAGTGGTGCTGCTTAGTGAGCTAATGAGGGGGAGAGGAGGAGCTGCAGCAAGAGGCTGTCCAGAGTGGTTTCAAGTGGTGTAGGGAGTGTTTAACTTCGCTCTAAAATGGAGTTTGGGGTTTGCAACAGCAATACTGATATGGTCTTGTGACTTGATACTAAAGATGTTACTATTGCTTCAATTAATGAATAAACTTCGCAGCACATGCTTGTCTTTCTGAGTGGAAGGAGATTTGTCCCCACTCCTTGTTTGTGTGCAGATGACCTGCTCCACCTCATTAGCTCTGCAGTGCTAGTTGGTGTGCTGGGAAGGATGATCCTGAAAGATCCACCCATCTGAAAGGGATGAAGAGCGGCAGCCCGGACAAAGCTGCCATCCCTGCTTCCCCCACGGGAATTGATTCCGTCGGGGCACAGGAACAGGGATGCAAAGCAGTAAAAAGCTCCCATTTCCCTTGGGAAACGAATGAGAATGTTCCTGCTCTGATTTTTTTAAATCATGCACATGCATTTAATATTAAACCATATTCTATAATCAACAGTCCAGGTCCTGATTTGAGTTAAATAGTCCTCGGCTGGGGAGCTGACCTTCCCATTCCTGTGGCATTTGAAACTGCCAGCTGCTGAGTTATTTTAGGTGTTTTTTCAAGAACACAATGCACAGCTAGATCTGATGATCAGCCCCTGAAGGAAGTGTTGTCCCCTTTAGTTTTGTACAATTATAAATTTAAAAGACTTTTCATCCTTAAAAAAGCTCCTCTGTAGCTGGATGAAAAATAACCCTTTCCTCCCGAAAGGCAATATAAATAGCAAAATAACCAGTCAACTAAAATAGTAAATTTACATTTTTCAGAATTCTCTAATTCACTTCAGCTCTCAAAACCTGGTATTTAAAAAAGGTGTTACTACAATTCAAAACAATTCAGTGAATTTTTGCCAGATGATGTGGTTTAAACAGTATACCTTATCTCTTCTGACACTAGTGAGATTTGACTATTTAGTCAAAGGCACTACAATATTTTGCTGAACAGGGATGTAATAAAATATGTCATTAAATTAAAAATATTCCTAAGAGCCTAAATTAGTTAAATATCAGTATCTGCTAGGCTCAGTACCATTAAAAGGGAGAAACACATTTAGGAGAGACTCAGAGAATGAAATTCAGGGCAAAATGAACTTTTCTTGTCTGTAAAGCAGTTGTTGAAGTCTCAGGAAGAGAGATTTGTACTGGGAATACTGTTGGCATAGTGATAACCATCAAACTGAATGGACTCTTGGAAAGAACAACACTTGATAACAGCTGTGTTTGCATTAAACATTTTTAGAGTTCAGTTCAGAGCAGTTTTGCACCATATATGTAGAATTTTTATGCAGAATTTGCATACAGAAAGCATGGAATGCTCTTTACTGGGTAAATTATTTGCTTCTGCTATTTATTACATTCCCCCCTGGGCCCCCCCATCCCCTGGGCACACGTGGCTGCAAGGATTTGAGTTAGTAGAGAAAACAGGTGTGCCTGGTCAGAAGAGCAAAAAAGCAAGTATTCAAGGGAAAAGTAGGATTTTTGTTTGGAGAGAGATGTATAAAGCAGCCCTCCCTCTGGGTCCAGCTAAAGTGACCTTTTGGCAAGAGTGAATCAAGGCACAGATACCATGGGCTGTATTTACCTCAGCTAATGCAGATGCTTTAATTCTCTCCTTATTTGGCAAAGCATTTAAGGACAATCTTAAATCAGGAATATTGCTGTACCAGGCTTACTGTCTCCTCTCAGGGAAAAGGATCCTTGTGGATGCTTCTTCAGGCCATCAATGCAATGGGTCACATTGTCTCACTTTAGAGAAACCTCAGGGAACTTGCCTGATACAACTGAAACAGTCCAACACTTCATTTCAGGGGACAGGGGCATTATCACTCCTCTTCCTCACCCTTCTTCTCAATGATGTGGATCAATTTCCTCTGTTGCAGCTGCTCCCCTACTTGCCTGACTGCATAGTAAAAGCTGAATCAACTCACAAATCTGTAAGAAAATAATCTTTTTTCTTTGGTCAGGTGTAGCAAAAACATTCCTCCAGGCTGAGGGAATCTCATCAGAGGTCAGGGGAGTGCCAGGGAACACATAAGGAATACTGCAATGTGTTGGATTCTTTCCTTCCAGCAGAACTGGCCTCAGAAAATTCTCTCCTGTTTTCCAAAAAGCCAAGGATAAACCCAAAAATCTGACTTCTGCTATCCAGAAGGCCAAGCACCAAGTAATCTGGCCTAGTGGAAGGTGCGTCTGCTCGTGGCAGTGGGATTAGAACTAGATTATCTGTAAGGTCCCTTCCAACCCCAACCATTCTGTGATTCTGTGATCACAGCCCAAAGCTCCACAGCCCACAGGCTTCACCTCAGGTTATCCCTGGGTTTGGATTCAGAAGTGGAGATCGAGCTTATTTGGAGGTACAGCTTCTTTGGAGTTACTTCTGGCAGCAGTGTTTTTCCATGAGCCCCAAAACAACTGAAGGTGAAGCCCCAGAGTGGTGCAGATCCCACCTGCCCCCCTGCTCCCAGGACAGCATAGCCTGAATGTGTTGGAACACTAAAAATATTCTTTCTCCCCTGAAATGTATCTTCTGATTTAACAACCCAAAGTGTTAAATACCTGAATTCTATTTATCATGTGTAAGATATCATCTCTGTCACCTACTGCCACTAACCCCATTTTGGGTCATCTCCTCTTCAGAGGCTGCTGCCTGTGACCCTGAGCTGGTCCCACCTGACCTGCACAGCTCATGACATCTCAATGTCCTGTGATGCACTGATTTCACCTGTGTCTGAGGTAACCAGACCATTTTTCTTTCCAATGAGTAATAGCAGACATCATCAATTCTTTTGGTATTTTTGCTTTTCTAATCATGAAACAAGTGGAAGCCATCAGAAACTGGAGTAATGTGCTCCAGTCCAGAGCTCCTTGTGCTCTTAAACTGGAGATTCAGCCCAGTTTATTTCTTTATTCTTCCTTCGGTGCCACGTAGAGGTGGAGGTGACAGTAGGTGCCACTTGGGGTCTAATGTCCCCAGAGCTGAGACATTCCCTGTCCCAAAGGGCTGAACACTGGTACATAATCAGATTTCCTTGTGGAGCAAGAGTAAACTCATCTTCCATGTTCCTCCTTTGTGTGCAATCTATACAAGGCTTCATTGTTTTAAAAGAAGGATTCTGGGCTAAGGAAGAGCTGTGCACTTTTGGAAACATCTTTTTTTTAAATTTTTATTCAGGCTGAGAACAGAATTAATCTCATTAGGCTGCATTTCATGTGGAGGGAGGAAGCTGTATTCCCATGGTTTGAAAGGGATGGAGTGTCTATGGGATAGGACCTCCCCACTCCCAGTGTCCCCTTGTGCTTTCCAAGTGCTTAGAATTCCTTACAAATTACAGTCTTTTGTGGTACAGAAAACTGTGCTATTTTAACCGATTGGAGGGGTGATGGTGCTGGGGGGAATATAATAGGCTGAAAAGTATTTTCTTACTGTGCTTGATGGTTTGTTTAGGCTTCTGTCCTGCACCAGGGTCTGTAGGAAGGAACACTTCCAGGCCCAGTGGGACTCCCTGTCCTCTATCACGTCCTGAAGTATGGCTTCACATGTAAAATCCAGTCAGCTGCAGCACTTCCATATACTTAACTGATCAAACAGAATAAAGAAAAGGAGTTATCATATAAATCCCTGAAGAGTGATAGCTCCTGAGCACTGGGCAGGTGCCAGTGCTCATTTCAGGTGGTAGAATGATTATTAAATCCCAGATCACTTGAATCCAATAGGAATTGTGAAAAACAACAACAACCACAAAACCCCAAACCAAACCAAACCAAACCAAAACAACAAACAAACAAACAAAAAAACCCAAACCCCACACATGAGGAAATAGTTTCCAAGATGAAAAACATTTAAGTTTACACTAGAGAGACAATAAGCAAATTATTGACTGCAAGAATCCCATTTTCATGAGGCTGTGAAAAGTGTCAGGAGAAGGGTCCAGAGATAAAAAGGAGCCAAAAATGTTAACGGATCTTCCTGAGAACAAGAATGTGGCAGCAGGAGACTTGTCAGAGCCACCAGGGTGACAGCATGGAAGGCAGAGAGACCTACATACTCTGTAGGGTAATTTAAGGAATTTGGCCCTCCCTGCTCAAAGCCAAAAGAGCTGAGAGCTGGCAGTGAGCACCAGTAAGCCCTGGGGAACTGCTAAGCAGCTGTATTGCATCTATTGTTTTTAAGATTTGTTTTCTCAGAATAGTTTGGTTATAAGACCTGCCCAGAGTCTGTAGATCTGGGGTTTTCCCACTGACAATGGAAGAAAACAAGTAGCATCCTCAGAGCAAACTATTTTTAGTTAGAGCCTGACTCTGTGTATCATCTGTGAATCAAATGTTTTTCTATCTTAAAAAAAAATCTTTACCATCCAGTTTTTCAAAATTACAGTGAATTCTCACAACTTTGCCCACAATTCATGTATCCATTCATCTCTTCATCCACACAAATCCAGCTGAATCATAAATTCATGCATAAATACAGGTGAGTGCCATTTGTGTAACACCTTTTGAGTTAAGGTGCAATAGGAGGGCAGTACATAGACTGATATCAGGAATCTGTTAGGAATAAATGTTATTGATAATAAATCCTGAATATGCACCCAGTATATATCCAGAGGAAACAGCATTGCCTTTGTTTCTGCTCTCCTATTTCCTTCATTTTCATCCATACTATGTCCTAACAAATATAGGATTTATTCTGAAAAAGTCCCTACAGTGTTCTGTCCTTTAGAGGAAGAGCAAGCTCCTTGGACTGAGGGTAAGAATGTATTAGAGGCAGGAGAAAGTTACTGGAGGAGAAGTAGGTGTTTCCCAAAGGTATGCTGCTGTGGGAGTTGAAAGAAGAAAAGAATTTGCTGCAGTCTTGTGAGAAGCAAACACCCCTTGGGATAATCCAAACTAATAAACCCTTTCTTTTACACTATTAAGACATTTCTTCCTACATTCTTAATGTACCACATTTCCTGGTGCTAATGATGTGGGTACTTCTTTCCTCAAATGTGTCATTCCCATTACACTTCTACTCAATAACATCTCATTTCTTCCCTTAAGATACAAAGGAACACAAGAAACAGGAAACAATTCTGTATTTTGGAAGATGTCAAATTCCATTACTGTGTCCTAAGTAATTTAATAAAATAATGAAGTTTTCCCTATGACTATTGACTTGTTAGTCTAAAATGTCCAATTAGCAGCTGTGTTACCAAGATGACACATGTTCTGAGTTACATCCCAAAATGCAGAGATAAGTAACTTTGTAGTAATGATTCTGCATTATTCTTACTCATCTCCAGGTGTGATGAGCAAAAGCTCATACAAATAGAGAATAAAACAGCTGCTTTCTTTAAAGATGTGCCCCACAACTGAAAATCCCAGCTGTAATTCTGATATGTAAAGAGGAGGAAGATGACAGGGAACAGGAGGAACCAATGGATTCTGCCAACAGGATCCCACCTCATGAAGGTTCTGTGCAGGTGGGGAAGGATTTCTTTCTTTGCCCTGGACACCTGTAGAGCAGAGCCTATTACTCAGATAGTTGCAAGAAAAGATACTCTTCAAGATCACTTCTGTTGAACCTGATAGGAATTGTGTCACTGCCTTCTGTGGGACCTGGATCAGGCCCTAATCTGTTAAAGAAATACCAGGGACATGTCTGTTTTCCCTCCTGGCCCCACTTTGGGCTCTTCTGCCCACTCCACTGTTTATCCTTCTCAGGCGGGGCTGGTTTGGTTGCAGCAGCACAGACAGGATCCCTCTGACCCAGCACTGTGCTGCAGGTTTTTGCTCAGCCAGCTCCTCCAATTATTAAGGGAATAGCCTCAAAGAATCTAAGGAATCACAGATATTCTGGGGCAAAAAATCTGTTGGCTGCAAGTGAGTGTGTGGAGAAGGAAAAGAATGATCTAACATCTTGATTCAACATGTCTGCTATATCAATTATTTGCTCTGAGTGGGTAGCAAAGATATGATCTAATAGGTGCAGGATACTTCTTTGCTGTGACAAGCTGAGCATGGCTTTTGGGTGAGATCAGAATGTTTTTATTTTGGTTTATTCACCAAATATTTTTATCAGCTAACTTCAATGGTACTGTGGGAAAAAGCATAGAAGTCATTATTTTTCAAACTATGTAAATCTCTTTAAGATCTTTCAACTCTCTTACAAAGCTTTATGGTATATATATTCTCTAAAAATTTCTGGTGATGTGCTAATTTTCTCCCTGTGTTGCCCAAGGTTCATCTTTAGGTGCAAAAGTTATTGTTTTCCTTTTGGAAAATGCAGCTAATAATAATAGTACAGTCATCCTCAGAGTTTGCTTCTCTCACATTCAAAAAAAGCAGATGAATTAGAATGAAATGAGAATTACCATCATCTGCTCTGGAAATCAGCAGTGTATTTACAGCAATTAGCAGCTGGATTGACATCCACAATCATATTTAGGCATCTCACTATGCATGGATTTCCCTGGGAATTCAGACACTTAATTAGGATTTGGTTTGATTATCTCTGTGCACCTGGCTCTCTGCCTGGTATGAAGTGTTAGCAGGATCAGCCCCCTCAGCTCATATGCTCAAATCTGCCATGATCCTTCTGTAGGCAAGGCCATGTGCTCCCCAGTGACTCCAGTGGAGTCAGGAGAGCCTGGAGGCTGCTTCTGTGCAGCTCATTTTGGAATCTGAGTCTAAGTTTTATTACAAATGAGGAGTTTTCCATCTTTTTTTTTCTTTTATGCATGTGGTGATTTCTTTGCCTTTAAGGTATCACAGAAGCAGAAGGGCAATAGGAGCAGGTTAGCAAAATACAAGATACAGCAAGGAATTGTTTTGGTAATCAACTTAAAAGGACTGGGATACTGAGTTTCTTTCAAGGCTCCTTTCCCTCCCTGGATAACCATTAGTGCTTTCTGTAGGCAGCACAGACAGGGTTAGGCCAGTGCAAACGTTTCCCCTGAGAAAGGTTTGGAGTGATTTGAAGGCAAGTGCCCAGAAGGCAAAGTTGTAGCTGAAATATCCCACACAGGAACCAAAGAGCCCCCAGTGCCACCCAGTCCTGCACTGCCCTGGCCAAGCCATGGCCTTGCATCTGATTGTATTAAAAGATGTATAAATAGACAAAAGAGCTTCAACCAAGAAATAATCCACATCAAATTCATAGATTGACAAATCCTTACTGTTATTCTTTCCTTCACTAAGCTTTGTGTCATCTGCAATCTTCAGCAGCAGCAACGCTGCCTCTTCCTCTGTTGAGGAACTGTGGAGTGTGATTGAAGGGCCCTGTCCACAGTGAGATCCCTGAGCCCTTACCTGTGCCCCCCTGGGAATTCCCAGATTCTATTCTTTGCACCTTTGGATTTGATTTTCTGTATGGAGTCTTTTTTCTTGACTATGTTCATGCCATTAATTGGGTGTTGAATCTAGTTTTATAAAGTACTATTTAATATATAAAAACTGACATTGTGTGAAGTGTACCTTGCAGATTTTTTTTATTTATTCTGTCAGTTCCACTACTTAAAAAAAAAAAAGAAAAAAATTTACAAACATAGAATTCCATAATGGTTTGGACTGAAATGAACCTTATAACTCATCCCATCCCAACCCCCTGCCATGGGCAGGGACACCTTCCACTAGACCAGGTTGCTCCAAGACCTGTCCAACCCAGCCTGGAACGCTTCTAGGGATGGGGCAGCCACAGCTTCTCTGGTTATGAAATCATGAAATAATTTTAAGAATTCAAGACTTGTATTCCATTTCATCAAGAGGATTGATATTATCTAGGTTATGAACCTTTGGCTTTAGAACTGAGTGCATCTCCTCAGAACCTTATAATTATTTTAACCGGAATTGATGCTGTGTTGGTCCTTCTGTAGTTACCCACAATCCCAAAATTCTGTAGAAACACTGGTACATAAATTAATTTCTGCACATTCCTTGCTTTTGCAACAATTCTTAGATAAAAACTGTACAAACTCAGAGTTCCTTGAGCAGCTCTTCAAACCCTTAAGGGCAAAGTATCTCATATCTGAATCCAGGTAACCCTGTGGAAACCTGGAGCATCAGGAAACTGAGGTGAGGATCAGGGAACTGCCTCTGTATGGAACAACCCTGTGTAATTTGCTGCTTTCTGCTTCACATCCAGGACCCAAAATGGCTCCAGCAAAAGATGTTGTAGCCTTGAGCAGCTTCTATCAGGCTTCCCTCCTTGTGCCACAGCTTGGAAAGGACTGTGTGTGAGACTGGTGACATCTACCCCAAAAGGGAGCTTCCTTTCCAAGTCTTGGAAATCAGAAATTGCCATAAGGTAAGAGATGATAGATAGATAGATAGATAGATAGATAGATAGATAGATAGATAGATAGATAGATAGATAGATAGATGATAGATAGATGGATGGATGAGAGAATTCTCCTTTGACATTGTTTACCAGCTCATCTTTGCATTTTGAGACTTCAAAGTTCAACCTTCAAAGGTTAACACTTTCTGCAGACAGTAAGAAACCAAACTGCAGCTTCATCTCCAAACAGTTAATTCACATTTCCAGAGGAGATGGCTGAGAGAAAGGTGCATTATCTTTATAAAGAAAAAAAAAAGGAGAAGCCCACTCAACAATTACTTTTCAAGACAAACATTTAGGCAATTTGCCAGAAAAACATAAAATGCTTCCCCTCATCTGCATCTTGCTCTTGCAGCTTGTCCCAGTGACTGCTTTCAGGCCTTTGAATAGAACCTAGAAAAAGTTGTATTTCAAGGAATAGCCCTGGAAAGCTTTGATTCATTGCTTGTGTTCAGGATTTGTGAGATGAACTGTAATTGCATATGTTATTACTCTTGCAGTATTTTGTATTACGTTACTGCACATTTATAGACCAAAACTTTACAGACAGATAGAAAGCAGCCTGAGAAGGAGGGAGACATAAATCAAGGTATAAAACTGCCCTAAATAATATTTTATGTTTTGCTATATTGACCTGGAATTACAGGATAAAGACATTTTCCACTAGTGCCCTGTTCTTTTCTTGCTTTCCCTGTGTGTGTTTCAGGTTTGTTGGAGTTCTCCATTAAATCCAGAATCTGTATCAAATGAGCTGCAGTGTGCTGCAGCACAGAAAGGTTTCAAAGCAACAATTACTCTATTATTTCAGCAGAGATTACCTGTTTGAAAGGAAACCCACACTGAATCCTTTCTGACCTGGTCCTTATTGTGATACTGATAACAAGCCACACTTTCCAGTCTTTATCTTACCTCCTACAGGGTAATCTTTTCTTCTGGAGCTTAATTCTGCTAATAGCACCCTTGACTGGTTGCCAGACAACAAACACAAGCAGGTGAAAACTGAATGGCTCCAGTCTGACCACTGATAACTCGTAGAGACTTTTTATTCTCAGAATTCCCTCCAAAATATCCAACTTGACCAGTGGATAATCAATTGCATTCCTTGTATGCATATCCCTCCTTCAGACTGGTTATTCTTTGAAAGAAATTGTGATGATCTTTTCTACAGTTTCAGATTCTTTTTTTTTCCCCTCCTCCAAACAACAGTAAATAGCAATTCCAGATGGTAGAAATTACTTTTAAATTAAAGCAGTTAATACAGGGAACGTATGCTTATCTAATTCCCCTGTTTTAAGTGGTAGCAATATGATGGAAATGGGAAAAACTGATGTGCATTTAAGGTATGCAAAATAGCTTGAGATTGTAAAATGCTTTTTTCCTCCCCTTTTCTGATTTACTGTCCATGAAAAAGAATTATAGACTCGTGAAGAAAACAGAAGTTTTTATTTGCTGAACTCAATAGGCAGCTTTCTGGGGACTTGAACTCTGCAAAGTGCTGAAAAAAAGATTACTGCATTCCACGGACAATTTCTCTGTTTGAACCAAATGGGAGGGATGACAGGGTGCTGTGCTTTGCCTTTCTGCTTCCCGAGGAAAACCTCAGGCTGTTCATTGTGTGTAAAAGCACATCCCTAAAAACTTTGCTGAATTATGTATTTCAGCCTGGATTTAGCTTTAGTTGTGGATGCCCCATCCCTGGAAGAGTTCAAGGCCAGGTTGGATGGGGCAACCTGATCTAGTGAGTGGCATCCCTACCTGTGGTAGGGGGCTGGAAGTGGATGATTTTTAAGGTCCTGTCACCCAAACAATTCCATGATTTTATGCTTGTATAATTTAACCAGTTCCTTTTAAAAGCAATGAGTGTAGAAGATGCTCAGCACCTCGCAGTTCTTCAGACCATGAACCAAAACCATTATCACAAGGAGAGTGGTGTCAATGGACCTGAAATCACTGAATGTGCTGTAACTTACATCAGCTGAAGGTTTGGTGGGCATTCACTTGCTTTTTCCAGAGTGATTTTGCTTTTACTATTTGTGTATATGATTATAAGGTAACTAGTTAGTGCTAAGGGGGAATATGGTTGGCTGCACTGGAAAATATAAAAGTATCCACTGTTCCTTCAGGGAAATCATTTTAATAGATAACAGCATGTTGTACAATGTTTCATCAGTGATATTTAGATCTAAATTAGGAGCAGTTGTGAGATGGGTTGCCGATTTTCTTGTGATAAAAGGGAAATAGTTCAAGAAATATAGACCAGATGTTATCTTAATCCAATCCTCATGTACAAGAGCACACTATGAGACAGTAATAATAGTCCCTTCTACCTGTTTCTAATTTTCCAGTTCTGAAACACCCCCTGTGAAAAATAGATTAAACCAACACATCATTTATGAATCGGCACTAGCGGGTTGGAGTTTGGATGGAATGCAGCATGCGTGGCACCGACCGGAGGGTGCAGCCACCAGATTTTGATCCATGTTTAAAAATGCTCCTTTGACAGTAATGTTTAAGACAGCAACTCTCAGTGATTTAAAAGGAGAGTAGCCAGTTTGGGTTTGAATCAGGTTTTTGGTTCAGCATATCCCTACACAGTTTCAAATTTGTCATCAGTGTTTCTGGGCAGTATATGTTATACAATCCTCAGCAGGCCAAAAAAACAGGGGGTTGATCCTCAGCTGCTGTAAATCAACACTGATCCACTGATTTAGATGGAACTACACTGATTTGTACCATCTCAGGGTCTGGACAAAGTGTATTAACTTTCCCCATGAAAATCCTCCTCAACAAAAAGCTCCATTCACAGTCCTACTGCATAAGCAGAAACTAATGTGTCTCTGTTCTCGTAATAATGTTTAATACCTGCATCATTTCCTACTTGCTGGGGCAGTCGAAACATTACTCTTTGCATTGACGTAAGAGGCCGAGTGCTGTGCATTTGTAATATTTGGGACAGCTTTTTCCATAGCTCCCTGCCTGAGCTCGAGCATTTTGCTGGAATATTCATGTCTCTTGGCATTTTTATGCCAAGGAGGCTTCTGGACAGCTCTCTAACAACTCAGGAGACAAGACTTTTATTTTCATTTGAGGAATGAAGTAATATAAAAATAATTATTCCTCAATATTCAGAACTGTAAGAACTACTGGAGGGGGGTTTGTTCACTGGAAATAGCAATAGCTGTGAGGATACCAACAACTGTGTTAATTAGACTGCTTTATCTAGGCCAGACACCCTCACATTTTAGAATATTCCAAGCTGTTTAGCAAGCAGAGTAAAATCCTGTTTTCCAGATCGGATATTTTCATATTTCTATGAACAGAGGAAACCAGAGCAGGCGATGAGACAATTAATCTTCAGAGACAGCCCACACAGCTGGCTGGCTGCTGCAAGGATTCTGCAAGGACAGAACTAAAGTTTTCCTTTTGAAGTGGACTCCTTTGCTACTCTTTTGTTTTTAAAAGAATGTATATGTACAAGAGAGCTGGAGAGGGACTTGGGACAAGGGATGGAAAGACAGGACAAGAGGGAATGGCTTTCCACTGCAAAGGGAAGGGATATTGGGAAGGAATTGTTGCCTTTGAAGGTGGGGAGGCCCTGGCCCAGAGAAGCTGTGGCTGTCCCTGGATCCCTGGAAGTGTTCCAGGCCAGGCTGGACAGGGCTTGGAGCTCCCTGGGATAGTGGAAAGTTGGAACTAAATGATCTTTAAACCCCTTCCAGCTCTAACCATTCTGGGATTCTTCTGGCCCATCAGAGCCATTCTTTCCAGCACGTGTTTGCCCAATTATCTCTAAAGATGTTGAAAAAAGAAACCCCATATCCAAAACACACCAGAGGGGTGAATCCCTTTGCAATGCTATATCATGAAATCCCAGAAGGGTTTGGGTTGGAAGGGACATTAAAGTTAATCTCATTCCAAACTCCTGCCATGGGCAGGGACACCTTTCCAGGTTGCTCCAGGTCCTGTCCGCCTGACCTTGGACACTTTCAGGGATCCAGGGGCAGCCACAGCTGCTCTGGGCACCCTGTGCCAGGGCCTCACCACCCTCACAGGAAACAATTCCTTCCCAATCTCCCATCCATCCCTGCCCTCTGGCAGTGTGAAGCCATTCCCTGTGTCCTGCCCCTCCATCCCTTGTCCCCAGGCCCTCTCCAGCTCTCCTGGAGCTCCTTCAGGCCCTGCAAGAGGCTCTGAGCTCTCCCTGGAGCCTCCTCCAGCTCTTCCAGCCTGGCTCCAGAGCAGAGGGGCTCCAGAGGCTGTGTGGTCTCACTGAAGAGCTGGAGTCTCTTGGATTCCCCTACAAGATTCACAATCTGACTGTGCATCTATAAAGACCCATTTACATCCCATGAGTGATGTATCAACACATCAGGGAAAAAGTGGTCAATAATTCTGTAGGAGATTATTTTTATTGTGTTTTAACCATTAATCCAACATCTGTCACTTTATTTAATAGTGTCTGTACTTCAAGGCCCTACTTACCCTACTTACCTTTTGAAGGTCCAGATTTGTTTGGTTCTGTGCAAATCCATTCAGGGAAATTGTTATGAATCAGCCATGATTCATGACAGTAGTAAGATGAGGCAGGTAGATCAACAGGAACAGGAGGAGATGGGATCATAAAGGAACAGGACCAGAAGATGCAAAAATAGAGTCCAAGTTGCCACATGCCCTGAACTGCTTACATCAGTGAGAAAGCTGTAATTTGGGATAAGAGTGCTTCAGAAATACAGATGGAAAATTTGATGGATTAAAGTAGTTAACGAGAGAATAAGATGAGAAGAAGAAAAATGTGGAGTGACTGAAAATAGTTATAGGGAAGAAAATCGACCTGTGGATTGGGAAAGTTTGAGAGGCTGCAGCAGCAGAGCTGAGTACACACAAGTGATCAAAATGCAAAGAGCAGTTTAGAGATCTTGGTGCTAAAAGGCACTGGTGGTGGTGCTGGTAGTGGGGTATGTAGGTTAATACTGAAAGTGTGTTATTAGTAATGACCAAAGACCTTTAGCCTCCTGTCCAAAATCCTTTTTTACTGTATAGAACGGGAAAGTAAACTCGATCGTGTTGGGCTATTTAGTAAGCTATTAGTGCATTCATCTTTTCATCATTTGACAGGTGGAAGTAGTAGTCCAGCTTTTAGTTTTAATTATAAGGGATTCCAGATGTAGAATAGGACATAAATTAAAACCAGATCTACTCATATGTCTTTTCAAAGTAAGCCAACTTCAAGGTATCTGCTTTTCATTTCAAAATGTTATTAAAGCTATTACTAAGAAATTCATAGTCTTAGCATGCTCCAATAATTGACACCTTTAAAGTGACTAAACAGATTTAGAGTGTGCAGAAAAGTAAATTTGTCTTAGAGAATGACTCTAATCATCCATTTACATAGAGAGGACAAATCAGTGTTTGTGTTGGGAATGGCTGGGCGAGCTGCCGGTCCCGATGGCTCTTGCTGCCTCCTCCTCCTCCTCCCCCTGGCCTGGCTGCTGGGTGTTAGCTTGTTTCCATGATTGTGCTACTAGGCAAAGGAAGATAAAGAATTAAGGGTTGATCCAAAGCCAGTGAAAGTCCACGGGAGTCTTTTGATGAGCTTTCCGTCATAGTCTCCTCCCTCTCATGTTGAGCTATGTTACTTTATGTTGGAAGTAGCATTTTTTTTTAAAGAAAATTAAATCCAGAACCACATTTTTGTCAGACTGATAGTCTTCTTAAATCCCTAACTCTGTAAGGAAACCTGCAGATCCCTTTCTAAAATGCCTCGCTTTCCCCAAGACCTATTTATCTGGTGATATGTTACAACCATGCAAATAACACTGTACATCTGACTTCATAAAAAGTCTGAGGTTTCCAATAATTAGAATGATAGCTGGCAAGTCTGATAAATTAGAGAAATAACTTGTTTGGTGTAAACTGAGCCTGTTTCTGAGGCAGAAATGTTAGGCTTTTATCCTCTGGAGTGTGATTGAAAGGGTGAGAAGTTAATTTGGCAGCTTCGCTTCTATGGTTTCATAATGTTTCTCCTCCCCCCTCCCCTCAGCTTCAGGGAAGGACTGTGATTTCAGTACTTTGCGCCTGCCCTCATACAAGGCAAGAGCATGACCCGAAACGAAACCCCTCTCCCCAGGGCACATCCTGAGCAGTAACAGCTTGGCTCAAGTGTTTCTTATGAACAGCCGTCCAGAGCACTTGATCTAAATCATGCCATTTCCTTCACAGTATGGCACAGTTAACAAGTCAGTGCATCAACACAATCTGCAGATGGCAGTTCAAAAGGTGCACGTTCCCCAGCAAGATAAAGGGCAATGAGTTCCATGGGTTAGCTCATTACTTGGATTCAGGCAGGGGCTCCGTAGGGGTGTGAGGGAGGAAAAGGGGGCAGGCAAACCTTGAGAATGCATGTCTACACAAATAAAGGCAGCGTTGCAAGAAGCATGTTATTGAAGTAAAGTGCAAACAGCTTGCAGAGCATGGCTTCCTTCAGAGGTGGCTTGTTTCACCTCTGAAAAACAAGAGGAAAAGGGGGAGTGAAACCAGTGGCGACACGCAGCCTTCATTTATCCACAAGGCCTGGCAAATAGGACACCATTCCCTAAGCAAAGCCTCAAAATTCACAAGAGGCCAGCGAGTATCAGCCAGGGCTGGGGCTCGTGGTTGCTCTGCAACCTCAGGGATTCAGGGCTCTGAGCAACCTGGTCCAGTGAAAGTTGTCCTGTCCATGGCAGAGTGGTTGGAACTCAATCATCCTTAAGGTCTCCTCCAAGCCAAACCATTCTGGCATCCTATGATTCCATCCTGCTTGGGAAGGAACCTGTTTTCTGGAGCATTGCAGAAGGGCTTCTAGAGAGTAGTGTGTGCTCCTGCACAAATTACATTAGAGCTAAACATCCAGTGAAGAATCTCTGAGACATATTAGTTCTTTAGACTTCAAAACAAGCTTAAATTGGAACCATATTGCTGGAATACTTCTTAGCTAACATTTATATTACTTCAGTTACCAAATCCAGACTAAGTCCCAGGACTCTGCAGGGGAGAACATAATATATTAGGAAGTAAGATGGGGGTGTGCACTTCTGGCCTCCTATTTTATATAAATGTACAAAAAGTTTCCTCACACTAGCAAGGAAATGACTACAAGGCCCTAAAATGCCGATTTCCAGCGGCAAACGAGGGAAGTCCGCTGCCCCTCCTCCCCTCTCTCCCCTGACCATTCTGTGTGTGCCATGCCTTGGGGATAGTTTGGATTACTTGGAGTAAGACTATTGCATAGGAGCTCAGGTATCAGAGCAGATAATTATACACATATAGCGAGATACAGCAAAGGTCTCAGTGAATTGTCAGAGGATGAGATACATCTCGGGAGACCAAACAAGCCTCCCCTATACTGATCTTTGTAAATGAATCTCTTTGGGAACTATCAAGATGGTGCTTTACCACGATTTTCACTGCTGAGGAAAAAGGAACTCTTCCAAGCTGTTTGTTTTTCCAGGTTGTATCAAAAGCTGGCGAGGGAAGATTTTTTCCCTTTCTGTGCTTATGTTGGTTTGAATGCCCTGAAAGGCGCTAACGGATGTGCTGAGCTCAGAGTTCCTGCAGCAGGGAAGTTTAGGGCAGGTTTGGCAGGAGAGGAGCTGTAACCCCCCTCCTTTCCCCTCCCCATAACTCCAAATCTACAAAGGCTGACTTTCCGGTGAACTCCCTGGTCTCCATTGCAATTCTTTTGGAGAAACAGTGCTAAAACTGGGAAGGGCAAACCCTGAGTGGCTGCTAGGCAGAGGTGTGTTGAACTAAGGTCATTCCTTGTGTAATTTGATTGATTTAGTAGAGTTATGCCAGAGAGAAATTTGGCTTTGGGCTTTTGGGTGATGTGTCATGTTTTTTTATGTAACTTATCGAACAGGTGCTTAGCAACAGCATCTTCTGTTGGTTTATCCAGAAATCTTCACTTTTCTTTCATTTTCCCTTCTTTAATACCCTTCCAAGCTGTGCTGAATTAAAAACTGAGCCAAGACTTTAGGCTGTGCCTCACTGGGACATGTAGGGATGCAGCACATTTCATCAGGCCCTGTGTCCATTTCTTTCTTGCCACAGTGCCTGGTAAATTGCTTTTTTTCTCCATTCAGTGAGATAAATGAAAGATACAGAGCTGTGAGTCTCAGAGATTTTTTCTGGATTTGGTGAGTTCAACCTTAAGGTAAGGGAGCTGAACTTTTGGAATGTTACAGCCGCTTCTGAGACTGGCAGAAAACAAATGATCTTTGCTATTTCAACATGGTGCTGCACAATGCTGTGCTGAGCATTGTGTGTCCCAGGGTTGTAAGGAGTACTGCATTTTATATCCCTTTTCCAGTTTCTCTTGAGAAGAAGGAATGAAGAAGGTATGAAGAAGGAGAGATGAGCAATCTTTGTGCTCAGCCTTTTCTGTGTATAAGCACAAAGCCAGGTGCCCTCTGTGCTCTGTGTTGTTTCTGGTGTGGAGCACAACTGGTGCTGATGGCAGAGGGTGGCATCCAAACCCTGCCTGATCTCATCTCTGTGTCTGTACCCTTCACAAGCACTTCTTGCTGCCTTTTAAAATACACCTGTTTGTTTGTCAGGTGTGACTTATGGAAAGGATTATATGACACGGTTGTTTGTAAGAGCAGGAAGCAGAACATGGTGAATTAAGTCCCTTCCATCTTCATCCTTCTGTGATTTCCCTCTGATGATGGATGTCAGAGAAGAATATGGGTTATTCTGGTAGTTCTTACTGATCAGTGTGCTCATATTTCTTAGAATTGCAGTGGAAGTCTCTGGTGTTGTGTTGAAACAGAATCTCAGACCCTCACAGTGCCTTTGTCCTCCAGAAAACATTCTGCATCTTTATAATGAAATATTTGGATTATGATAGCACAGAGAAACCCCAGAAATGAGGGACTCTGGTGTGCAAGGAGCCATATACAAAGATATGAAATAAAGAGCTTGATCTCATGCAGGCAGCCAGCAGCAGGGCACACAGGCCTGGCTCTCCTGCCTCCCAGTCCATGCTTTCATCGTGAAATCACTCAGTTCTTTCAGCTGGATCTCCAGGCTCTGTTCTTAGCACTGTAGTTTCTCTGTCCCTCATGGAAACCCCAGGGCTGGGCTTCACAGACTCTCTGCAACTCTATCCCTTTGGACTGTAATTGATTTGGAGTCAGGTGGTGGTGTAACATAACCCGTATGGAATCTGCTGGTGAAGTTTATGGCCATTCAGCTAAAAAAAAAAAGGAAAAAAAAGGAGAGGAATATAGAGGGGGAGTAGGAAGTGCGTTGAGTTTGAATTCTGGGATGTGAAGCTGTGCTGTTTCCCAGCCCAAAGAGAAAAGCTCATAGAGGCTTTGGGTGTGGAGAAATCTGTGACCAGTTCATGCACCACAGTCCTGCTCAGCCTGTTTATATACAGAAGAACCTGCAGAGAAATCCCTGTCCCCAGCTGAGGGGGATTTCAGCCCTGGACCAGTGGTCAGCCCTTGGACCAGTGTGGAAAAGCAGAGAATTGCAGAGGGAATGCATAGAATACTTAAAGAAATTTAAAAAATAAAAAAGAAATTTTCAATTATTGGCTCTACACTGGCTGGCTGTGTGACTGTAGTATATTTCTTAATCTCTCTGTCCCCTTACCTAAGTTTCCAGGGCTTTTGTGTAGTGAAGGATATTCCAGTGTGACTCCTAGGTGTCTTAAGGCACTGCAGGCAGCCTCATGTTATCTGCAGATTTGAACAACAGATTCTAGATTGACAGTCTTGAACTGAACTCACACAATCTCCGTTGACAGGGGATTGACTGGATTTTCTGATTTGGCTAATTCATCTGGGATGAGAGATGAGAAGCCAAAAAAATTTGTTCATTCTGTGGCAAAATAACTCTTTTCACAAGGTTTTGTAGAGGTTTCAAGACATTATTCCAGGTACAAAAAGTTCTAGAAAAGATTTGTTACCCAGCTGGGGGGCTTCCCCTCTGAGCTACACTGAAAATACCAAGAGTCTTACGTGATAAGCATTATGTGACAACATTATGTGGTGAGTATGTGATAAAACAAGGCTGTAAGTTTGTCCAGGTATCCCTGCATTGCTGAAATCACAATAAATAGATGAAAAAGGCAGCTGTGAGAGCTCAGATCATGACTGTACATAAAGTATTGTGAGAAAAATACTCATAGCTTTGCTGCAGCCGTGGTGATTTACTGATACACGGGAAGCAAAGGCTGTGTTGAGCACTAATATTTGTCAACAGGCCCATTTGTACAGCCACAAAAAAATCCAGGCAGGGCTTTGAACACACAGGCAAGGTATTATTCTTGCTGCTGTCATTGCTGTAATCTAGGATCTTGCTTTCCAGGAGGAAAGGAGGAAGCCAGTTCT
The DNA here is from genome assembly GCA_039654755.1 of Calcarius lapponicus. Taxonomy (NCBI): domain Eukaryota; kingdom Metazoa; phylum Chordata; class Aves; order Passeriformes; family Fringillidae; genus Calcarius; species Calcarius lapponicus. Next base: position 59,215,598 of record CM077468.1, on the reverse strand, counting down.
CACCCTAGGCTGTAGCAGAGTTCCTTTCCCTGGGCTGTTGGATCAGTCCTCATCTTGTACAAAATGCTCCCTCACAGGGTGGCCATGCAGTGACATCCTGCTGCTGCCACAAGGCACGTTGTCACTCTTGTACACAAGTGAGGTGTGAAGGATAGAAAAGAGAAGTGGAGGAGAGACAGGGTTTGCCTTTAAGCACTTAAAGCCCTGAGTAATGAGTGGTATCAAAGTTGCAGCAGCCACACAGACATCCCAGGAGATCTTAAGACCTCCTTGATTACTCTTCTGTGGCACATTTTTCTTCCTTTGCCCCTCAGAGGCTCCTCCAGCAGATCCTCACAAGAGAAGGTTTCCTGAGGAAGGGGTAAGATAGTGGCAGATTAGGGTGAATGCCTTCAAACTGATGGAGGGCTGGGTTAGGTGGGACATTGGGAAGAAATTCTTCCCTGTGAGGGTGGTGAGACCCTGGCCCAGAGTGCCCAGAGAAGCTGTGGCTGCCCCACCCCTGCAGACCAGGTTGGATGGGGCTTGGAGCAACCTGGGCTAGAGGAAGGTGTCCCTGTCCATGGCAGGGGGTTGGAATGAGATGAGCTTTAATGTCCCTCCCAACCCAAACCATCCTATGAATCTGTGGTTCTGTGATGTTTCAGTTCCTCCGCTGTAAGCCTGTGCAACCTGTGCTGTGAGTCCAATGCCCTCCAAATGCTCAGTGTCCTGCTGATCCTTTTCCAGGGGCTCTCCTGGTCCCTCTTGTCAGCCCCACTCTGTGGAGTCACTGTCACACACACGCTGCACACACCAAGATGTTTCAGATCCCTCTGTCCCTGTGTGTGTGTCCCAAAGCACTCCTGGGCTCTGGCGCTGTTCTGTGCTCTTACCCTGTTCTACCTCAGTAGAACATGAGATGTAACAAGGCTGAACCCAGACAATCTGTAATGAAAAATAACCTCCTAAAGAAAGCACAAATCAGTAAAAGGAAACTGTAACAGGGACTTCTGAATTACTCTATGACTTTCTTAACAGAGGTTATCATTTCCCATTGGGTTTTGTTGGACACTTCCCACATCTGTAGCATGCTGCTCCTTTGCCATTAAGCTCTACCAGATTCTTCCATAGGGGTGATATTTTTTTAAAGAGAAAATACTGAAGCCCCATGTGAAAACAGGAAACTCCATGAATTTTTTATAGTGAAATTTTTCCACTAGGGAAACATCCGTATTTTACAGTTTGCAAAATGTGTGGGACCATAAGCTGTAAAACCACATGGAGAACTACAACTCCTTTGTACTTTAAAAATAGACATAAAAGTAATTTCTCCAGAAAGAAGGAGCATATTTTTAAAGGTGAATATTTGTAGGGCTTATAAAAGCTATTGGTCTGTTCTTGGAAACGGAATGATCGTGTTTAAAAAAGGAAAAGACACAGATTGTGGTGATTTTACTGCCACTGAATCATCCCCACAGTATGTGCTGAACTGGACCAGCCATAGCACAGCTGCACGAGGACGTGCGAGGTTCCCACCCAGCATGGGAGCCTCTGCTTCCCCCCGAGATGAAGGCAGGGGTGATGGTGCAGAGATGAGCAGGAAAATGGTGAAGAAGGTCAGGGAGAAACTCTAGGTGTTTTATTTCTCTCACAGTGTGCCAGCCAGTGGAGTTGAGCTGGAATGAGGGAAAACCAAGATGTTCTGGCCACAGGATCGCCATAGTTCCCCCCACTCTGCAACATGTGGTGAGCAGGGAAGGGGTGATACTTGATTCTCCCAGTTCCTTGGGGGTGGTGCAGGAATGATCACACTGAAGGCTTTGAGCCAAAGCTCAATCTCACCCTGTGACTGTGTCATTTCTGTAATTGAGACTGACCCTTCTCTTTGCCTGTTCGGGTCAGCTGGGCTGCAGCCAGGCCTGGGCAGGAGCTGACAGGGTTGGTCTTTGGAGCTGCCCAGATGGGGCATGGTGCACATGTAGCAGGATGGTGGATTTTAGCAGATTCTCTGTGCCATGGGACAGCACAGGGATGTCACCATGAGATATCAAGAGACATTTCAGACACCCTGTGGGGGAGTGGGCACATGGAGAGATGGGGATTCCCAGCATCTGGTGCTGCCTCTGGTTCTGTTGGTGAGAAGAAACACCAAGGGCAGAATGTGTTCCTTGGCAGACTCTTACATCCGGTCTGAATATTGAATTGGACCGGGGTGTAGTTTTAGGCAAAGCAGTTTTGGAGCTGGCAGACTCCTGGCGCTGACGCCTGCTCGGTGCATGCCAGACCTTGGGAGAGCCATCTCTTCCACTTTGCTGGGGAAGTTGGGGTGCTTGGAGGAGATGGCCTTTCCCAGCAGCAACAGCAGCTGCCTTGCTGTCCCCTCCTCCCCAGCAGCAAGAGCAGCAAACTTTACTCTTCCTAGCTCTTCACCTTTCCCTTCCTCCCTGACTTTCAGCTCCCCCATCATGTCCAGGCAAGAAGGGCCAGGTCCTGGCATCACCTCCTCTCTGGGTGACAACATTCCTTCTCGTCTGTGTGACAGAGGACACTTTATCTGACCCATAATTTGATAATCATGTCCTGTTTATCAAAGCTTACCATGCCATTTCAGATGGACAGGAATGAACTTTTGCATGCACTGCTCAGTCCTCGTGCTATTGAATAGTGAAACATTCTGGTCTGCTGTTTGTTTACAGCTGCCTTTCATCTTCAATTATCCACTATATTTTAGCAGTGGATAACTGACTGATTCCTGTATTCAGGCCAAATCCCACTTGTTTGGTTCATGTGAGTAATCTAAGGAAGTCTGACACTTTGTTCCCTGATCTGTCTGGGAATGCTTGCACGACAAGGGGTCTGCAGGCATGGGACCCGTGAGCAGGAGTGCAGTCCTGAGGCTCAGACCCATCTTCCCTTCATTCTGTGGGCACTTGGCAAATGCACCAGTCCCTGAGTGTGGCTTTAGCTCTTGAAACTCCTCCTGTTCTGGCCTGCTGGATACAATCAATTTTTACAGGCTGTTGGTACAGAGTGGGATATACCAGCTGCCTTTCCATTTCCAGGGAGGGGTGAGACAAGGCCTTGGGCCATTCCCCTTGGACAGCACTCCTGAAAAGGGCAACTAAATGGGTTGGAAACATGCAATGTTACAAACTTTCCCAGTTGTGTGCAGCTGTCATCGTTAGCACAAACAGGTTGGTGCTGCCAGAGCTGCTGGGCTTACCCACTGCTGAGGCTCTTTTTACACAAAATCCCTGCCCTGCTCTGCTGGCAAATGGAATTTTCTTTGGATGCCTTTCTTTAGCTGAGCTGCAGAGTACTGATAGTGCTTTATCTCAGGATGGGGCTGCAACCACTCCATTTTTTCTGCTTTACCTGCTTAAACTGATCTGTGATGTGAGCACTACAGAGGTCTGAACATGGACCAGGGCCATGTGTATTTAGACCTATGTGTATTTAGAACAATTAATTTCTTTTTGTTGCGTGCCACCACCACTTCCACAGTGGGATCACCACCTGAGAGAGGAGGGCTGGTCCATCATTACAACATTTCCTGTGGACCTGGGAGACATGGGTTCAGTTTTCTGCTGTGACAGATTGTCTCTGTGAGCCTCAGTAACTTAGATTCTCTCTGATTAAGTGTCACGTGTAAAATAGTGGGTATAGTCTGACCCTTCATCACTATTGCACATAAAAGAAAGTGAATTAATGTTGAGAGTCAGCCATTAAAATGTTGGGAGCCCAAGGGAAGGAAGTCTCTACCCTGAGGAGATGAACTAATTGGGAAGGACTAAAGTAAATGGATGAGGTAGTTGAGGTTTGGGGTGAAAGGGGTAAAGGTATGGACAAGGTGAGGCAGGGAGATGTGGTTGCTGGAAACATTTGGCAGATGTGGAAGGAACATGTGGATGTTGGAACTGGAGTCACAAGGAGGGGAATGAACCCCTAGAAGAAACCCTTCTTTTTTGAGAAGGAACTACATCATTCAAGAGCATTGTTTTGAGCACCTGGGGTAGGAAATGAAGACAGGAGGATGTTGGGGGATCAGTGCCTGCCCCCTCTGTGCACTCTGAGGTGGTTGCAGGAAGATTCCCTGCCCTCTTCACCAGGATCACTTGGGTTTGATAACTGAGACCACACTGCCAATGTCCCAAGCTGAAATGTTTATCCCCAGGGTCTATCTTTGTCTTGTTTATTTGTTGGCTTTCTTGCATTTTTCTTGAACAATGCCCTCATTGTCTGCTTTTACAAAACTAAATAATTTGGACTGTAAACTGGCAGTGTCTGGCTAGAGCAGTGAGTTTAAGGTTTTGGATGTTTGCTTTCGAATTTTCATGTAGAGAGCAAAAGCAATCATGGCAATTAAGATCTCTTGTGCCTGAACTGAGCAGTTTGGCTGAGCTCTGACTATTTCTATGTGCTCTAAAGACAAGATATTCTCTGAACAGCTGCTCCATGGGTCCCTTATGTGAGCCTTATAGCTCCCAGCTTTCCCAGTCCTTCCCAAGATAGGGAGGGTCAAATGTAACACCAGTTTTTCAAAATACTTTAGCCAGGATTCAGTGAACTCCAGAAGTGCAATGCAGGTGTTTGTATGGACAAATTAGTAAAATGTAATGGACACATGCATAAATATGACTCACTTGGGAAGAGTCAACATGGCAGGGAAGAGTCAACATGGCACCTGAGAAGGAAAGTCCTACCTTAAAAATGTCTTGGAGTTCTTTGGAAGGATCAATGAACAAGAGAATAGACTAATCTGGTAGATATAATCCACTTGAGAATTCCAAAAGACTCTACATAAAATTCTCCACAAAATGCTTTTTAATGAAACTCAGCATCCATGGGAGAGGAGAGAAGCTCCTTACATGGATAAATAACCAAATAAATCAGTTCTTGCAGTGAGGGAAGTTCACCAGTGGAGCCCTGAGCTGGAGCCTGTGCTGTTCAATGCACTCATAAGAGGTCAGGAGAGGAGAGGAAATAGTGAGAACATCTGGTGATGAGGCAGGATTTAGTCAGGGGAATAAAGTTGTTGATGGATAGTGAAAGAATGTGAAGAAGCTTGTCAGGAATGAGGGATTGATAAACAAAATAGAGGGTGAAATTCAGCAGACCTACCTGTAAATGGATGCACACTGGGAGACAGGATCTGGGTTTCACTGTAAAGTGAGGAGCTTTAAGCTGACCACTGCCACTTTAAACTGGCCACTGCTACTCAGGATGCAATGATCAATAGGGTTATTTATATTTCTGTGGAAATGTCAATTCAATGCTTAATAGGAGTCAAAAAACCCAAATAATATATTAGGAATTATGAGGAAGGGAGTGGAGATGAAAAGAGAAGCTCATTACAATGTTCTATAAATCAATTTATTGCCTACTCATTCAGTGTGGTGTGGAGTTCTGGACCCTCATCTTAAAATCCCAGAATCATGGAATAGCCTGAGTTGGAAGGGACTCACAAGGATCATTGGGTTCAACTCCTGGCCCTGCACAGACACCCCAACAATCCCACCCTGGGCATCCCTGGCAGTGCTGTCCAAACACTCCTGGAGCTCTGGCAGCTCTGCCCATTCCCTGGGGAGCCTGGGCAAGAACCTTTCCTGATATCCAACCTAAACCTCCCCTGGCACAGCTCCAGCTGAACCTTCAGAGAACAATAGGGCTGATAAATGTCTGGGGGGTGGTTGGGATTTGGCAGCCTGGAAAAGCTGTCCAGATTGACTGATGCAGAGAGTATCCATAGGGATCTGCTGTTCATACATCAGTACAAGAACTGGAGGGCACTGAGAGCTAATTCAGTTAATGGGAGTCCTGTTCAAACCAGACAGAGGAGATGGGTGGTTCATCCCTGGAGCTCCTCATCAGAGGATGTGCAGATGGATGCAAAAATGGTTTCAAGGGAGTCTGTACAAGCAGTTGTAAGAGAGATCTGTGAAGAGTTTCTAAACAGAAGAACGATGAAATCCAGCAGGCTGAGCACAGCTGGAGCTGAACAGTATTCAGAACAAGTATCAGAAATGATTGTCCTGTTCTTGCTCTTTCCTGGATGTCTCCTTAGGATCATTACTGGGAAAAATATATTGATGCTTGCTCTGCCCCAGTGTGGCAATTCTCCTGTTCTCACTTTAAAGTGCTGTACAGGGAAACATCCACTGGATTTTCAGATTCACACACAGTTTTGTGTTGAAGGAGAGCAAAGTCTAATCTCTGGGGTGAGGAGGCAGCTTAAATTCAATTAGACCTTAAGAAATTGTACTGGTTTGGATTTGAATTCTAATTAGAATTTAAGTTTTCCAACTTTCTAGGGCAGAAGATCACCTAATAGTGATCACCCCATAAAGAAGTTCAAAGCATGTGGTCCCTGAGAAACCACACAATACAGTCAATAATCTTGAAAAAAAAATTTCTAGATAAACCTGTATTAACAGTTAGAGGTAACAGAAAATTTTACCTTTGTTTCAGGACTTAACTTTAAGCTGAATGTATTCTGTCCTCTTTTAACAAGGGAGGTTGGAAAGCTCTCCCTGTAGAGACTGGAAATGCTATCCACATTCCCTCCAATTCCTCCTAATTCAGGAAGCTGGCACAAGAACGAGCTAAGAAGATTTGGAGAGTCTTTGTTAGCCAAACAGTATTGGTTTTCTGACCTGAAAAAAGTGATGATCCATTTAATGCTGGTTCTTTTCACAGAGGATGTGATATCACTTTTTATCCCCATTTGCACTGTTGGCATTCCACAATTTATCCAGGAAGTTGCTAATTTTGTTGGGGCAAAGCAAACCTGATCTTGAAGGGCATAAAACCTCCTTCTCAGCTGGAAAGTTTAGAGCAGTGTATCTTGAAGATAAATAAATGAAATTTTCTACCCAGGCCTGTTGTCCTGTGGTGATTCCATCTAAAAGGCAGATTCAAATAGTTTAAGAATACCTGCTGAAATGGTAATGAGCCTTTGGAGAATTGAGGAATGCTCAGTGTTTTCACACCCCTGTTAAAAGGGTCAATAAATGGCTTCAAGAGGACTTACTTACCTGCAAAGAAATTGTTCTTTTCCAAGCTTTTCTTGAATTTTGACTATGCTCAGGAGACATTTTTTTATACTTATCACCCTTCCATTGTTCTTTTTCAATTGTCCAGTAATTCTGATTTCTTTTAAACAATAGCAAAGAAGAGCAGAGGGAAAACCACTAATGGTAGATCTATTTCATGTTATTTTCTTTTCCCCAGGAAGACTTTTTTTTAACAATTCCTGTCCAACAGATTAACAGGTTTTCACCTGAAGGATTCAGGTAGTAACTTCATCACTTATTTTTGGTGGAATTCTGAAACATCAGGAGCAGGAGCAAGTTTAATAAATGATATCTAGATAGATAGAATAAGACATAAAGTATAAGATAGTATAAGATATAAAGTAGATACCATTACTTTAATTAATAATTGGATGATGCAGTTTAGATCCTGTGTCCAATTAGAAAATAGGAGATCAAACTTTTTCAGTACTGAGAGTATTGATTTTGGCTTCCATGTATCTCTAGGGTTGATGTTACCTGTCAGTCTTCCAAGGAGAATTGCTTCTTGTTTCACCAGTAGGGCTTAGGACATCTGGGGAGAATAACTCTGTGAGAAAATTCTAATTGTCAATTTTAATATATTCATATGTGTCATATCATTGTCAAAGCATCCAAGATGCAACAGACTTGAGGAAAGTATTTTACATCCATTGTAACACTTGTGATGTGCAGAGGAATTTATCTAGGATTAATGATCACTGGGAAAAGAAGAAAATAGCTCCTGGATTGGACAGAAACTATTAAAATTGTGCTAGACACAATCTCTCCTTAGCTTGCTCCCAGATCTCACCACTGTAAGTTCTACTATAACTTAGACCCAGAGGAGACAGAATTTACAATCAGGAGACATTTTAAAAATTCCTGCTATATTTTCCCCCACAAAAGAAAAAAAGAAAAAAAATATTGACCATTCTCTCTTGGGTTTTGAATATCTCAACAACTTTCCATGGCTTTTCAACACTCCTCCCTAATACCTCATTACAGAGCTGGTGGCAAGATACTGTCTTTCATCTGCTTGTTCATTCACTTTACAGAAAGTACCTGGAGTTATCCACAAGGATATCTCACTAGGATTCAAGTATGGATTTTTCTCTGACCTTTTCACAGCCCTGAGGCATTCAGCAAGTATTTTGTGGTCATGATAGCTCTTCTGAAGACACAAATCCAGCCATAAAGATGTTTCCATAGACGCTGCTATCCTAAAGACCTCAACTGCCTGTATGGGTACATGAGGAGCAAAAGGAGAATCCATGTGGACAACACATCTTGAACTATAATTACCATATGGTAAATAGTCATTCTTTATTGTATTGTCAACAGGCAAGGAACATGCTCTGATGTGGAGGCTTGGGGCACTGCTGACAGAGTTAATGGATGAATCCTGGGGGAATACTCTTTTTCCCACTTGACACTCAAGTCACTTTTCTTAATTGTAAAAACATCTGTAAGAAGAACCAAATGAGTTGTAGGCCTTGACAGCTGATCTTCCCATGACTCATCCCACAAGGACAAACTTGTCTTATGCTTGTCCTTTATCTTCATCTGAAGCATTTGCCAAGAGGAGTGTCTGCATTTTGATTAAATTATAATATTCTGTTTCAGATTTTCCATCTGAAGCCTTTGCTTCAGACAGAAGGATGAGAAGGGAAGGTTGATACTGTGGCAGTAAAAAGGTTTTAAGAGTTATTTTGGGTAGAGCCAGAGTATTTAGGAATGTACTTCAGGATTTTGTATAAGTTGAAGTGGAAAAAAGCTGTTATTCAGTTTCAGGTTGCTATGAATTAGGTTGGTATGAATTGACACAATTTTTACTAGGATGTTAATAGTGACAATGGGGCCACATAAAGATGTTAACACAAGTTGCCTTCACCTCAGCTACTTGTCTAACTCCCAAAATACTGCCTGAAGAGAATTAAGGTGTATCAATCTTCCAGATATAGTGGCCCAAACGAACTCAGGTTATATGTTTCCTAAATTATCTATTTCATTTGTTTTCCTTTTCCTGAAAAGCTCAGGAATAGATATCTCCAATGTAGGTATCTTTAATAATCTTTCTCCATTATGAAATTTGGCAGATTTTGTTCCTCAGAGCCTTTTCACTTTCATTGCTGGCAGGTAGCTCTGAATCTTTCCCACCAAGTATAAATTAAGAAGGGCTTCCTAATTTCAATTAGATTATCTTGTCAAAATAAGATTGATAGTAAATTATCTCAGAGTACAAATACCTTCACGGATACAAAATACTTACAGTGTTTTCTTAATTTATTGGAGAAATGCCATTGGAGAAATTTACTGGAGAAACCTGTTAGCAAGGAGCTACATATATTTGAACTGGAAATGAGACCTTTTCTTATGAAAGGGGTATTTAATAATTAAAGGACTCCAGGACTGTAGCAAAAGGCTCAGTAGATTCTCCATCTTTTGATGTCATCATATCAAGACTGGCCGCCCTCGTGAAAGGTTCGCGTCAGCTACGAGCGACACTCGGTCAAACAAAAATTATTGGGTTCAGCACAGGGGTAACCCAGTGAAAGTTAATGACCTGTGATATATAGGAAATCACACTGGATGATCTAATGGTTTCTTCTGGCCTCACACTCTATGAATCCATGAATATGTATCCTCTGAGGTTGCCTGCTGGTTGTGCTCCTAACAGGGGAACAGGCAGAGGCTGCTGTGAAAGAAGGATTTATATTTATTTACTGGCATCCGTTGTTCTTTAGCTACATATTCAGATGTACAGACTCACACCCAGAGTTTTAAGAAAAAATTCCTCAGTGAGAGGATCTGGAGCATTTGGGAAAGCCTGGTTGCTGGTAGCCTCCCCAGTGAGAATTTGGTGCTGTGAGCAGTGATTCACACAGTTCCCAAAAGGCTCTGCCTTCCAGCATGTTACCACATCTTGGCAGCATCTGAAGGGCATCCTGTGAGCATGAAAGGCAGGAGTGGTGACTCAGAGAGACACAGTGAGGGGTAGGAAAGCCTTTCTGGTGGAATATGAAAACACAAAAATACATATCCTTGTGTTCAGGGCTATTCAAGGGTGGTACAGCCCCCGTAATTGGGCTCATGTGTCTGTCTAGAAATGGCTGTTCTGGCTGCCTGCTTAGCAATGAAAGGCTTTCCCCCACATTTATTTTCTGTAAAGAGAGTGGGAATCCAGAGAACTCTTAGAATCCATGAGCCATCCCTGTGCCATGCTGTGGCTGCCCATGTGTACTTACAACAGCAGCTTCCTGTGGTTGATTTTGTTTTGTTTTCCAGATGGGTGGGAATATTATCTTTAAAAAGACAAGAAAACGAAAACAACTGACTTAAAATCTCTTTCAAAATAATAATCAAGGAAACAAGGATGTTCTCAGGAGAGAAGGAATAGTGACTGATGAGGAGGTGAGCAATCTGAGGGAAAGAAGTTGCAAGATTTGGAGAATGCTGGGGGGAGAAGATCTCGGGAATGCTGTGGGGGAAGTCGTGTCTGTTTACAGGCTCTGTTTATCCACACCTGTGGGTTAGAAATGCTGTCATCTGAGGAGTGGCCCCATATTACAAGAAGGTCAAGCACCAAGCAGACCTAATTAAAAGCTCATTACAAGAGACAATCTCCATTAGCATGCCAAGTTTCATGCAAATCCATTAGCACCAGGGCTCTCTTCGGAAGCTTTAAATTCCAGTCCTGTGCCCCAGGGACTGGAAACTGCGGCCGGTTAATTTGCCATTCTCAGTCTGTGAACATTAGGCACAGTCCTCTTACTTTCTGGATTATTTCACATTCCAGCAAATTAGTTTTATCCGTTCTGAGAACATTTTAACAAAGAAAGTTCTTTTGGCATCACATGGATAAAATAACAAGGGATAAAAGAATGAGCAGTTCCCCCAATCAGGAACAAATAACTTTAAATCTCTCCTGAAAATGCAGCCTTTCCTGTTATTCCCACCCCCCCTTCCTTTCATTTATCTTTCGGCAGTCGGATTTTTTAATTACGTCTCTGCAGCCAGATTCCCCTCCCTCTCTCTTTATGATGGTGTTCTCAAGAGCCATGTTTTTTCTTTATGCCATTGTAGCAGAACTTGACTAAAGATCTTCAAACTTGTTAAGTATAAAAGTTGGTAAATGATACTATTGTTTGAGTTAAGGTGGGGGGAGAAGGGGGAAGGCAGTTTATCTGTGCTGGCTGTGGGGAGGGGGAAGGTTAAAAAAAAAATAAAAAGGGAAAGAAAAAAGGCTCAAATGAACTGAAATGGATCAAAGTAAACAGAGACATCTAAAAGCTTTTGTAAGTTAAAAGTGGCTATCTGTTGCAAGTCCTGCCTCATTAACTACTGATAGAAGCACTGTCTTGGCCTTCCCAGATATCTAACGCTGACCGCCTCTAACGAGATGAACTCCGGGTTATTCCCTCTCCCGTTCCTGCACCGCTGCTTAACCTCAGCCTCTCCACAAATGTTTATCCTCTCCCTAGCATGGGGGATCCCGTCCCTAAACCTCAGTCCTCGCTCTGAGGAAGAAACAAGTTCAGAGAGGAGGAAGGAAGTGGGAGAAAGAGGAAAACATCCCCAAAGTCAGTGTCTTGCCCGGGTTTCGACACATGTTTTTGGGAGGGTGAATAGTGAGAGACGGGGTTCAGTCTCCACCTTCTGGGTTCCAGTATCCCCAGTGCCCCAGTGCTGTGCCCATTCCGAGGGGGAAGCAAGCTGAAAGGCAGAGCCTTGCCCAGGGAAGCAGGGAGAGTGAGGAGGGCTGGGAGGGGGGAACACGATGGCTCTTTGACTAGGACCAGATAGGTCTCTGTGCAGAGTAATATTACAGCTCACTCTCTCATAAACAAGCTGCATGCCGGCTTCTAAAGAGCCCATCTGGCATAGCTTTGAGAATGGCAATAATTACAAGCTGATGATGGACATGGAAGAAAAGCCCTGCTGAGCTAACTCATAAGGAAGTACAGGCCAGGACTGTAGGGAAATTACAGGCTAAAACCCTTTCTAGTTTAGGCCTTTTGGTGTTCTTAATCACAGACTTTAAATGTTGTAATAAACACTGTTGCATTTTATTGACCAACTCCCATGACAGGCAAATCTTTTTTATTTTATTTTGTTTTTACTATTTGTTAGTTCAGAAAGCAGTTTGAGAACAATCTTTTCTTGAAGACTGGGTCTGTAGATTTACTTCATGAAAAGTGATCCAAACAGCACGAGTCCCTTTTGTTACTTTGCAATTAAAAAAGAAGGAGGAGAAAAAAAGGAAAATAAAAATTTTAGAGGTCCATTTACCCCTGTGCAGGACTAGGTCACTGATGATGCCTGCTTTGTTTTGAGATTATCATTGAAGAATAAAAGCTCTAGAATGAGTTATCAAGTTTTTAGGTGAAACTCCTGCTGATTTCACTGGTGGTAGGATTTCCCAGGAAATAAAGCAGTTTTAGGTATGAGAGGTATGGCCTGATCTTGTGCCCAGTGAAGCTCATGACATCCTCGCCTGCTCCAGCAGTCTAAACCACTGTCGGTGGAAGCTCAGAGGCCTCATCTGTGTCTGAGTTTAAATCCACTCTTACTGTTGTGACCCAGAATCTAAATATAAGGGGAAATTCCAGGTTACTGGGGCTCTGTTCCAGAGTCCCTTACAGCTACCAAACATGATTTTCCCAGTGAAAAACATGAAACACATTTTCACAGTGGAACATGGGAAACATGAAATACAGCAATGTTGATGCCCAGTTTAGGGCACCTGCCAAGGCTGTGATTGCCAGGGGAAGGTGTCTCTGGCACCAGGTATCCCAAGTCTGGAGTGAAAAAATACTAAATTTTAAGAATGCTGCCACCTCTGTGTCTCTAAATTTCTGTGTTTTGGGTGTATGAATTTATTTATCACGTGCTTTTATAGGCATGTGCATGTGGCAGTGCCATCCATCTCTGTGGACTAGAGTTGGATGTGGACTCTCTGTGGATTTAGGAATGGAGCGCAAGGGAGTTGTGTCAGTTAACACCACCTGAAGTTCTGCTTCAGAGAGCCTGCTTGTTTTCCCAGACTAATTTCACTCTCCTTTTCCTTCTGTGGAGTCTAGAAGATCAAGAGTTAAACAGCTCTGTGAGTTTTATTTGACTCGAGTGCAATAAATCTCCCAGGGTGACTGATAGACTGATAACTCTCAAAATCCATTCAGTACTTTGTGTGTCAAGGCAGCAGTGAATATGGAGTGCTGTCAGTTGTTTTAAATAACACTGTTTTGACAGTATGTTGTTTATTACAATTCAACACGTGTGATTTGTTTTCTTGGAGGAAATCTGCCTTTATTTTACACTGGGTTTTATTTTAGTTTAGGAAGATTGGCCACATATTAGAAATGCTGCATAATGTGGTGGGTTGGGTTTACTGATCCAGCTAAATCTTGGAAAAGTATCTGTGTTTTTACAGGACACATTCTCCTATGAGATTCTAAATAGCAGAACATTCTGTTCCTTTAGATAAATGTTTGCCTGCAGGTATAGCTTTGTGTTTGTAAATTGTTCCATGTTGCTCCTATTTCTGCTGCAGTTCTTTCACAGACTTTTCAAAGTTTCTGCTTTACTTGTGGGTGTTTGTATCCCAGCATTTCATAACACAGATGCTTATTTAGGTTTCCCGATTACCATTTGACTATTTGTTCAGGCATCAGATTTTTTCCCCCCTTTTTGTTGCAAAGTTGAAGGAATGTGAAGTCAGGGAATGGAAATTTACCTATCCGAATGCAGCTCTCTTTTCTTTCATAAACTTCCTCTGGCTTCTTAATCTGAAACTTGCTTGTCAATGTGAAATGATTTCTTTATATTTAACTGTCTCTTTCCAATACAGACTGGAATTGTTCCTAACAAAAGAAGCATGAATCGGTGGAAACTATATATTAAATGCAGGACTATTTGTCTAGTTTTCATTAGGTTGCTGAGTGAGAAGCCCAAACTCCTCTCTTTTCCCAAGGTACTCGGGTATCCACCAAGTGCCTTCATCCCATAGCCTTGTTTCCTCTCCCAGTAAACCAGCTTTCCAAAAGAATGCTACACTCTCTGCTCTTTATACTGTCAGCAGTGACAGCAACCAGCCACGCTGACATTTCTTATTGTTTACAAAGGATGAGCGCCAACAAGGCATCTCTGATCATTTGATAAACTCTCCTAACCCTCTCCCCCCGCCCAGCCCTCTGCTCCACTGACCAAACTAACCTTTTCACGGTACACTGCCTGTAATTACCAGTGAAAGACGCTAACCAGAAAGGATCAGAACTCCAGCTAAACACAAACAAACCAGCAAAACAGCTCTGAAGATAAACTGCTCACAACTTACGTGGCTCAGCAAACAGGGCAAGCCAGGAGAAATGGAGTAGCTGCAGGCAGGGGGTGGGGAAGGAAGAAATCTAACCCTAAATTCCTTCTGTGCATGTATTTTTCATATGAATTTTAAAATTGTTTGAAAAAGCATGCTAGAGTAGCATTAAAATAACCTTATTGTTTATTATCATAATCCTGTATATTTAATATCCTTTTCCCCCTTCAATTCCCCCACTCCTGCAGAAACTCTCGCCAACACAGTGGTCAAACCGAGTTCATGGTTCTTCATAATGAGCCTAGGAGTAATGCCCATACCAAAAAAAGTTTCTTTTCAGTAATGACATGAATTTGGCTCTTACCAACCCCCTCCTCAATTCCTAGTGTGACAAGCAGATTCTTTCCATGCTGTTTTCCTGGAGGTGAGAAGCACCAGCACATGAAGTCTCTTCACTCATCCTTCTCCAGGAGTGAGTTCGTGAGGAAGGTGGTATTGATGGCCTTTGTTTGCCAGGAATGCTGAGGTGGTGGATTATTATTTAAAATAGTTTAAATTCCATTTTTTAAAAAATCACATCTGCTGTTATGGATTCTACCTGAATTAGCTGGATGATGGGCTTGCTCTGTAAGCAGAACTTTTCCACTGAGTTTTTCAGTGCAAAAGAGTCAGACCCCGTTTTCAGGGGGGGAGGATTTTCTTCCCGTAGGCTAAGTTGTATTGGTTCACTCTTTTCCATGTGGGAGGATTGATATGTGAAAAACAAGAAGAACAAGTTTAAATTTCCATCAGAAATACAAATCTTTAAACTGAAGTTTTCTTTTAGGCAAAATGGCAGCAGATGATCTTCTGGCTCTGCAAAATTTCTTCCTATTCTTGTATCCTTTTCTGCTGGGAGCCAGTCATGCCATCTTATCCCAGCATGGAATTAGTCTTTTCATCAATAAAATAATTTTCACTTACTTGTGTTACTTCTGCAGATGCCATTGATTAAAACCTCCTAAGGAACAACCATAAGAGTAGCAGGGCCACTCCTATGACCTTTGGGCAGGCTTTGTCATCAGCTCCACACTGAACACCTAAGGGACCTCTCTTCACCTTTCTTCCTTTCTGTGAATTGCTGTTGTGTTGTGATGGATAAAATGGTTTTCACCTTAGCCCTAAGCCCCTAATCCTTGGCTGGAAGCTTTAGCTGCAAGTTCAGCACAATCAATAACCTGTTGCTAAATTGAAAGTGGCTGAGATCTGTCCTTGTGTGACTTTGCAGAGCTTCCATCCTCCAGGCAGGATCTCCTGCATGCAGGTCAGGTCAGCATAATTGGTCAAGGTAGTACGTGGTGGATTCCCTATCATTTCTTTTAGTGTCAATTTTTATGGTTTTCTCTTGAGTTTTTATCTGTTCTGAGGAGATTTTACAACATTGCCAAACTAGTAAGATATGAAAAGCTGAGCCTATGGAAGCAGATTTGAAAGCCTTGATTTAAGGAGCATGAAATCCTCCTTTAGAAGTATGTTTCATTTACTCTTATTGTCTTTCCTTCCTTCTCTGTCAGTCTGACTTTTTAAAATCTGCACAAAACTGATGATCCATGCAATTATGACACAAAAAAATGAAAAATATCCTTAGGTCTGAGATGTCATTATTTTTCTCAGAAGAACTGGGCATATCCCTGTGCATGTGATGTTCAGGAATGCCTTTTGTTTCCTCCCAGATCTTCTTGTCACAGTGGGTATATTCCAGGGAATTGGTTTGCTCCTGTTGTCTGGCAAGAACAAAGCCAAATGTTGCATATCAAATGCACTTTAATATATTGACAAATAGGAATAGAATTTAAAATTAGCTTAAATATACTGAATAAACCCCCACAAATATAAGGAAGATTTGAAATTTTTAGGCCAAACAGTTTATGAGAGAGAAAATACAAAAGCTGTTCAAAATGGCTATTTACCTTTTTAAACATCCATAGGTAGGAAATGCCCTGTGCCAATATTCCTTTTGCACAAAACTCTCATTGGCCAGTGAATGTGGATGTAAATTTTTATAGGAACTTCTTAAAAAAACAATTTAATGTATTTGGTGAGGGGAGACTGCAAATAAGGCTTATCAGAAAAATATTCAAGTGCTGAAAACTGCTTCATCCCCATAAACATAGAGAGAATTCATAGATCATAGGGCTAGAAGGGACAATCAGGGGCTGTGCTGTTTCTAAGATGTTGGCCAATATTGGGTATTTCTGAAATTAGAGACAGGGGAACCTATAGTTTGAGCCAGGGCAGGCAGTCCAGGACTCCAATCCACTGTTGGCATTGGACAGAGATGGAACACGGAACACGTGCTCATCTGTGAGTTACACACTCACGGCAAACCACTTGGGTTTCTTTTTCCTGCTGCTGCTGTAATTAGAGTTCCTGTATTTCCCACTACTGTCCTTTTATCTTGCCTCTCTTTCATGTTCCAAGGCTCACTATCACCTTCATGCTAATGAGACACTCCCTGGCCAGTTAAATGCTTGTTGTTACCTTCCTACAGGTAAGTGAGCACTTTGGGTTTGCAAGTCTTGCCTGTTCTGGATCAATGTGATGTTTAATTCCTGTGCTTTGTGTTAGTGTGTTCCCAAAGCTCAGGGCTGCAGTTGAAGGGGATAGAGAAAGGCACTAAAATAAAAACATTTTAAAAACCCCACTTCCCTCTGCTCTCATATGCTTGTATTGTATCAATCCCAAGAAGTTCCGTGAATTAAGATGAGGATTTTCACCTCATCCAGCAATCCCTTGCCCTTTTATGTCCACTCCAATGAAGTCATGTCTTGCTGTTTAACTTTCGTGTTTCAATTAAGATTTTTACTTCCTCATGTGATTCACTGCAGGGGAAGTGGATTCAGAAAAATTTCAAGGGCCAAAAGACACAAGTCAGAGGAGAAAGTAGGCGGAAAAGGAGGTCTTTTTCCAAGTTATTTAATTCCAAGTCAGATTAAAAAGAGCTGTAATAGCAAGTCTTGCTTCCATCAGCATTCAGTGGTTGGGAGCAAGAAGGTATTTGAACCAAAATCTCCCTAAGTCAGGAGAAGATGCCAGTTGACTTCAAGGAGGATGTGTGTGAGACAAATAAAGGTCAAGCACTTAAAAGCCAATGGGCTAATTCTTGTTTGAACCCACAGATTTCTGTCTGGATTTTGGATCCAATGTTCAAAAATGTGATCTCTAAATTCATGTCATTAATGCACAGAACTATTTTACAGTGAGAACTAAGAGTGTAATGATCATATTTAGGGTCATTTGTCAGGGAACTTCACATAGATTCTCTATCTAAAATGAAATATCTTTGCTACACAAAGCCACTCGTTCCTGGGCTCTGGATGAAGCAGCTTTTCTGCTTTGTAGATTTTTGCTCTATTGCATTTGCAGGTGCCTCATATTTAGTCACAGACAGCAAATAATCAGAACTTATCTGAATAAATTTTCCTGAGTCTTCTGCCTGAATGTTCTCACTGTCAGTTCCCAGCCAAACTGCCTTTCCAGTTCTTTTCCCTGCATTTCTGCATAGTTCATTGCCCTCATTCCACCACTGGAGTTTTGTTTGATGTCTCTCTCTTGTCTGTGCACATCTCTTTGGGCCAGTGGCTTTCTCTGTGGTGCAGAGAGTCTCAGGATGCAGGAAAAGAAGGTTGCCACAGTTTGCCTCTATAGAATTCCATGGGATGTCACCGGGAAAAGCACGATTGTTGTCATTAAGTTCATATTTGCTAGTGCATGGCCTGCACTTCTCCATGAAAGCTTCAGTGGACTTGAAATCCAAAAAGCGTTGCTGCAAGTTGTGTTGTGGAGGAGGAGGAACATGTCCATGCTGCATGGCTCCTGCCTCATGGTCCTAGAAGAGCTCCTCTGGGACACACACACTCTTTCTTCTTAAAAAGTACTCTCTCCTGAACTGGCTGATCTGCATTTTTTCATTTAGAAATTACCAAGATGGGGAGGTTTGCTGCTGTACTAATGGAGCATCTATCCCAGTGGATTTTGTGGGGCACTGGATTTTGGCTATTATAGTCTTGGTGGTCCGGGTGAAACAGAAACATCCAGATAAGCATTTCCATCAGGGAATATCTGCATTAAAACCAAAAATTCCTTTTAAAGCAACCAGCCTTTCTTTCTGGGGAAATACTCCAGGAAAGCCTAGCAAGAAATGGTGAAAAAGAAGTCTTTTGAAACAGTGCTCTGGGGAATTTTGCTTCCAGCTTGCTGATCTTGTTGGTATAGATAAGTGAGAAATGAGGTTAACTGTATTTATATGTATTTGTATCTATTGTGGAACAGGATTTTGCTCAGTTAAGAGCTACATTTTAGGGATGACAATAAGCTCGTCCATGGAGCTTGGTGGAAATGGTCCATCCAATGCTGGCCTGATGTTTTCCATACACCATTGAGGTGACTGAGTGCTGGAAAAGGCCCAGAGGTGCAGTGGAGTCTTCTCCATGGGAGCCATTCCAAACCCACCTGGACACAATCCTGAGTGACACGCACGAGGGGACACTGCTTGAGCAGAGAGGTTGGACTCGGTGACCTCCAGTGCTCCCTTCCCACCTTATCCATTCTGGATTCTGTGATTCATCCCACTAGGCCCAGTTCCCTCCCACAGTGTGCTCAGGCCTGTGAATATTCCATTTCTCCACCTCTGTCCTTAGGAAACAGCAGGGGTAGCTCCTTCTCTGAGGCATCAAAATGAACCAGTTACGCCTGTACTTGTGATGTTTAGAACTGCTGTGATTTTAAAGGCTGCTTAATGCTGAGTTTACTGGAGTTGTATAAATCTTTGCTTTAAATCCACTGTAAATATGTTACAGAATCTGCCAAACATGCATTAAAATATTTTGCTCCAGATATGCCTATGTCTAACCTTTTGGTTCCTAAGAGCTTTAATCAGTAATCTTCAAGTAGGAAGTTATTCATCTTTATTGCCAGGCACTTCTCAGTGGCGGTCGTGGCAACAATCTTTTCATTGCTTCTGTGTTTAGTTGTTCTTTGACATGATAGAAGTCAGCTGCAGTTCAATGAGCTCACTATTTGTGCAACTTAATTGTTTGCTTCCTTTAATATGTACTCAGTTTTTCCTTTTATGAGCAGGGTTGTTGGAAAAATTAAGCTTAAGGATATGGCTATCCACTGTTAATTAACCTCCTTCCCAAACACATTAGTAAAATAGGTCAAATGGCTGTTGAGTGTTAAGTGTACCATTACTAAGGTATTTCTCAGCTGGAAAATGAACCCTGTATTGGATAAGATGAGTTTCCAAATGAGCTTCATGGACTTAGGTGTCCATATTGCACCAAAATTCAATCAGATTCGAGTGCCTAATTCCCTTAAGCTGGATTTTACAAAAGCTCTCAGGAGAGTATGTTAAGGAGTTTGGATTTGGTGCATGTTGTGCATGTTTAAAAATAGCCTCAAATGCTTCCTTTTGCTCTTCAGTTGGGTTTAGTGAAATCTTTGGATGCTTGATCCTTGCAGGCATCTGGGAATGAGCACAAGAGCAGGCAAAAAGAAAAAAAAAAAAAAGAGAAAGGAATCAGGTTCTTCCTTGGGATTTGTATGTTGCATTATTGAGGATACTGCATGTGTTTGTTCTTTCAAGAATGACTAATATTATTATTCAGATTTGAAATTCCTAGAATAGCTCTGTTATGTGAGGATGTATAAATAGTTTTGATGAGTATAAAATATGCTCATTGAGGGAACTGATCTATCAAAACAGCTTTATACAGTGATAGTGTAATTTCTTTCCATGTCAGAGATATATTCAGATGGAAAAATCACTTTAATTGCAGTGCTGATAGCTTGATTGGAATTCTGCCCATTTGTCACCAAAATTGTACATGAATTTTAAAATCATATTTTAAAATGTGAGTTCAGTTGGGAAGTTCTTAATTTCTTTAATATATGTATTTTAGAAAAGGGTGGATAAGTTTAAGAAAAAATGGAATTTGGAAGGCTTCCCACTGGGAGATAAAGGCTGTGTTATGTTATGATAACATCTCTCAATTGCAGTTCCCAGGCTAAGTCGGGAGACTTCTTCTAGAAGGGACTTCCCACATGTGTAAACTCTCCTCATCCAAATGTGCTACAGCAGCAGCCAGCCAAGATATTAGAAATATTAGATATTATGAAAAGGTTCTTCCTCCAGAGGGTGCTGGCACTGCCCAGGCTGCCCAGGGAATGGGCACAGCCCCAAGGCTG
This sequence comes from Calcarius lapponicus, assembly GCA_039654755.1. Classification (NCBI taxonomy): domain Eukaryota; kingdom Metazoa; phylum Chordata; class Aves; order Passeriformes; family Fringillidae; genus Calcarius; species Calcarius lapponicus. The sequence continues at coordinate 59,195,024 of CM077468.1, read as the reverse complement.
CCCGAGCTCCAGGGGGGTTTGGGCAGCGCTCCCAGGGATGCCCAGGGTGGGATTTTTGGGGGGTCTGAGCAGGACCAGGAGCTTGACTTAGTGGGTCCCTTCCAGCTCAGGGAATTCTGTGATTCAGTGATTCTGTGGAGACCAGAGTCCACTGTGCCAGGCATGGTCCATGTGGAGGAGGCAGCCCTTGCCTTGGAGAACTTCTTGGCTGAAGAAACAAAAGGAGAGGAAAGAAGGATTCCTGTCTTGTTTAGAGGGCAGGGATAAAATTCCCAAGGTCACATGGTGGTTCCATGGCCTCCTTGCAACAGCACCAGAAAGAATGTAATTCCTTCAGGAATACCCCTTGGGTTTGAGTCACAAACAGGAGTTTTGCAGAGTCCAGAACAAAGAGAAGTGCACCATCTTCAAACAGGCCTTTTCCAGGCAGGGATTCCCAGCACCAATCCCCCAGGCCTCTTCCAGGTGCTGTAGCTACATATCCCCCACACAGAGAGTGAGCTCTGTCCTTTCCAGCACAAGTCCTTCTTTTGCTCTATTGTTTTTCTCTGTTTTTCTAATATAACTTTATAAAGGGCTTGAGAGATGCAAGGGGAAAAATAAATATTAGAGGAGGCTCGGCTCTTCCTTGGAATTGTCTTCCCATCTCCCCAAAGCCAGGGTGAGTGGAAAACTTCTGGCTTCCAGTATACAAGCTGGAGCTGTGCAATACACTGTCCCTCTTTTATACCAGTCCAGAATGCTGTAAAAAGGACATAAGGTGGGCATAAATGACATTTCTGCAAAAACCAAGGCCTCTTTAGTCACTGCCAGCAGTGTAATGGGGCCTGTAATAAATGAGCATTAAGTGCTCCTTTAGAGAGATGCACTGGAATTGCTGAAATGCTGCCAGTGTGATACAAGCATCAGGAAATCCCATTTGTTCCATGTGGCCAAAACCCACAGAGAAGCTCCATGAAGCACTTCATTTTTTAGTATGGCTGTAAATAATGTAGAGAATAAATACTGAAGTCCAGAGAACAACTTTACAGACATGCTCCTGAAAATAGGTTTTCACCCTTCTGTGGCTGATGGTGCTGCACTTCAGGGTATGGATCTGAGGTTCTCCTGGCTGGAAATGCACCTGTCAGTGGGCAGAAGGTGCAAAGTAGCTGTGGAGCATCTGCCAGCCAGGTGAGAGCCCTAAGCATTGAAAATGAATGTAGAGTTGCTGCTGTTTGCAGAGTGGCTGCTCCTTTCAGTACCCAGGGAACTGATACTGGAGTTTGTTTGCACACAGATACTTGGAGTAAGAGAAGCAGCTGATTTTGAGATCCTGGGACACCAGGCAAAAAAATGTAAAGAAGATAGAGAGTGATTTTAACATGGACATGTAGTGATAAAACAAGAGGGAATTACTTTAAACTAATAAAAGGGAGATTTAGATGAGGTATTAGGAAAAAAATTCTTCTCTGTGAGGGTGGTGAGCCCCTGGCATGGATTGTCCAGAGAAGCTGTGGCTGCCCCATCCCTGGAAGTGTCCAAGGCCAGGCTGGACAGGGCTTGGAGCAACCTGGGATAGTGGGAGGTGTCCCTGATCACGGAGATGTTGGAACTCGATGTGCTTTAAGGTCCCTTCCAAATCAAACCACTCTGGAATTCTATGAAAATAGTGCAGGGAATCAGCAATTGCTCCTTTACTTATTCATCTTCCTGCGGGGGAAAACAGTGTGAGGATCCCCAAGCTGGTCCACGAGGAGCTGGAGGGAAGAGTGGCACTTGGTGGTGGTGCAGGGACAAGTTACTGATGCCCCACTGAAAGAACCTGAGTGGTCCCAGCTCTTCCATCCAGCAAACTGGACCAGTGCAGAGGGTGTTCCTTGGGGACCACCTTCCAGTGGGATTTGGCACTTGGCCGTGGGAGCTGTACCCCCAAAGGGGCCGGGGGCTTGTCCAGCCTGTCTGCAGCAGGACCTGGCTGGTGGCTGGGATTCGTGTCGCAGGCCAGAAGGTGGCACTGCCGATACTGCGTTGGAGAGGTCCCATCGGCTCTGGCCAGAGCAGGGAATTTGGGGGAAATGCTGCAGAAAAGAGGCACCGTCAAACGGGATACGTGGAGGGGTAGCGGGGTCTGAGAGAGCCTAAAGCAATGCGCAGTTTGGATGCGAGTGCTGTGAGTCTACGGGAACATCCTGGGGCTTCATCTTCCACCGGCAAGCTTGTAATCTTATTAATCACAGCATCAGACTGTGCAAAATTGTGGAAACTTGCAGATTATTGCAAACCCCCAAAGCGAATGAGTCTGGCAGGAGGTTTAAAAGTGAGCATTGCAGAGGAGTGCTTGGCTTTGGCTGGGCAGTAGGGAAAGCTGGATTGCTTTCTGCTGAAAATAGGCAAAACTTTGCCTTCCCAGCCCTTCTCTGTCTGCCTTGGCAGTGCTGGGTGGGGAGAACTACTCGTATTTCTTGCATTTTGTATCTCTTGCATTTCTCTCTGACGGTGAGTAAACACCCTTTTGTCGGTGAATGCTCAGTAATGAGGGAGAAACTGATGTGTGGTTTGGCTAAAAACAAGAGACTGATATTGGAAGGAAGGAGCAGGTGAACAGCTGGCTGTGAGCTCTTTGCCAACACAGGATATATATATATATATATATATATATATATATATATACACACACACACACACACATACATACTCTGAGGTTACACACACAGCTTCTTCACCCTGAGACCGTGTGTATTAGAAGAGGATTTTATGCCCTGCTCTGAGGGAAGCCTCCTAAAGACAATTTGATTGGAAATTACTGTGGAAGGCCAGTGGGCGATTCATCATCCAAATGACTTATCCCTCCCCCAAAGTTTCTCTAAAGTTTCCTGTCACAGCTATGTGCCCTGAGGAAAAGTGCTTTTTCTTTCTTCATTCCTTCACTTCTCACTAGCTACTTGTGTGGGTGTCCTGGGGTCTCAGAGAAAGTGGTGCTGTGCCTGGATTTGTCTCAGCTTATCTCAACTCTGATTCCATCCAGACCAGTGTGAACCTGGAGTCACTTATTAAAGTCCAAGGTGTCCACTCGTGGAAAGGCTTACTGGGCACACCAAGTGGGAGCTTTACCTTCTCCAGAGCATGTCCCAGCTGCTCTTCCTTCACAGTTGTGTGGAAATGCTTAAACAGGTGAGAGGAGAATGAGGATCTCCAGGTCCTAAAGCTGTGAAGTCACCATGGCCAGGATTTGTGCCTGGATACAGTGCCTGGCTCAGGAGAAGAGCAAAGCCTACGGAGCTTGCAGCCCTGTGGGGAACAGATGGATTAAATCACAAAGGGTGACAGGTTTTCCTTCTGCTGTCCTGCTATGCAAAGGGACAGTAATGAGCAGCTGGCCAGAAGAGACCTGTGAATTGGGAAGATGCTGAGAAAAGACATCAAGATCAGTGTTTTGTCCCAGGAGCACCAGCCCTTTACCTGGAAGAGGCTGTGAGGGGGTAATAACCTGGTCTCTGTGCTCTGCTCTTCATTCGAACACATAAGAAATGGCTTCACCACAGAGGGCCAAGCTCCCAGACAGATGCAAGAGGCTTGTGCAGGGGAGGTAAGTCCTGCTGCACCCTACCCCACTCCCTCTTCCCCTCTGTGGGCAGACAGGGTGGCTCGCAGTGTGACCAAGCGTAAATGATGCGGCTCTTGGAATTGGCAGGGAGGGAATTTGATTTTTTTTTTCTTTTTTTTTTTTGGTCAGGATTGCACTTGCAATTTACAGCAAGCTGGTTTCTGCTGAGAGGCAGATGTGACTTTGCTGTGCTGCAGAGCCAGCCCCCATCCCTCCTCTGTGAGCCCTGGTGGAGTCCTGAGGCGGAAAAGCCGAGTGCAGCTCCGAAGGGCACACGTTTCCTGTCTCTTCCTCCTGGCAGGTTTTGTCTGCAGACACTGGCTTGAGTACCCCATAATTACATTTTCACATTTTTTAATATAGTAACACATGGCTGGGCTTGTGGTAGAGAGCCAAGTGATGTCTTTGGGCTGTGAGGACTATAAATAACCAAAGGGATCATTTTATTTGGTTATGGAAGGAAGAAGGTCTTTCTTCAGCATTTGCTGTACAAACACAGCTTTGGAGCAAATAAAGAAGGGTTCTTTTTTTTTCCTATATGTTAGGGAGATACCCATGGATTCAGCAGATTGCCTCAAAAGTGAAAAATCCTTTGAGTTATATTTCTTTACACAAGGCCTTCACACTGTCAAGATGCCCAAATTATAGCTTTGTTTTCATTTTAGTTGTGGCAATTATTGTGCTTTTGTTAAAAATACCATTCTGTGTCTATTCTAAGCTCTCAGTAGCAAGGACTGTCTTAAAATAAATGTATGTGCAGTGCCAGGCGCAATAGATTTCATCTGTGCCCAAGACTTTGGGGCACAACTGCCATATATACAGCAAGCAGCTGGTTTGTGTGACAAAATGCAACTTTTCAGGTCTAGATCTTGGCACTATGAATCTTGAAATCCAGGATTCCTCATTTTTTTCTCCACATTGTGCTGCTTGGCACTCCTGCGTAGGCTGTATCTGATTGCACTCTGCTGGCAAAATACATTGTCTCTTCATCCCCAGCACATCTTTCCCTCACTGTGGTGATGCCCCCTGGATCTGTACCCTGCTTTCCACACCCAGGCAGCCTCTGGATCTGTGTGTTTTTCTCACCAGAAGTGCTGAGCAGCAGACAGGAACAAGGTTGTGCTGCTACTCTGCCTTAAGGGAATTCCTGACAGCAGCAGCCCGGATCTTCAGCATTTCTTCACTGGGTGGGTGGCCTTGTGTCACCCAGTGCTGGGACTCACCCTGCTCTGAGGCCTCAGAACAGGAGCACACCACATCATGCCAGGAGCAGCCATCCACCCCCACCACGTGGATAATTTAATGTGGAATCCCAGAATGGTTTGGGTTGGAAAGGACCTTAAAGCCCATTTCATTCCAAACCCCCTGCCATGGGCAGAAACACCTTTCACTATCCCAGGCTGCTCCAAGCCCCCTCCAAGCTGGCCCTGGATACTTCCAGGAATGGGGCAGCCACAGCTTCTCTGGGCACCCTGTGCCAGGGCCTCACCACCCTCACAGGGTAGAATTTCTTCCCAATCTCCCATCTAAGCCCACCCTCTGGCAGTGTGAAACTATTCCCTCTTTGCCTGTCACTCCAGACCATTGTCCAAAGTTTCTCTTCAGCTCTCTTGGAGCCCCTTTGGGTACTGGACACAACTGGTACACAAGAGATGTTGAGATTCCTTTAACTTGTGGAGTTTGCTTTTAGTGTGAATAACTACACATGAGGCTTGAGGCAGGAACATTTCAGCCTGCTGTGTGTAGCTTTAATTTTGCACTGGAATAAGGCTCCCATGTCCCAGTGTCTGTGCCAAGTGCTGGATCTGCCATAAACAGTTTGCAGAAAACACAAGCATCTGCTAACAGAAGAGAGATCCTTGGTTGAGTTACAAACATGTCTTGTGCATCTGCAAAGGTCACACATCAGAGGGACCTTTCTGTGCACCACAGATCAGGATGCCTGATAGCATCTACATATTTATTAATATGTGTGACAAAAACAGAGCCAGATGAAATGGGGACATTTCTACCCCCTTTTTGTAGATACAAAATGTGATCAAAGCATACTCCAACACCCCAAAGGGGTGAAGAGTATTGACCACAGCCTTTCTCATTTCCTTTTGGGAAAACACACACAATCCTGCACTCCACCCAGCTTTGAGCACCCACAAGACCAGGAGGTCCCATTCCTGGTTGAGTGTGAGCTGCTACATTTCTGCAGGGAAGGAGCTGTTCCTACAATTGCATGGGTACAAAGGAGCCACAGTTCCATGATTGCCCTCAATTAGTGGTGCTGCCAGATCATTCCTAATATTTTTTTTTCAATGGGCACAGCAGTGCAATGGATCTGACTGTGTGAATGTTTGGATGGGGTGCATTGACAGCAGTGGTGTCTATCAAGGGGAACAACAAGTCCAGATTAAATAGCAGGGCGCTCTCTCTGTCACGATGGGGCAGTTTCAGGGAAAAAGCTCCCATTGTTTCCTCGGCCATATCGAGGGGGCTGACACAAGGCCCTCTTGATTAAACGAACTGGCAGCAGAACAGCAAGTTCTTGTTAACCATACATGCCAAAAGGCCCTAACACAAACAATCCCCATTATAAATTAGGCCTTTTACAAACAATATTTCAAGAAACTACTTGTCCGTTTTCCATGCCATTATGCATTTTTAGGATGATTACATGTTTCTGCTGGATAATGGCCTTTTGCCAAGGGCAAAATGGAGTTTCAATAGGATTCATTATGAAGTGAAAAGTTTTTCTATTTCCTACCTCCTGGAAGGAAAAAGCCACTCACAGATAAAGCTGCGATATAATTACGTTGCTTTAGATAACCAGGGATGTTGCTTCCCAAATGATAAGTACTTGTTTTTATCCTTCCTTAATCTCACAGGCCTCTTGTAGTCTTTTAATAGGAAGTGGTGGCAGCTGTGAAGGCCACTTGATCATTTGGGTCTGAGCAGAGTGCGAGGCTGCCTGGCTGATAAAAGCCAAGACAGCTCCAGCTATCAGGACAGCTATTAGAGGAGGAAGTGCTGTCTGTGAGGACAGGCCATGCCAGGCAGCTCTTCAATGCACTGCTAAATAATTATGCTCCATTATAAACCTTTCCCTTCCCCCTGTTCGTTTTTCAGAGCCTGATCTCTCCTGGAGTTCAGACATGCTGTTAATATCTGCAAGGAAACATGAAATGCTGAGCTGTGGGGATGGGGATGTCAGGGTTTGATCCTGCAAAGAGCTGAATGACCATGGTAGGAGCCAAACCCTTGGATCCTGGTGCTGTGCACAGGAGTTCAGCAGTGCTCAGTGTAACAGAGGAGTTACACAGAGGCTTTGTGACTGGGAGCCTGACAAAGGCAGAGGTTGCCCTGGGGATTGGAAAAAAAATAAGGAGGGGTCTTGTAGTTCAAGCCCTGATCTGGGTCTCAGGAAACCTGGCTCAGTTTCCAGTCCTCCTTCAGAGTCCTTGGTTTTGATCAGTCTCTCACTGCCCTCATTTCTTATTTGTTACATGTGAATGGAAATGATTTCTCCTTTCGGCCAACTCTTAGGATTATATGATCTGAAGATAAAGACTCTGTCATCTGTACAGAATATCAAGATCAACAGACTTTTGCCTGTCTTAGCTGAGCTTTTGAGATGTTACTGTACCAGCTCCCATTTCTCTGATTTATGTCTCATGCAACCACTTTTGTTTATAAAGATGCCCATCATTCCCCATTACATGCTTCCCTCATCATTACTGCAGGAATTTAACCAGGAGGGCAAACAAATAACTTGGTGACTGTGAGAACAAATGCCCCAATTAATGAAAATTCATTTTGAGGTGGCAAAAGCCATTTATTATACCCATACAGCAATTATTATCAAGTTAGTGGTTCCAGGATTTCATTACTACTATTAAGATGAGCCATTTAGGCTGTTATAGTCTGAGGTCTTTAGGAACACTAATTAGGGCTTTTCAGCCCTGGAAGGAAGGAGGATCAGCTCATGTTCACTGGGAAGGGAGTAGGGAGTTGACCCTCTTGCCTGTGTGACAGTGAGGAGTCTGTGATGACATCTGAGGAGTTAGATGAGGTGAAGGTGAACTGAGGCCACCTCACCCTAATTCTGCTTCCCCAGCTGTGAGGAGCCAGGAGAGCTGAGAGGAGGAGTAACCTGGGGGAAGGAATGTGCTATCCAAACTGAGGGAAGGTGTGGGAGTTTGAGTGAGACATGGAGGAGCAGGGGGAAAAAAAGTGATCCTGGGATTTAGACACTGAGCTGTGCCTTTCATGCTGCCACAGTGGTCTTGTATGAAGTGAGATGCTTTTATTTTCCTTATGTTTTTCTTTTTTTGGGTACTGAGCTTCATCTGATTGCAGGTGAGCTTAATATTCCAATGTGTGTACATGAAAAAAAATATGTAAAACACAAAGTACTTTGCAATATCCTGCTCTGGACATGCCATATTTTTGACCTGTAGTGATGTCCTCCTCTCCTTTCCCTGCTCAAGAGGGGAATAATTCCATCTTATACCACAGAGAAGACACAAAAATTAATGTGGAAGTAGGGTGATGGGTCAGGGAGAAAGGAGATTATGAGAGTTTGATTCTATTATGGGCATATAAGTAAATACACAACCTAAGCCATTCCCATGCTTTGTGTATTTCACTATAAAATAGAGCAGGTGGTTAGGAACTGTGCACACAAACAGACTGGGGATTTGAAATACACTTGTGGGAAGTTAGTTTTTAGGGGCTCTTTTACAATATAAGTGTGTCTTATATAATATGTATGTTACATTAAAAAAAAACTTAAAAAAATGTGAGGGAGAGCGATTTTTATACTGGCAACATTCAATATATAATAGTGGCAGGACAAGAGGCAATTATTTTAAACTGAAAGACAGGGGTTTAGATCAGACATCAAGAAGAAATTCTTCACTGTGAGGGTGGGCAGGCCCTGGCACAGGGTGCCCAGAGCAGCTGTGGCTGCCCCTGGATCCCTGGAGGTGTCCAAGGCCAGGCTGGACAGGGCTTGGAGCAACCTGGGACAGTGAAAGGTGTCCCTGCCATGGCAGGGAGTGGAACTAGATGCCCTTTGAGGTCCTTTCCAACCCAAACCATTCTATGATTCTGTAGAAATGTGTCTATATTAACAGCATATGTTTTTATTTTGGAAAATAAAAGAGATAAAAACATATATATGTATAAAGTAACACATACCTGGTGAGCTGGGCCTCTGGGACTATGAAATCTGGTTCTCTCATGCTGCAGGCAGACAGAGTGAGTGCAAACAGGCATTGCCAGCTCCTTCTACCTCTTGTAGGCAAGACTGAAGCACCAAGTGACAGCAGGTGACAGTCAGGGACCTACAAGCTGCCAAGGAGTGCCAGCAGAGATTCACTCCGTGAGGGTGTCTCCTGTGTGTTACCACAGCCTTTTGTAGCCAAACTATGTAATCCTGCTCCTGGATTTATCAAACTCCACCTGGAAGTGCCAGAGTAATGGGACAAGGAGTCTGCAGGCCTGGCACTGCTGTCCTGACAGTCACACCCTGATAAAAGCAGCTGTGTACTCCCCAAAAGGCTGTGAAATGCATTAGTCATTAGGTACTTAATTATCTCTTTTCACCTGGACTCAGCTGACCTCTAATGACCAATATTTGTGCTGGAAACAGCAGGGATGAATTGCAACAGGCCCTGAGAAAGTCTAAGAACCAGTGACTTCTTGGCTAAGGCCATGCAGGAAAGCTGTGGCAGAAACCCCAGCCATAAACCCAGAGTCATTCCTGGCTGCTGGAGTCACACTGCAGTGGCTGTGCTCAGAGTACCAGGCTGCATTCACGGGGACAAGTGAAAGGGAGGAAATCCTTTCACAGGCCTGGGAACTGGGAGCTCCATTCCCTGCCCCTGGAGATGGTGGAAAGGCTCATTGTCTTCTGTGAACTTGGCTCGGAGCCGCCATGAGGCTCTCCCGCGGAGCACGTGGGGAAAGTGCAGCCTGGAAAATATCCTGAGGTAATGGGAAGAAGGAGAGGGGAGAAGTGCTGCTGCCTGGGTGGAGAAGAGCCCTTTCTGATCATCTGACAGCTGCCCCTGGGCCACCACAGCTACACACTCCTGATACAGAACAAAGTGATCCTCATGGAAACCCCAACACGGAACTTGCGTATGGAGAACCTTTCAGCATGGGAAAAATGAAGAATGTCCAAGAGGACATTCCAGAAATTTAAGTGTATAGCCACTACACTGAAGGGACCAGGTTACTCTCTCCCAATTAGTTGCTTGAGCCAGATGGCAGAAAGAAGGATATTATTAAGAAAAATAAGCTTTATTAAGGAAGGGGCAAGGAAACCTGAATAGAAAACAGATTGCTTCAAGGCACTTGAATTCTCTGCCCATTTTGCTATCAAAATCACCCAAAGTATATTGATAAACTAAGAAAAGCTTAGAAAACCAAACAAATAATAAACCCTTATAATCAGCAAGCTCTCCAAAGACCCTACATGCCTCAGCAAGGGGAATTCCAGTGAAAATCACTGCATTTCCAAACTGGTGGTTTCAGTGTTAATCTTCTGGAGCTGTTTTTAAACAAGGTCTGCAGCAGCTTATGTAGCCAGCTGAGCAGATGATGTGAATAAAAGAAATGAGCCACAGATCAAAAAAAAGTCTACAGGGTTTGGCTTTTAATTTTACCTCACCGTCTTTCACCCAGATGTGGTTGTGGGTAGGTATCAGCCAAGAAATTGCAGGTGGCACGGTTATCTTGCTATTTACTGAGCGATGATGCTGCTACCAGCTATTCAATAATAGGAAATGACTAATGATGTGGTGGAAATTATGAACCAGGATTAATAAAACTTGAAAAGGAACAGTCTGGTCTGTTTGATCCTCTGAAGAGGAAGTCTGTCTGTGTACAAGTCTTTTCCCTGAGGTGGTGTTCTTATTAGTCTGATCTGAGTATGGAGCAAAGGGAGCTGAGTTTGGAAGTGGCTTAAAAAGAAGACAGTAAAAGAGGACATGAAGTATTGTTGAAAAACATCCCTGGGTGACAGGCTCCCTTCTAATGCTGCCTTGCAGGAGGGTGGGGGTAAGTCACAGGAAGGCACCTCGAGTCTGCACATTTTGCTCACAAATGAAAAGGAATTTCTTGGAGAGCTGCATTTGACTTAGGTCTGATTTTGCTGTTCTTTCTCCTGCCAAATCCTCGAGTCATTTTGCTTGATGAGGAACTACAGTCCTGGGCTAATTCCAGTGCTGTGAGCAGCCTGGAGCAGGAGGTGCCACTTCCTGAGGGCTGTGGCAGTGCTGGGAGTAATTTCTTGGTGGAGAGCTGAAGGCCTTTCACAGGGCTGGTGCAGATGCTGTGATTTGAAAGAAAAAGGTGGCCTTGAAAATCAGACCCAAGAAAGAGAAGTGGGGGGCCTAAATGGAGTAGACTCCTGAAGGGATCCTAATGGAAGAGGTTTTGGGATGTGTATCCTAACATGAGTGCATAGGTGTTGGAGAACTGGAGTTTTCCTGGGTAAAACCAGCTGAGATGGCACCAAGATGAAAATGTATTTCACATGGCAAGACTGACATCTAGGACACGTGGTGGGTTCCAGGTTGTTACCAGGAGTGGAGAAACTGGCTTCCCCTAAGTTCCCTTCCATTTCTGAGAGAAGCAACTTGGGCTTTCTTGTTTTCAAGGCAGATTATCTATTTCTTAGGTTCCTTGATGTATAAAATTCCCATGACTGCTTTGGTGAGCTGCTGATCTCTTCTGCTTTTCTTGAGGCAGGTCAGAGTTGTAACTCCAGTGAAGTTCATTCAGTAGGGAACTGAGAAATTATACTGAGTGGCCTGTAATGTTGGATAATGTATGAAGGAAAAGTTGTCCTGGAATAGAGGATTCCGTGTCATTGGCTGAGATTGCAGAGATGTGAGTTCAGTGTGGTTCTGTCTAGTCCAATATTTCTACCAAAAATGCTGCCAGAATTTGACAATTTTGAATATTTGTGCCCAGCATTAGTCCCTTGTTTTAGGCCTTCTTGGCTTTGGCACTGTTTGAGCCTCTCATGCTCTCAGGCACATGGTGGGAATCTTTGGCTGTCCTGTGCAGGCCCAGGAGTTGGGCTCCATGATCCTTGTGGGTCCCTTCCAGCTCAGCATATTCTCTGATTCTATGATAGTCTTCAAGTTCACCCAATTTGTTAAGTTCATGTCAATCTGTTGGATCCACTCTAGTTGCAGTTAAAACTTCAGAGTGTCTGGTACAGCCCTCATCTGGTCCATCAATCCAGATGGAGCTGTCAGCACGTGCTGTTTGCAGCTAGAGCCTTACAGAGGAACAAACATTTGGTTTCATTTCAGTCAGTGAGGACGAGTCCCCCCTCAGACTTTGGTGTTCAGAGTTTGCTGCTCAGACCAATGGACAGTCAGTAACTGGTGTGTGAGGTGGAGCTGCAGAGGTGGTACTGGGATAGTTTGTGAGAGGCTCTACCCTTCTCCTGTCCCATCTCTTCTGTTGTCCCTGGTTCTTTCCTCTTTGCCGGCTTTCTTTTTCTCACTCCTCTTCTGGCTTCCTCTTAGTCTTTCAAATAATTTATGCTTTAAAGTGAAACTCAGCTATGCAACTGGTTTTATATTTATAAATTGTATTGGGCTGACCCTCTCCTTACCTCAGAGCTGGTATTTTTAAAAGCCCTGTTATTTCCCACTGTTTCAGAAGGTTAAAAGTCCAATCTCATTACAAGTGCTGTGCATATGTTGTTGTTTAGTGTTATATCAGTGCATTACCTCAAAGGGCACAGCCAATCATAACCCTGGTGGACTGTGTCTCACGTCATCACACGGGTGGGATGGAGGCACTGATGCTCTTTAAAGACATTAAATCCTGCTCCCTGCTTTGTAATATCTCAGGATCTTCCTTTTGTCCTTTTGGTATCATCCAGCATTTTCCCTCTCTGCCTGGGCAATACAAAGAAACATTCAGGACTTGAAATCCCATAATCAGCTTTGATCATGCTGCTTTTGGGAAAGCTAGGACAGATGACTTTGTCTTGGTGGAATGTTCCTCCCTGCAAACGCTTTTGAAGTTCTTTTTCTTATTATTTCCCTCTTGATTTAAAACCAACCTACTTCATTTTTGTTACTGTTGTCTTACTCTTAAGCTGTGGCTCTTTTTCTTTGTTCTTTTTGCCTAAGGATTTACTTGACACCAAATTTTTTATCTATTACAGTGAACAGAAAACTGCCTAATACTCGTTCAAATTAAATGTGCAGTGTCACCCGAACCTTTTCTAATTTTAGGGTTCTTAACCTTTAGTATCAAAAGTCTTTGCTTGTGTTTGGAATGGACACGGTCCTGTCATGGTTAAGGAACAATTGCATTTAGGCTAGCATATTCAGAATATCCTGTACCTGGCCCCCAGAAAGAAAGTAAATGATCATCCTTGATTGTGGGGAGCATATTGTAGCTTAGTTCAAGCCAGGAGGAATGAATGCAATGCCCTGACCCATTGCTGTTGATATTTGGCCACAGGAAATTCAAGCCCAAAATGTCCACATTGGGTGAATATTACCCCAAAATGTAATGGTGAAGGTGAAGCTCTCACATACACCTTTGGGAACAATTTTGTCCCTGGTGGCAATAATAATAATAATAATAATAATAATAATAATAATAATAATAATAATAATAATAATAGTATCTTGGTGTTACTGCTTCACCCACAAAAGCAGCCCAGCTCAGCAGTGGTTCCCTCTCTTTGTTCCCTCAGTAAGTGCCCACTCTCTGTAGAAATTGATGCTCAAGTGATTTGTTTTTCTTCTTTTTGGTCTAAGCTAGATGAATATAATGTCCTCTGGAGTTGTAAAAGACTGTTTTTGTATCTCACAGTCACGTTTCAGTATCAGCAAATATTTTAGATATGAGTTAAGAGAGGTACCCCACTGACAGAAGAAGGCTGGCGGAGCTTGTAGTATCACATCGTAAATTCCCTCTTCTGCTATGAAAATGTAATAAAACATGTGGCATGGCAGATTTACAATGACAATGCTGCTGCTGTGTTAAGGCAACTATGTTATCCCTTTGTTTTAAACCACAGTTTTTACTGAACTACACACAATGAGCCTTTCCTCTGTGCAACAATGCCTACAAGCCCCACATTAAGTCAAATATGAGCTCATGGCGACTCTTCATCAACTTGTTACACCATTATCTCTCTGCTGCTAATAAATTTTAGGAGGGAAAATTTATATGCAAATCTTTTATTTCAGCTGTGGTTATACTTAGCTTATCACGAGCCTGGTAGTGCCCCCACCCACTGACATCATGCTTGGAAAAGTTCTGTAAAATAGGTCTTTTACAGTTTTAGTGCTAAGTTGTATTCCCATCCTGACTGCACACGTGTGATGGGTTTCTCAACTACCTATAGCCTGACCCTGCAGGTGAAGCAGGTGGGCAGGGTCCTGCTGGCCAGGGCAGCTGTAGTTGCTTCTCACTGCCTTTCCTGGTTTTTGGGTTCTGGCCTCAAAATGGCCAGTTGTGATTGCAACCTTTTATTAATCAAACTTTAGGCTTCTTCCATCCCTTACTGATAGGCTGTCATTGAGAGGAATGAAAGTTAACTTTCTTTAAAAATTTCTGACTCTTGTTAAGATAATAAAATGCATTTCCTTTTAAGGAAATTGCCTAACTATTAAGGAGATAACCCACAATTGTTATGATTTACTTTAATCTTCTTATATGTGTTGATGCCAATGCCTCAGTACAATGGCAAGGATAAAATTTAGGAAGTTTATGCCTCCCTGCTTCCCAAAGGCACAGGGGAATAAGCTGATCTTGTGGCTCTTGCTTTTACTGTTGTCTCCAGGTATTTTTGCTTCATTGTCCAAATTGTACTTATGAAATTGTACAACTGCTTCCTCTCTGTGTTTGGGAACATCCAGACAACTCCCAAAGACTAGAAGATTGCTAAAGTAAAGCCAACCTTATTTTATTGCTTTTCTACTCTGTCACTGGGCAGGCTGCTGACTGAAAGAACAGCCAAGGAGTTTGTAGGTACTCACCTCAGAGGCTGTGATCATTGTAATCCATAAATAAAGAATATCCTGAATATTCATGGGAAGAGAACAGGGGAGGAAGCAGCAACTGGAAGAGTGAATAAAAATTAGCTACACAGATTGGTATTTTCAAAAATTCTTATCAGATTAGAAATATGTATTCCAGACTTGTGATGGTTTGTCATTCACACCTATTTGGGAACCTCACCACAAGGGCTGAAGGAGATCAGCTTGGATAGGTGGAAGAACATAAAACCTGACATTCACTTGCTTGGTAAGGAGAGCTTTCCACCCAGGAACACAGACATCCCTCAGTGGCTGCAGCATTTGCTGTGTCACTGAACCCATCTGCTGCACAGCTGTCAGGATTGTGGCACTTCAAACACACAGGGGCAGAAATACCCCTCCTTTGACAAGCACTTACTCAGCAGATTAAAAGTCACAAACCCAAAAGGCATCAAGGACCAGGAGCCCTGGGTCTGGAGTACACAAAAGTATTGCAATTATGAATGCTTCTAAATCTTGGCTGGTTTCTCTCTAATACTGAGAGACCAGTGGAAAGAAGCAGATACAACAATGTGTCCCAAGATCAAGAAAAGCCTGGCTCTATGTTTGAAGTAATTCATAGAAGAACAGCAATGAAAATCAAAGGAAGAAATGAAATGGTGTCCACTGTTACCCCAGGTCACCAGGAGAGGCTCAACCAAGCAGCGATTTAACATTAACATGTACCAGCACATATGGACAATTCCAATCAAGCCAGGAACTGTTTTTTCTATGGCCCATGAGGAAAGTTAACTATTGTAACCCAAGTCATCTGGCTTTTTTTTTTCCAAGGAGCAGAATTTCCTTTCTTCTTCTGGAGAAGTTTTCATTTTGTGAGGGAGTGTGTTTACAATGCATTCCCACATCAGAAATGGTGACATCAGTGATTCCTTTTGCAATTTCCCATCAGTACCCTGGGGACAGGGCTGGCCTTCCTTTGTCAGTGTGTGCTGAAATCTGGGGACAGCAGGTGCAGTAACACACCAAGTGCAAGTGCTTTCACCAGGCTTTAAAGCCAGGGAAAGTTCAGGAGTTACCTCAATGCACAGCCTGGTCCAGGGTCTGCTTACTCTTAATTTCATGAAGCTCAGTGACAATGTTGTAGTCTAGCAGTGACAGAAAGCAGTGACTCTGTTGCAATAGCCATTGTAATGGAAGGAACCTTGATGTGCAAACCCAAACTAAGCAGGAACTGAGGTATCTTTATATTTGCAGCTTGCAAGTCATTCATGTGGATTTACTAGTTGGGTGCAAATTATCTCCCACTCCTTACTGCTCCTTCTTTCTTTTCAGGTTCTGGGGCTGACAGATTAACCCTTTCCCAGACCTTGGGCTCTGCAGCTCCAGGAGGTCTGACCCTCTTCCTTCTCTCCCAGGATGGAAAGAATCCATGTTGTTCCAAGATCTGCATGTGTTTGCCACGCTCTGTGTAACTCCCTTTGCTGGTGAACCTGCTACAGGTGGTCTGGGCATGTGGGCTGTCTGCAGTTTTATTTCTAAGGGCATGAGCTGTCTGGCAAGTGAAAAATTGGCTTTTCACTGAGTTACACTAAATATGACTCTTATCTTCTTTCGCTTTCCTGGATGTGTGGGGGATGTCCCTGTCAGGATAAGACACACTTCACATGATGCCTGGAGATTTAAAAGCACTGTGAAAAGAGATTGGGCTTGCTTAGGATTTAATGAACAACTTGTTGAGCTCATTTGGCTCTCCATGATTTAGCAAACTGATAAGTGATTAAGGATAATTTTCCAGTTAGCTTGCTGCTACTCTTTAAAGTGTCTGATGAACATCAGCAGCTGAGTTGATTGATAACTGATCATCTAGTTTGGCACTGCTAATTGCTTGTTTAGCCATCAAGCTCCCTGTTTGTTAGATTTTCAGGTGGTCATCAGAAACAGTCTTCTGATCACTCGGTCATGACTTAGATGTCATGAGATCAATCAGCTGTTAATGAATTTTCAAACCAAATCTGTAGAAAGTCATTTACATTCCCAAGCAAGGACTAGAATTCCAATGAATTTTAAACTATTACATGGCTTTCCCATGGAGACACCCCTCACCAGAGGGGCTTTAAAGGTTTCTTACCAAAATGGTTGGAGCTAATCCTGCTGAGGTGGAGGGTGGAAAGCATGTGTGTGTATTTCTGTATCCCCACATACCATATGTTTCTCTTCTGTGCAGTCAGGAAGCAGATTTGTCCTCCTGCCATGTATATTCATCAGGTGTTATCTGACCTCAGGTCCTACTTAAGGAAACATCTAACTGAGGTTGATGGAAGACTTGCCCAAGTAATGACATCATTAACAGGACTTGTGATAAAAGTGGAGTGTCACCCACAGTGATTGCATGGAGCATTGCATGATAGCTGGGATGTCTGTAAAATCTGTACAGAATTAACTACAGCTGCACAATAGGTGATTAAACTAGTTTTCTCATGCTGTAACTCAGTCCTCTTTAATACTCATTTAAGAATTCTTTCTTTTATAGGATTGTAATATGCATGAGCCCATTCCTTTCCACCCTCCCTATTACTCTACAGCAGTGCCTTATTTAGTACCCTACTCTTATTTTTATTGCTTCTAGCAGTCAATCTCCTCTCCTCGGCCTCTGTCCTGGGTAGCTTAGCCAAGAAATGGGGAACTTCTTGGTGAGGAAGTGATGGAAAAGGAACAGAACCACTCCAGACTTGCTGAAGTAGTCCCACAGCAGAAGTAGCTTTCCCAGAGAAAGACTGGCACAGGCAGGTTCCCTTCTGTGTGATTTTTCTTTGCACCTCTGAACCTGCTTATGAGGAGCCCTTGTAGAGCAGGATTATGTCACTTCTTCAGTCTCCTCAGGTCTTTTTGTAGGATAAGAGGAAATTCTTACCAAGGCTTTGTGATGCTGGTCTGTAACTTTTGTAAAACCTTGCCTGGTAAGGAGAGCTTGGTAAGAGAGATGAGGTTTTCTTGCATAAGCCCTTTGATCTGGTAACCCCTTCAGGATCTCCTCCTGAAGGAGAGGAGAAATTGTTAGATCTACTTTAGGTAAAATCTTGATGTAGATCATCTCAAGTGAACTGACCATTCTGGTTGAGAGTTCAGGATCTGTTTCCTATAGTGAGAAATGTCCTGTAAAAAAGGGCCATAAACAAGGCAAGTTTTAAAAGAAATTGGATGCAGTGCATCAACACTGCCAGTGCACAACATTGAAAGCTTGTGAATTTGTCACCACAAGAACAAAACCAGAGCATTTGGGGTTCTTTTTCCATCAGTGAATAGTCTGAGGTCCCTGGGACTGGCTCTCACTTGTGATCTGAGAAATTTGAGAATTTCACTGTACAATTCCCAAGCTGAGCTCAAAAGCCTGTGCACCAGACCACCTACTACAACATTTCATTCAAGATGTTATTCCATCTTGAATTAAAGACTTCAAATTAGAAAGATCTTAACTTATCCCAAAGGTGCATTGGTTGACTGTAGGCAGGTACTGAAAGGTAAAATCTACTTTTTTTCTTTTTAAACTTTGGGATTAATCTTTTAAGATTTTCTTCATGACTGTAAGGATTAGAGACCTTTTTTAATGAGCTTGAAATTTTTATATAATAACAAGTTGTTGGGACATGGGACTTTGAACAACATATTTTATAAAAAAAAAAGACAGCAGTAAAATGGTTGGAAGGACAGATACGGCCGGGTTACCTCATCTTTCCAGTAGCAGAAGGTAATAAGTGAGTTATATTGTTTTTACTAGCATGGAAAATAAATTCAGCCCCATCAAAGAGACTCCTATCTAGTGAAATGAAACAGATTTAAAACAGATTTATCCATTAAAACACTGAGCTAAGCTTCCCTTGGTCCCTACTGAGCAGAAGACGCCTGTCCCATCCACCTCTAATCTGAGAAGCTCATCGTGTCTCCCAGACCTATTTGCAGAGCCACACTTGTGGGAGATGAAACCTTGGCATGGGAGGCTGCTTGTCTCCAAGGGCTGCTGGAAGGGGAGCAGGATTCCTTGTCTGCCTCCATCCACCCACACAAACAGGAAGGAAGCCCTGCCAGATGATAAGTCCAATTTACCATCCCGGGTAAGTAGATGCCAGAGAGGATTGTTTTCGTTTCCACGGGATTTCTAATTAAGGGACATGCTTTAACTGTGTTTTCAATGGCTGAACATCCAAATGACAGTTTGATATGAGCAATTTGTCTGGCAGGATAGATAAATTCATACCAAAGCTAAAGGATTTTTCCATTTAAAATGGGTACACATCCTTAGCTGTGAATCCGATCAAACATTCCTGTAACTAAAGAATCTCCTTTATGTAACAACTGCTTTTTAACCTTCATTCTTTGCACTTTTAATGATCAAAGTCTCTCCTGATTTGTCCCCAGTCATTGACTCTGCCAAGTGCTTGTTTTTTTTTCAGAACTCTCAATCTTGTTCCAGTTTGATGAATGAAGGGAAATGTCTATTCCCATTTCTCCTGTCCCACCCACCCCTAATGAGCAGCAGCATTGTCTGGCTGACTCCTGGGGGAATTTGCCACCTGCACAGTGGCTGGGCTGGGCTGTCACAGCTGGATTTCTTCTGATCTTTGTTTTCTAGAGATGTGATTCAGTGTCTTGAGAACAGATAGAGAGGAAAGGTGCTGGTGTCCCTCTGTCCTGGGAAGATCAGAGCAGCATGATTAGGCCACCAGGTGCCAGGTATTTCGTAGAAATATGGAATCCCAGACTGGTTTGGGTTGGAAGGAACCTTAAAGAGCATCCAGAGCCACCCCCTATGGGCAGGGACACCTTCCACTATCCCAGGCTGCTCCAAGCCCTGTCCAGCCTGGCCTGGAACACTTCCAGGGATCCAGGGGCAGCCACAGCTTCTCTGGAAAAACTCAGGGCCTCACCACGCTCACAGCCAAGAATTTCTTCCTAACATCTAATCTAAACCTACTCTTTGACGGTTTGAAGCCATTTCCCCTTGTCCTGTCACTCCATGCTCTTGTAAATAGTTTCTGTAGTAGTTTTTGGAATACTGGAAGCCCATCCAGTCAAGAAAGGCGTTGCTTTGGTTGGGGACATGTTGCTTTTTATCACATTCACAGAAATAGATCAAAGACACATTCACGATACCCGTGGCCAGCAGAGGTGATGTGGGCAAATATTAAGTGGGTTTGTTCCTGTAGGAGTCCCAGTTTGAAACTCTCTTGATAACTTTGCCAGGTTCAGCTAGAAAGGCTCTGACATTTAGTGCTGGACTGTGAGCTTTGAAGGTTACACAACTGCATGTTCTCCCTTCCCCCCATCATCACATGGCACCATTGAAAATATGTCTGAGCAGAGAATACAGTTATTTTTGGTACTGGCCCAGAAACTTATCAGGTGAAGTGCAATTAATGAATCAAGTGCCTTAAAATATCTGCCCAGAAGCAGCAGGTACTCTTTTGGTGACTGAGGACAGGAATTCCATTCAGACGAACAGCAAAAAGCTTTTCTTACATTGTTTCTTCACGGTGTGTTTGTCCTGCTGCTTCCAAGGATGTTGTATTTTTGCTATACCAATACAAATCTGCCTTACCTTGGCAAATCATGAGACTGGAAGATTTCAGTCTGTGTGTGCTCAGCGGGGATTCAGCTGAAATCCTGACAGGGGTTGCCTGCCCCAAACATAACTGCAGTCCAGAGTGCTGGGATGCACAGAATCATGGAATATCCTGAGCTGGATCATCCAGTCCAACTCCTGGCCCTGCTCAGACACCCCACAATCCCACCCTGTACCTGAGAGTGTTGTCCAAACACTCCTGGAGCTCTGGCAGCCTTGGGGCTGTGACCATTCCCTGGGGAGCCTGGGCAGTGCCAGCACCCTCTGGGGGAAGAACCTTTCCTGAAATCCAACCTAAACCTGACACAGCTCCAGCTGTTCCCTCAGGTCCTGTCACTGTCACAGAGAGCAGAGATTGGAGCTCCCCCTCCACTGTCCCTTGAGAGGAAGCTGCACACACCATGAGGTGTAGGTTGGCTTTAGAACTTGGTCCTTTTGTCTCTTCTTTCCTGGGTCATCAAATGCCAGAAAATTTAGAGGAGGAATCTGTGAGTTAAATTCAGAGGAGACCAGGACTAGCACAAAGACTGGGGAAAGGAAAATGGGAGCAAGGAGTTTTCCAAGGTTATGCCTGAAGAAACAGTGTGAGGAAACTGCACAGGACTTAAAGAAGGGTTGGGAATAATGAGTCAAGGGAAACTCAGAGTGGGTACAAGGAATGGGACAGAGCCAGCTCTGGGAAAGGACAGTCAGAGCTTGAGACAGAAAATTGGGTGGGGTTAATAAAATCAGGAACTTATGGGACAGAAACAATCACCTGTGGTGGTAGAAGAGAAGAGGAGGAGGAGGAAGCAGGGACAGTGACACACTCTGTGTGGAGAGGGACATTTATAGGACAAGAGAGTGGGGACTCTCTGGCTAGGCAAGAGGAGACAGAGTTATAAAGTGTGGGTGTGAAAATGGGAACTGGAGTGAGTTGACTCTGAGAGGAGACCAGCACTGGCATAAAAGCTACAGGTGGTTCTCAAACAAGATTGAATGGAGTCAGAATTTGGGACAGCCCTGGGCAGATCCATGGCCGTTTGTCCCCATGCTGGAATGAGACCTGGAGTCAGGAGCACACCATCCCCCCCTGTTTGAGTTCTTCTCCACTTCTGTTATCCATAAAGAGCCTGCCTAACACTACTGGAGAAAAAATATGGGCTGAGCATAGAAAGAAGGTGTGTTCATCGTGGCCTGTCCTCTGGGGGCTCAAGGCAGGGGCAGCTTGACCTGAGCATTCTCTGATAATGTGGAATGATTGAATTTACAACTGACATCCTTGAATGCAGTCTCAGGGAATAACACAAAGCAGTGGGTTAAGGAGACAGGGAAGGGTTATGCTGTGCAGAAGGGAACAATTTTAGCAGATAAGTAATTAGAGATAAAGAAGTTGGAGAGCACAGGGCTGATAGGCCATGGCTGAAATACCCACATTAGTAAAGCCAAGAGTCAAGGGCTGTCTCTGTGCTCTTATTTTCTATAGTACAGATGTTTGATAATCCCAAAAGAGGTCAGTGCTCCAGGGCTGGGCACTCAGCACTGTTAGGGGAAGATGGTATTTGCATTAAGGAGCCCACAGTTCAAACAGAGGAGGCAGACAGAGTGGGAGAGGAGCAGGAGCACTGAGAGGTAAAGCAGGTGGCCACAGTTAGCAGCAGAGCTGATTGCTGAACTTCTGAATCCCAGTGCACTGGTGTGTCTGTTAAATTGTGCTGCTGTTTGTGTTCTTACCAAAGCCAAAAGGATGTCTGAGTAAATGTTCAAGGCTAAAAGCACTATGGGATTTCTGCCCTAGAAACCAGAATCCAAAATGGGCTGATTTTACTTTTTAAAGGAGAAAAGAAAATGGGTCTGAATGGTCCTGCTGCCACACCAGCACACAGTGAGTGCTGTGTATGAGAAGAGAAATCCTACTGAAATGGGGCTACAGCCCTCAGTCCTGGTGGGAGATGTAAATGCACTGAAATCTGTTTATATTGGCTGGGAAATACACAGGTTTCAGCGTGTCCACAGCACCCAGAAATGTCCTCAACACTTTGCACAACAAATAAATTAACTTGTTATTTACTTGTTCTAAAGGATTTAGGCAATGAAGTGTTAGTCCTACACAAGGAAAGTTAGGGCAGCATGGAATCACAGAGTTTTTTGGGCTAGAAGGGATCTTAAAGTCTATCTCTTTCCAACCCCTTGCCATGGGCAGGGACACCTTCCACTAAACCTGGCAGAAGCTTTTATTGCAGAGCCCATGAAGGTAGCAACACCAGCAGTCAAATTTCACCCCAGGTTTAGCAGGAATTTATCTGATTCTTTTTGCATAGAAATCTCAACTCCTCTTTCCGCCCATCAAAAATAGCTGGAAGTGTCCATACATTTCAAGATTTGATTTTAGGATTATGCTGGTCATTTAAAAATTATGAAAGCTTAAAAATTAATTTAAGTGTATAGTTGCTTTCCAAGACAGTGGTGTTTGAGTGACAGCAATAAACCCATCAGAGGAAGCAAATCTGGGTAGTTATGTCACAACTGAATGAATATGACAATATTTTTATGTAGTTGAGTTTATTTAGGACATCCTGCTGCTAAGATCAATCCACAAAATGGTCATATTTCATAAAGGTAACATCTATTGATACTCAATGATACATTTATTTAATATTTCCTCTCAGTTTACTGATGTAAATGTATTGTTCATTTTTCACATACCAAGCACTATTGTTTAGTCTCAAGGGAATTTTTGTTACAAATTTAACAACTATGACATAATAAAAAGCACATTTAAGGAAGAAATTAAGCGTTGAGAGGATGTGACCAAATGTTTCCATGGTGTTTTGCCAAAATGTCACTTAAATGCCAGGGCAATTTTCATCAGAGTCGCTCTTTCAGAACTCATCTTGCCCACCAAAAAAAGTAAAACAAATCTTGTCCACATCAGTAGCAGGCAGGCCTTCGATGCACTTGCCAGAAAATGATTTCCAAAGTTTTATTTTAATTTTGGAAGCTCCTTTCAGCTCCCTGGTGATGCACAAACTCTGTGTGTTGCACAGCTGATGGACGAGGAGGAAGTCGATGGCTCAGAGTGTGTAAGCAAAAATGTTCAAATGAAATGCCTCATGTAGGCACCTGCATCTCTAATTAACAACTGGCCCATAATGTCAGGAACTGATTTTCAGGAAGTTCTTTGTTCTTTGAAAGTCAGGCCCCAAAGTGGGCAATGAAAAATTGAAACCTGAAACATTGATGATTACTTCAGGGAAACTCGAGCCTGATGTCAAAGCAAACTGTGAATGTGCATGTGCAAGCCTGGGGAATGCTGTCTGTGCTGGTTTTTCTATAATTCTTACTGCTTTTGTGAAGTTACTGCAGTTCTTGCAGTGCAAGAAGCTGTTTCTCATGGATTATTTTCTATGAAGTTTTTTGGGCAAAGCTGGAGTAGTGATAGAATTAATTCCTGGGAGAGATATCCTCCAAATTTAGTCTGTGGTTAAAGCTGGATGTTCTAACACAGAATAAGTTTTGTAGATCTCTTTTTCTACCTGTGTGGAAAACACCACAGTCTAAAAGCTCCATATGTGATTTTCTCCTCCCTGAGCTCTGGTGCTCCATGGAGGTAGAAGGGTGAGCTGGGTCACCACCTGAGCATCACCTTGCTCATCTTCTCATCCCCTTGCCCCAGCTGCCTGCTCCAGGGGTCACACTTGCTCTGATGCTCAGGCACGAGCAGCAGCACAGGCTGTGCTCTGCTTAGGGTGGCTTGAACCTGCTGAGCTCAGGCTGGGACTGATGGCCTTGGGCTGAGCTCCTGGGCAGGGCTGGGGAAGGAAACCCAGTGGGGGCCATGAGTGCCCTCAGGGCCCTGACACAGAGTCAGATGCTGATGCAGATCTAGGGAGCAATTTGGGAAACAAAGTGATGCTGTGGACCTCACACGGGTGGCTCGCTTTGAGATGGTTCAGATAGTGAAGTGCAAAGCTAAGGGAGCAGAGCTCAGTGACTTTTCCCTCTCTCACAGGCAGCACTGGGTGCTCTCCCTTTTACAGCAGATTTTGTTCATTTAATTATCTCACAAGGCTGTAATTCTGTATGTCCAAGAAAATCTAATTTCTTTCATATTTGTCTCGAAGACATTAATTGCTTCAATTGTAATTAAAAACCAAAAGTGTAGGAAGCACATTCCTGAGAATTACCATTGCCAGAGCCTCTCCTTTTTTTTCTGTTTTCCCCTGAGAAGAGCCTGGTCCTGCCACTTGCTGGAATGTGTTTATCAAACACTGGATTCATATGGATCAGTTGTGGGGACACGTGCAGAGGACTGGGATGCCTGAGGGAAGGACAGCAGCTCCTTGGGGCAGCTCAAGGGCACTCTTGTGATTTGGATGCACTTATTTAGCTGTAGCTCATTATGGGGACATTACCTCCCTTGCCTGGCCAGCAGCTGTGACATTTAAATGTATAGGATGTTACCAAAGGAAGTACTTGGCAAAACTTTTTTTCAGCTTCTCCTGACAAACAACAAATTCCCTCAACAATGGTTGGTTCTGGCTGTGAGTCACTAATGTCTTTAGAAGGATGTGCTCTCCCTGCACGGGGCAGACCACAACCAGCTAAATTAAACCAGCACAGGGTAACCTTTGTGGTTGAGGGGCACAGTGGGGAATTCCCAGATGGTTTCCTGAAATCTGGATATTATACACCGCTGCTGGTCTGTGTGAGAGCTCTGCAGGAGCTCCCTGAATCTGAGGGCAGGACAGATTCTCCAGTGTGACAGTTTCTGTGGCTCTTTGGTATCTGTACAGATAATCTGATTTATGTCAGCTGAAACCTCCTCTTCAGAAGCAGGCCCTGGTTTCAAATGTTAATGAAAAGGTGATTTGGATGGGGTCCTTAGCACCTGATCTAGTGAGTGGCCTCCCTGCCCATGGCGGTGGTGTTTGGAACTAGATAATCTTTAATGTTCCTTCCAACCCAAACCAGTCTATGGTGATTCTATGATTTAGTAATTTCTAGTAGTTTAAGTGAGGCATCTGCCATGGAATTCAAAGGGGACTGTGAGCATCCTGTGGTTATCTGGAGAGAAAATGTAATCTTTGTATCTGATAAGCTTTCTATGAAATTTTGATTTCCACTTTTGAGCTAACCTAGTGCTCAGGAGCTTTTATATATGGCCCAAGCTGTAGAATAAGTTCTTTATGCTACTTCCAAAGAGAAAGTATGGTGAGGATGAGGAATCATGATGGGTTCAGAACAATCCACAGAAAAGTTCTGCATCTTGGAGAAGTGAACCTTCATTCCTGGGTGATGCAGTAACAGCTTAGCTTGTACAGCTGATTTTACAAAAATATTTATTTCAGTGAAATTAATTCCAGCTCACTTTTAGTTCCTTCTTTTAGTATTTTTCCTTGTTCCTTCATTTGGCTGGTGATGAGGTGAGAGCTGCAGCAATGGCATGTAGAAACTCCTCTTTGCAATAACATCACTCTAACAGTGCTGTGGTGAGGAGCTCCATAAGGCTCTGTGCAGCCATAGGCACTGACCCACCAGCACTGGGATGTTGAAATCCAACTGGGAACAGCTTCACATCTGCCTGGTAAGGTAACAAAGCAATATTAACATTTTCATAAAATGTTCTGAAGTCAGTTTGGCTTGGCTGGCTGAGCAGATACTGAAGCCAAGGAGACTGTCCTGAGCATGGTGTCAGCAGAGAAGCAATGCAGAGTAGTAAGTGAGGTTGCAGGATCTTCAGAAACATTTTAATAAGGCAGTTAAAGTGACAGAGCTTTGAAAAATCCCTTGTTTTTCTGCCTGTGCCTACATGAAAAAGGTGTGAGAAAACCCTGCATACACCACTGTACAGTGCAGGGACATTCTGATGTCATCTTCCTGATGCCCCATAGAAATTCATAGGAAGTTCAACCTTTAATTGATATTTTTCCTGAAGTTCACCTCAACTCTCCAATATTTAGAGAAAGGTGCTGGTTGAGTACTGTGAGATGGTCACTGTGAGTGTTGAAAGAGGAGGTGAAGAGTCTATTTGGCTGCAAGATGAGCATCACAAAAAGGTACCAGTGCTGATTTGTAATCCAGCAGTGAAAGAAATAACATGAACAGATAGGTGGGAACTTGACTGGGATCGTTTCTGAACAGGAAAAGGTAAGCAAATAGCAACAGTGTGTAATTGAGCATTGCTGCATTTTACTAAGGGATGCCTTGAATGCTTCATCTCTGAAAGCTTAAATAGCTGTGCAGGGAGGATTCTGTAATTCAGTCACAGTTTAGCGGGGTCAGTGAAGGAATTAGAGGTTGAAATCCTGTTGCCATTAGGACAGAAGTTTAATTAGAGTGGCTATAACCATCCCTGCCACGCTGATACTTTTTACTCCACTTGGGCTTGCCAGACTGAGGCTGTCAGTGTCCTTGATAACTCTCTGTTTATGCCTGGACAGATTTTTATTTGCATGCTAGTTTGGGAATTGGTTGTTCTTTGTATCTGTACTTGCATTTACATGTGAATATTTGGTGTTCATCAGCCTTTGTTCTCCTATTTTTAAAAGGCTTACTCATCCCCTCAAAGATTAGCATCAGTACCATCTGATTTAGGTGACAGTTCTCACCCCATGAGCAGCAAGAAATTGAACTGTTTCTGGAATGAGCCATTGTTGATCCAAGCTGTCCAACAAGTACTTGAATAACAAATGTCTCTTACCAAACCAATGTTGGTTCATGAACAGAGAAACAGAATGAAATTCACTGCATTGCTTGTTTGCAAAACACAGTTCAGCCCTTTCTTTGCCAGAGCTGAGCTGTCAGGAACTAGATCCTTAACTGCTATAAACCAGCTTAAGTCAATGACTTGGGTGCCCGTGACAATTTACATGAAGTGATCATCCAGCCTCAAAGTGCAGGGGACAGCAGTGAGAAAAAAACAAATGATGAGGAATGGCAGCAAAGCATTTCAGAATAGCCAGAGACGTTACTGGGATAAATTGCAAGTTTGATCTGGCTATTTTTTTTGCAAAGATAAGGTTTGGGGGGTGGTGTAGAGTGGTGGTGTTGTCTCTCATCACCTGTTTCTCTTAATGCTTGCAAAGATCAAATCTGAAGCCAAATTTGTAAGGAGGAATATGAGCACAAGTGATGCAGATGTGCAGGTGGGGGGGATGGACAACCTTCAGAACAGAAGCTCTTCCTCTTGAGAAGGCTCTTCTCCCACAGGGTGGTGGGGCCCTGACCAGGGTCCCCAAGGAATGGTCACAGCACCAAACCTGCCAGAGGAGCATTTGGACAATGCCTCAGACACAGTGTGGGATTCTTGGGGATAGTCCTGTGCAGAGCCAGGGGTTGGGCTGGATGATCCCTGTGTCCCTTCCAGCTCAGGGTATTGTGTGATTAATTTTTGCTCTTCTCTGTACCAATTGGTTCAACAAAGATCAGCATTTGCAGCTAGAAAAATTGCTGCGCTCATGTTGCTGGGTCATCACTGTTACAGGAACACAGTCTGACCAAGCACATCATATTTTCCAGTTGAGTTTATGGGCTCAGCTGGGCAACTGGCTCCAGTATAAAAACCCCAGAGATTTCAAAAGTTAGAAATTGAATCATTTGCTTGATCTCCTCTTCTGTGGTTTGGTCATGAGACAGTTTTACAAGGAGGCAGCATGCCCAGGATGCAGGAACACTGAAATGCTAAATTTTATCAAACCAAGAGAGCACTGTGTAGTATTCTGCACCTGTAATGTTTGTCATGTTCCTCTTTGGATAAACTTTATGGGAAAATTTTGCCACCTGGAACTCAAAATGAGATCTGAAATGAGCCAAGCTGGGATTGGCTGCTGCATGTACTGATGGGTGTTGAGTTAGAACAAAATCAAACAACTGTGTAAAGAGGATTCAGTCATCCAAAACCTAGAATCACAGAATCATTTAGGTTGGAAAAGACCTTTAAGATCATGAGTCCAACCATAAATGAAACAATCTTAGGAGTAAAACAACTAAAATTTTCTGGATTTAAAGTGAAAATAGGTCTCTTGTGTGTAGGGGTGTGAGGGTCTGAAAACTGAATGGGTCAGCTGTGGATTCAATTGGGCTGGAGAGGAATCTTAATGGAGGAGTTCCCCTCCTGCCAGAAGGGCAAAAAACAGCCTTCAGCACTAAGCAACTTTCCATTAACATTTTTAAAGCTAATTTGCTATCATTTAGCACATTCATTTAGCTACATTCATGGCACTTGGAAACAGGAATTAAATAAGGCCCATAATTAAGGGTTATTAGCATTATTTACTGCCGGTGTTGTAGTGTTTAGAGGCTCTTCTCAGGCTGCTTTTTGCTCTAGCTTGTACAAATACATCAGAAGAGGCAGTTCTCCAGAATATTTCCATTTAGGAATGGGTAGCATTAACAGAAATACCCCCAAAAGTAAAGCAAGGTCTCCTTTTTTATGCACAGATTATATCAGCTAGGCCAGGGACTTCAGTTTTTGCTCACTTGTTACTCTCATTTCATGGATTAAAAAATATAAATATGAGATTTTTAAATTATTTAAGCTTTCAGAGATGAAGCATTCAAGGCATCCCTTAGTAAAATGCAGCAATGCTTAATTACACACTGTTGCTATTTGCTTACCTTTTCCTGTTCAGAAACGACCCCAGTCAAGTT
Source organism: Calcarius lapponicus (assembly GCA_039654755.1). NCBI lineage: Eukaryota > Metazoa > Chordata > Aves > Passeriformes > Fringillidae > Calcarius > Calcarius lapponicus. The sequence continues at coordinate 59,166,169 of CM077468.1, read as the reverse complement.
TCCACCTATCTGTTCATGTTATTTCTTTCACTGCTGGATTACAAATAATTATTTTTATTATTTGATGATGCCAGTGCAAATGTTTTGAAAGAATTAATCTATAAAATCGTGTAAATGCCAGGGCAGATGATGCCTACTTTAATCTTCAGGGCCTTGGTGAATCCTGTAGCTGTTATCTTGTCCCACATGCAGGAGGCATTTCTAATAATCTTCTGTGGACTACAGGAAAAACCTGGAAACTGGCCATAGAGTTTTAAGCCATCTGAAAACCAGAATATTAGTGAATAGCTTCTCTGGCATGCTGTTAAATTTCAGGAGTCCTTCAACATCTGTAATTGGGAATAACCTGCCTCACTCCAACCAAGCCACAGCAGTTGAAGATTTGGCCCACGAGATGTATCCAAAATACTGCAAATTCCTACAAAAAGGAATTCTTTGTCTCCATTAGCATTTCAACACACACTCACTACAGAGATCTCACTGGGGGTAGAGCATTAAAACCCTTTCAGAAGTGGTTTGGTTGGCTAATTAGACAATAAGCATAAACCTGATGCGTCCAGCTGTACAAATAAAACGTGACTTTAAAGTTTAATGTCCTGAGCACAGAGTAGTCGTGAACTTGGAGCCAAGAGGGGCTGAGAGGAAGGTGGCTGGCTTACAGCTCGGTAGTGGTGTGTCTGAAGGCTGAAACCTTTGGAGAACTCAAAGAGAGTTTATTTTAAGTGTAACTAAAAGGAACTAAGTACCAGTTACCACAAATAGGGTGATCTTTATCTTCCTTTGTTGGCTTGTGTCGAGGGAAAAAGAATCTTAAAAGACTTCTGGCAGCCGCAGGCTTCCCGAAGAGGAGATCTCCCTCACATTGCTGACATGTCTCTCATTTTTTGGGTGCTACCTTCGTGCTGAAGGAAATTAAGAGGTCATTTTAATGCCCCCTTAGCCCTTGGCTCCTGGGTAGGTGTGATCAAGTAGCTAAACACATAACTGACACTTCTCCCCTCCATCCTGGAATTGTGGCAGGAAAATCAGGCTGCTCTTGTGCAGTTTTCCACTTTGGCTATCTGGGAGCGGCACCTGTAAGCGCTCACTTTGAGGGATGGTTAATGTGCTAATTACCCAGGACCCAAAAATGCAAGCTGTAAACAAATGAGGACTGTATTTATAATCAATCAATTTTATGACCTTCTGATGGTGATGATATCAGTGGAGTTTACATTGAGAGCCCTTTTACTCCTCCAGGGCAGCTGTGCCCTTATGTTTTAGTTACAGCTCGAAGAAGATTTTGCTAATTTACTTTATGGTCGGCGTACTTAAGAAAAATATTACCTTCCCTAAACAGCTGAGCCTGTTACCAAGTCTCATTTTGAAATAATGAAAACACATGGACTGTCAGTACCTTCAGGGTGTATTGTCAGGTGACGAGCTGTTTTCCAAACATCCACGGCAGAAAGTAATGACTTCAGAGCAAAATATTGTTCTCATTGGTATAAGTTGCTGTGAGACAAATCCCACACCCTCTGATGTCAATGGAAAGACTCCATTTGACTTCAAAGAAGGCTGGATCAAGCCCTAAAAGAAATGTTGCCATCATAAAACACCAAAAATGCTTTATGGTTTTTATACATTTTTAAAATGCTCTGCTCGCTGGTGATCTTCCGTGCAGTTTACCTGGCTATGTGTAACATGTAATTTCTGTGTTTGCTTTGCAGTGGATTTATGAGAGAAGAATGTCCATAAAGCCTGATTTGTGAAGTGTTAAAATGATGTCCTGGAAAGCCACACAATGCCAAGGTATACAAGATGCCCTGTAATACCTCAGCCTCAGAAAGGCTCTCCAACTTTTCTGATGTTACCAAGTTCTCACAAAGAAAAACAATGTTGTTTAACTGTAGACAGATGTGTTAAAAATAGTTTGATTTTGTGCCCCTGTTCTTTTATTGGAATTGCTAGCTTTTTAGTAAAAATTCAGGTGAGATTTCAAGGACAGAACTACTTCCTGCATTTCCCAGAGCCTTGCTGGAGTGGTTGCTGGTTTGAGCAACTTATAAAAATGGGGCAGGATGGGGGTACATTGTGTGCCCTCAAGCTGTAAGTGCAGAGATAAGCTCCAAACCAGTACCAGATGCAAGTTATTCTGTGTAATTCCTTTCTCTCAACATTGTACCCTTATTTAAGCATGGGTTATAAAAGATTTGTTCCTTAGGGTTGTGAAGGATGTGGCTCTGCAGAGAGGGTGAGAGTCCCATTTTTTCCTGTGTCACAGCTCCTATGATCAGATGTCTGAGAGGACCATGCTGGACCATGGATGACATCAGTCGTGCAGAAGTTTATAGAACTATAGATTTATTAAGGTTGGAAAAGCCGTCTAAGATCATTGAGTCCAACTGCTAACCCAGCACTGCCAAGCCCACCACTAACCCATGACCCCAAGTGCCACATCCACACATCTTTTGAACATTTCCAGGGATTGTGACTCTACCACTTCCCTGAGCAGCCTGTTCCACATCAGCTTTTGCTACAGAGCTGGTGGTGAACAGCTCTGCCTCCCTGAGATCTCTGCCGAGCTGCTCCTGCCCATGGGCTGGCATTGACAGGGACACAGTGGCCCCTGGGGACATCCCAATTCCCTGGGCTGCAGGGAAGAAGCAGAAGGCAAGTGGCAGTGCCAGGCAGAGGGTGCAGGAGCCCCTGGGAGAGGGCTGCCCTCACCTGCCAAAGCTGAGCTCTTGTGGTCCTGCATGCAGGGCAGGCAGCCAGCCAGACAGCTGGATTGCCATGGCAGAGACAGTGTCTGGCCTTTTTAAAAGAGAAACTTGCTGGATTTATGTGAGGGAATGGCCATGGTAGTCCTGGAGCTGACATGGTCTAATGAATGAGATGGGGAGTAAAATACTTTATACTCACTATCAGGGGTTAACGACTCCTGCCCTCTCGGTTTTCCCCTGCTCATGTTTTCCCTCTCTCCCCCTCCTCCATGCCCAGGCCCCCGCTGTGTCTGTATTTTCCAAGCAGTGGCACCACCTGGTTTGTTTTCTGTGTCAGGTATATTACAGACTGTCTGTCAGAGGTTAACTGCCCCAGCCAGCTCGGCCTCTCCTCTTCTTGGACCTGGTCTAAACTCCCTCCCTGCCTGCGTGCCTCTGCTTAGGCTTCCCAGAATGTAATGGCACCTGGGGAAAGAAGATTTTTTTGGATCATTTTTAGTTTCTCAATGGTTAAACAGTCTGGTGAGGATGGTGGCTCTGTCTGCCTGTGGTTTTGGGAACACACTTGGGGCACCCCCATAGCTCTGCTGTGTGCTAGAGGCCTGAAGTTACACACCACAGATTATTTTTGCCTGTTCTGCTTTCTAAAAAACCTCTGATGTGAATTTTCCTCTGTTCATGCCGACTCTGGCTGTGTCCCCAGTCCATATCAAAGAGGTCAATAACCCTCCCCAGCTGTCTACATGGAAGGGAAACTTCAGCCTGTGGCTCAGATGGAGCCCTGGGGTGGTTACACAGGTGCTTGGCCTTAACCCTGAAAGAAGCAGGGCCCCCTGTTCTGGGCCAAGAGTGTATCTGGGCCCCAGAGAAAGGACAGAAATCCTGGCTTCTTTCAGTTCTGAGGCCAGATAAAGAGGAAATTTAATACAACTGCTTGAAGTTCAGCTGCAAAGATGATGGGATCAAACTCTTCTCGATAGTGGCAGGTGACACCATAAAGGGGCAAAGGCCACGGATTGCAGCGTGGGAGGTTCATGTTGGACATCAGGGAAACCTTTCTTCCTGGCTGAAACAAGCTGCTAGTGGAGGAGGAAAGGAGGAAGTCTTTATCCCTAGAAGTTTTTAAGACTCAGTTAGAAATAGATCATCTCACACATGGCTTTCCCTCAATGGACACTGGCACAAGCCCAGGTACAGAGCTGCTCAGCAGTCTCAGGACTGTGTCTGTCTTAACAGCCTCAAACTACACACAAATTCATCCCCTTGGAAAACTGAACTTGTTTTACTGCAAATCTGAAGGGCCAACCCAGAACTTTCATTGTATCAGCTCTCCAGACTGTGAAGGAAATATCAGCATAAAGCTAATATTAGCTAATATCAGCATAAAGCTTGATGCAGCTCCCCTGGGATAGAGACCTTTCATTTTATCTCCACAAACTATTTTTCCCTTGGACCACTGTCTTTTTTGTAAATGGGAGAAATGTCTTGATGAACAATTTTCATTCTCCTACTAATGTGGTTATTGTCTGCAAGATTCCTTTCTCTGCTGGTGCAGCAACTGGAAATTGTGTGATGAATGAGCAACTGGATGGTCCCAAAATCAAGGTTTTGTCGTGCTGGCCTGGGAAAATAGGGCTTGTGTGTCCCTAGGTGGGACCATCCACCTATCTGGACCTATCCACCACTTAACTGGTTATTTCCTAGGGGTCACTGCTGCTCACCTTGTGACTTAAAATCCTACAAATTGAATGTGAATTGCATGGGACCACCAGCAGCCACGTTACTCAACAAGACCAGGATGCTGGATGCATAAAGTAGTATTTAATGCTAAGTACCATGAATAATCATGTCCAAGGCATAGCAAATTGGCCTCTGGAAATTAATGAGCACTTTTGACCTCCTTTCTGTGCCTCAGTCCTTGCCTATAAAATGGGAAATGTACCACTTCCCCATTTTGCAGGGTGAATGGGAATTGATTCCTATTGGGCAAGCTCTCATATATTCCATTGAAATGCTCTTTAGGAAAACCTATGGAGAGATTATTAATCCTGCCTTCAGATCAGGTTTGGGGTTGCAAAAGAAGTTGTAGTGACATAGTGTGTAATGAGGCTGGAGCAAAATACTGAGTAGCTGCTCATTGATTCAGGACTGTTCACTCTGTGAATTAAGTTATGTAAAAGTGGTCTGAAATGATGCTGTAATTGAAGATCCCATCATGAAACATAAGCACAAGAGAGCTGCAGTGAGATACCTGCTTTCCTTAATTGGCAGGGCTTGATTTTGAAGCCTAAATACAGATTTTTTAAAAATTTCATTTTAAATATGGTCCCTCAGGACAGAAAGCTTATGTTTGAACAAAGGTTTTTAATTTGATTAGCCAGGAATCAAATTCCTTTTTGCTTGTCAGTGTTTTGAGTGAATGAATTCATAGAATCATAGAATGTCCTGGGTTGGAAGGGACCACTAGCATCAGTTTTAGAAAACATGGAAGTGCCCAAGAATGAGGTGCTTAAAACACATATCCTAATGTGACTTCAGAGAAGGTATCAAACTGTAGTTTTGCAAAGAGCCTTCTGTCCATATAGCTTCAGTCACTGAATCAAAACCAGTAACCACATCAGGTGTCTCAGAGTTCACCATAAATACAAATATTTGGATTAACAGACACAGGAATGAGCTCAAATCAAATCTATAATTCAAGTGTATTTATGCAATACTCTATGAAATGTCATTAAAGACCAAAATCTGAGTGCAAGGTAATAAGGTTGATTAAAGATGAATAGAGAATCCCACATACTCTGGGTTGAATATGAAATACTAGAGTTAAATTTCCTCACTGGAGCACAGGCAGAAGGATGGAGGTTTTTGATGCAGAACAGATGAAATATGAATCAGAATCAGTTCTCAGCTCAAAAGTACCAGCTGGACTATAGCTGTAATAAACAATGCTGTTGTTGACAGGCATTTTACAAAGGTTAGGGTTGATCTTCATGGCCAAAAATATTTTATCTTGGCCTTGAATTTGCTGCATTTTTTCCAAGTATTTCACATTGCCTGTGGAACACCAGAGCATCTCCAGCATCACTGAGTGTCCCTTTGCCAAGTTCCAGGAATAGAAGAACAGCTACCAAGAAAGGTCTTTGCTTGTATTCCAATTTGTACATTGAAATGCAAAGCATTTGAGAAATAAGTCTGGGAACTTGCCTGGTGCTCCTTGGGGATTACCCACCCATTCCCCATTCCCTCTTTCACAGACCAAATGGCAGGGCTGAAATGAGAAGGTTTCCTGAGAAGAGCCCTGGTTCCTGGTTCCCTGGTTCCTGGTTCCCGGTTCCCTGGCTGGTTTCATGCTTCTCTGTGGAAGAGTAAGACCTCCCTGAAATGTTCATGCTACCAGATTATCTCTTGCCATTCCTCTCCCAGGCATCTGGCTGACAGATCCTCCCTTGTACACATGGTCAGGGAGCTGTTTCCCATCTCATGGGGTTGTGGGGCTGTCAGTCCCCAGAGCACAAAGACACTGCTGAGCAAGGCTCCTGAGCTGCTGCTGCCTCAGCCATGCTGGGATGCTGAAGGGTACATGAGACCATCTTTCAGGTCTCATTGATACCCAGAGATCAAGAAGTGCAGGCTCATCTTTGCTGCTATTTGAAGGAGTAAGAGCAGCTTCTGGGATGGATTATTTTTGCCCTGAATTTCACTGTAACTTAGAAAGGGTTGTATCTACCCCTTACAGTAGGGTCAGATCTCTTCTGCCTTTCTTTTGAGGGCTTGGCAGGCTGGGAACTTCAAGTTTGTCTTGACAACTGAGTTTATAAATTTTATTTCCAACCAATTTTATTTATAAATTTTACTTCCAACCAATTTTATCACCGTGAGCTAAACCTGATGCCAGCCTGGGCAAAGATGTGAACCTGGGGCTTGGGTGAGCTCTGGCTGTTTTTCTCTGCTCTGCTTAGACTCCTGTGGATGGACTGAGGTTATTCCTTGGGTCACAGGTTATGCAGAAGTGCCTCCAGCCTGCATGGGAAGACAGCATGTGCTATAAAGGGGGAAAGCAAACTGATGAGCTGCAGGCAGTGTGTTCAAAGCACTGCTCTCTGTGTTCCTGGAGGAGTATCTCTGAGGCATTCAGTATGCACAGCGCTGGCAGGAAAATTCCCTTTTCCATACTTTTTCTTGCTAACTTGTTCCAGAGTCCTCACAAGGAAGGATTCTTACTTATCTCAGTGGTTTTGCTGCCCTTTCAACTTGAATAACAACAGAGGCTTTTCTGGGCACCCCTAAATAACAAAAAGGTGACCCATGGACTGAACTAATAAACATGCCCAGCCCTGTCTGGAGGATCAGACTTCAAGTCTCAGCTTCACCATCACTTTTGGTTACTCCAGGCACTTAGAATCAGGGTCCTAAATTTTTCTCCCTTACTGTTATTTCTCTGCTACATTTAACCAGCCTCTCATTAGTCTTCATTTAGATATTAATTTTTCATGGGAGCTGATTTTTTTTGGACCCACACAAGCAATTAATGGTTATTCTTAGAGCTTGAGTGTAATGTCTTGCATGCAGCTGCCTTTGATTACCAGGTTTCTGAGGCCCCCTTATTATTTTGCCTCCTCAGTAAAGCCTTAAAGGATGCTTTAGTCACTGATAGCAAAGAAAAAACCTTGAAAATCTGGAAAATCAGAGTAGAAATAATTGTTGGGAACTGGAGGTTTCATTCCTGTGGCATGGTCAGGAGTTCAGTGACAATGAAGTGCTAAGATTCTGCTGATAAATCTGAAGTCCTGGTTCCCACCACCACCATTGCACCTGAGTGTAAATCATTCAGGTTTTCCTTTTTGCACATTTACCAGATAGTTGGGTAGGCTTGTGGGTCTAACACATCCAACCAAGTGGCTGGAGAAGGGCATAGCTCACCTGGGTTTGTTTGATACCTGTGAGATCAGGGCTTTATTTTGGAGCAATCATCTGGACTTCCTTCTGCACAAGTCTGGAGGAGTCTTGCTGTCTTGCAAGGCTACCATGAAATTAATTTCCTTGAATTTTTCTCTTTCAGTTTGTTCATTAGTTTTTCCTTACAGCTCCTCATCTCTAGTAAACCCTTTTATCCAACAAGAAGTAACTGGGACGTTGTTCAGTCCTGAGGTGATGGTCTTAAATTGTCCTAAACTCCTTTTTCCTAAGTGAAGAAATGGAAATAAATAGGAGAATGGCTCTGCATTATTTGGGGGGTGAATGAAGGAGGAGCAAACACTGCTGGGGGCAATGTCTTGCTCAGGTCAAGTGGTGCAGAGCTACAGATCCTGTGCAGTGTTAGCAGTAATCCCACAGCTGCTTCTTTTGCTATGTGAAACAACTTCCTGAGAAGTTAAAAAAAGTCCATTTCATTACTAAAGCAAGGTTTTGAAGTTTTCTTGGAATAAGTTACATATAGTTTTTAAACTATAACATTTCTGACTGAATTCTGCAGAGAAGGTTGCCTTGGTGGGTTGTATTAAAATGAGCAAGTACTCCAATTTTCACAGAGGTGGTGCTCTGTGAAGAGCTGGGTGGATAATTTGCTCCTGAAACTATTCTTAAATGGTCCAATGGCTACCAAAACCCAACAAAACCGGTGGAAGGAAAGATATTTTTTAATTTTAAAACAAAAAGTAGGAAAATATTAAGGTAAAGAATTTTTATTATTTAATTTTCCTCTGACTTTTTCATGGAAAACAATTTCCTGAGTAGTTCCAGCTTTAAAAGTGTCTTGTTTGATGGGTCAAAAAAACAGCAAGCAAAGGATTTTGGTTTGGTTGAGTTCTTTTCAAGCATCCCCATGTTGACAGAGATTAACACTGGATAGAGATGACCAGAGCTTCTGTAATCCATGCACAGATTTGGCAGATAAAAGCAGGAGGGTTGGAACTATGTGGTCTTTAAGGGCCCTCCCAACCCAAACCATTCTGTGATTCCATCTGACTTTACCAAAGAGCTTAAAACTCCCAAGGAGTTTTGTCAACTATAGAAAGCCAGATGTATTTTTTAAAACCCAGATATTTTAAGTGTCTATAAGCCAGCACACAGCTGTTGATTTTAACTTCAAGGGTGTATCCTGGTGTTTAAAATGGTCGTGTTTCAGTCCCCAGCCTGGGAGCAGTTGCACATAGGAGTAGCTTTGCCTGGTGCAGGCTCCCTGGTAGTACCCACTTAAAGTAGAATCAAAGGTTGTTTGGCTCCTGCTCTCCACTCACATGGCTGCACACATGGGGCACATCCCAGAGGGAGCAGAAGGGCCACCTGCACTGTGTCCCTCCCAGCTGAGCTTTCTGCAAATACTTGCATGCTTTGAGTCACCCTGCCCAGGGGTTTGAATGTTTTTATTCTGCCTATAGCATATTTTCTGTGTTTCAGAGCAGGGGCAGTTTCTTGCTCTGCAGCAGGCTCAGCATCACAGATTTTAGCAGGGCCTCTAGGTGCTACCAAACTGCAGATATTAAGAACAGTTTGCAGGCCTGGGCAGCAAAAGTTTGTTACAACACTTATTTATTACCACTCTCATATAACTCATTCATGGTAAACAATGCAGGTTTTATTATGTGTAAGTAACAGGAGACCTTTGCTTTTTCCACTAACAAACATGCCATGGGTAATTATTCCTGTATTAAAACTATATGTGGACATATTTGTGACATGCAACAGTTCCATGGCTTTGAAGAGAAGTATTATTCCAAACAAGGTTAGCCACCATTTATTTTGAGGGGCTCTTGCATTTCTGTGTTGGAAGCTCTTTGTGGCTTTCCTTGTCTATTTGATAATCATTAACATGTTCTGTCGTTAACCTTCAAGCAGCTTTGCTTGAAACTTTATATGCAGCTTCTCAAACATTTGCCTTGCATTGCAGACTGTGGTTTGCTGGGGCTGGTTTTATGATGGCTCGTGGTAAAATCAGGAAGATGAAAAATGGGTGTGTATTTGAAGAGCAGCATATCCAGCTTTCTAGGTCTTAAATTAGAGTGATGAGCATAAACACTGCAAACAGATCTTTTTCAACTCGATTGCAATTATATTTGAAATTACCTACAATTACCAGTAACCATCTCAAAGCTAGAAATTAACTTTGTAGGCTTTGCTCAGCTGTTAAACGTGCTGTCCCGTGCAGCTGAATGGAGGGGAGGAAAGAGGCTGAGGAGGCGTCAGAATGGCAACTGTGCTGTCTTCCAGCTGCAGCAGAGCTTGTGCATGCTTCTCCCTCTGAAACAAACCTGTGTGCCACTTCTTGAGACGTGGTTTGGGAAGCTGTGGCTTTGCTGACCCTTTGCTTGGGTCTAGCAGAGAGTCCTCCCTTCCTGCGTGGAGCGTGGTGATGGAGAGCAGGCTCCCCATGGCTCCTTCCCTTAGTCAAGCCATGAGCAAAAGGTTGCATTTATGGCAGCTCCACTTACTGCCTGACCAGCTAGAAAATAGTATTTTCTAATTCTTTCTCTGCCTGATGGTTTCCTGCTGTTATTTCTTCAACTGATCTCTTCATAACTCATTTGGATAACTCTATTCCAGTTTCTTCCACAGCCGCTGTGGCCAGAGAAATTCAGCCTCTTCTCCCTCTTCTTCCAGAATCATGGCACAAGGATGTTGCCATGACTCTGTAGCCACAGCCAACCTCACTGATTTTCAGCTGGTGGAACTGAGGGAGGTATTTTGCCCAAAGCATCTCAGAAATGCTTGTGATTTCAGTTTCCAACATGACTCTGAGCTGGGGAATGAGAACGTGCCAGGACTGTCAGTGACAGCTTTAGAAATGGATTGTTTGCATAAACTTGAAAACAGTACAAGCATAAATGTATTTCCTTTGTTTAACTTTTCACTCTTGTTTACTCATCCCTGCTTCTAAAAGGCTCTGCAAGTAAACTCTGCAAATCTTTAAGTTCTGCAGCATTAATGGGGGCTGGGAGTTCTGGGATGGCTGCTTGGCCCTGGGAGCTGAGGTGCAGAGCAGGGACATAAAGCTCTGATCCAGAAGCCATCAGAATTAGCAGGGTGATTCTTCCTTACTTTGCCCCTGTGCTGGGAAATGATGTCTGAAAAGCTCAGGGACTCTCCATGTGTTTCAGGGACATGTGTGCAATGCAGAAAGTGACCTGGAAAATCAGGCAGGGTCAGGATTGTCTCAGTACAGCTGAGGAAAATAGAGGCTCCTATGGACTGAAATGTTCCTTGCTACAGAAAAACTGCTTAGGCTGTGAGTATTTGAGGGAAACAACTGGGTTTTAGTCCCGTGCTTTTCAGTATCACTGCAGTGGAGTCTTGGTCTACAAGCACTGGAGAGAGGGGAGAGGAGCTCCAACTATGCAGTGATGAAAATCCAGGTCTCTTATTGCCTTTCATAATAAAATTGCTCCTCCCCTGTATTTATCTAATTTAATCTTTTTAAAGCCATGCATGTAGCTTTGTACTCTCCTTGAGGATTTAAATTGGATATCCAGAGAAGGGAATGCAGCTGGGAAAGGTCTGGAGCCCCAGGAGAGGCTGAAGGAGCTGGGAAAGGGGCTTGGCCTGGAGAAAAGGAGGCTCAGGGGGGACCTTGTGGCTCTGCACAACTCCCTGACAGGAGGATGGAGCCAGGTGGTTATTAGGAAAAATTTCACCACTAAAAGGGTGATCTGGCATTGGAACAGGCTGCCCAGGGCAGTGGTGGAGCTCCATACCTGGAGGGATTTAAAAGCTGTGTGATGTGGCACTTGGGGACAGGGATTAGTGGTGGCTTTGGGAGTGCTGGGGAATGAGTTCCAACCTTTCTCCTTCTATTGATGCAGGTGTTGGTGGGTGACATTTTACTGCCCAGCTTTCTCCTTGACTCCTACAGCTGTAGAACAATATAAACTCTTTGTCTTTCCACAAGGAAGGGGAGGACCAGGACAGCACACAAAATTCTCCCTTTGGAGCTCCCAGGAAAGGGCTGACATCCCCTCCCAGAGTTACACACATCCCTGGTGCTGGGGAATTTATCTCCTGTGGCTGTGATCAGCTGTGGGAGGAAGGCTCAAAGCTCAGGCAGAGTTTGGGGTACCTTGAGCAGCCTCCATGTCCTGCAGAGCTTTCAAAGCCAAGGCAGCTGTAAATGGGTTCTGCAGCACAGAGAGCAAACAGTGCTTTACAGCTGCTGCCTCTTTTGGGGACTTGCAGAGTGCTCCTGAGGGGTCTCTAAAAGTTAACAAGGAAAATGGTCAGAAGGCTGAAATGGGCTCCACAGGGGTCCAGGCTGGTGCTGGAATGTTCACAGGATTTCTGCAGGTCTGGCATTTCACAGGATTTCTGCTGGCCATGGCTTGCTCAGAAAAAAAAAAGATCTGTACTTGCAGTGCAGGCTCTGATCCTATTTGTGGACATAAAGAGCTGGTTTTGGTGCAGGTGAACAGAGCCTGGCATGAACTTTGGCATGACCAAGTCCTCCAAGCACAACCACGTGTCTGATATGTCACAGAGTCTTGTGTTAAATGATCAAGAAGCTGCACTGTGACAATGCAAGGTCGTTGATTTTAGTCTTATTTCCTAAAGGGAGAGAAGGATTAACGCAGCCATGCTCTGTGTGACTGCTTGGGTATGTGGATCCCTGTCCCTGATTTTTGCCCCTATCACTCTCTATCCATAGCCCAATTTCAGTCACATCTGAGACAATCTCAAAAATAGTCCGTTTTAACAATTTTTATGCAAATAGATGGCCAGGCTTTAGAGAGAGTTCTAATTTCTCCTCCCAGCACAGGGAAAGCTAAGCTCAGCTTTAACTAGACTAGAAGATGGCAGGAGCAGGAAAGCAGGAAAAGTTTAGAACATGCTGTAATCTAAGTGGATACCAGAGAATCCACCCTTCAATTAGAGATAATTTTATGTGGCTTCTCTAGTGTTCAGCACTGTGGGTGATAATTTATCAAAATAATCCCTGCCCTCTTCTGACTGGCACATTTTGATACCACACTCCTTATAAAATGATACATACAATTTTTACTTTTCCTTTCTCTTTTAACGATGGCAGAGGTGCCAACAGTCCCTTTTCCAGACAGAAACCTGGGAGTAGGAAATTAACCCAGTGCCTTCAACAAGGCAAGAAGGATTTCACACACCTGTTATGGCTGTGGTCACCCTGGATCTTTTCCTTGTCTCCTGAACTATGGAGCTGGGATGCATGGCACAGACAATATGCAGACTTTGGTGGGCCTCTAACCTTGTCAGATGTATATTAGCACCCTCAGGTATATAAAATTATTTGGTGAAACAGTGTGGTTGTTGTAGCTTTGCCTAATCCTGCATCCTTTTCATTCCTGTGTGTCACTACCACCAGCTGCTCCAAAAGCTGCACACTGGGTGAAGCCTTTCCAGGGCTCCTTGCTGGATCACCCAGTGGTCATATGGGACATCCTAAGGAGTCAGGAAAACTCTTCTTGCTCCCCAGGGTTGCTTTGTTCCTAATTGGATTCCAGCTGCACAGAGCTGCTTCTGAGCTTGGATTGTGCCTATCATGGCAAAAAGCTGGGCTGCTATCACTGCTCATGCAGGATGACTGACGTGAAAGTGCTTTTCTTGAGCTGCCTGGTGGGTCCACATTTCAGCTTTGTTCAGTAAAGCACTTAAGCATGTGCTTAAAATTAAGTATGCTGCTGACTGGAGGGCTTGGACAATAAATATGCTACTGGAAAAGTCTCTGGACCATACATTTATTAGTCTGTCTAAAAGCCCTGTTATTTCTTCTTCACTTCTGAAGTAAATCACGTCTTTCAAAAGCCACAGTTGTGGGTAAATGTCTGATTTTGATAGGCGTTGCATATTGCAGCTATGGCTGATTTTAAATAAACTTATAGATGCTCAGTGCATCCACAAATGAGACCCAGCTTGGCTCCTTTCAGTGGTTTGGTGTTTTTTGAGAAATCTGTCTTTGAACTACCCATCTGCAGGCTTTTTCTTTTTACTGTCTGTGTGGCCATCCTGCAATTACCTGTGGGTTTATGATCCTTCTCTAGAGAACAAGTTGGTTGAACGATAAAGATGGGGGTGATAAACTGGGGCAGGGTATGATATCAGTTACAAGTGTCACGTGAGTGTCCCTCCAGATTTACACTGCTGCAGCTTTGCTCTGGATTGGGCTCCAAGATTTGCCATAAATTCAACAATTTTGGAGTTACGTTTATTGAATAAAAATGTGCCATCGAGGCTTGAGGGCTTTTGTGACTGCACTTAAGACAGACTGGAGTGAGCAATTCATTGGCAAAGTCAGTGTAAGGTAAATCTGTGGGAGTGGGAGGAAGAAACTAAACCATGTTTTTAAAGGGTTTATGGCTGGCAATTTATTTCCTTAACCCCTTGTTCAGAGCTGGGCAACAGTAAACAGTGAAATTTAGTCTCATAGCTGCCTCTGAAATGAATTGACCATGCAAAGAAAGGCTGTAACTCCCCAAGGCATCAACAGATTTTGGGAACCTGCTTGAAATGCTCTGAAATCATTGGGGAAGTTGGGGCGTGTGCTTAAGCCTTTTTGGAAAACTGGATTTCTATGAGGTGGAGGAAGAACAGATCTCTAAATCATTGTTTGCTTGTTCATAAATCCCATTGCTGATTATTCCCATGAGGGTCACGTGTTCAGTCCTGTGAAACCCCTGGAAAATAAACAAGTGGAGATGAATTCAGGAGCTGAAGTGAGCACAGGCAAGTCCATGGTGCTGCTCAAATCTAAAGTCAATGCAGAGCTGAGCCTTAAATCAGCTATTTTTAGCAGTCAGCAGTGCAAGAGCACAATCAGTCTATATTTACATCAGATAATATTTGTGTTTACTATGTAATTACATCGACCCTTTTTGCACATATAATTAACAGTTTGCCATCGCATCCCGCTGGGTTGACATCTGTAGGATTCAAAAAGGGTTCAGGATCTCCAAAGAGTGTTTTTGTTTCAGGTTAGACGTGGTCTGATTGTCTAAATTAAAGACATGTCAAACCACATGAAAAGTTCAGGACAGAAGGTAACCACACAGGACGTGGCATGTGGGCCAGGTAATCATAGTGGTGGAAAGAACGGCCACACTTGTGAGGAGCCTCTCCTCTACAGCTTTGGAAAAAAAAAAAAAAAGCTCCTTTTTTGTTTTTAGTAGGAAATAAAAATTAGTAAATTCAACCCCTGGCTGCAAGGAAGCCCAAATAAAGCAAACCAGATGTTCATTAGCTAATCACTTGCAATTTTTTCCCCCTCTTGTTCTTCATGGAGGAAAAGAAAATTGAGCATGTGGGAACTTGCCTGTTGAGAAAACATTTGGATCTTCAGTCATTTATCTGTTTCACCTCTGACTGGGTTCAGGCCCCCGTTAAAAGGCAGGCAGGGTGCTATCAGAGGGAAAGGTCAGCGGGGATCACTGCAGATGCTTTTCAGCTGGGGCGACCCTCGAGGCCATTGCGGCTTTGGCGGGAGTGGGGAGACGGCTCAAAACAAACCAGCAAACCAAGCATGAGCCCAGCGAGTGCGGCAGGGCTTTGAACTCCATCCCTCCTGTTTGCCTTATTCCTAAATTGCAGTGCCATTTCTGTACAGTGCTCATTGTAATCACAGCCATCCATCAGGAAGTGTGTTTATGACACCGAATACCAACGAATCCTGAATGGCGAGCTGCTTATTTCCCAGTGTTATCAAAGGAAGGCAACATAACCTTTATTCCCTTTGGATTGATGTAATTTTATTTTCCCCGCCTAACATGAGGCAAAAATAGGCACAAGTTCGTAGACTACTATTAGTAGTCTATTATTTTATCAACAATAGACTACAATACATAAAGCCATCTATGTGCATAGGAATCATAGAGTCACTGGGGTTTGAAAAGCCCTCTGAGATCACTGATCCCAACTCAACCCAGCAGCACCACCACATTCACCACTAAACCTTGTCTCCCAGCCTCTCTGGAGCAGTGTTATTCCATTAAGAAAGATTACAGTAACTCAGTACTTGCCTCATGCTTTAACAACATTAATTTAACAGTGTTAATTTTAATGAACAATGGCCTAACAGCTTTTAGGAACCTGACACTGCTCAGCAAGTTGGGCAAGTGTAAGATCTCACCTACCAGAAAGCAGAGCCATCCTCATTGTGTCTCGGTTGTCATATTTGCTCACTTGCTTACCACAGAATCCTAAAATGTTTTGGCTTTCACCTTCCACTAGACCAGGTTGCTCAGGGCCCTTTTGATCTGTTTTACTTGGAAGAGTTGGTTGGGGAAGGATCCAACAATCTTTCTCTGCAAGGGCGAGGCTTAATTTGTATGAAGAACCTTTTCCTAACAGTTTGGTGTTGTGCTGTTTACATGATTAACACATCAACTGGAGATTGAGCAAGTACTGCTCAGATGAACTGACTGAGTGACAACAAGTAGCATGGGGAAGTGTCTGGCTGGGTATGAGTGGAGCTCTACAAGGATTTTTCTTGGGGATGGATCTTATTTAATATTTTCATGAATGACCTTGGCACAAAACATAGCATGCTGCTGAAGTCTGCCGATGACACAGACTTGGGAGATGTACTATGCAGAGAGAATTGGATGACCTTGAAGACTGGAATAATAGCAAAGAGATGAAATCCAGTACTGAAAAATGCTAAGTCACGAGTTTAGGGAGTAATAAGTAATAAGAATATTTCCACTATAGGGACTCACTGTCTGTAGATGACAAGGGAGAAGAATGTGTGGATAATTCATGGGATGGGCTCTGAAAAAGGTAGGCACAGCTTCATATATCCCAGGAAGAGTTTCTTTCAGGAGAAGGTAAATAAGCCAGGAACTGTGGCATCCTATGGATCATTCTGGTCCCCATGTTCCTGAGGTGTGAGTTTGACCTGGGCTGGTTACAGAAGAAGATGGTGGAGATGTTGGAAGGAGGAGTTTCCAACATCTTTTGGGAGAGGAATGAAAGAGAGAAAATTTTGACCTAGAAAATGAAAACTGAGAAGAAGGGTGATGGTTGTACATCTAAACATCAGGGTGGTAAAGATCAGAGAGGAAAATAAGGCATGTAAGGTAAAGAACATGAGGCTAAACAAGTACAAATTTTAGATTGGATGTCAGGAAAATTTTCTTCACAAAAAAAGTGTGATCAGACACTGGCACAGGCTGCCCAGGGCAATGGCAGAGTTCCCATCCCTGGAGGGATTTGACAGCCATGTGAACGTGGCACTTGGGACATGGGTTAATGCTGGCCTTTGCAGTGCTGGGGGAATGGTTGGGCTTGATGATCTTGGAAGGCTTTCCCAACCCAGCTGATTCTATTCTATAATTTTATTACTACATTGGTCTGAGTACACTGGGTTCAAATCAGAGGAAGGTTTGTGACTTAAGGAAAGCTTATAAGAACAAGCTTGACATGTTTGTGGAAAGGATTATAACATTTGGGCTTTGAGAATATGGACTTTGGAGGTGGTTTCCTGGGGAGTGGTCATATCAGAAGTCTTTTTGGCTAATGATTTCCTTACCTGGACCTTGTTTCCAAGGGGGGCTTAGCAGCATATGTGGTAGGGGCAGGAGGCCAGTCATGCCTCTGGGTACTTTAGTACTTGCTGGGGTTTGTACAGTTAGAGGTTGGTGGGAATCAGATGTTTTACGTTTGGCCTCCCTTAGTGTGTATGTGATTAATCTGGTTCAGTTAATGGACACTGCACTCCATCCTGTGGTTTCTGTGTGTTGATTCTGAGTGTGGTGTGTATCTTTTGGGTGTTTGAGTTGGTTTATGTTCCTGGGTGTCTACATGACCTGATTAATACTCCCAGGTTAATGCAAATGCAAACAGAGACCACAAAGGGAGGCCAGGCCAAAAACTGGATATTGAACAGCATATGACTGGCTATCAGTTCATCAGATATGTAGGAAATGGAATATATTAACCCACTATTGTTATCCTTGCCATTGGTAGTTAAAAATTAAGTATTAAGGTCTGGAGTAGCAGTAATGGATAAATAACAGCACTCTTATTCTCAGCTGCTAGGCAAAACCAACTTCTTGCCTTTGTTGTATCCCTTGTTGGACCCCCAGAACAAACTCTCCACAGGGCTCAGAGGGACCTTCCATCCTTGCTTTACATGTAGCCATTTCTAGTCCAGAGCTGAGAAACTCCACCTTAAACAAACCCATCTATCCTCAAAAAAGGAGTTTCTCAAGACAGGTCAAAAAACCCCCATGTGCTGTTCCAAAAACAAACAGAAAGAGAAGCAGAGAGAGATGTCTGTGAAATCCAGGCTCTGGAGGAGCCAGCGGGAATGTCTCCAACCACTCCTACAGAATTTCACAGGTGGTTTTGAAGAGTTGGCTGTTGACTTCAAAAGAGAGGAAAATAAATGAGAAGTTAGAAATGGTTTTGGAATAGGAGATTTCTGTCCCTGCAGGTAGCCTGATGCACTGACCCCACGCAGCCTGAGCAGGTGCTGGAGACAGAAACCTCTGCCTGGCAAGGGGGGCTCATTTCTCTGCTGTGACCACACAAACCTGTCTTGAATGCCTGCGGGACACCAGGGTGCTGATGTTTCCATTGATTCCAGCAGCTCCTTCAGGGTTAAACTTAAGCATGTGCTCAAGGGCATTGCTGGACCAGAGCCAGCCTAATCTGCCTTGCTAGATGCTGGCCCAAAGCAATTCCCAAAAACTCTTTTCTTCCCATCAGCCAACCCCTTGATTTGCAAACTCTCCGCTGCCCGGAGCTGCTTAGGCTGTATTTTATTTTCTGGTACCTGCAACGCTGTGATTGGGAATTTGTGTAAATTCTGTTCCAATATTTCACTTTTGGAGTCTTCCCCGTGAAGATTTCTTTAGCATAGCCCAGCACATCTGGCCACTTCTAATAACCCTTGGGAGGGCATGTCAGTTTAACACTCAAGTCTCTCTTCCTTTGCTTTGCTAACCGAAGTGTTCAGGGCTACAAAAAAAAAAAAAAAAAAAAAAAAAAAAAAGGATCTGAAGGGATGGTTGATGTAAAAAGCAAAATTTGCATAAATGGAAGTAAGAAAAGATTTTAAAAGGCTTTTTTAGCCTGCAGCTTTCCTCTAGCTTTATCTGACCTAAAGGACAATGACTATTTAGCATCGCTGGAGGGTGGCAAGCACTTTCTTCTGTCAATGACAATTGCCATGATTTAAGGGGCACTCTACACCGTGTAGCTGACATTTAACAACAAACCTGGATTTCCCAGTATCTGGCATCACCTTCCTTGCAAGGAAGTGAACCCAACCTACCTGTGAGTGGATAGCAGTACTTTTTCAACCCTTCCCTTGCAATCTTGCACGAGTGAAGAAGCACCCACATCATCTCTAGGTGCTCCAGAAGCTGCTATTTTAAAAATTGTGCTAATTAAGGAGATGACTGTGGGTTCCTGCTGAGGGAGAGCTCACAAAGACCAGGTGACTCCGCAGGACCAGCTCCTTATTAAGATGCGGCAGATTTAGTCTGTAAAGACCCCCTCTATTGTTGAGGTGTCACCACTTCCCACCAAGAGATTCAGCAGAGGGAAAGCTGTGGTGCTCTGATTCCCTTCCTGAAAAAGGATGTTTTCTAGCCTTTCTGGGAGGCTTTTGCTGTGCTAAAGAGACCAGAATTTACTAGGCAGCAGAGAGGGGCAGTGTATCTCCTGCTCCATTTGCCCAGGGCATATTGGCTTTTCATACAGGTTTTGATTGCACCCTTCATTAAAAGAGCCATTTCTCCCTCCAAATTAGGTGGAATCCAGCACTGAAAGAATCCAGCCCAAGTCCCAGTTTATTTCTCCATAAAACATCTGTATTGTTCTTCCAGGATGGCTCTGCCAAATGAGTCCTCAATAAACCCAAAACCTGGCAATAGACAAAACGCTAAAAAGCGCCTTTTTAATATGGAAAAGTATCCTGCAGTGTTGCAATCTTCCAGTGGAGACCACCCCCTGCCCCTGAGAAATGCAGAATAGCACCAGGCCCACAATTTGCCTGGGGTAAAGCAACAGAGCTGGGTCTGTGCTGATTTACTCCAGTCAGAGCATCTGCCCTATGGTTTCTTGGAGGTTTTTCCCTTTTGTTTTTTTCCCTAAAGTTCCTTAACTTCTTTTTCCTCCTTTTTTTTTTCACTACTTTTTTTCTTGTGGATAGAAGCTTTGCAAGTTCCTTCTTTTATTGTTAACTCATTTGGCAGGAGCAGCCAAGCAACAAAGTGTTTTATTTGGAAATAGTTGAGGGGGGAAGTCGACAATGTCCGAGCTCTATTCTGATTGCATGAGCTCTGGGAGGTTTTCACCTCTGCTTCCAGGCTGCACCAGGCTGGGATTATCTCATTTGATTTCATTGGATCTGTGTGCTGTTAAGAAGTGGGGAAAATTAAAGGTTAGTGAAGTTTGCCTTTGTGTCACGCTAGAAGCTTTTAGTTATTTAAGTGCAAAGTGCTCGCTCTCTCCTTCTCTGTGGACTGAAATATCACACAATGTTCTGCTTTGCTGATTCGAAAGTGAAATGTGACTTCTACAGCTTATATATCCCATTGCAGAAGAGATCCCGAGGAAGAAGCACAGGGGAGATGCCTTTATTGGCTAAAGTGTGAAAACTGTAGTGTGTGAAAGGCACTGAGAGCTGAACCTCTTCCATCTGAACATTACACTCAGAAATGCTCTCTCTTTTATGGCCAGCTAAAATACCTGCTATGATTTTGATCTGTGATGTTGTCCATTGATTTCTTTCCAAAACTTCCCCTCCACAAAAATTCCACTCTGCAGAGATTAAAGGCTGCACTCAGGAAAAACTCAAACCAAATGAGGAACTGTGCATGAATGTGGGCAGATCTTTCCTCTTTTCTTCCATGCTTGAGGCTCCTGTGGATCCCAGTTGGGATCTGCCCCCTCTTGTGCAGCACTAAATGCACATGAGAGCTGAGGTGTGTCAGTCTCTGTGCTCTGCAGGGCCAATCCAAAATAACTCAGGGCCAGATTTCTAAGAATTCACCACCCACAGTCAGGGCCAAGTTGGGAAGTCAAGAGTGATGTGAACGTCACGAGTAGGACACGTCTTGTGGCGTGGGGAGGAGCTGTGTAGCTGTGTGTGTTTGTGTGGGTGTGAAGTGATTCACCCATGTCCAAAGAGGCCCTCAGTGAAAGCATGAGGAGCAGCCTTTTGTGGCCTGGGAGAAGATTTTCAGCCCCTCATTTTCCACCAGGACAGTGGTGATGAGATTGTGGTGCTCATGGGCACGCTGAGCTCTTTGGAAATGCTGGCTGCTTTTTGCGGTGTGTCTGTGAGAATGGGGTTGCTGGGGAAGCTCATCCACTGCTGAAGTGCTGAGCTGTTAAAAAGCCAGCCCTGACCCCGATAGCCTCCCTGGGCTGGGGTTCGGATTTGGAGCCTCTCTGCACCTTCACAGCTTCCCCAGCCTGGGAAAACATTTCCTACTTCGCTGGTGAGTTAAAGTTAATTAATTGATGCTTCTAAGACAATGTGATGATACAAAATGCTGTTTGCCAGATAAATATTACCAGTGCCCTGTGGGTGTTCGCAGTTCCAGTGTGCTATTCCCTGCAGGGACTGATTCATGTCATCCCCACAGAGCTGATTAGAGAGCTGTCACACGCCTTCCACCACCACCAACCAATATCTCTTATCATACAGTGCACTTGTCCAATCAATTGTTGGGTTTTCTATAACCTGTGCTCCCCAGATCACAGGTCTGGCCCCCAGAACTGCAAAAACCTTTTAAAAATCATGACATGGTTTTATTCTGTGGATGCTACTTTTAGCCTTTAGCATGTGTTCAGGCCACCTCCTGAAAAGTGTTTTCTTAAAGACCAGAAAGACCACAGATTTTTTTCCTTAAAGTGGAAGTGCTGGATGGAGTGGCACATCAGGAGCTCAGGTTTCACATAACATCAGGGAAGATTTGCAGTAAAATCACGAGAGTTGGCAACAGAGGGTTTTTTTTCTCTGAAAGGGCCAGCACAGCTTGGTGTTCCAGAGCTCAGCTTCTTGGCTGGTGCAGCTCCAGCTCTGCAGATGCCAGGGGAAAGATGCAAATTGATGGTTACTGAGGACCTGCCACCCTTGGGCTCAGTGCTGGTCAGTGTTTTAAGGCCCACAGGGAAGCAGGAGTTGATGTGGTGCCTTGCTGAAGACAGTGCCAGCAAGGGAGAACAGCATCCCTGGAGAGCTGTGTGATGGAGAGTAGGAAAAGGTGAACCCCCTTTGCTCCTGGTCTTCACTTTGGAGGTGGCTGGTGCACAAAGTTTCACAGCTTCTGTTCAACACACTCCAAAAAGGGAGGGAAAGATTTCAGCATGGAAAGCTGGGCCTTTGCACGAGCTTTTGCCTTCAAACCAGCACAGCTTCTTCCTGCTCTGTGGAGTCAGGCTTTCAGGGCATCTGGAAAAGAAAGTCGGATTTGGAGAAAAACTATCAAGGCTTGCTTTTAGGAAGGGACCTTGAGAGCCTGGGCTTGGGGGATTCTCTCTATATTTTGGGACAGGATGACTGCTGTGCTGCAGAGCTGCCTCCTGTCCTTTCCCTGCTGAAATCCCCCATCCCATCGGGGTCAGCCTGCCAGCGTCCATCCCGCTGGCACACACAAAGTGCAGCTCTTGGAAAAGCGAATATAATTTTAAAGTTGGCCTGAGAAGCCTCCATCTAGTTTTCAGGGTTCCAGAATGTTGTTTTATTAGGATTACAGTCTTGTTCTTCTTAGGTTTCAGCAGGCGTTTATGACTGTTACAACAGGAATGAAAAGCTGGGGCTGGAATCGGCATCGCGTTCTCCTGCCAGGCGCAGGGTTCACGGTGGAGGCCAGACATATGTCTTTCTCCCACAGATGCTACTTTTTTTTTTTTCTGGATGGGGAGGTGAGCTCTATCCTCTCCCTGGAAGAGAGGGCTGGCAGCAGCTCTGAGCACAGACACGGTGGGGGCTGCACGGGGGGCCCATCTGCTGAAGGTAATTGTCCCGTTGCTTCACATCGTTCCTCCCTGCCCTTGGTGATGAGGAGAGAGCAGGCCCTGGGTCTGCAGGGAAGGTCATGTTTGTGTAGGATGCTGTATTCTTCCCATCCCCATTCTCTCATGCCCCATGGACACATTTCCTTGGAGGCTCTGAGGGGATTGGTGGGGGAGAGAGCACTCCAGGGTCAAAAGCATCTGTGGCTACAGATATTTCTCTCTCCTTTTTTTTCCAGCCTGCTTTCTCTAGGCCCAATACCATTCATCAATCTGTATTTCTGTGTGGGTAAAAATATCTCCTCAAGGACTCCTGAGGCAGAGAGGAGTTCCCTGTCTCTGCAGAGCCCACACTGTCCACATGTGAGAGGCAGGAGCACAAAGGGGAGGGGTAAAGGCAGCCCTTAACATCCATCACAAGGGCCCTGCTATCACAGAATCCCAGAATGGTTTGGACTGGAAGGGACCTTAAAGTCATCAATTTCCCACCCTGTGCCATGGGCAGGGACACCTTCCACTATCCCTGGTGGCTCCAAGCCCCATCCAACCTGGCCTTGGACACTTCCAGGGATCCAGGGGCAGCCACAGCTTCTCTTGGCACCCTGTGTCAGGGCCTCCCCACCCTCACAGGGAAGAATTCCTTCCCAATATCTAATCTAAATGTAGCCTTTTAGGTCTTGTGGCTGTGTTGATTTGGGCAGCCAAATCCCACATATTATCCCCAGAAATGAGGGAGTTCAGTGTGTCCAAACAGTCCAGCCTGGGGGAAGAGCTCAGGCCTCTTCTTGGGTAATTTCTGGCTACAGGATGCTCGGTCCCTCTGTACTGTAATAATTAGCAGGCAGATCCTGCTGACTTGGGAAACTCATCTGAGGTTTTGTTTGTGTGTTTGTTGTTTTTATGAGAAGGTCCATATGCCTTTCAGATTTTGTTATTTTCAGAGAGTTGATGATCTGAGGAACAGAATGAAGAGTTGACATCGCCGCTTGTTTTCTTGGCCTGCTGTAAGTAGCAGATGTAGGTTGGTAGAAGGGCTACAGCTTGTTACTTTATACTGGGAGAATTTGATGAGTTTTATTGCAAAGGCATTAGGGCAGCTCATGACAGCCCATGACCTGGGGAGAAAAGAGAAGGCTTTGTACCTGGCAGGTACTGATCATCCACAGTGCTCCTTCATGAGCTGGAGCATATCCAAGAGGCAATATGGGAATTTCTGTATGCAGTTAAAGTTTATGAGACTGCCTGCCTGAATGCATGTGTGTGTGTGTGAGTGTGCCTGTGTGGAGTGGAACGAGGATCTCCAGCACAATACTTAGTAAAAATCCAGTTTCACCAGTGGGATAAGAGAGATCAAGCACCAACTGAAAATGATCCTCAGGGTCTGCCCCTAGGGCTCAGCCGTTGTGTTTATGGCAGGCACAGTAACTGTTCACACACCTGGTTTATGATTTACCCTGCAACCCTCCATCTGACCTGGATTTTCCAAATCAGAACATTGTTTTAAATCTAAAGGTAATAATGCCTAGTAATCCAGGCATTTGCTGGTCTCTGAGGCACTTCTAGTGCAGTGCTGGCTTCTTTCTAGGGGATGGAAATCCTGTCTAACAAGCAGTTCCTTTGCCTCTGATGGTTCCTCTGAAATGTATGCTCACTCAGGGTGTTTAGGAAATGGGAATAGAGCTTGAGTCACAACTTTATCAGCAGAGAACACACTATTCAGCTCTAAGTGCTTGCTAAGTCCATCCTGTCTTTCAGCACTTTCCTCCTCCTGCTGAATAACCCATATTTAGTGTTGTTTTTATCAGGTTTTTGAGATTAAGTCTCTCTCCTCTTTGAGAGCTGAGCTTCCCATGAGTGAGAGCAAGCAGCCTCATTTTATGTCTGTTTTTAACCTAAGGAGGCTTCAGACTTTTGTGACTCCTCTTGGGATCCTATTTATGAACCCCACTGACATGATCCTTAGAAATCTTCCCCTTCTTATTCCTGGCCAGTGTTGACCTTCCATTTACTCCATCCCTCTACTGTCATGGTGTCTTCTGGATCTTGACCAGCACCTGTTTCCACACTTATCCCACTTTGAACTAATCTGTGTCAAGCACAACTGAGCAGAGAATTCATCAGAAAGAATCACCAATGCCCTACTCAGTGTCAATAACTGTAGTAGATGTTTGTATTGGTCCTTGAGTCATCTTGTGGTTTGTAGGTCATTTCCTCAGATATGATATTCTGATCATCCTGGTACTGATGATGTCTTTTAACTCTGTGCCTCAGGCAATTTGGATAGAAATGATTCCACATTTAGCAGCAGCATGGTAGAGGCAGAGTTAACTGCAGTCATCCCACAGCTGATATTGAGAATTCCTCCAGTAACCTCCCTTCACTTCACTTGTTCCATCAGTGCAACATGCTCTCATCTCCATTTTAGACAATTTATTATCCTCCTTACAACACTTGTCTCATCCCTCTGTTCTCCAGTTTCACCAGAAATGTTGTGTGGCAACATATCAAGGGTTTACCTAATATTTGGATAGAGCAGCCTGGTACAACAGCCTGACACTTCTATCCAGACTGAGGTTTGTCCTCTGTGTCACAGCTGTCTATACTTTACCCAGTGTTTCTTCAGAACCTTTGTGTAATATTGATAATGCTGTTTTGAGTCTATGAGTGCTCAAGTTGTTTTTCTTTCTCATTAAATAAAGCCACTACATTTTGCTTTTCTCTAAGGTATCAGTTTCAGTGTAATAAATCTTATCAGCAGATTTGCAGTTCCATGGGCTACTTCTTTCAGCATTCAGAGCTGGACTGACATTTTTCCTTCCCTGCTCAAGCAGGGAAATTCACTATTTCAGTGTTACTTGGCTTGGTGAAATGAATATTTCTCCTTGAGGGACCACTGCAAACTCTGTGTTCTGGATATTGGTCTCTTTGTTTAAGGAACAAGGGACAGGACAAGAGGAAACAGCCTCCAGTTGCACCAGGGGAGGTTTAGGTTGGATATTGGGAAAAATTTCTCCATGGAAAGGTTTGTCCAGCCCTGGCACAGCTGCCCAGGGCAGGGGTGGAGTCCCCATCCCTGGAGGGATTTAAAAGCTGTGTGGATGTGGCACTTGGGGACAGGGTCAGTGGTGGCCTTGGCAGTGCTGGAGGAATCATTTGACTCAATGATCTCAGAGGGCTTTTCCAACTTTAATGATTCTGTGACTCTCTGTACTAAATGCATCTAAAAAGATCAAACTTCACCTTTTTACTCACTCTGTATTCAACTTCTACCTTGACCATACAGACCTGCCTGAGATTTCTGCAGTCAGGAGCATCTCTGCAGCACATCTGCTGGCACTGAGCTGCTGTGGGGAGCTTTTCCTGGAACAGGCTCGGCTATACACAAAATGGGCTTAGAATTTAGAATGGTTTGAGTTGGAAGGGACCCTAAAGACCATCCAGTCCCACCCCTGCCATGGCAGGGACACCTTCCACCATCCCAGGCTGCTCCAAGCTCTGTCCAGCCTGGCCTTGGACACTTCCAGGGATCCAGGGGCAGCCACAGCTGCTCTGGGCACCCTGTGCCAGGGCCTCACCACCCTCCCAGGCAAGAATTCCTTCCCCATATGTAACCTGAATTTTACCTGGTGTTGGTTTAGTTCTTCCCAGCAGAGGAAAGCTCAAGGAGCTGTATCTGAAGGAGGTAACCTTCCCGGCTGAAGGAGGGAGGACTCTCTAGAAAAGATGAAACCGAAACATTTAAAATTGAAACATTTAAACTTGAAACATTTTAACTTGAAACATTTAAACTTTTGCCAGGTTAGTAGCATTTTCCAAGGTAATTTCACATGGCAGTGTCAGGCTCAGAGCATGTCACAGGCATGAGTATTGGAGTTTTAAAGATGCTTCAGGCACCACACAGACCCTGCACCTCTGCCAACAAACCCAGGGTGTCCTCAGATTTTGGGGATGCCTTCTGTGAGGATGGGATTTTCCTCACTGTAATTTCTTTTCCAAACAAGACTAAAAAAAGGAGAATTCTCTAAGCATGGAAGACAGCTTCAAACTGGAAGTGAAATTAGAATTTCTTTCTCCATTCAGTTTGTCCCTGAGTGCAAACAGCAATTTATGAACATTCAGAATTTGGTTGCATTTGGGGACAATTTCCCATGACCAGTGAAAAATCTGTTCTTTATGCAGAAATTCCCTTGCTAGGAAGTTTTAAGCCTTACCTACAAAGAATTAGGACACCAGAACATTTCAAAGCACAGGGCTCAGGGATTATTTGAGAAACCCCTGGAGCAGTGTTTGTTCCCCTCTGAAACAGGTGAGTCATTCTGCTTGATATTAAAAATATATTAAAAAATCCTCCCCACACACAAACCAACCCCGAGGCCCACGATTAACATGGAGCATTTCACCCTTGTAGCTGGAGTGAGGCAACATTTTGAGCAAATAAAATCATATC
Source organism: Calcarius lapponicus (assembly GCA_039654755.1). Lineage (NCBI taxonomy): Eukaryota > Metazoa > Chordata > Aves > Passeriformes > Fringillidae > Calcarius > Calcarius lapponicus. Next base: position 59,139,097 of record CM077468.1, on the reverse strand, counting down.
CTTGCAATAGGAAGTATTTAATTATCTTTGTAATGGACAGTAGTGTTAGTTCTACCTTTAACAAAGGGTTTCTTCCGCAAAAACTTTTTCCCAGGCTTTGTTCTGAGAATATGTGTAAGTGTTGGCAGGACCAGTGACCCATGGAGCTGTAATGCAGTGGGTTGCTATAAAACAGAGGAGAGAAATCCAAAGTTTTATTCTGGCAGCCTTAGTGGAGGTGAAACCAGGGAGTCTGAGAGTGGGAGCTATGGGGATTTTGTAGGGAAAAAAAAATCCCCACTTGTAATTTTCCCATTAGGAAATATGCTGTAAAAATGTAATTTTTAAAAGATCTGGAGGAAACCCTTACTTTTGCCCAATTTATTAAGGTTTTCCCTGCTTCACTTGAAAAGCGAAAAATGAGTTATTTCATATATTTCTTTCAAATGTTTTTTCCCTGGAAAACATTTGAAATACAGAGTATTGCTTGTGTTACTTTCTTAGGGAGAGGGTTAAAAAGTGAAAGGTTTGCATTTAAATTTGGAAAGCAAAACTTTTAAAAGCAAGATTGAAGCAATTTAAAAAATATAAGGCTCTTAAAAAGCAAAGTACTCTCTCATATATGTAGTTTTTAAATATCACTCACTCTTGGGGAGAAGTCACTTCTTGAAAAAGAGAAAAAAAACCATTTTCTAGGAATCCTTATACTTAGATGCTTAAAAATGTTTTTTTTTAAACCTTTAATTTTGAATTTATAAATCTCTTTTAGCTGAAAAAAATGACTTTCAGATAAAACTTGCCTTTGATAAACCCCAGATTTTCAATTAAATAACTTCAAAGTTTGCTAAGTTTAACTATTCACTGTGCAAAATACAGAGTAGTGAAATTGAGGGTGGCAAATTTGACCTCAAAAATTTGCTAGAACCTCTGGACTTTTCCTTCTGGGCTATTTACATATATTTAAAATGTGAAATCAGAAGGACTTTTCTCTGAGAAATGTGAGTGAAATGTGAATGGTGACAGGGAGCGATGTTGTAGGAGGTGCTGAACCTGCTTAATCACCTTTGGTTCAGATTTTAACAGGTTTCATGAGGTTTTATTTAATGTTTTTGCCTGTTGTTTCAAAAGCAAACCGGTGAGACTGAGATGGAGGTGGCCTAAATCAGGAGGATTTGTTTCTCAAAGAGCTGATTTTGCAGCGCTGTGTTCCTCTCTCCCCTGATGTGTCTCTGATATCTCTCCATCACCACAAGAGTGGGGGCTGCACCTCTGAGTCTCAAGGAAAAGGTGAATGCTCACCCTGCACATCCCATTGTGTGCTAAATGGCATCTTAAACACAACCACGGTGGCAATTAAAATAATGAGATATATAAAAGACACCTGCTTTAAATAAATACAGTAATCTGCCCAAAGCTCCCTGAGTGGGCTGGTATTCAGCAAGAACCTGCAACAAACCTACCCTTAACAACATAATCATTAAAGAGCAGAAACCTTCCCTTCTAATCCCCCTCATACAGGACAACATGTGGATGTTAGCATATTTGGACTGCTTTGCATTCCTTCTTGCCTGCTTTTGAGAACATACTACATTTTAAAACTTGTTGGGTTCTTTCATGTTTTATTTGACCCTATGTAATTGCATTCCTGAAGGAATAACAGGCTCCCACAGTGATTTATACCCTGTATTAAATGTCAGTTTTGAAGAGACACAGTTAGCAGTTTGGTTTAACCTCCTGCCTTCCTATGGAAGTTCAAAACTGAAGTGGAGCTCAGGATCCAAGGGGAAAAGTAAAAAAAAAAAGGAAAAAAAAGAGATGAAAATGAGTTTAGAGCTTAGAGGCAGCGTGGAATGAGATGTATGTTCCTGGCCCTGCACCTTTGGAAGCCACCGGAATGAGATTCCACAAAGCCATCTCTATTTTTAACTGTAATTTGTGTACTTCATGGCTGCCCTTGACCACTGGGGAAGGCTGTAAATTAGCCCTGTGAAAGGCTCTGCTCTCTCCAGGCAGGAGCTGCAGCCTCTCCAACAGCTTCGCCAGGACATTTTCCCTGCAAAGTCAACCGGAGCAACCACCAAACCAACCCCCAGTGGGTTTGGCTTGTGTCCTAAAAAAGAAGGTCAGCAAAATAAATTGTCCTTGTAATTAAGAGTTGCTCCTTTGTTTTTATGTGTTTAACTGTGCATAAATAGCAAAGCAGGATAGGTATGTTATTACTGTTTTAAATATTTCATTCCCTTTGTAGACTTCCTTATGACACAGTTAACAACTGCTTAATCATTCCTTATGACCTAATTAAGGGGGGGATTCAGTTAAATAAATCTTGATGTAATGGTATATTCTTGATGTAATGGTGCTCTGATGGCTGCATTTATGTGCATATGGGCATTTAAATGTAAAAGGAAATGCAGCCTATGTAGAATCTGACGCAGGACTTTAATGATCATCTAGAATCACTGGTGAAACAAGTTACAAGGAGACTTATCTTAATTGAGAATACATGACATTAAAACCTATTTCCTATTCCCAGGAACTGAATGTCCTGGTGAGCACTGTCCTTAGCAAAGGTATTAAAATTTTGTAGGATCAGGCCAGGGTGGTTGTGACACAGGCAAGCAACTGTAGTTTTCAGCTGAAGTAATTCAGGGCATTTCCATTGCCAGAGCCTCACATGCCCATTGGATGAATGTTGAGTCCAGCTCTGTTCTGCTACTTGCCAGGTGGGAAGGCTGACAGTGATCTTTTATTTTGAAGTGAAAAAAAAATGTAGGTGACAACGTTTTCTTAGGATTGGATTTATCTTGCCAAAGACAGGTGCCTTGAAGTCATGGAATAAGTTGCCCTCTGGAAATGCATCTCTCTGCTGGGTGTTCAGGGAGCTAAAATGACTGGCTCAGACCTGAGGCTGCCTCTCAGGTGGATAGAGTTAGGTAAGATGAATCCTGCCATGAGAAGTGCACAAGGTATTGTGTATCAGCTCCCCCACTCCTAGATGCGCTGCCAGATCACTGGAAATGTTTGTGCCTTGCTGGGACAGACCTGGGATAGGTTCTTCACCATCTAAATCCAGCTGGAAGACAAGAATTTCATATTAATATAAGGGAACAAGCCCTTGGGTGCAGTTAACACCTGGAGTATGGGATGAGATGTGCCTTTCATGGCTTTAGATGGCAGAGTGAGAGGCATCTGTTCCTGCACTTGGAATCCCAGACTGGATTGGGTTGGAAGGGACCTTAGAGACCATCCCATTCCACCCTCTGCCATGGGCAGGGATACCTTCCACTATCCCAGGTTGCTCCAAGCCTCATCCAACCTGGCCTGGAACATTTCCAGGGATCCCTCCATTGAGGTCACATTTTGGCATCAATGGAGGGAAGCAGCCCTGTCTAACGGGATTATTCCTGATGTTTTTGTCATTCCAAAGTCAAAGGATCAAGTCTCACAGGTGGACACTTGTGCTTCATGGTTGGTGACTTGTGTGGTGGTGATATAGGGTTTATCCTGGGTGTAAATCTGCCACCCTCCCTGGTGGGTGGGTTCAAGCAGAAGGTTACCCAATATCAGAAAAAAAAAAAAAGAATTTTAAATCAGTGTGTGTAGAGAAAATAAATTCCTCATCAGGATCAATATATCAGTATGACTTTACTTAATGGCATCCAGCCCTACAGACAATGCTTGGTCTCAGTAGTAATAATTAGGAGTTAGAGAGAATTTCTTGATGACTATCTCTTGAATGTCTCAAATCTTTTGACAAATATTACTATTTTTTCAGACATTTGAGACTCTAAAAGCTGAAACACCAGCAGATGGAGACAAACCCTGTTATCAAACCAGCCCAGTTGAGCAGGACCTGTAGGATTTGCATCTTTTCTCCAGGAAGCTGAGGTGGAAACTGAAGGAAGAATGCCTTATATGAAATGTTGAGTGCTATTGTTATCTGCACATGTTTAATAACACCAACTTAGGGAGAAAAGAAGTTCTTTAAAAAAATAATCTCTTGGTACTAAATGCTTTTTTGGCCTAAAATAAAATGTTCCATTTATTTTTGGTGGGTAACATATACATGGGAATGTGTGCATGCATAAACCACTTTAGAAATGCACTTATGCAAAGAGATACAAAAAATCATTTTGGATGAACAATCAGAACCTTTTAAAAAAGGTCCATACAAATATTCTTGCCTTTTTCTGATTTTTTGTTTTTCTTTTTATGGGTGGTAAATTGCATCTAGGCTTAACATAATAAACCTTTAGGCTTGACCACTCTTAAACTGTGTTTTCTGGTGACTGGGACAGCTATTTAGAACTTTTTAATCAGATTGAATTATAATGGTTGTCCTCAAGTACCATGGCAACCCAGACCTCCACAGGTAAGGTAATTTACTGCTATTTGAAAATAAATTAAAATAATGAAGACACTGCATCATAAAAACTTTATTAAATATAGATGGCAGAAGATATTTTTCCTCACGTTGACTAATTTTGCTTTGCAGATGAAACACAAAAATCATAAGTGGATCCAGAACCATTTTGCTTCCATGAAATGCCAAAAGAAGAAGTTTCCTTGCTGTCCGTATCATCTCTTCTTCACTGGCCAGGGAGGCTGTTTTTTTACTCCATTGTCCTTTGCATTGGAGGTGAACTGGAGGGGCTGACACAACTGGTATGAGCAGAGTTAGACTCAAAATCCAAACCCAACCTGTGCTCTGGGGCTGTGGGGTTGTTGCTTACCTGGATGGAGAAAAGGTTTTGAAGAGAGTGCAGACACATCATTTTATAGCATGACCCACAACAGAAAACATGTGCAGGGCCATAGGACTGTTCAAAATGGTCCTTTCATTAATTGTCTAAATAGAAATGAATGTGGATGCCTTCAAATGCGCTGCAACTGCAGATAAAACCAGCAGGAAAAATCTCAGGAAAGGGTGAAAAAAGATTTTCTCTTTCCTTTCTTTGGAACAAACATATTTTTGATTATTTTGACTGGTATAAATATAGACCAGTAGAAGAAAGGGCAGAGAGGACCTTGAGAGCTGATCTATCCCTCTACCCCAAGGCAAGATTTGCCAGGTCTGAGCCATTCCTGGTGAGAGTAGAGTCTGTAGCTCCTTGACTAATTTATTCCAGTTCTCACCTGTCCTTCCTCTTAGGAAATGTGTCTAATGCTTGACCTATATCCTCCTTGCTGCAATTTAAACCCATTATTTCTTGTCTTATACCCAGTGGACATGGAGAACAATTTATTACCTTCCTATCTGCAACAACCTTTTACATAGTTGAAGGCTGTTATCATGTCTCCCCCTCAGTCTTTTCTTCTCTAGACTAAACAAACCCAATTCTTTCAATCTTTCCTCATAGGTCATGTTTTTTAGACCCCTGATCATTTTTGTTATGGAAATAAACATCCTTTAAATCAAGTTCTGTGAATCAATCTTGTGTGGAAAGGAAGGGAAACAGAGAGGTTAGAGTTAGCATTGGGAACAGGAATCTGGTGGTGAAAGAAGTGAATTTTCTGAGGTCTACAGAGAGTACAGCCTTCCATTCTTCTTTGGGTTTAGGAAGTGTATTGAACACAATTTTCTTTCCCCAGCTTTCCTGGGAAACACTTTTACCCACTTGCTACCAGAAGGAAGACAGTATTTCATTTCCAGAGGCTGTGGGGACAGTGGTCTCTGGAAAAGCACAGAGCAGGCTACCAGAGAGTAATTTGAAATTGTATTGCAGGTTCTTCATGCAGGCTTTCTAAAATCAGCTTGCCTGCAGTGATATCAACCCTTGTTCTTCAACAAGTGATATAGGTCATCCCCAAAAGGTAGTTTTAAAGTGGATCATAACTCCAGGACATTTAATGCAATCAGAGACTCAGCACAGAAGATGCTGATGAGTTTTTAGTTGTACATTCTCCTTTATTACATGGTCTGCTCAGAGAACATTGGAAATACCAGGTCAAGTGTTTCAGCTGCAAAAACCATCCAAGGCATTGTTATTAGATGGGCATCCTCAGCCTTTTTGCTTTGCATCTACTGTTTTTTGAGGTTGAGAGAAGGTGGATCTGATGTCTCCTACAAAAGTTTCATCTATTCTGTATGGTCATTTTAAGCTGCATCTTGAGCACTGAAGAACCAGGGGGTTTAGGAAATCACCAGCTTAAAAACTGGGGCTGCAGAAGGATCCAGGAGAAGCTCCCTGTGTTTATCCTCCTTTCCATCCTTAAAACATCAAGGGCTAAGCTGAGGTTATTTTGGGTGTTTAACTAGACCTGGGATTAGGGAGGACTGTGCTGCTGGTGCTTCTAGGCAAGCACAGCCTGCAGCAGCTTTTTGCTTGTGGTGGTTCTGATGGTTGATGCATTGACTCACAACTTCCCTGTTCCTCAGAGGTAAGCGTGAAGCTGTGCTAGATCTAGTTTCAGATCAAAGACACTGCAGCCATGTGATGTAAAGCATTCAAACAATCACTTTTCTTTCAAAAAAATGTTCTTCTGAAGGCTTTATGTAGGGTTCAGATATCACCTGTCTTCCCACAGGCTGTATAAATAGGAAAGCCAGCAGGAGCACCAGGCTGTGTGCTTTGGCAGTTCAGAGAAATGTGTGCTCACATCTGATCTGGATTCCTCACTAATGGACATGGCCTCATTGTTCAGCTTGCAGAACAATGAATCCATAAACAGGGGACATCATAAAATTTTAGAGAGAGCTGAAAGTCCAAAAGCATCTGAAGCTGAGTGCACTGATGCACCTTGAAAAAGTTCAGGAAGATATAAAAGACAGACTGCAAGAGCCACAGAAAGACAAGTTTCAGCTCTTGTGGAGGAGATGCTGACAAGGTGAGAGGTTTCCTTCTGGCTAGCATATGTTTTGTGAAGAAACTTCCCCAATGTTCTCTCACTGGGAACAACACTGACTTGACCTGTCAGACACGTTACATTTCAGGCATTGTCTGATCAAGATAGCTGAGAGTTCTAACACTTCAGCAGAGGTCCAAAATAAACATGGTGCAGTGAGGAAAAATGCTTTTTACTCAAGGTGGTTTATTGGGAATGTTCTTCCATTTGCTGCCTGACCCAAAGGTAAAGGTTGGCTTGTCTTCCTGAGCCAGACTCATCCTCTGAGCCAAGTGAAGGATGTCAGGGACAAAACTTTGGCTGAAGTGAGACACTTTTGGTCTTGAGATGCCAGTAAGCACATCCATTCCAAAAAGGAGTTTTCGTTTGATTAGACTGATTGTCCTGATGGGATGGTACTGTAGTATTAGCTAAGGAAAGGTTCTGGTTTTAGATATTCTTATTTTTACAATTATCTAAGAAATTCTTCCCTCAACTAGTTGTAAATGGTGTTGTAACAGAATCAGTCTGAAAGCCACTAGAGACAGGCTTCCAGCATCAGATACAATACTGAAAGTTGCACTTTTGAGATGGTCTCCATGTAATTTCTCCCATATGGGCCCTAAAACCCCAGATGCTCTAAGAAGTGTTTAGGGCCCTGTAAGACACAAGGCCATCAGTAATTAGCAAAGACCCCAAGCACGTGTTTAACTTTAACATGTGCTTTTCTTTCCCAGGAGTCCATAGAATTAAGGACTTTAAGTGAGTGGGTTTAGGGATATGCTTAAAGCTAAGCATGTGTTTAGTTGCTTTCTTGTGCTCTGGCTTTATTTGTTTTTACAGGAATAAGAGAAATGAAAGATCTTATTACAGATCAAACACAAATAAATGTCCAAGACACAGCAGGGAGGCTTTAGGTCTTGGTTTAGAGCCCAGTGAAGTCAATGGAAAAACACCTCAACACCTCAGCAGACTTTGGAGCAGAGTCCTCAGAGGGTCGATGAAGAACCCACTGCAGAAACCTGTTGAATGCCTCATGTTTCCTTGCAAGGTTCCCTTATCTTGTATCCAGATGTTGCTAACAAGGGTTTTTATTAGCTGCTGAGAAGTACAAGGGCAGCAGTTTTTCAAGTCCTAAAATCATGCACATATAGATGAAATAGAAACAGTTTGTGCTGCAGTAGCAATTGTGGTCTGTGGAGCTGTGAGTGTATTTCAAAAGTTCTCCAGTTCTTATTATAGAATCCTAGACTGGTTTGGGTTGGAAGGGACATTAAAGACCATCTTGTTCTACCCCTTGCCATGGACAGGGACACTTTCCACTATCCCAGGCTGCTCCAAGCTCTGTCCAACCTGGCCTGGAACACTGCCAGGGATGGGGCAGCCACAGCTTCTCTGGGCCTCCCCACCCTCACAGGGAAGAATTTCTTACTAATCTCAAATCTGACCCTGCCTTCTGTCAGTTTAAAGCCATTCCCCTTGTCCTGTCACTCTATGCCCTTGTAAAAAAAACATGTCTTGGTCTCAAAGTGTTTGCTCTGTCTTTCACACAGTGCAGTGAGGCAAGTGTTGTCACACAGTTCCTAGGGAAAAAGTTGCATCTTTGTAGAGGGAGAGGTTTACACAACAGGAAGAGCAGGTTCCTTTGAATAGCATTTCTCTTTGCTGCCTTTAGATCTCTGCAATGTGCACAGCAACACCTGACTTACTCATTTGGATTTTCCTTTTAGGTGTGCAGGGAAATAGCCACTGCTTGAGAACAATCTGATCTATTTTTGACATTCATTTCAGGATGATGCTGAAGATCTCTCTGTTTGATCAGCTGAATTTCCACCCTTACAGCTGGATTTTTGTCCTTTGGTTGAGGCTGGAGCTTTGCTTAATTCTTCAGAGACTGCCCTAACCAAGGTCAGCAGAACTGCCTGAGCCACCAGCCATCAGCCAGCAGGGAAAATGATCATGTGCTGTCTTGCCAGGCTTGTTATGAAGGCAGGTGTCATTAGAAGGTGTTTCTGCCTCCTCCTTCTCCTCCTCAGAGTCATTTGGGTCACAGCAGCAGAGCCATGGGACAAGCTTTGTCCGAGCTGGGGAGCAGAGTGCCCACCTCCAGTCTCTGCAGAACAGGTAAGCAGTTAACCCTTGCTGAGCTGCCTGTCACTTCCTCTGCTTTTATTACCTGTGTTTGCCAGGTCAGACTGACACTGGTGTGCAGGGATGTGCCATGGCCACATCAGAGCGCCCAGCCAGAGTCTCAGGAGGGTGGTTTGGCTGCCAGGATGTGCTGATGTCAACTTGATGTCACTGCACTGCCTGTTTTTGCCTGTCTTTGCTGGGTCAAAGTGACACTGAGCCACCACGATGAGTTATGGTCACACCTTCATTTGGCTCTGCCACTCCAGGCCTTGCTGTCCCATCAACAAAAAACTTCTGGTGGCATCCACTGGGAGTAGCTCTGGGATTTGGTGACTGGGAAAGGGTCTTGCACCATCTGCTCACACAAGGGAGTTGTACTGTTCAAAAAGTACTGCTCAAAAGAGAATAAAGTGATATTTGCAGTTTGGATGCCCACTGGGTGAGCCCCACAAAATCCCTTTGATGTTTTATTAATGTTTGCTATCTTGATCTTTAACTGAGATCTCATTTTAAGAAAAACTGCCAATATTCACCAAATTCTGGTGCAAAAATGCAACACCAAAATATTGGACCTGCTCTTTCTCCTCCTCCATGGCTCAGAGATTGCAGTGAAAAGGATTTCAAGCATTTTTTTTCCAGTAGCACTAAAAAAGAGTGTGACTTTTAAATATGCATTTTTGTTGAGTGCTGAAAGCTGTCCTTTTCTTTCCAGCCATTTCACACAACTGGAAGACACAAATCAATAGGTGAATGTTCAGTACTAGTAGTCTAATTATTATTTCTACTTTTGTCATGGTTATAATGATAGGAAACATTTTTTACTTGCTCCCTGGAAGAATTATTTCTTCTACCTACTCCCTGTCTTCAATTTTTGTAGCCCCCTGAACAGAATCTGCAATTCTTAGTAGCATTTAAAAAACTCAAACCACCCCTTGGCTTGAAAGGAAAATGTGAACTTCTTCAACAAGGGCAAAAATACTTCTGTTGCTTAAACGTAGGTAATTAGACTGAGGACTTTCTCCAAAGTAAACCCTGACAATCTAACAATAATCTTTGGCTTTTGGACTGCATGGAGTTTCTCTTACATTGTTAAATGCATTCCATGTTTCAGTAAATGACACCAGGCTCACCAGCAGTGAGTGAGTGATTAGTTTATCATCCTCTTAGTGCAGCCATCTAGATCTTTAACTCTTTAAGCAGTGACATTTAAGTCTTGAGAACACCCAGGATCATGCCTGAGGCTTTAGACATTCTCAATTCAAGCCAATCTTGGAAATCTTGTGAAAATGAAGAGAAGAAAGTAGGTGCTTGCATTCTGTTAACACTTTAAACAATTCAGGTAAGGTAAATTGCAAATAAACACCTTTTTTCACCTTTTTTTAAATTTTAATTTTTATTTATTTTATTCAGAGGATGCCAATTCCTCTCTTCTGGGACCACTTAGGTCATTAGATGCCTGAGCAGCATAAAATTACAGGGAGAAAATCTTAACAGCGTACAAAGAGACTGAAAGGTGACAAATCTACATTTCCTAAGATCCAGGGATGTTGGGCAGGGGTTTTTTGCCTGGATTTACAATTCATCTCTCATGGGGCAGTAGAATGAACAGCTTTACAAAAAATTTTATTATAACAACAACAACAAAAAAATTATGTGAGCTGCAACATACTGTGCCAATTCTCTTGTGCTGAAATCTTGCTCTAGCAGGATGTGTAAGTACATAAAGCTTGGTAGCAACAAAACCCTTTGGAGAATGAAAGGCTTCTACTTTGGAAAAGAAAGGTGCAGGAGGATTTTCAGACAGAAGGGAAAGACTTTGACCTGTGAGCTGCTGCTCAGCATCGTGGATCTTCATCTATCATCTGATCCTGCTCAGTAACGCGAGCCAGATCGCTGTGTGTGCCCTCTGCCATGGGAGACATGGAGCTGCTCACCCCACAGACACAAAGTGCTTTGGGAGCTCTGTTGCTGGGAAGAGTTTGAAATGTATGAACAGAGCATTTACATGCCTCAAGCAACAGAACAGATCCCAGCCTTTCATTAGTTTGATTTTTTTTTTTGTTTTAAAAATGCCTTTTGTACTCTGCTGTCTTTGGGTTTCATTTTGGGTTTGAGAATTTTGGTTTTTTTTTTCAGACTGGACTTTGAGTTTTCCTGGTTTGAGTGAAAGGAGTTTTTTGCCCAGCAGGGCAAGGATGATCCTGTATAGAAAGGGAAGGGATGATGCTGGGTGAGGTAAATTCCCTGCATTCTGGAAAGGGTTGAGAGTGGATTGGGAGTTACTCTGAGGCACTGGAGCCGTGCACCTCCTGCAAGCACAGGTACAGTGCTTGGGTCTCCAAAGTTCTGGTGACTCTTGCTCAGCCCCCAGGTCGTAGCCATTCTCAATCCCATAGATTAATTCAGGAATCTCCTGCCAGTTCCTCTCCTCCATCAGAAAACACAATGGAAGTGATCCAGTTGTGCCATCCCTGTCAAGGCACCTCCTGTGGTGGGTTCCTCCTGGGCTCCTGGTGCTTATCAGTTGGAGAACCTGTGGAAAAGGAATGGTGGCTGTTCTGAGGGCACCCAGTGGTCCCAAGAGAGGGAAACAAATCACACAACAGATTTGCAAGTCCAAGCTCTCCTTGTGGCACCACTCTGAGAGAGATTCTGTCAATCCCACCTTGCAGTTTTGTGCTTTGGGTCTATGGTTTGTCTCCACTATTCCTGACTCAAGCCAATACTCATGGACTCTAAGTCCTCTTTGACCTTCTCATTTTATCTTCTGCTCTTCAAACATCTCTCTTAATCCATTTCATTTTTATCTTGCAATCCCTGGAGCCTCAACACCACTCAGCTTTTCCTCAGCCTGGGCTGGGGGGGACAAGCATCAGCATTTCTGCCCCACTTTGCACCTAGGAGCTACGTAGAGAAACAGTGATGGGAGATAAAGCGATTTACTGAGGCCTCTGGAGACAGGACAGGTGACTTTTTGGCAGCCCTGGAGTAACCTCAGTGTTGGGTCTTTGTGAGGAACGTTTGTGAGCTGATGCCAATTTTACAAATGACGTTTCACATTTGCTTTTTGCAATATTTCTTTGAACTGGGGTGTGGTGCTGCATACAATACCTGGTTCTGAGGCTTGCTGCTCTATCAGGTATGTGTACAGAGGGTGGGAAAAGGCAGCAGAGTCAGCAGGACAGAGGTGGAACAAGCAGGAATGCAGGGTGAAACCAGGGGAACAAACAGGTCCTCAGGGAAACTGTTCTGACTTAGTTCTGCTTTCCCTGACTCAAAGAGTAACTCCAGTGTGCCCAGAGGGCAGGTACAGGGAGATACCAGCCTCATGCTAACTCCAGATCCTGCACAAGGAGAAACTGCTGGTCTAGACCCTTCATCCTGAGACTTACATTCAAAAATCTACTTTTAAGCCTATTTCTCTTCATGTGTGGGTGATGCTGTGCTCCTGGCAGGTGCATCATTCTGGTTTGTCACTGTAGACCAGAGCAGGCCTGTCATAACACCTTGGTGCCTCTGGCTCCAGTCCTGTTTTCTAGAATTGCACTTGGCCTTGCCTTGGCCCTTTGCCCAGACTGAATTTGCCTTCTTGGTTTTCACTTCTTTCCCATATCAGTTTTCTCTCCTGTTCTGTCTTCCTGCTGAACCTGTGGGCTCTGGCTCTATAAACCCTCTGCCCAGGTGGGTCTCTAGAAAGAGATATGAGCTTCCTCCAGACTCATTCCTTTTTTGCCATTTCACTTTTTTCCTCTTCAAACTGACTTTTAGATATTCCTTTTCTGAAAGTCCCTCTTCTCTTTTTTTTTTTTTTTTTTTTTTTTTTTTTTGAGCCAGTTCCTTGGTTTTCTCCCTCTGTCAGCTCTTTGGTGGCTGGTATTTTAGGAAATAGAAAGGCTGCTTTGCCTGTGGGATGGGACACGCACGGAACGCACGTACGGCGCTGGTTTGCCCACATCGTTTGGATAAGGTATCAGAGAGGACAGACTGTCTTTGCATTGAAACCTGCAGGTCAAGAAATTGGCCTCCCTTCAGTTCACAGCCCTCGTGGCTGCCAGCCAGTAATGTAAAGCCCTGATGAGTATTTCTGGAAAAAGCTGGAAACTCACCTCTGACTACAATGTGTTTAATCTCTCATTTCCAGGCATAGTCAGTTTTGCTTCTTCTTCCCTTCTTCCTCCTATCATTCTCCTCCTTCTTCTTTTTCTTCTCATCCTTCTCCTTCTTCTTCTTCTGCCATGGGTGACAGGTGAATCACCAGGTGTCTCTCCAGTGATGGACAGAGCAGCACCACTTTTGTTCCATGTGCTGTAAATCAGAGATTGTGCAGAGTCTCCATGTCCTGTTATTCCTCCAGTATTTTCCTAGGGCTTGGAGTCCCACTGAAAGGGTTTGAAAGACTTTTGTTTGTTGGGTTGGAATTCGAGGACCTGTTCAGAAGCAATGTTTATTTTTTTATTTATTTCTAACAATGGTGCAAAATGCTCTTCCAGGAAGGAGACTCTGACCTGCTTGTAATTCTAATTGCCTCCTTCCCCCATGTTTTTCAATTACTCTTCACTATTTAATATACTCTTAACCACTTGGATAAAGTAGATTCCTGGTGATTCAGTCACTGCCACAGAAGCACAAAGCTGAACCTAGACCTTCTGAAGTCCAAATCAGGTCCTTCATCACTAGGACAACCTTCCTTTAGGCATCCCAGTACTTGCAGCTCTGCACCAAATCTATGGCCTTTGAAATCCCCAGGCTGCTAAAGGCATCCTTGGGGCTGCTGAGTCAGTGTCTGTACATGATGGAAGCAGGGAAGAGGAAAATAGATACTTGCTTATGCAGAAAAGAGCCAAAAATGAAATCAGATTTCGCTGCCGTTGACACAAACTCTGCCCTCACTCAAGTATTTTTTGGTCATGGCTGTTTGGGAGAGAAGGTGGGCTTTGATTCTGCTTACAAGCGGTATTTTTTGTTGCCCCACCAAGAAGCAGAGCAGGTAATGGTAAGTAAGAATGTCTCTAATTGAAAATAAGCCCGCTAACACCTCACTCATTAGCTTGCTTGATCAATAGCAGAACTGAGAGCCTTGCCATGCTAGGCTGGAGTAGCTCCTGCTGAAAGGTTTGCCAGGAAGGACTGCAGCTGTGTCAGGTTTAGGTTGGATATCAGGAAAGGTTCTTCCCCCAGAGGGTGCTGGGCACTGCCCAGGCTCCCCAGGGAATGGGCACAGACCTGAAGCTGCCGGAGCTCCAGGTACATTTGGACCCTGCTCTCAGGCACAGGGTGGGATTGTTGGGGTGTCTGTGCAGGACCAGGAGTTGGACTCTGATCCTTGTGAGTCCCTTCCAACTCAGGATATTCTATGACAGAATGAGCAGGAGCCTTTCCACCAGAGACCATCTTTTCAGTGTCACGTGTCTGTGGGAGCTCGTGCTCTGCTCACACACACCCTGTGTGAGTTTATTCAGTGAGCACTTTCTAAGAATGATGATTAATTGTGAGTATGAACCTTGTCACCAGGCAACTGGTACAAACGAGCCCCACCAGTTTGTTATTGTTGGAGATGGAGGCCCCAGGGCATAGCCACGTTTCCCAAGAGGGACTCCTGGGCAGGATCCCCCCTCTCTGCTTTCAGGTGAGGATGTTCACTTTAATGAACTCAAAATTCACCCATGTGCTGACATTTCCCAGAACTTGCTATAGCACCTACCAGTATTTTGCTATTGCTAAAAATCCAGTAGAGCTCATGTGAATTATTTCTGCAGAAGTTGTCCTGCTCTGCTTGTTTACACCTTGTAGTAGTGATTGAGATCATTAAAGCTTCTGCTGGCAGCAGATCTCAAGCAGCAATTAAAGGACAATGACAAATGTCGTCACCCCGGAGGTGCTATGTAGTTGTGTGGAGTTGCAGATTTTGGCAGCAAGGGAGAGCAAAATAAGAGTAACAGCAGAACTCAGACAAAGCCACATCTCAGGGCTAGAAACGGAGTGCTTTGTAAGGTCAGGGAGCTGCCAGCCCTGTGCTGTTCTCCAAAATCCTTCATCAGATCCAAAAGGAATCTGCTTATCTCCGGTAGCCACGTGGTTGGACAGCACTACTTAGGAGAATGATGGTCTTTGTTAGTACCAGCCACAACTGCAGAGCAGGAGGAATGAGCTCTTCATCTTCTGGACGTCCTCCTTGCTTCTCAGGGATGAGGCTTTGAGGGAGTGGGGAGCAACAATGTGCGGAAGCAAACGTGGGCTAAAGGCAGTGATTCTCTCCAAAAGCTGGATGAGATCAGTGCGTGTTCTTCTTGTCACATCCCTCGAGGAAACCCATTGATGTGGAGATGATTTTACAACAGATGTGTTTCTAACACAGCTCAGGGGAATTTTAACAACAGGCCATTAAAATGGCTCTCCCTTTCTTTTATGAGTTGTGTTGTTGAAGCACTTCCCTAATCATGGAATCATAGAAACATTAAGGTTGGAAAAAATCTCCAAGGTCGTTGGGTCCAACCTTTGGCCATTCACCACCTTCCCAGGCAGACCAGAGCACTGAGCTGTTTTATGAAAACACCTCCAGGGATGCTGATTTCATTCCCTTCCTGGGCAGTCCATTCCAATTCCTAACCACTCTTTCTGTGAAGAAATTCTTCCTGCTGTCCAGCCTGAATGACCCAGACCTCAGAGTTCTGTTCATCTCTAAATGAACAATATTTAGCAGCAGAGACCTCACACTCTCACAGTACAAGGCAAAGAGTATGAACAGCAAGGGGTAACTTTTCTAGCCTTGCTCACTCTTGGGCATCTCTGAAAAGTGACAAAGGGAATGACTCAAGTAACAGCAACTTAAGATTCACCCTGCGTGGGACAGCCAACCTTTTAATAGCATTCTCAAAACAATAAAAATCATCCTTCAAGACTTAAAAATAGAAAAGAGCAGACAATCCTACTGTTTCGACTGCCTTGTGTCTGATTACCAAAGACTGCCTTTTTAGAACTGCATTATTTTAATGTTCCCACACAATGTTTTTGTAGGGATTTGTAAAAAAACCCAAAAAACTGTTTGAAATAAAAGAGCAGTGCTGAACCTGATTCTCCTCTTAGCTCAGGAGTGGTTCTAGACGTGGCCCTGACACCTCGGCAGAGACACTTTAATGTAAAGCAGAAATAAAGTCCAAGCTGGGCCCAGTTCTGTGTTTTAGGAGAAGTATGATTTTATTTATTCAGGAGGAGGTAGAATATTCTGGTAGAACAGGCCAGCTCTGAAGCACTCAGAGAAATCATGAAAATCTCAGAGTGGTTGTAAAAAATGTTCCTTTTGCCGTTCAAGCAGCTGCACTTGTTTTTACCGGTCAGCTCTTTGGTGAAGAGCTACTTTGGAAAATGTAATCCCTTGGAGTTGTTTGCTCAGTTCCCTTTGTTTTAATTGACAAGCTTAGGCAGTTGAAAGGAAAGGGTAGGAGGGAATTGATCTTAGCACACTTATGGACATCTCCTCCTTTAACTCATGTCATTAAAATGTCTCTTACACAGACGTTTATTTATTTATTTATTTGTGGTTTTAGGCTTGTTTCTGCTCAAGCACAAATCTGGTGAGGCAAGTTATTTTTGTTGTTGTTGTTGTTGCCTTTTTTCTTTCTTTTTTTTTTTTCCTTTCTTTTTTGTTTTTCCCAAGGCGGGTTGTTTGCAGACTTTAGAGCCCAAAAAGGTGCAGCTGCTCTAAAAATAACACAGGATCCAAGAACTGGTTTGGGAAGGTCTGAGTCCAGAGGCATCTCCTGAAATGCTGCCATTAGAGGAGAAGTTTTCCTTGTAAACAGAGCTGGCCTAATTTCTAGAGGTGCTGAACATCGACCTGCAGTGCTTGCTGGTAGGTCCTGAGCACACAAAACCTGGAAATGGGTCAGATGTGAGTGGCTGGGATTTTATCACAAACGTGTCTGGGCAAACCCACAATTATCGGGTTGAAACAAAACTGAGCAAATAATTGCCCCTCAGCTGCTGACCCCTGTGAGCAGAGCTGGGCTCTGGGGCTCCAGGACACCTGCCAGCTGCTGGGCTGCTCACTGCCACCAGCAGTCTGGTGTCACAGCCAAGGTCTGCACGTGATGGATCACCCCTTGGTCTGGCCAGCCTTTGCAGGGTGATGTCCCCAACGCTCTGTCTTCCAGAGGAGACCAATGGTTTTGCCACCCAGGTGCAGAGATTCCCAGAAGGTTTTTCACAGAAGACAGAGAGGAAAAAACCTGGCAGCAGATCCCTTAGATTGGGACTGGGTCACAGACAAGACCACCATCGATCTCCCATCACCCGTGTGATCAGGGGAGCTGAGCTTTGCATTGAGTGCAGGCACAATATTCTCTGGTTTTGATGTGCTGGATCTTTAATGTTGCATCCACTGCTGAATTAAGCAGTGTTTGCTTTTCAAACCTTCCACATTTGTATTTTTAGCTCCGTTTTGGCATCACTTTTTTGGTTGGAATATATAACACACTGGGTTGTTTAGTGTGCCTGGACCGAGTTCAGCCGATGTGTAACTCCACGGGCTGGAGCAGAAGCTCCGTTCAAGGTGAATTACGCTCTATGGGGCCAAGGAAATACAGCTTCTGTAGAAAGGCAGCCCAGCTCCTTCAGTAAACGCTACACTATTTCCATCCATGGTTATTCCTTTGTGGTTTGGGTTATGTATTTACATTTTATGGAATAAATACTACAGCTTTCCCCATGACTAACACTTCTTAGTAACCAGGGAGCTACTCAAATACGCTCTTGCCTCCTACGAGACCCCAAACCACACTGCTCTGCCCTGGCTCTCTGGCCCCAGCACAGGGGCACGGTTAACCAGTGTTACATAAGCAATTTTTGGGATCTCAGCTCAGCGGGATGGCTTAGGAGAGCGGGTGCTGGATGCCCTGCGACTGAATTCCTCCGGGACAAACATTTCCAGCACAGCCACCCTCTGATCCTTACAAAACTGGAGCGAGGTCTTCAGACAAAGAGAGGAACATACCTCACAAAGAGGGAGCTGGTTTCTTTTTCCCAGTCCAGAGGTCTGTTTTAGGAACAGCACTATACAGGCCCTCATGTAAACTTTGTTTATAGACTGGAGTATTTTCAATGAAAATGTTATTTAACTTAAAAAAAGTTGCACAGCAGCTACTCCCAAAATTGTTTTTCCTTGTTAAGAATAACACACAGTGT
Organism: Calcarius lapponicus; assembly: GCA_039654755.1. Lineage (NCBI taxonomy): Eukaryota > Metazoa > Chordata > Aves > Passeriformes > Fringillidae > Calcarius > Calcarius lapponicus. The sequence continues at coordinate 59,120,980 of CM077468.1, read as the reverse complement.
GATACATTTGAAATGGTGATTGCAATATTTCACAAATTTTGATGGATTCATAGTCCAAATACCTTGCTAACAGATGTTTCTTTTAAACTCGGAGTGGTATAGGAATAACTCAGAGATATTACAGTGTCAGCACTGCCTTTTATCTGTGCGTGTCCTTTCAGTGACATCCCTGGGCTTTTCTAATGCATGGGTCAGGTCTGAGCTCAAAAAAAAAAAAAAGTGAAATATGAAAAGAAGGCGTCTGTGATGGTGTGTGAGCTCTGGGGCAGCACTGGGAGGACACCAAGGCGCTGGTGTGGGTTTGCTGCACTCAGGCACAGCAGCCCCGTGGTTTGTGGCCACAGTCATCGTTTCTGAGCTGGTTTTTGGTTGTGGTTAATTGATGAGCTTAGGAGTTCCCATGGCCACTCCATGACCACATCTTTTGGTCTCATAAATTAACTGTGTTCTCACTGTGGGTGACGGTTTGCCCAACACAAAGGGATACCCCAGCAGGGCAAAGGGACAGAGTTTAATGCCCTGGTGGAGCTGGCTTGATTTACCATGGGGTTGCCCAATCTACTCTGTGTCTCCAAAGGATGGTGCATCTGTCACACTTCCTTCAGAGGGTCTTTCCCCAGAGTTGCCTTCTCCACACTGTGTTCATTCATCACCCCCAGTAGACCTGAGAATGACAGAATATCCTGAGCTGGAAGGGACCCACAAGGATCGCCGAGCCCAAATCCTGGCCCTGCACAGCACAGCCCCAAGAATCCCACCCTGTGCCTGAATGTGTTGTGTGTGTCCAGTCAGTGTGAACTAATGGTAAACCAGTTTGTCCCAAATCCCCTCCTGGGCGCAGCCTAAAGCCTTGGGAAGTCTGGTTCTTATTTCCAGCCTAAAGCTGGCCCAAAAGAATTCTGGAGTTGGACTGTGGGCAGGGAGCATCTTTCCTCCCGGAGACCCTCTCTGGAGCCACCAGCTGTGGCCGTGCACAGCCCGTGCGGGGCTGGGAAGGCGCCTGCTGCACACCTCGGTGGGGTCCGGGAACCCGGCCTGGAGGGAAGGGGGAGAGGGCAATTCAGGCAGCCAGGGAGAAGGATGAGAAAATCTGGAGGACGAGAGGGAATCCAGGGCAGGCACTGGGGATAACCCCCGGTGCTGGCAACGGGCTCCCAACCCCCGGGAGGGGACCCTCGGGGCTGGCGGGTGGTGGGAGCACAGGAGAAACCCGCGCTCTGCCGCCGCGCCTTTCCCCGCGCAGCTGCTTCTGGTTCCCAAGCTCTCCCTCCCTTCTCGTCGGGGGACAGCCGACGAGAGTTTCCCGAGTTTCCCGTCCCGAGCCTCCCTTCCCAGCCCGGTCCCTCGGGGAGCACCGCGGAGCCCCGGCCGTGCGGGGACAGGGCGGGGCGGGAGGGTCCCCGGGGATGCACCTGAGCGGCGCGGGGGATCCCGGGCACCGCACCGGCCCCGTCCCGCGCCCCGAGGCTCCGAGCGCGGCCGCTCCGCCGGGGGTCCCCGCGCTCCCCCCGCTGCCCGGGCGGCGGAGCGGGCAGGGCCGTCCCCCGCGGGGCCGGGCCGGGCCGGGGGCGGGCCGGGGGCGGCGGGCCGGGCCGGGCCGGGCCGGGCTGGCGGCGAGCGCGGCTCCACGTGACTGCGGGGCCGGCAGAAAACCGGGGCCGGCGGCGGCGGCGGCCGCACTGCGCCGGGCGGCGATCGCGGGAGGCGCTCGGCAGCCGCTGCCCCGGGGCTTTCGGCGCGCTGGGTCCGGGCTGGCTCTCCAGAATCATGGACTGTGCTGATATGCCTTGCTTGCTGTCAGTGAGTACAGCCCTCTTCTTCCTCCGCCTCGCTCCTCGCTTTTTGTTTTCATCGCAGGGCTTTTAATTTTTTTTCTTTTTTTTTTTTTTTCTTTTTTTTTTTTTTTTTTTAAAGAAAAACTTTTTGTTGTTCTTGACCCCCTCGCGGGGTCCGGCGGCGCGTTCGCACCGGGGGCTGCAGAGCCGCGCGTCCCTTCCTTCCCCGCTGGGCTCCGCCGCCGCTGGTCCCGCTCCCGTCCCGTCCCGGCGGGGCAGCGGGGCCGGGATGCGCCGGGAACCCGCCTGCCCGAGGGGGCTGCGGGGCTGCGGACAGCCCGGGCACGGCCGCCGGTCCCTGCCCGCCGGGGCGCGCCGGCTGCCGCTCCAATGGGGGCTGCTCCCCGTGCCCTTTTGCCATTTATTATTCCTATTATTACTACTATTATTATTATTTTTAAGTTTATTCGGAAGAGGAGGGGGGTTTCGCTTCTCATCCTGACTTTCCTTCTTGTTTGTTGTCGTATTTTTTACACCCCAGAGACACCATGATTCCTGGTAACCGAATGCTGATGGTCATCCTACTATGCCAAGTCCTTCTAGGAGGTACTAACCATGCTAGCCTAATCCCTGAGACCGGCAGGAAGAAAGTGGCAGAGCTTCAGGGACAAGCCGGATCCGGACGCCGCTCTGCCCAAAGCCATGAACTCTTGCGGGGTTTCGAAACAACTCTGCTGCAGATGTTTGGGCTCCGAAGGCGGCCTCAGCCCAGCAAGTCAGCCGTCATTCCTAGTTACATGCTGGATCTCTATCGACTCCAGTCCGGAGAAGAGGAGGAAAGCCTCCAGGAAATTAGCCTGCAGTACCCTGAGCGATCGACCAGCCGGGCAAACACCGTGAGGAGTTTCCACCATGAAGGTCAGTGATGGGAGGCGGTAAATTCCCAGCCCCGGTAGCGATCGGGATTTCCTTGCGTTTGGAAGCTCACAAATGCCTTTAGAAGCAGGACGTGCCCGGCCCTAAATTTATGGGAGGAAAACCACCCCCCCCCCCCCCCACCCCAGCCTGCCGTGTGTGGGTGACAGGCGTGCTGCTCGCCTGTTTTTTCCAGCATCCTGTGCTTAACCCGAGCTTGACCATATTTTGAAGTGCTTTTGCTTCTGTTGACAACAGCGAGTTTCCTTCGGTGCCTCTGCCTCGGGGTCACTGCCTGGGCTCGCGTGGATTTAATGGCTCTGGATCGGATGCAGGAGTAAAGCGAGGGCGGGATCTCGCCCCTGGAGTGTTTCTTTTGAACTATCAAAGCAATTGCTGCCTGCTTTTACTCTTAAGAAAAAAGAAAAAAAAAATCCCCCCAAACCCCGACTCGAATTTAATACTTACAGCTGTGTGTTTATAAGGTTTATTCAATAGACCCTTGTAATCTGATCCAAATGTTTCCTAGCGGATGTTTCTTTTCCAAAGTAAATCTGAATTATTAATCCAGCCGCATCATTACTGCGTTGGAATTTGCTTCTCTTTCTCCCCCTGCCCCCCGTAACAAGGCACCTCTGTGCTCCGTGGCGCCGCATCTCGCCGGGGAGATGATTTTGGAGAGACTGGGGGAGGAAAAGCTAAAGGGAAAAAGCCTCCCCGAACGGGGGAGGCGAGCTGGGAAGGGGTGGAGTGCTCGAGGCGCGGCTGAGCCAACGGTGCCGGGGCAGGAGCCGCTCCCGGTGCGGCCGGGCGGGATGCGCGGGGAGCGGAGCGGAGCCGCTGCCTGCCGGGCAGGTGAAGCGTGGGCGTGAGCCGTGCCTGCGCCGGGGCCGTGTGCCCCGAGGCTGACGTGCTCTTCTGTGCTTGTCTTACCTCTTCCCCCCCTTCCCCGCTCTCCTCCAGAGCACCTGGAGACCGTCCCGGGTCCCAGCGAGGCGCCCCGGATCCGCTTCGTCTTCAACCTCAGCAGCGTGCCGGAAAACGAGGTGATCTCCTCGGCGGAGCTGCGGCTGTACCGGGAGCAGGTGGAGGAGCCCAGCTCGGCGTGGGAGAGGGGCTTCCACCGGATAAACATTTACGAAGTGATGAAGCCGCTGTCGGAGCGCGCCCAGGCCATTACGCGCCTGCTGGACACGCGGCTGGTGCACCACAACGAGACGCGCTGGGAGAGCTTTGATGTGAGCCCGGCCGTGATCCGGTGGACCAAGGACAAGCAGCCGAACCACGGGCTGGTGATCGAGGTCACCCACCTCCACCACGCACAGACTCATCAGGGCAAACACGTCAGGATTAGCCGATCTTTACCTCAAGGGCGTGGGGACTGGGCGCAGCTCAGGCCGCTCCTGGTCACTTTTGGGCACGACGGGCGAGGCCACGCTCTGACCCGCAGAGCCCGCCGGAGCCCCAAGCACCAGCGTTCCCGCAAGAACAAAAAAAACTGCCGCCGCCATGCCCTCTATGTGGATTTCAGCGACGTGGGCTGGAACGACTGGATCGTGGCACCCCCGGGCTACCAGGCGTTTTACTGCCACGGGGACTGCCCCTTCCCTCTGGCCGACCACCTCAACTCCACGAACCACGCCATCGTGCAGACGCTGGTGAACTCCGTGAACTCCAGCATTCCCAAGGCCTGCTGCGTGCCCACGGAGCTCAGCGCCATCTCCATGCTCTACCTGGATGAGTATGACAAGGTGGTCCTGAAAAACTACCAGGAGATGGTGGTGGAGGGGTGCGGGTGCCGCTGACCTCTCCCTTCCCCGCCGCCCTCTCCTCCCCTTCTCTCTCCCTCCCGTCCCACCCCAGAACTGCTTGCTATAGCTGGACTCTTCTCTAAACTAAACGTTCACCTTGACCTTATTTATGACTTTATGTGCAAATGTTTTTGACAATAATGATCATATATTTTGACAAAATATATTTATAACTACATATTAAAAGAAAAAAATAAAATGAGTCATTATTTTAAAGGTAAATGCATTTTGTGTCTCGCCTCTCAGGGTGCTGCTGAGGCTGTGCTGGCTGGGAGTGCAGCCGGGAGTTTATTTTGTCTCCTTATCTTCTCACCCCCCTCCCTCCTTCTCCACTCCTTCCTCCCCCTGCCCTCTTTTCACTTAAAGGCTTTGCAAATTTTATTAGTCTTTCTATTTCTCGCCGAGGTACCGCGGATCTCCTGGTGCTGGGCCTGTGCCACGTGGGAGATGAGGCTCCCTGGAGATTTAAGAGCCGCTGGGAATAGAGCCGACCTTGCTAACCTGGCCCAAGCCTTTCCAAAGCAACCCACCAAAAATGCATTTGAAAAGAAGGTGAAGATTTACCTGAGGGCTTTATGCTAAACCCGCTGGGTTTTATACCCTTGCTCTGACTTCAGGATTCCCCAGGTTTTAAAACTATTAACATTTCCCCCCACCTCCTCCCTCCCCACTGGAGATTGGGAAGCTTCAAAGGTTTCCACAGGTCCTTTGAAGATCAAATCACTCCATTACAATGCCAAAAAAAAGAAGAAAAAAAAAGATATCTGGAGCAGTTAAATATGTGTTAGCTAATAGCTACCTGTGTTGTGTCCTTTCTAAATTGCTTCCGAGCAGGAAGGTGATTGGAGCTGAGCAGGTACAGTTGGAGGTGGCCAGGGCCTTGAAAACCCTGCCTCAAATGCATTGGAGGGGCTTGGAAAACAGGGAGCTGTGCCTGGGATGGGTGATATGGAGCCATGTGGGAGTGGGGAAGGGCCAGCAGGGTGAAGGGTGCATGATGCTTTCTTTTCCTGCCTTTTTTTTTTTTTCTTCTTCTTTTCCTTTAATGATTGAAGCTTTCCAACCCTCTGAAAGGGGCAGCTTAGTTGAAACCAATAAAAACTGGAGCGGAAAGCTTGCCAAAAGCTTTGGCTCCCTGAAGAGTGCAGGTGGAGAGAGGAGATGGGAGCTGCGGGGGGGAGGAGGAGAGCGTGGCCCTGTGCTTCTCTTGGAAAGAAAAATCCCCAGCCCTCGACCTCCTCTGTGCCACCGAGGCTTTCCCAGCCCTCCATCGTGTTCAGGCCACAGGGTCCCATCCCAGAGCCCTGGGGTGTCCCCGGGTGCTGGGGGTCCCTCCCAGGCTCCCAGCGCCCCATGGAGGAGCGATGGGTGTTGGGTCTCCGGGGCCCCCTCGGCCCCGAGCTGACACTCTCATTCCTGCCTTTAGAAGGGAAATGTGTGGCCTGGGGCATCGGCGACCTGCTGCCTCCCCTTTGATGCCTGCATATCAGACATAGCCATGCCAAAGAAAGAATTTCATTTTGAAGTGGCATCAGCTAAAGGCGAGCGCCTTTCAGCTGCCTGACAGGGCAATTACACACATCTCTCTCGATAACCCCGGGTCGGGTGGGAAAAGGGGGCTCCGGGCCCCCAGGCAGCCCTGGATGTGGGGCAGCCACGGTGGGAGGCTGCTTTCCACATTGGGGGGTGGGAAAAAAAATAAATTAAAATCACTGTGACTTTACTAAAAAGAAAGAGACTTCTCCCAGGTTCGCTTCCCTGTTGGTCGGTGCATCCCGGGCTGTCCTGAGGCTGTGAGGGTGTTGTGGAGCTGCATCTGCACAAATGCCTCTTGGATTTAGGTCATTCTCCTGGAGGAGCCTCCTGCTTTGCTGCGTTCCTGCTGCTTTATGGAGCTGTTTATTTTGGTGCTTCTTTTTGCATTGCGTTTCGATGATGAAATCAAAGCTTTGACCCTGTGGAGGCACAGGCACTTGCTTTTCTGTAGGTGCTCTTGTCCTGAGGCCTTTGGGAGATTTTCTTTTGCCTGAGAGCCTACATGAGGTGTTCTGCTCAGAAAGTGTAGGAAAAAAGTCAACTGTTTAAGAAAAAGTATTTTAATTATGTAAAATTTATAGGAATCTAAAGTGTGGTTATAAACCTGCTGACAGTAAATGTGATCTCAGGGACAAAATACTCGTGGATGCATTAAGGAATTTATTCATCACTGCTGAACTTCTGCATTTTACACAGAACACAGGGGCTGAGGGTTCCCCTCCTCGTGTGTGTCCTTGTCACACATGGGTGGCAAACTGCTGCACAGCCTTGCGTGGTTGGAGAGGCACTTAGTGAAATGCTCAAACTGCTAAATCACTTAAAAATAGGAAAACACACCAAAACTGAAGCCAGAATTAGTCCCTTTCAAGTTTCCATCTGACAGCCAGTGGTGTTTTTCCCCCCACTTCAATTTGTGCTGTGTTTTAATGGTGTTGACCTGAGCTCTCTTCACCATCCTGGCAAGGAGGAGCAGGGTAGATTTTGGGAAGCTGGGAGTGAAGCATCAGTGTGGAGGGACCCTGGAATTCCTCACAGTGTTTCTGGCTGTTGTTTGTGGATTTCTTGCAGCAGTTATGGGGTTTAATCCCATGCTGGAATTAACGTGGTGACCAACCCTGCCTGTTTGACGAGTGCTCTGTGCCATAGAAGGGCTGGTTTGGTTTGAGCAGGACAGACCTGGAGTGAGGCTTGGAATCTCAGGCAACAAATGCTTATCTTTGCTTAAAAATATGACAAATGTATCAAGCCATCATCCCTCTGACCGTGGAACTTACTCTTTGCAAATGTGACTGATTTCAGAGCGAGAGCTGTGTTTGTGTTGGCCGGCGCAGGGATCCCTGGGAGGGCTGAGATAAGGATATCAGTTTAATCCCCCCTTTTCAGTCCAAGCTGTGAACCAAAGGGGGAGCAGGTTGAAGGTGGGTGTGCAGCCACTTCCCACCATCTGGTGTCCTTCTGCTGGCCGTGCCCATGGACCAGCATTCCCAGAAGTGTGAGCTGGATGGGAGATGATTTGCAGTTCACCACAATGAGACTGCTCTGTGCCTTTGGACACCTAAAATGCACTGTCTGTGTGGCTCATGGATATAGGAAATGAGGAGAAGATCTCAGTGGGGTTTGCCATCTCCCTGTGCTCCAGTGGTCACTGTGGTGGTGATGGTGAGAGCCGCTGGATGCTCTGGAATGATGTTTTTGCTCAGCACAGGTGAGTGTGGGGTCAAGTGTGCTGGAAAACGGGGTCCCAGGCTCTGCCACGTGTCAGGAGCTCCCCCCAGAGACCTGTGGTGACACTGATCCCATCTCCAACCCTTTCCCTGTTGGCTTCAGGATCCCACGAATCTTCAGGCAGGACTTTCTTGTCCCAGCTGTGAATCCACCCCCAGTCCAAGTTTGCAGCATCACATTGAGCAAAGCTGCTGCCCCAGAGATGCTGTGTCTGAGGAGGCTGCACAGCCAGCCAGGCTTTGCTTGTAGCCACAGGGGCTGAGGCTTTGCGAATTGTTTTCTAAAAATGCAGGTGGATTTGGGAGAGAAGCACTGAGGTTTGCATGTTTCTGTTCTGGGAGGGGCACAGAAGCTTTGCTGCAGAGCCAGCAAAGGAAGACAAGCCCTTCCCTGCTGCAGTGCTTGGACACCTCTGGAAAACTTCTCACCCATCACAAAATGATGGGCACAGGCAGGCTGGGATGGCTTGGAAATCTTGGCATCAACAGGGGCTTTGTTCTCTTTATCCTGGCATTTCATGGCGTGAAAGCAGGTCTGAAGATCCTCGGCTGTGCAGTCTGTATCTGAAATCACAGGACCAAAACAGGTAAGAGGAGATATCACTGACCCCCTATGGATAAAGGTTTTGAGCACACAGAAATGAAGAGGCTTGGGCAGAGTCGTGTGTGAAGAGCAGGCAGAGGCAGAAGTATCTGACACCTCAGTCCCTGTCCTGGGGTATGGCATAAAACTCTTCTCTGGTCTGGAGCCTGTCCTCCTGCAGATCCATCCCTGCACCTCAAACCAGAGGTGGGTTCCTGTACAATACAATGGAGAGGAAGCTACAAAGTCCATGTTGTTTTCTAGGCAGGAGTGATATTGACAGGGAGCATTAGAAATGGCCCAGACAATGCTCAGCCACTTCATGGATTCTGCATTCAAGTCTGAAAGTGTAAAATAGGACTTTCAATACCTTATTTTCACACTTGCTCCTTAGTTGACTGTAGAGTATCCATTAAGAAACAATCAGTGAAGGAAAAATTCCATCATTTCCACCTTAGTGGAGCTCAAGGATGTCAGAAGGTTGCATGGGGAGCTCTGGCTCTGCTGGATCAGCTGTGAGTGATTTATTCCACCCAGCAGATGAAAAAACTGTGCTGGGGCTTTGGTTCTGAGTGGTGCATCCAGAACTTGCCCCAGCTTGGAGCCCTGTGCTCTTTTCCACGCACTCAGTGTATTTCATCCACTGCCTCCTGCTCATGCCTTGATTCCATGTTTTACATAAGAACTCCAGGATCCCACTGATCCCTTGAGTTTTCCCAGAACTCTGCTTTGGCCAGGTGGAGAGCTGCTCTGAGCCTGTTTGCTGAGCAATGGCAGTGGAGTTAATGGATCCGTGTCCAGAAGAGGCATTGAAGAATCCCAGAATTCTTTGGAATGGAAGGGGCCTTTAAAGGGCTTGTGGTCCAACCCCCCTGCAATGAGCAGGGACATAAAATCTCAGAATGGTTTGGGTTGGAAGGGACCTTAAAGCCCATCTCACTCCAGCCCCCTGCCATGGCAGGGACACCTTCCACCGTCCCAGGCAGCTCCAAGCCCTGTCCAACGTGGCCTTGGGCACTGCCAGGGATGGGGAAACACTCCCAGCTCCAGAGCTGTTACACCCCACGAGGGCTGCCTGGACCTTTTGCTCATCACCAGTAGGATTTCATCCTTGGAAGGACCTGTGATGAGCTGCCCATTACAAAACATCAGGGTGCCAAGGAAATCCTTATCCAAACCCAGCCCTGTGCTTTGGACCTGTCCATGGGCTCCAGGCATGGCTCCATCTCGAGGTGCTTTACACCATCAGCATTTCTTCCAGTTTTCATTCAGGTGTTGGCACGGAATGTGTTTATAGATGCAGATTTTCCTTTCCACTTTTGGTCTGATTCTCCCTTTTCCTGGGGATCACAGAGGTGCAGATCCAGGGAGACCACACGGCTCCCAGAGGAGATGTTGGCTTCCAGTTCTAGCAAACTATGGATGGAAGTTACTCTATATTCACAGTGAAAAAAAGGAAAAAGATCTGTGCTAATTCTCTCCAAAGTCCACCTAGTGCTGGGGGAGAAGGCAAGAACACAGCAGGCCTCTAACAACTTTTTTCTGCAGCACCCATTAGTCTCCAGCTATTCACAGGTCAAAGCTTCCAGATCCAAAATCAGGGTCACTGTTTTTAATAGGCCACTGTGAACTTTACAGCCAGTAATTTATAGAATTGCTTTATAAGTTTTATAATTTTTTTCCTCATTGTAATCCCGTGCCAGAGATTCCCACACTCTGTTTATCCATTCCTTTTGAGCTGTTGCCTTTTATTGGCTTTGCAATCATCACCCAGAAGTTCATCTTCATTCTCCACATTTCTTATGTCTTTGGACACAGTGGAGTCCCATGGGCAAAGAGCAAGTGGTTTTCCAAGTAATCCACCTGTTCCTCACCTGTTCCTTCAGTAATATGAGATTATATGTTACAAAATGATCTCCTGATGCAGACTCTACTGTTTTACGTATCAGATTTGAGGGAAGATGGTGACAAGTCTGCATTGCTGTTCTTGGCTTTGTGGGTTTTGGCTGGGCTGTAATGCACACCTGCTATTTAGTACTGGAATCAGTGAAATCCTTCATGCCAAGATTAGCTCAGAAATGCCAAACTGATTTTACACCTCACCAGGGGAGCCCTGGACAGGATGTGCAGGTTGAAGGATGTTTAGCAGGGAATTAAGTAAATAGAAGCTAACACTCTGCTTGAATGCCCCACTAAGCACTTATCTCCAAAGGAGGAGGACTGGGGAGCTCACTGAAGAGCCACCCAGGTCCTTTTTTCCCTGATTTTTGGAGCAACCTGCTCTAGTGGAAGGTGTCCCTGCCACAGCATGGGGTAGAACAAGATGGACTTTAAGGTCCCTTCCAACTCAAACCAATCTGTGATTCTCTGAAAACGCTTCTCTGGGCTGACAGAACTGTCTGTGGAGCAGGGAGTAAAGGGGTGAAGTTGTGGGTTGGGGCTGGTGGAAGCAGCACAGCCCCACCATTGCTCCCCTGGCTGAGCTCTGTTCTGCTCCGGGGGCACCCCGCGCTGCTGGGCTGGTCCTGGGGGAGTTTCTTGCTGTTGCTCTACATCAAAGAGGAAAACCAGGGCCTTATTCCATCACTGGATGTCTGAGGAGAAGGGCTCCAACCCCACGTGGCACCTCAGGTACCTCACCACGGGAACCCTCATCCTCAGCCTTCCCATCATGAACATCCCTGGCAGAGGCACCAAGCAAGACATCCTGTGGAACATCCTGATCCTGCCCACCTGTGGGCTCAGAGCACCTGAAACAGGTATTTCTAGGTGTCCCTTGAAGAGATTTAACACATTCAGCTTGAGGAGTCACTGTTTGTTTTGGTGTTTGAAAGAATTAAAAATAATCACGGCCGTGTTCCTTGAAAGGCAGTTTGTGGAGTTGGACAGTTTCCCAGTAAGAGGCAGTCCCCAAGGATCATTTGCAAAGATAATATTTTTAATTTGATTAACCAATGGTAGCACTGAGCAGGACTCACACGTGCCTCAGTAGCAGGATGGGATCTGGGAGCAAAATTTGGTGGTAGAAGCAATGAAATGTGGTGAGAAGGGCTCCTCAGAGAGCTGAGCAGCTCTCTTGGATATGGCAGAAAAAGACCTGGGGACTTTGCTGGGTCAGAACACAACTCAAGAGAGCCCAAATTCCACTTGGGATGGATGCAGTAAGGATTTTCCCCTAGAGCTGTCAAGGGCAGGGCTAAATGCTGACTGGTTTTCTGATCCCTGCATTCATGGGGAGCTGTTTCAGACCTAACTGGGCTGGTATCGGGATCAAACAGCCTTAGGGAGCAGCCTGGTCAGGTTCTGCAGGGAAAATGGGAGGCTGGAGGGGAATTCTGTGCGTGTCTTGGGATAAATACTCATGAGAGCAGGAACATTTGGGGAACTGGAAAGAAAAATCCAGTTATCAGAAATGAGGTCCCAGATGGGCCAATTCAACAGGTGAAAAATCTGTCCTTGTTTGGAGGTGGCTCCTCTTTACCAGTGGGGAAGCAAAATGTTCTCAGGAGAGCAGAGAGCAGCTCTGCCCTGCTGGGCATCTCTGCAGCTTTGGGCACAGGATGTCAGGGGAGCTCCTTGGCCCCAGGTCACTCAGGGACCACCATAAATCCCAGGTTTCACTGTGGATCTCACCAGCCATGCTCAGAAGAGAAGCAACCACAGTCCAAACTATTTATCCTCATCAGAGTGGGGTCAAAATGCCCTTTTTCTGGTTTGATTGGTGTTTGGGGGGACATGGGAAGGGGCATTTGCTGTCTCCATCCAGTCAGAGATTTGGAAGTGGCTTATGGGGGGAAAAGGAGGGTGGGGTGCCCTGCTGTGGCTCCCTCGGGTGCTGGAATGTGGCACTGCTCAGAAATTCCCCTTCCTGTGGCTCATTACAGCAACATGGCTGCTGGGGCCTGGGGCAGCACAGCCTCAGGATGGGAGAGAGCAGGGCTGGGTTTTCTTCCCACCTCCATCTGTGTGGTCCAGGGTGGGTCAGTGAATGGCCTCGTGCCTCAGTTTCCCCCCTCACAAGCCAGCAATGCACTCATCCCGCTGACAGTCCCAGCCATAAATATTATCTCACAAGCAGCTGCTCTTGAAAAAAAGAAAAAAAAAATCTTTTATTGCTTCCCGTTAAGCTGATGACTGTTAATGAGGAGAATTAAATTCACTGCTCTGTTGCCATTAGACAAAAATGTGCTCCATCTCCATCCGAAAACCCCATTGTAAATAGCTGTGGAGGAGTGGGATAAACATTGTCCTTCCCAGGGCAGGGCCCAGCAGCAGCAATGAGCAAACACAGGTGTGGAAGATTTGTAAGCTTTAAGGGAGATTGGGGATATTTGGGAATCAAATCTGGTTTTGGTTAGGAGCATCTTCTGCGGAAAAAAGTCCCAAACCAGCCTGGACGGACCCCGGGGCTGCTGACGGCTGCCTGCAGCTGCAGGCTGGATGTGGCGCCTGGGAACGGGGTGGTGGCAGCATCCCAGCAGCCTGGGGACAGCCTGGGGACAGCCTGGGGACAGCCATGCTGACACTGCTCCCACATCCCATCGTTCTGCCACGTGGCATCCCCAGATCCCTGCCTGGTCCAAAGCTCCGTGTGGGGAAATGCTCCTGTAGCAGGACAGCCCCTCTTGGGTTGGTGCTTTCAGTTTGTAACTGGGGCTGAGCTCTGCTTTCCATGGTTCTCCTTTCTGCCTCTCCCCTTTCCTTTTTGGAAGGTGAAGGGTTTCTGTGGCTGGAAGGTGTTAATGCTCCCAGAAGAGCAGGTGAAACACAAGTGGGCATTTTCTGGTTTTGGGGGCAGATGTGATTGGTTTGGGTGGGTCTGATCCAGAGTGATGAGTGAAAGTGTTTTCTGTTGGAATGTGTCATTTGTGGAGCAAAATGGGACATCTAGGAGAGCCACCTGTGCTCTGGGGGCCAGGTCCTCCCCTCCCTTCTCTCAGCCCTGCTCTGACACCATGGCAGGGGTTTGTCTCCACTGCAGTTCATTCTTCCTGAAGGATCCTTGACCCCAAACTCAGCCCAGGCAGCAATTAAAAGCACCCAAATGAGAGTGTGGGACAGAGAGTTTTTCCATCCTACAGGAATGCAGAGAGGGGACAGTTTCTGATTCCTGCACTCACCTTACTGCACTGGTATCAGGATCAAACAGCCTTAGGGAGCAGAGATGGGGCAGTCTGCCCTGCATACACCCTGCTGAGCCGTGTTTGTCCCTGCCCCTTTGCAAAGCAGAGGACAACAGGATGTTTTGCACAGAGCCCATGGCATCCTGCTCACATCCGCTGCTCCCCGTTTATCTCGTTCTGGACAGTTCACTTCAGACTCAGCAAAACCAGGAGCAGGGATGGACTAAGCATTTCCTGGCCTTGTTCTTGTGTGAGGACACAGGGCTCTTCCCTTTGCTCCCTGAAAGGGGCACAGCCAGGCCAAGCAAGTGCAAGAATCTGCCACAAAAATGCTGCTGAATTTTCTTCCGTCCCTGCCTTGGAGGAGCCAGCCCTTGGTGGGCAAATTTGCCGTGAAAAGCTGGTGGGACTCCATCATTCCAATGTTCCCTGAGGCTTGTGGATGACAGGACCCATCTCCCATCTGCTGGGAACTCAGGGTGAGGAGCATCTCCAGATTCTGGAGCTTTGGAGTTCCCCATTTCTGGCAGGCACAGAACAGGGGGCTCAGGCAGAGGATGTCCCACAGAGCTGTCCCTGTCTCCAGGACTGTGTGGCTGAAATCTGTCCCTCGAAATTCCAACCTCCAAACTCTCTGCTCTCCTGACAGCAAAGAACTTCCCCCATGATCAAGAAGAAAGTGGAGCCTTGTGTCACCCCACAAAGCCCCAGTGATGCCCAAGGCTCCAAGCCCTGTTTGCAGCCTGGGGCTGAACCTCTCCAAAATTACTGGCAAGGTCTCCATGCACAGCTCCTGCACCTGCAGGTGAAAGGCTGGGTCACCTCAGGGCTGCAACAGCTCCAAAAATCCCCACTGCTGCTCCTGGGATCCCGCCACGCTTTGGCTCAGGTGTCCCAAGGAGGTTGTGGCTGGCTGGGAGGAGATGTGGAATCTCCTGGATCAGTGGTGGGGCTGCTCTCCATGGTGAACACCTGCATGTCTTGGCAGAACGGGCCCTGCGGCCTGGCACAACTCTCTGCTGAATGTTTTGGCTGGATCCATGAACTTGTGTGGCTTTTGTGGCATGGAAACTGCTGTAATTTATGCTGAATACAGCCCCATATATTAAGCTGACAGCTCCAGAGCATTATAACATCACTTAGTCCTTTGAAAACAATTTCAAGCCACAGGGTAATTGTTTAATGATCAGTAGAAGAATCCTACATTAAGCCCACAAATAAGGAAAAAAATAAAAATCTAAAAGATACCCTCAGCCTCCAGCAGCTTGGAACCCAAGACCTGTCACACCTGTGACACTCCAGTGGCTTGGAATTGCAAAGGGAGTGCTGGCTCCTGGGGAAACTGCAGTGTGAGGTCCCAGCCTCCCAGCCCAGGCATGAGGCTGGGTGCAAGCTGAGGAAGATGCATTTGGAGATGAGATTTAGGAGTGAACAGCCTGGATGGCTTCAGCTGATTCATTCTCTCCATTCACCTTGTGCTGTGAGGAGTGTCCATACAGCATTCACCCTGCCCCAGTGCCCAAATGTGCTCTTCAGCTTCCACAAATCCAGAGAAAATCTTGTTGTAAGTGCAGCAGCAGCCTGAGGATGCCCCAGGAAACCAGCAGAGATCCAGGTGTTTTCTCTCAGAGCCCTCTTGAACACATCTGGGGAGATGGCATTTTTTCCCAGGGGAAGATCCAAAGTTTCCTGAGGCAGTTTCCTATGCATCCAGTCCAAGCAAGGAGAAGACTCAGGTGCATGGGTAACCTGTAGGGACTTGCTGGATATCCATCTTCATGCTGTGAGCATCTTTCTGCTGCTTTGGACCTCCTTGCAGGATCTGGGCTCAGTTTTGGGCCCCTCATGAAACATGGAAGGGCTGGAGTGTGCCCAGATAAGGGAACAGAGCTGGGAAGGGTCTGGAGCACCAGGAGGGAGCTGGGAAGGGGCTCAGCCTGGAGCAAAGGAGGCTCAGGGGGGCCCTTGTGGCTCTGCACAGCTCCTGACAGCAGGGAACAGGGACAGGAGGAGAGGGAACGGCCCCAGGCTGTGGCAGGGGAGGTTTAGATTGGATATTAGGGAAAATTTCTACATGGAAAAGGTTGTCCAGCCCTGGCACAGCTGCCCAGGAGGGGTTTTAAAGCCATGTGCGTGTGGCACTTGGGGACATGGCTGTGCAGTGGCTTTGGCAGTGCAGGGGGAATGGCAGGATGTGATCTTTGGGGTCTTTTCCAGCCTGAACGATTCTGAGCCCTCCCCAGAGGACTGAGCTGTGCCCAAGCTCTGAGAACCCCGAGGGTGTCACCTCCCATCCCACGGCTCAGCCCCACTGTGCCTCCCTCCTCTGCTTTGCTTTCCTGCCCTTTTCCAGAGCTGCTGCGGGTCCTGCTTTCCCTGCTCTGTTTTTATCTGTGCTGGTAGCAGCCATCCCCACCACGCAGGATTTATTTACATTGAAGGGTAAGTGGGAGGCTGTAATTGGGATGGGATTTGAAGAGGTCAGGAGGAGCCTGTGCAGGAAAAGTGCAAATGAGGGAGGGCTGGGACTTTGCTCAGTCGTTAGGCACAGATCATTCCAGCTTCCACTCACTGCCATTAGCTGGGGGTGAACGTGCTGTCCAGGGACATGTGTATATACATCAATGGGGTTTTTTAAACAGACCATCAGTAATGAGCTGTTAATGTTTTCCAAGTGGTCTTTCAATCCCATGCTCTGATTTCCTTCGGCTGCACTCGGGAATTCCAGATCTCTCAATCCCTGTGTGCAGGAGTGCAGATCCCTTGTTCCCTGTGTGCAGGAGTGCAGATCCCTTGTTCCCTGTGTGCAGGAGTGCAGATAGATCCCTTGTTCCCTGTGTGCAGGAGTGCAGATCCCCTGTTCCCTGTGTGCAGGAGTGCAGATCCCCTGGTCCCTGTGCAGGAGTTGCAGGAGTGCAGATCCCCTGGTCCCTGTGCAGGAGTGCAGATCCCTTGTTCCCTGTGTGCAGGAGTGCAGATCCCTTGTTCCCTGTGTGCAGGAGTGCAGATCCCTTGGTCCTTGTGCAGGAGTGCAAATCCCTTGTTCCCTGTGTGCAGGAGTGCAGATCCCTTGTTCCCTGTGTGCAGGAGTGCAGATCCCTTGGTCCTTGTGCAGGAGTGCAAATCCCTTGTTCCCTGTGTGCAGGAGTGCAGATCCCTTGTTCCCTGTGCAGGAGTGCAGATCCCCATGTCCCTGTGCAGGAGTTGCAGGAGTGCAGATCCCCTGGGCCCTGTGCAGGAGTGCAGATCCCTTTAGACATGGATTCTTACACCTTTCCATGCTCCAGGTCCCTGCTCAGCCTCCCCAGGCTCTGTCCCTGCCCGTCTCAGTCCCTCAGCCCCACCACCAGCCCCAGCCCAGTCCCACTCACACAGGCTGGCCAGGCAGTTGGGTTGCTGTGACCAGTGTGAGCCCAGGAGGAAGGTGTAGGATGAAAATCCAGGGAATTGCCTTTCCAGGAAACCTGGTTAAATCACAAGCTGCAAGCTCGTGGCCTCAGGCGCACTCAGGAAAACAAGAGCTGAGTTCCTACACCCCCTTTCCTCCCACCCCCGGCTCATCTCTGGGGCACCCTTGGGAGGCCACTTGAAGAATCAGTAATTGAGGAAACTGATGCAAACGTGATGTCCCAAAAGGTTGTGTGGGAAGCAGATTTGGGAGGGATGCTCAGATAAGTGGAATTTTTGCTTTTGTGCCTTTCTTGAGCAACATCATCAGACCTAAGGGTTTCCTGTTTGTTTATTCAGCGCTCACTGCTGCACTACACACTTAGGAAATCACAAACCCCATTGTTCTGAGGACAGGTGAGGTGGAAATAAAGGCTGCTATTTAGGCCGGGGCATTTTGGCTGGTGCTGAGCATCTCGTCTTGTGACTGTTCCCATGCATCAGCGAAGTGAGCACAAACACACCCTGCAAACATCTGGAAGGAAGATGCCTCAGCTGTGCTGAGCAGGACCAGCAACAAAAACAACAGAGAGCAGCCCCAAAGCTGCTCTGCTCCGGGCCAGGTAGCAGAGAGGCCCCTGCAGTGGGCCCTGGGAGGATCTGTGGCAGAAGGCAGATGTGGAAAAGCCTTTGTACCACGCTTGGTCAGTGTTTGCCAGCGTGGAGAGGCTGTAGTGAAGCTGGGGATCCGGAGTGGACGGTGCTGTACAAACCCAGCCGGATCCCAGCGTTGTCATCCGCATCTGTTCCCCCCAGGGACGTTTGCATCCAACTGTTCTCCCAAACCAGCCCACCACACAGCCTCCTCTCGCTGCAAAAATGTGCTCAGATGACTTAACTTGATGACTTTGCTGAGTTGAACGGTGTCCAGCAGCTCAGTCATGTGTTTGGAGAGGGAAGAGCTTTCCAGGGGAAGCTGTTTGCCCGTCAAACCCAAACAGCTTTCCATTGCTGATGGGGGTACAGGAAAGTCTGAGTGCCCTGGGCAGGGTACCCATGGCTTCATCCCTATGGAGCCTGGCAAGGGAAGCAAAATCCAGCAATTCAGCTCTTTCCCACATTTCCCAACTGCTGGACAAGCAGCAGGGGGAAGCTGTGGCAAGTCAAGGAGGACTTGCAGGAAGCCTTTGCAGAGCCTGCACTCGGCTGTCACCCAGTGATGCCAACAGGGCTGGGCTCAGAATGTCTGGGAATTCTTCCCTTCCTCAGCAGTGATGGGATTCCTCTGTCTCTCCCTGGTGGATCACAACTGGTGATGCTTGGCAGGATAAGGGGTAATGGCTTTAAACTGAATGTAGACAGGTTCAGGCTAGATACAAGGAAGAAATTATTTAGGATGAGGGCAGTGGGGCCTTGGCACAGATTCCCAGAGCAGCTGTGGCTGCCCCTGGATCCCTGGCAGTGCCCAAGGCCAGGCTGGATGGGGCTGGGAGCACCTGGGACAGTGGAAGGTGTCCCTGCCATGGCAGGGGGTGGAAAAGGTGCCCTTTAAAGGTCCCTTCCAACCCAAACCATCCCGTGAGTCTGTTGTTTGCCTGAGGAAATGAGGAGTGGGTGGGCTGGTTCAGTGTCCTGGGGCTGGGAAGGATGAAATCCTTTAGGATCTGAAAATATGGAACTACAAATGCTGCATATTCCTGTTCCAGCTTCACCTAATCGCTGTGAGCTCCATGGGGTTGTGGACAAGGATATTGTTTCACCCATGCTCATGTGGGGCCCAAAAATCACAGTTTAACAGATTCACTTGCAGTTTTGGTAATTGTATTTTTTATATCCCATTAAAGATGGGATTTGGTCAAAGAAAAAGGGTGAAATCCCCATTTCTTTGTCTCCTGAAATTGCAGGAAGCCTGATTTATTTCAGTGCAAAATTTAAAAATTGCATTTTTCTGAAATAAACCTTCTGAAATTTATTTTATTTTATTAATTTAATTTTATTAATTTAGTTTCATTTTAGTTTCATTAAAGTGTTGATTCTGATGCAGAAATTACCACAAACTTTTCATTTTGCATATTTTGTGATAATTTTTTTTTGTTTAAATACTAATGAAATATCCAAACAGGTGGCATGATATTAGAGACGACCAATGGACAGAAATTCTGAATTTTATTCAACCCCACCTGATTGTTTGAGCCTTTTTTTAAATACTCAGCAAGTGCGAAAGTGCTGTGACAAGACTCCAGGTAAGAACAGACAGATCAATTGCTCTTTTTGCCATTTTCTTTTGATCAAATCTATAAGACTGCTTAATACAAAAGCAAATTTAAACATGGAACTTTTTTAATCTTCTTTTTTTATTTTTCCGTGTCTTGCCATAGGTTCTACTTTTTAAGAACTGAAGTAATAATATACAGCAAAAAAAAAAAAATTACAACAACAGCAACAACAAGAAGTTAATTAGTATTATTAACTAATAACACTAATAATATCCCCCACAACTGCAGCACTAAAGAATCCATTATTTTTGCTTCTGGCATAGTCTTGTCTAAACTATTTTATTCTGGGAACATATGTGTATGTTTATATTTATTATCTTTATTTACATTGCTATTTATTTATATAAATTCATTATAGAGATGTATTTATTTACATTATATATTTATTTTCATATTGTGGCATTTTTAACCTGATTTTTTACCCTATACCCAGCCCTGGGTCCCAGCAGTGGTGCAGGTTTCCCAATCACTGCAGTGAAGGATCATCCTGGACAATCCCACCTCTTTCCACCTTGTCATTTCACCAGCTTGATGTGTTGGAAAAAGAGGGGAAAAAAAGGGGAAAAAAATCCCATCCCATGATGCAGAGGTTGTTTTATCTGATGGGGAGGTTGAATGAGGCCTCGTAATTGCTGGGAGATTTATGGGTCAGGAATTCTGCTCAGCTCCTGCTGGCTGATGCCTCTGTGGTGTGGAGGCTGTGAAAGCACCTTGGGGACCACGTGTGAGGGAACCCCAGGAGGTGTCTGTGATCTCTGGGGGCAAAATGGAAACCCCCACATCCCACAGGGGGTGGGTTTGGCTGTGCTGCTGGCAGGGAGCCGATTGCTGTCCCCCCTGGCCAAAATCAAACCTCTGGAGTGACACTCTAGTGCTGCATCAGATAAAGAGTGCTGGGGACAGGCTGCATGGTCCAGGCTGCCTCTGATTCTCAGGGGTCTTTGTGGGTCAGAGGACTGAGAGGGGGTCGCCCACAAACCTCCTTCCAAGCAGGAAATGCTGGAACAGCCACATGGTTCCCTCCATGCCACGAGTTCTCCCCACAGGCACAACCTTGCTCCTTCGGGAGGTCCAGATTCCCTCAGGGTGGAAAGGCAGTGGGATAACCCAGAGCCACCCTGGTGCCTGGGACAGCACCGTGGGATCCAGCTGGGTCAGGAAATGCCTCTCTGTCCTTGTCCCAGCAGGGAGGGTGACCTCGCTGCCAGGCTGAGCGCGGCTCCCGTGGCTCAGGTGCAGTCCCATTGTCACTGGGGGCACTGGCACTGCCATTCACCCAGCCAAGGCCTGGTGATGTCCTTCCATATTTTACTGCCAAAAGCATCCCTGTGAGAGAATGGATGCTGTGTTTAACCCTGACCCATTTGCTGGATATTTGCAGCACTTATTTTAACCAGCCTAACCTGACCACAAGCCTGCAGCACTCACCAAATTTAAGAATTAAGTCTTGTAGCTATTTTTTCTTTTTCACTTTCTGAAATCCCCTTTTCTCTGGTTTTTTCCCACATAGTTCTGCGCAGCTCTGCCTAAGAGGGAGGCAATGACAGCTGCCTCACACTGTGCACAGGAAAGTTCCCATCATTCCTGCCAAACTTTTCCTTGCTGCTCCTGTGTCGTCTTCTGCATCCAACTGCTGCCTTCCATGGGGTGCTTGACAGGGTCGCAGAGTTCTCTTTTGCAACAGGGTGAAATAGGTATTCCAGTAAATATTTGTGGAACAGGGTGACTCTGTTTGAGCAGAGGGGTGAGGAAAGCCAGAAGAAGGGTGTGAGGATGCCAGAGCAGGCTCTGCTAGATGTGGGTTCAGGCAGAAACCTCACCTGCTGTGAGAGAACTCAGTGCTCTGCTCAGCCCTGCCTGAAATAACCTGGGTGTCTGCAGACCACAGGGACTGACAAGTGACAGAATCACATTTGTGTTTAGGCAACAGCTGTTTCAAAACCCCATGGTAAACAGTCCTGCTGAGCCCTTCCCCAAGGCTCTGCATCCCTAGGGGCTCCCTGTGCTGCTGCACAGCATCCCTGCAGTGCTCACGGCTCCTGTCCTGCCTGGAGGCTGTGGATGGGCAGTGCCCAGGGCCAGGTGTGCTGTGACCTGCCCACCCTGAAGAGCTGCATGGTTTGTGTCAGTCTGGAGCAGATGGGGATGCCCTGGGGACTGGACTGTAGGAGCTGCATCCACTGTGACAGTGACAGGACCTGAGGGAACGGCTGGAGCAGGTTCAGGTTGGAGATCAGGAAATTTTCCTCCCCCAGAGGGTGCTGGGCACTGCCCAGGCTCCCCAGGGACCATTCCCAAGGCTGCCAGAGCTCCAGGGGGTTTGGACAGCACTGCCAGGGATGCCCAGGGTGGGACTGTTGGGGTGTCTGTGCAGGGCAGGATCTGCACTGGATGATCCCTGTGGGTCCCTTCCAGCTCAGGATATTCTATGAAAAAAACCTAAGGGTCTGTAACATTGAGAGGAAGATGTTGGTGGTGCTTTTATAAAAGCTTTAAAGAGCTGTAGGTTTTGTGGAGCACAGCTCTCTGCAGTCTCTGATCCTGCTTGCAGCAGCTGAGAGTCAGTGATGATATTTTCACCTGGCTCAGAGGAGCTGTTCCCACTGCCAAGCCTTGCCTGGGAGCAATGACATCCCAGTTCCCAGTTGCCTCCTCTACCTTCAAACACCTACAGACCTCCCCAGCCATCATTCTCTCATTCCTAAATTCTTGATAAATGGACTCTTTCAACCAAGTCATTCCCAAGCACTCCCCTGCAAGCCAAGACAATTATAGATGTAAATATAATATGCACCAGGTTTGGCACCTCTGAGAAATCCAGAGGTGCAGGGGTTTGGGGTTTTTTTCTTTTTTTTTCCTTGTTCTTAAAAAAAAACAAAAAACCAACAAACACCAAAACAACCAAAAAACTTCAGATGTTTCACCATGATGTTTTGGTGGAGCTTCAGTGAGGGGAGAGGTGCCTTTCTCTGAGGAAAGGAGTGAGTTTCTGGTTTGGCTGGTTACGCCAGGACTTCACACCTTGTTTGTGAGATGCAGCTGGAGGCATTTGGTTTGGGGCTGGGTGAGGATATTGGAAATGCCTGAAATACATATTTGAGTAGATGCATAGCCAGGAGCAGGGGATGAGATAAGCTCTATGGTTTTGCATAATACAGGTGAAACCTTTGTTGCCTGGAAGATGGGAATGCCACTGCAAACCTGGAGAGATAGAGAACAGCAAAACCTCGGAGCTGATCTCTTTTGTATTCTTGTCTTATGAACTTTGAATTGAACTTCTGCACCGGATCTGATCTGGATGAAATATCATATCTGGGGCTGATCCTTATCTCTTAAACCTTTCCTTTGTCTCTTTGATTCTTTGGGCTTTACCCTCTTGTTTTGTTGTGAGTGGCCCAGGGCTTTGATCTCGGCTGAGCCCTGGCGGGCAGCACAAACCTTTGCTTTGCTGGGACACACACAGGGGGACACTGGGGTCTGAAGAGACAAGAGGTTTCTTCTTCTGTGGCAAAGTCCGAAGGCAAACGGGGTAACTTCAGAATTCATTGTCTCCCCTTACATGATGGGAAACTGGAAATTCACACGGGTATTTCCCCCGTAAAGAAAATGCACCTGTGGGAACTTGGTTGTATATCTGTTTCCAATTTTATTTACAATCCCTTTTATTTTTATAAAGAGTTTGAGCAATTTAAGCTTACCTATCCTTTAATATAAAATAATTGAAACCAAAGCTCTTAAATGCTTTATAATGTCTTTTTCTCTGCTTTTTACAGTCATGAGCGGAGGTTTTTATTCTTCCAAAATATCTAGGCTGCTAAGCTTGAATTATATTTTACCTTTTTGGGAAATTCCTTTACTAGAAACCAACAGCTGGTCTTAATCTAATCTGATGATACCTGCTGATCTATACAGTAAGAGCAAAGTGAGGCCAACTGTGTTGGAAAGCATCAGGGGCTAAGCTGAAAATATTCATTCATTGTTTTGGACTTCTTTCTTTTTTTTTTTTTTTTTTTTTTAAAGGAATGATGTAGAGAGACACTTCAGCCTTACTCCCCACGTTTTCCATTAGTGGTAATTTAAAACTTTGAAAAATGTACAGTAACTTGCCTAGGTCAGCTGAGTATCAGCATGTAGCTTTTCATTCACATTTTTCATTTAATCCGGTGGCTTTGAATTCCTTGCCTTGTAAGTTTCTATATATGAAGATTAGAAACTGCTCCTGGCTATGGAGAATTACATGCTTTTAGATGAAATTTAATCCCTTGTAAAAGGTTTTGTTCCTGGTGATCTTTCCTGTTCACAGCACTGGGCTGCCTGGCTTAGAGCAGATGACACAGGTGAAGCTATCAGCAGACAACAGACCAAAAAAAAAAAAGAATAAAAATTAAATAAATCAAATAATCACAGCCTGTGTTTAGGATTAAATCTTTATCAGAGGTTTTGGCGATCTGGCAGCTTGGAGATTTCTGCCTTTGATTCCAGGAAAGCAGCCCAGCGAAGCGAAAGTCTGCAAAACCTATTGAGAATAAATTGGATGCGTCCGCATCGTCTGTGTTTTGACAGAGTTTGAAGTGGGAAGTCTTGGCTTTGGAAGGGATTGGTGTGTGATCCAAGCACACCCCATCCCACGGTCTGGCTGGGACTTCTGTCTTCCTAGCAGGATCAAGACCTTTCCCCAGACTTCACCCCCTGAGAACTTTCACTGGAGGGAAGAGCCAGCGCTCATCTCCTGCTCAGAGGCCACTGGAGTTTCTTCTCCAAGCAATTGGTCCTTTACACACCCTGGGATGCAGAACTGCCCAGCAGGGTCTGGGGCCGAAGGGGGAACCACCTCAGTGTTTATTTGCCAGTGACTCCTCAGAATATCCAGAAAAACAAAGGAGAAGCATGGATGGAAGTTTCTGGAGTGTTGTGTCCAGCTCTGGGGCTCCCAACATCCAGAAGGACCTGAAGCTGCTGGAGCAAGTCCAGAGGAGGCCATGGAGATGCTCCAAGGGCTGGAGCCAGGCTGGGAGAGTTGGGGGTGTTCATCCGGAGAGGAGAAGGCTCCAGGGAGAGCTCAGAGCCTGAAGGGGCTCCAGGAGAGCTGGAGAGGGACTGGGAACAAGGGATGGAGGGACAGGACACAGGGAATGGCTCCCACTGCCAGGGGCAGGGCTATTACTAAGATGGGACATTGGGGAGGAATTCCTGGCTGTGAGGGTGGTGAGATTCTGGCACAGGGTGCCCAGAGCAGCTGTGGCTGCCCCTGGATCCCTGGCAGTGCCCAAGGCCAGGCTGGACAGGGCTTGGAGCAACCTGGGATAGTGGAGGGTGTCCCTGCCATGGCAGAGGGCGGAACTGGATGCTCTCTGAGATTCCTTCCAACCTAAACCATTCTCTGATTGAAAAGCTCTGCTTAGGGTGAGTTCTTTCAGCCTGGGAATTTATTGTGATGAAAAAAGAAAATAACTTTCCCCTCCTTCTAAACTCTGTATCCAACCTTGCCATTTCAGACATGAAAATTAACCCTGCAAAATCCAGCTGCTTCCCTTGTCCCATGGCTCTGCCTCAGCCACCTGAGAACTCAGGTGACAGGATCCCATGTGGGAACTGGGAGCATCTGTGGCACATGCCAGGTGTGGAGAAAATACCTTTGAAAGCTTACTGATCCTGTATTTTATTGTCTTATGATACATGGATTTAGAGGGGGGCTGTGTGTTCATGGAGGTATCACTGGGACCTGTTGAATCCTTCAGTGGAGGACAAGGAGAAAAAGCCAGATGATTTAAGTGACAGATTACATTGGCTAAATCAGAAATATTTCAATAAATTCTGGCTGCTGGTGAATGGCAGTCCCTGGCTGGGACCTGCATACAACCTTGATGGAGAAAAATTGGTGAACGCTGCTATTTTCTGGCAATTTTTAGAAAAATGAGGACAGAGCTGTTCATTTCAAGTTGCTCTGCTGGCTCCAGCAGAGTTAAAAGTTGCTGGAGCCAAACAAAATTCAGAAAATTTCACTTCTGAATAAAGCATGTGAGCCTGGCCCAGAAATGGGCTGCTCTCTTCCTTTTATGAATCAGTCTCCAAGATATGCTCACATTCCTGAGGAACAAGCCTGGAATAACACGGCTGGCTTTGGGTGCAATACACTGATTGTGAGGAAGCAACAGTCTCCCATGTATGAATAGCTTTCATGTTGCAATAGGTCAGAGCTATAGCATCCAGTGAAAAATGGCTTTTTAATGTGCTTTACAGGCTGTCAGGGCAGGATGAATGTAAACCACGGACCTGGCTGCGTCAGAATGATATTTTATTTTTTTGCTTTATCGCCCAGACACAATGAATCTCAGATCAATTAGTTTTGCTTTGAAGTTTGCTCTTGATCCAGACTTTCAATAAAAAGGAAGTTTCCAAATCACTGGTCTGTGAACACTGTTTGTGATTAATTACCCTCTTATAATCTGAGGAATTCTGGTCGTCGCTGTATTTTGAATACCTCAGACTGCATGGGGAGTTTTATTTTGGCTGGTATATTTGGAAACTGCTAATAAACACCTACTTCCTGTTTTTCTTGCTACTGTGTATAACAAATTGTTAAAAAACTTGCTTTCCCATTTCAGCCTCCTGCCTGTTAGGCCAGACCTGAGCCATATATTGGTTAATCAGCACCCCGTATCATTTGCCAGAGAATTTCCTCAGCTCTTGCAAGCAGGACGCCGTCTCTGGCTGTAACAAAAAGTGAGTAACGTGAAGAGAAGCCTCTGCTAGAGACAAATAACGACCGATCCGGTTTTAAATTCGAAAGGAAGCTTTCTGCAAAGCTTCCTAAAATAACAGAGTGTTTTCCTGTCGGTGCCTGGGTTAATTGGGGATGGTCATGGATGCGGAGGCTTCGCTCTGTCCCGGGAAACGATGCCGAGCCGTGCCCGGGGTGGGAACAACTGTTCGGGCAAAGATTGTGAGGTTCACACTCTGTGGAGGATGTTTGTTTAGACAGGATGAATGCTTTTGTGAAATCTAATATTAGGCTCTATCTAGGTATGTCCGCTTGGCACCGGCCTCCGCATTTTGTGCGCGAACAAATGTTAATTAGCAGGGAAAGGAAAAAAAATAAAAATTCCCCACTTTGTGCCCGAAGTAACGCGGCGTAACAGTGGGAATAGATTAGTTCAGCTGCTGAAAGGTCCTGTGGCTGTTGCCTGGTGCAAGTGTTATCAGTGTTTGTGTGGTGCTCCAGGGTTTGTTTGCTGGCCGTGCCCGCTCGGGGCGGGTGACTCACGGCAGAGCCTTTTCCAGCACGTCCAAGTTCCTTAAATCCATCGCTTTCGCGGCACTAGCTGTAACAAACACTTGCAGAAATTTCCCTGAAATGGTGTGTTGAGGTTGTTTTGAAGCCCAAGCCTTTGTTTTCAGAGTCTGCGCTGCTTTTAACCTTTTATATTTCGAATATACTTCAGTCCCAACTCTCTCTGGGGCAGTTGGCTCTGGGGGATCAGCTCAGAGTTTGGGCTGGGCAGGGTGGAGGGGAGGATGGATGTGCAAAGTGATGGTGGTTTCCGTGTCTGTCATGTCCTGCACTCTCACCAGCATGGCTCTGGGGCAGGAGCGTGTGGATCACCTGGAGAGGACACTCTCTCTCCACATTTTGGTCCTGGCTCCTGCTGATGGGGTCTGGCAGCATCCAGCTGTGGCTGCTGGTGTGCAGAGACTGTGGGGTTCACCTCGGCTGGGGCATTTGGTCTGTCCAGCCTTGAGAAGAGAAGAGAAAAGAAAGAGGAAACTGAGGGGAGACCTCATTGCAGTCTACAGTTTCCTCATGGGGAGAAGAGGAGGAGCAGACACTGATCTCTTCTCTCTGGTGACCTCTTACAGGACATGGGGAATGGCCTGGGATGTCAGGGCAGGTCTAGGCTGGGAATTAGGGATGGCTTCTTCCCCCAGAGGTGATCAGGCACTGAACAGGCTCCCCAGAGAAGTGGCCCCAGCCCCAGCCTGACAGAGCTCCAGGAGTGTTTGAACAACGCTCTCAGGCACAGGGTGTGACTCTTGGGGATGGTCCTGTGCAGGGCCAGGAGGTGGATTTGATGATCCTTGTGGGTCCCTTCCAGCTCAGCTCATCCTGAGATTCTGTGAATCCTCTAAGTTCCCATTGCTGCAGGAGGAGGAAACCTCTCCCCAAGCCAAGTGTGGTTTGGTCATCTCTGACCCTCAGGTGTCCCTGTGGTGGTACCAGACCTCCAAGCTCACCAAACTATCACAGCAAAGCACAACCCTGAGGATGCAAGTCAATGCTGGCGGTCAAGCCATCTGCAAATCCTGGTTTCTGCTGGATTTGGGTCCACAATTCCCAAGATCTCCACAGCCCCAGGCTGCTTCTGCTCTGGTGACACTGGGCTGTTGTGACAGCACAGACTTTAGTGGTCCCAGCAGCCTGACCATGCTGGTGGTGGCTGGTCAGGTGTTCTGGCCAGGTGCCACTGCTCAGGACAAACTCCGATCATCTCTGTTCCTCTTTCAAAAATTATTTTGGAAATATTTTCCTTATTTTCAAAAATACAGCGCCTCTTTCACATCCAAGTTTTGTCAGTCCTCCTGCTTGTTCCTTTATTGGTTGCTTATTTGGAAGCAGCTTTAGAGATGCCATTTGTAAATGGTGGAGGCTGAAGGGTCACTGTGGAGTGAAAAAGCTCCAGGTGTGTCGAAGTGGAAGGCTCTCCTTTGCCTCCTCACAGTCTGGAACACCTCATGGCTGCTTCACCCAGCCAAATATCAATGACCTGCATCTGCTCAAAGGGAGGAGTTCCAGCCTGGTGGCACTGCCACTGCCCCCAGGAATACCCACTGCCATGTCCCTGCACAACATCCTCTGCTCAGCTGTCTGCAGCCACGAGCCTTTCAAAGCAACAAAAAGGGCAGAGAACTGGGAGGAGGTGGAAATACTCATGACTGAGGGCTGGAAAACCCACCTGTAATTTTGGGCCATCTCAGCGTGATGCCTTGGGTTCAGCACCTTCAAACATGACTCAGACATCACTGTGTGAGTCACCTTGAAATGGGGCAGGATGTGGGAAGTGAAACCAGCAGGCACCACGGGAACCTCTGAGTCAAACAGGTCTCCAGGAGCCCTGGGAGGGAGTCTGGGACAGAGGAGGGCTCTGGGGTGCAAAACCTCTCCAATGGAAATGTCCTGGAGGGGCTCTGGATGCTCCAGGAAAATGAGGCACCCCTCCTTTTGCTCAGGTGGCCAGCAGGTACCCAACAGCTCCAGCAGCATCAGAAGTCCTGAGCTTTGCCAAAACATCCCTTTTTTTGTACCAAAAATACAATTTTGGCTGTGCTGGCAGAGTTTTCTTCTTGACTAGCAGCACATTCAGTGGGTCAGGGCCGTCTCCAGCTGTGCCACCACCTCTCCCACGTGTGCTGAGGCACAGCACACCTCAGCAGGCACTGTTTGCTTTCCACCTCCCATGTTTCTGTTATATTTAGAGCCTGTTTTTTGGCTGAGCTGCCCCCGTGTTGGGGCTCTCTCCTGGGAGTTGGCTCAGGGTTTTAAGCCCTGCCCTCAAACAGTGGGGCCTGTCCAGGCGGGTGGCAGCTGGCCAGATGTGCCAGCCTGGGTTTTGGCAGGGGGTGGAAGTGCCTGTCCTTCCAGCCAGCTCCCTGTGGCAGCCTGGGGAGCTCAGATCATCCGGGGACCATCAAAAAAATCAGTTTTGTTCCCGGGTTCCAGGTCTGAAGTGTTGGAGATATAGTTCCACTGTATGGAAAAGAAATCCCCCATAGAAAGAGACTTTTAAACTTATTCTGCTGGGCACAGGGAGGTTAAATGGGCTGCCTGCACTCAAAGAGAGCTCTGGACCAGGGATCTTGCTGCTGGCTCCAGATTCCTGTGTCCCAGCCCCATTTCCATCACTTTTTGTTACTATAAAAGCCCGTGGGATCAGGGACAGGTTAGTGCCACAGCACTGGGCATCATGGAGGGCTTTGCAGCAATTGCAGCTCAGTCCTGACCCTGTGGTTTCTTTGTGCTTCTCCAGAAGGATGTGATTAATTCCCCACTGGAGGAACAAAGCACCCCACTTGAATATGCTGAACTTTTATTAATGCCCACAAAATTATAAAGGAAAAAGAAAAGAGGAGGTAATCTGAAGAATGTTTGACCGTGAGCCCATTTGTGTTTTGAAATGACACAATGTGTGTGTTTTATGATAGCTGCAACCACTTTGTGTGGAGATAAGAGATTTAACATAATGTTTTTTTCTTCGCCGTCATTTAGGAAAAAAAGAAGCCAACATACCATTGCTGAAAAACATAAACAAAGTGGCCTTTTATATCTCTTACTTAAAACTCAGGCTGTTCCAAATGTGTTTTTACTGAATGGCTGGTGGGTTTGGTTTTTTTTTTTTTAAGTAGCAGAAATGTTGGTCAATTTTAAAACAGTTCCCTATGGCTTCCCAGGTAAATAAATTAGAAGTTAGAGCTGGTTTAGTAGCCACTTCCTGCCATGAAGGCCAAACAGGATCCATTCCCTGTTTTCTCTGTCACGCAAGGAGCGGGCAAGGAGCACACAGGTTATGACTAGGAGAGTGTTTCAACCTCCTCTCTCTTTAATTAGTCATATAATTAACACTTTCTAAAAGGAGGTAATTTTTTCCAAGCCCTTGTAAACTCCTAACCACTTCATTGAGCTGTTACTACTTTCAAAAAGGCTGCTGCAGAAAATGCTGGTGTTTCCCAGCCTTGGACACTTTTCTCCCAACCATAACACAGGGATTATCCAGTTGTGGACAAAATCTGTACTAAAAAAAGCCAATTTATTCACTCTGTCTCTCTTAAGGCTGTGGTTGCCTTATAACAGGTGAAAGATATAAACTTTGAGTAATAAATAGAAAAAATAGTGAGGTAAAACTGATCTTAAGTTAGCAGGGAGGAAAATATAAGAATTCTGGAAAACTTGATGTGAAAAATGACTACTTGTAAGATTTCTTGTTGGCACATGGGCAGGGGATGTCCCTGCAGCTGCAGCTACATCCCCTTCCCTCCCTCAGTGCTCCAGTCCCAGGAGCTGGGTGTTGGCCAGGATCAGACTCCTGCAGATCCAGAGGGACAATGGAGCAGCATTCCTGACAGGGTGAGCAGCAGCTGGGTGGGATGAGAGGTGGGATGTGAGGCGAGATGTGATGCCCCTGCTGCCCCTTGCTGGGTGAGAAACCATCTGCAGGTGGGCCATGAACCACATCCCTGCGGTGATCCAGACCTGCAGAAAGTGCTGCACTCCCCAGATTCCTATTTTTTGTAACCTGGAGTGTTTCACCAGGTGGGGAGAAGTGATTTAGGGGGAAAAGGCTCAGCCATGAGCAGCTTAGATGATGGGAAGATCTTACTCCAGCTCCCTGGCTCTGCTGCTGGACAGAAGCCACAAGTGAGCTACATTTGAGCTCAAATGCCCACAAAATTCCCTAAACCCAAGGCACCATTTTCCCCTTGGGAAACTCTCTCAGGTTCAAAAGCAGGAAGTAATTTTCCCCCAGCTGCTGGTAGGGAATAACCTGAATTATTTCTCCTGCATCCCAAAATTGCTGGTGTGAGATGCAAAGCCACGAGGGCTCCTTTTCTCTGCCAGCAGAAGGATGAGGCCCCTGCAGGGACGGGGCAGGGGAGCAGGACCATGGCCCTGGGGAGAGCCTGGCCATGCAGCTGGCTCTGATCAAAGCCTGGCAGCACTCACAGTGTCCCACAGCCCTGTTTACATGATCCAGCAGCAAACGCGCTCGTGCAGCGTTTCCCAACCTGGTCCTTGCTCCCATCTGCCCAGAAAATATCACTGGATAGGGGGGTGGGGATACCGAGGACGGGGAAGGGCAGGCTGCCCCTTCCTGGTGCTGCTGGGCACAGAGGAAGGGTGGGTGGGCTCCCCTCGTGCTCCAGCCCCTGGGCAGGGTGGCCACTCTGCAGAGCAGAGCTGTCCTGGCAAAGGGGAGCGCTCCCATCAGGGTGATGGGAAACTCCCTCCCCAGGGAGTTCTCGGCTGTTCTGCTGTCCCTGACTCCAGACTGGTGGAGTCACACTATGAATGCTTCTGTTCACAGGCTGTTCTCTGTGAGTTCTCAGAGTTTTCCCTTTTTCTCCTTCATAGGATCCTAAAATCCCAGGATGGTTAAGGTGAGGGACCTTAAAGATCATCTTGTTCTACTCACCTGCCATGGGCAGAGACACCTTCCAAGCCTCATCCAACCTCTCTCCGAACACTTCCAGACATGGGACAGCCACAGCTTCTCTGGGCACCCTGTACCAGGGCCTCCCCACCCTCACAGGGAAGAATTTCTCCCCAACATCCCATCTAACCCTGCCCTCTGGCAGTGGGAAGCCATTCCCCTGGTACTGTCACTACAGGCCCCTGTCCAAACTCCCTCTCAATGTCTCTTGTATCTCCTTCATGCACTGAAGGGCCACAAAAAGCTCACCCTGGAACTTCCTTTTGTCCAGGCTGAAGAATCTCAATTCCCTCAGCTTTTCTCTGTAGGAGAGGCATTCTACCTTCTGATCATCTTTGGGATTTGAGTTCTCTGGACTCACTTCTTCATAGTGTGCAGGAGAGTTGAGTGAGTGTGGCACCAGGGCCTTGGTCCATGGACATCTGCTGAGCTTTTGGCCTCCTGTCTCAGCATCCTCATCACCCCAGGACACCACCACCACAGCCTAAGAGCAGCCTGTGGGATATGAATTCCAGCAGCACTATCCCAAAGCACCTGCAGGCCCCTAGGATGAGAAATAAGCTGCATTGTATTCTTCTCTGGTCAGGAGTTTTGGGGAGTAACAAAGCACAGAGCACAGATACAGAGGCTGGATCTGCTGATGGAGGGACAGTCTGGTCTCCTGGAGATGAAAGAAAATTGTGCATCATGTGGGGATCCAGGGAATGCTCTGGGATTATGTGGGCTTTGGGGTGGTGGGGAAAGGGGTGCAAGAGGGGTCTTGGGGCTGCTCTGGTGCAGCTTGAGGGTGTCCAGCAGGTGTTTTGCAGGAGCACACCTCTGCCCATGTTTGGTGCTTTTTGACACTTGTTTTACTTTTTTTCCTGGAAGTTATTAATGTTATTCTGGTTCTAGAAGGACTCCAAGGCTCTGTCAAAGACCAGGGGCAGTTTGGAATATTATGATGGGAAATGGTCCCTTGGTCACTCATCTCAGGGTGAAAATTAAGTAATATTATGTGGTTAAATTCTCTTCAGTTTCAGAGGGAAAAACTATTGCCTGCCATGGTGGCTGGCTGGTCCTGTGCCCTGAATTTGCTGTGTGTAGTGGACCCACTCATTAGCGGGTGACAAACTGCCTCAGGGCAGGGCTCAATGTCCCTGCACATCCCTAGGAGGGGTAGGAGGGATATCTGCCACTACTTCTCACTCCTGAAAACTGTCACCTTTGCTTTGCAGGACGTCATCCATCGAATTTCCTCGCACTCCTTGGAATGTGCTAAGTAATCAAAAGGAGCAGCTGACAAAATAAATGAGGAAAGTGTGTTTTTTACGGGGACATTGCCCAAAGGGCAGGACAGGCCGTTTGGGATGTGCAGCTCCTGCCCTTCAGGAGTGTTGATGCTCAGGTCCATGGGGCAGCTGGCAGAAAGGGTCACTCCCAGCCCTCATGCACCCAGACATGAGCCCTCTGTCCTTGGCTTTGTTTGGTGCTATCTGTCTGCTTTCCTAATTAGCCATAGTCCTGCTACCTCTCCTCGCAGACGTGATGCAAAATAAATGACCTAAGAATTCCCTGCAGAGCATGGCTCATTAGAGATGGACCAAACACCAGGAAACACACGAGAAGGGCTGGTCAGAGCCCGTCATGAGGTGAGCTAAATGATCTACCAGCCCCTTTCCCTTCAGAGGGTGCAGGGCTGGGATCTGGGTCGCACACCAAAGGTTCCCTGGCTCACACCCTACAGCCACACAGCTCTGAGCGCAGTCAGGCTCGCCCCGAGTCCACACGCCCTTCCCAGTTATTCCACAGTCCTCATGAACACATGGCTCTAGCCGTTGTCAAAAAATGTTGGACAGAGGCTTTGTGGTCAGCTTGATCTGTCCCATCTGGTCATCTGATCTCTTTGTTCTCTGGACTCCCATCCCTCCACTCGCTGTGGAGATAATTTGAGTAATGCTTCCCTTGTTTTCTTCGTTTTGCTGTGTCGTTATTTTCCCTGCTAGGAAGTGCAATCTTCTCCTCCTTGGCTTCAGGAATAAAAATGGTATGGGGCTTGACCCCAGCTGCCTGGAGAGATTTGTTTAGTCTTTCCTGTGCTGTGGAGCACACAGTGTGTGCAGCACAAGCAAACCTGTCCAAGTTCAGCAGGACAGTTTGCATTGGGGATGCCAGAAGAGGTGAGAAATACCATCCTCTGACCTGGAGATTCTGATTTTCACCCAGGTGAGGTGTGGTGGTAGGTCTGTGCCTGCAGTTCTTCAAACCACTCTAAGCTGTGGGTTTCTTGGAGCTGTGCTCTTCATCCTTGACGTGTCCAGCACCTTGCATTGCCTGGATAAGGGATGAGGAGTCCCTGGGAGGAGTCCCATTGCGATTCCTCTCTTCTTTTTATCAGACTCTGTTCTTCCAGACCCAGCTTTGGCTGAACCCCAGTGAACTTCCCCTCCATCCCCGTGCTCTTCCCCCTTCCCCGCCAGCGCGTTTGCCGCCGTGAACTTCCCGTGCCCGACCCGAGAGTGTCTCCGAGAGGTGTGATCCAAGTTGTGGCAGGAATGGCTGCAGCCACAGGAAGGAGATCCACCCCTGGCTCCCTCCCAGCCTTCCTAATCAGGGGAGGAATGTCTCTGGATGAGCCTGTGGCCACTTGGCTCTGCTGTGCAAGCGCTTCCTCTGCGAGCCATCTGTGCGGGTCACGCCGGGCAAAGCACACCCTGTGCCCTCGTGGATCAGCGTGTTTTGCACCCCTGGCACCAGCTGGGAGGAGGAAGAGGAGGGTGATGCACAGACTGAGGAAGGGTGCAAAGTGGGTCAGCCGCTGCTGTTCCTACCTTGGTGCATGGAAACGGGATTCTTCTGGGAAAGGCAACTCCTGTGTCCATGCTGAGGGTGTTTTGGGGTGTCCATCATGCCAGACAGCGCTTGTTTCTTGGTGTGGATTTGGAGATTTGTGGCCAAATGGCAGCTGCTTTCTTCTGCTTGGTGTTCCATGACTGATCAATAAGGAGGCAAGACCTGACCTTGCAAACAGGGGTGTCTCATGAATTCACACAGGACAGGCAGGAATGGTTTGATGGCTCTGAGGGTGGGGAGGCCCTGGCACAGGATGTCCAGAGAATCTGTGGCTGCCCATCCCTGGAATTGTTCCAGGCCAGGCTGGACAAGGCTTGGAGCAGCCTGGGATAGTGGAAGGTGTCCCTGCCCATGGCAGAGGGTGGAATGAGATGGTCCCTCCTAACCCAAACTATTCTGGTGATTTTGTAATCTCCTTTGCCGCTGAGATCCCCACCAGGGCTGCTACAACTGTGTGGAGAAGGCTCAGATGGACGTGCCTGAGTGGTGTGGCAGCAAAGGCTCTCCTCAATGGTTACAAACCCCCTCTGGCTGGAGTTCAGCCCCTCATCGTGGTGGGTCTTGCTGCTGTGCTTGGAGGCTCCAGCTCAGTGCCCGTGGGTCACTCAGGGCTCTCTGCATCCTGCAAAACCAGGGGCAGGTCCCAGTGTCCAAGCCTGCTGCCCTCCCAAAGCCAGCAGTGGGACTCCACGCTGGAATAAGGCAAACAGGATTTAACCTTTGCTACGGCGTGTCCCGGCCAAGAGCTATTGTTAACAAACTTGGCCCCCGTCCATTTGGCCGGGGTGGTTCGAAGAGCAGAGAGTAAATAATCTGTCATTTGAAAGAAGTTAATATTTACAAACTTGGGGCCTGCTCCTGCTGCCATTGTTGCTGGGGAGAAGGGTTTTGCTGTGGGCTTCACCTTTGGAAGAGCAGGGCCCTGCAGCAGAAAGGATTGCAAAGTAGAGCAGCTAAAAATCCTGTAAGCAGATTTGACACCCTGCCCTGCAAATACAATGGCAGGTACTGTTAGAGCAGGGCCTGAAAAAAAGCCTCACTGAAAATATCCCCTTTACACCTCCATGCAGGTCTGTGGAATGCCATTTCTTTATTTGCCTTAGTATTTTCCCTAATAATTTAAGTTGACACCTCTGTGGTGGCATTTCTTAAATATTTAAAAAAAAAAAAAAAAAAGAGAAAAAACTGGCTCCCATATTTTTCCTCTTCTTGAGTGGACTTTTACCCTTCTGCTTATATTCCATGATCTTTCCAGTGCTTCCACTCCCACAAAGACAGAGGCACGTGCTGGCCTGTGAGTATCCAATAATCCTATTCACTCCATGAATGCTTGAATGCTTCCAGTTCAATATGGATGTAGGTTTGGCAGCCCTGGGGCCTGGGCTCACAATGAGGAACTTCATTGATGGATCCAGCCAATGCCTAAGGATAACTCCGAGCTATCACGGAAGTCGGAGCTGGAAAAGACCAGTAGGTTCTTCCAGCCTGTCTCCTTGCCAGTGCAGCGCTCTCCGTTATTTCTCATCAGAAAGGAGATCCAGTTCCCTGGATATTTGGTTTAGCTTGGACACATCTGCTAAGGTCTGCAGATTTCAGTCCAAAAACAAGAGTTATTTATTCAGTTACATTTTCAAGTATTTTGGGAACTTTCTGCCAGAGTGTCCTTTGTTTTTATTTCCTGTGCTTCCAAGATGTCTATTTAAGCAATTTTGCATGCACCTGTAATGCAGAGCCCTGCATTTTTATTTTAAGGAAAAAGGTGCGGGGGATGAATGCCTCATTAGCATTACTTTAATAATTTAATTTTGGAGGGCAGCTGCCAAGCTCTGAGCTGGAGCATTGTGAGCAAGTTTTTCAGGGGATTTTATTTCTCCTGGAGTTTTCTTGGCAGGGACAGGTTGCAAGATTTGGTAGCTGAGTGGGTAGTGGAATTATAATCCAAAAATTGTCCATTGGAATGTCCAGGTAACCACAGGCAGAGATAGCAGAGCTGTTTCCACATGCAGACACAGCAAATTTCAGCCACTTCTGTGAAGGTGGTGTCCCAAGAAGCTTTGAAGGATGCCACACAAAAGGCATCCTAATAGTGTTTTTGTACACATGGAGGGGGTTGGCTCAAGGGAAACCCAGGAGAAGAGTTTGTGGCATCAAAAACAGTGCCTCTATGCCAAGATGTATATCTGTTATATTATATATAATATATTTTAATATATATAGTAGATAATATATAAAATGTAACATGTAATAGGTATAATATCATAGCTATAATTATAGACATATATTTATAAACATTGCTTAGAAACCTTTTAAAATTTTTTTAATTAAGGTTTTAGAGCAGAGTTCTAGATACCACTAAATGAATATTGCTGCTGTGCCTCTTGGGTGGTGTTAGCAGGGGTTAATGGATGAACTATAACCTTTAAATTAGGCACAGGTGCAAAAGCAGATTTGATAAGTGCCACCCATGAGGTGGAAGGTAAAGGTGAAAAGCAAAAATAATAATGCATTGAATGTTGTTGTTGTTTTGCCTCTGTCCAAAGAAGCAGAGCAGAAAGAGCCAAGTAGATTTTTTTAATAGTTAAAATTTACAGATATAAATTGAGATTTTCTATTGATTTGATATTTGATCACTGCGGAGAATTATCTGATAGTTTGATGTTGCTAATTTTGTCTGGGTTAACACTGAGGCACTGGAAGAGGTTGCCCAAAAAAGTTGTGGATGCCCCTGGATCCCTGGAAGTGTCCAAGGCCAGACTGGATGAGGTTTAGAGCAACCTGGGATAGTGAAACTCTCCATGGCAGGAGAGTGGGATCAAGATGGATCTTCAAGTTCCCTTTCAATTCTGTGATTTTTCAAACCTCAGATTTATTGGTGGTTAATTTCAGAGGCTGATATTGCAAGATGGGCACACCAGAAATCTCCTGTGTTTTTAGCAAGGATAACAGGAGCTGCCTCAGTGAGGGCTGACAGAGGGAAGGGCTGACAGCACCGAGCCTGTTGTATCCAAACCTTCTTGTCTTGGTTTGAAAAGGCAGGAGCCTTCCTTGAAATGGAAAATGCAAACCCCTTCCCTCTGAATTATTATAATTTTGAAATTAAGGGGCTCTCAAGCAAAGATATGGGAATAGGAATTACAATATTTCTTTATTGGGAAAATTAAAAAATACAAATGCAAGAGTACAAAAAAGAAAACAACGCACTGCCAGAGTCAGAATAGAGCTGATCCCCTGTGTGCCAGGGGGTGGCACAGCCCCATCCCATGGGGGCTCAGCCCTCCTGCAGTGCCAGCTGTGGCTCTGCTGCAGCAGGGATCCTGCACAAGGGGGGAGTTTTCCTCTGCAGCTCCAGGGCTGCTGCAGATGGGCCTGGGCTCCCTCTGGCAGTGCAGGGCAGCAGAAAGCTGCTCCTCTGGCAATGCAGGGGGCAGAGGCTGCTGTGCTGTGCCAGGCTCAGATTGGATCCAGGGAGGAATGCTTGGCTCCTGCCCTGGGCGCAGCATCTCCCCATGGGATGCTGGAACTGGATCAGCCCTGCAGGGACACTCAGTGGCCATGGACAGAAGATCATTAATAATTAAAGCCCATGAACGGAAGAGATCTCCTGGAGGGAGGGTTGGCTGTGGGAGAGATGAAGAGAACTGCCCCATGAACAGAAGAGGACTGCCCCAGCTCTGACAGATGGGAAATAGAATATACACAACCCCAGCCACATCTTCAGGACGCTGCTCCAGCAAGATGAAGCCTGAGCAAGGAACTAGCATCTGGGGACAGCCAAGAACTGCAATTTCTGACCAGAATTTGTGTCCTGATTGACCAAATATTAAGGGAGCCTCCACAGATGTAGGAATTATTTAGGTCTAGGACACGTTTCCAAAAGTTTTGAAGGGATCCATCTGTGTGTAACCAAGTCACTGGCTGGTTTTTGGGAGACATAACTGGTATTTTAGGTAAGAGCAAAATGAGGTGGAGGATTCCAAGGTATCTCTGGGAAAAGTAAATGCAGAGTTTATTTTGTTGTATTGTAAAGTCTCATGCACTAACTATTGATTATTCTTTGAGTGAGCTGACAGATAAAATGTTATTTATGGGACATGAAATATGAATTTATTAGCTGTTTAATCTTAAAAAAAAAACCCAAAAACCATACCAAACAAACAAAAAAAAAAAAACAACCCCAAAAACAAAAATCAAAACCAAAGAAAGTAACCACAGCCTACAAGTACCTGGCAATGGAGTTAGCACATGGAATCAGCTTTATTCCTCTTTTATTCTTCTTTCCTTTGCTCATCCTCCCTGTTATTTGGTATACCATTAGTCCACCCTGGGAGGGAGAAAGTGGAGCTGCACAGACCTGACCAAAGGACATGAAACTGCAGTCCATGAGAAAAGAAACAGACAGAAGAAATGGTGGAAAGCCCTTGCTCAAGCAGCCTATACTGTGTCCAGGTTATGTAATGGGTGTCCCTTAAAATTAAAATTAAAAGTAGTGATTGACCCAAGAGGCAGGAAATGCATTTCCAAGCTACAGGCACTTCTGCATGTGCATGCTTTGGTGCATTTCAGAGCGTGGTGTTTCTTGCTGGGTGCTCTTGCACTGTTTCTTCTCTTTTGTGCTGGATTCTGAGTCAATACACAAATCCTCTGGCCTTTGCAGAGCAGATATTCCCCAAAAATGCAGTGTGGAAGGGTGTGATGAGTGCAGACCTTTCCCATTCTGCACTTTCTGTGGTACTTCTGTGGTGATATTTGAGAGTGTCAGCGCCCCTCTTTCCATAGCACTGCTTCCACAGCCAGAGGAAAGCACTAATTTGTGTTTTTCCTTCCTCAGGACTTTGGTGGAGCTGACAGATAGAGCTGCTCATGTCCCATAACTTCCCTGCCTGCTGCCAGCTTTGTCATGGATGTGGAAAGATGGAAGATGGTTGAGGGGTTCATTGCAAGAAAGGATACCTCCCCTTTCCATATCCCTCCTGAAAACCCCTCCAAGGTATTTTATTTTATTTTATTTTATTTTATTTTATTTTATTTTATTTTATTTTATTTTATTTTATTTTATTTTATTTTATTTTATTTTATTTTATTTTTTTATTTCATTATGGCTGCAGAGTCAAAGACTGAGGAAGCAGCACTAAGAGAAATAACATCTCCATGGGCACTGGGAATGGGACTGTAGCTATGATGATCTCCAGATTGAAGAAAAGCAAAGTTAGGGAGAGGTGATATGTAGAAAAAATTCTGTATTTTTTCAAATAGTTGTTAAAAAACACCTGAGATTTGAGAATACAAACCTTTCCTTGTAACCTGTATGTGTGATTATGTGCTTTGTCATCTAAATGTGCAAACACCATAATGCTTCTTAATTTTACCAAAATAGTTCTAAGTCTTATCTGAGGCGACTGCATTTGAAAGCAGTGAAAATGTTAATGCTAACAACGTTTTTTTTTTTGTTCTCTAAATTCCTATCCTTAATTTAATATAATACACTGCTGTTTTAAAGGGATATTAATATTCTTTTCAAAGTGTTTGGGACTTTTACATAATTTAAAAAATATTTGCAGCTGTTTTGAATGTATCTGCAAGTACTGATAGACAAAAGGCATGGATATCCATAAGAACGTTGTCATAATACATTCCATATTAACGTAAGCAAAAAAGAATGTTTGCTCAGGAATACCAAAAAAGGTGATTGGAAGACCCACTTCTGTGGCCTTAACATCTTCCTGCTAAACAAGTTACACTCCTTATTTTTTTTTCCTGCATTCTTAATTGGTTACTTGCATCTGCCTTTTAGAATTAGCAGCTTTTTTGCATTTGGATCATCCATAGAGCTGAGCTTGGGCCATTTGTTTTAGATTTCCAGAAATGATTTATTTGTACTGTAATGGGATGGAATCATACAGTGTTTCCCATTTGTTTTCAGCCTTAGTTCAGAGTGTAGCTTAAGCTCTCATAGTATATCTGGGAGTGCTGATTCCACTCTCATGTCCAAGGACTACAAATCTTTTCTTCCACACTGTTTGCACTCTTCTCTCACTGTATAAAAATCGAGGTCCCAGGGTCAATATTACATTAGGGGGAAAAGACTATCTTGGAGGCTGAAAAATTTTGCTCCTGGCTGAATCACTAAAGGATGGGGTGTGAATGTGTGTTGTGGTAATGAACAGGGCAAAAAAATCTTCTCCAATAAATTTCATTTTCCCTCCATGCCCTGCATTATATTAGAACTCCTGACAGAGGATGGGATCTTCCTTAGGCTGTGTGCTGGGAATTTGCACAGCACCAGAACCTCTTTGGAAGGGGTTATCCACTAGAGCTACCTTATTTTCCTTCTTTTGGAGTCATTGGGGTGCTCCATAACTGTAGAAGATAGCAGTATTTTCTCACAATAACTGACACTTGTGGAAACCTAGAAAAAGAGGGTAGATGAGACCTCATGGAGCTGTCTTGTCAACCCCTCTTCCCACAGTAGGATTTGCTATAAAGAGAGACTTCTGTTTCTTTTCATCTTCTTTTCTTTCAGCCTTTACATTAAAAAAAACCCCCACAGCAGCAGACCAACAATGAATAATAGAAGGGGAAAAAGGGAAGCAACAATTTTTATGACATACTCAGAGTTGCTTATGGCTGTGTTTTGAGGGCACTTCTGTGTCCACGGTGCTTTATGGCCATTTTTGATCGGTTACTGCACAGATCTGGGCTTGTAATGAATGGACAGTCCCTCTCACCGTGATAATGGAACATGAGAGTATAAAAACTTTGAAGTGCAGGAGGCAGCTGAAAAGAAAACAATAAACTATGTATATGAGACTGGCTTGTTGCTTGGTGATTAAGAGATGAGGACCCCGTAGGTCAGCTCCCTATAGGTACAAACAGATGTTTGCACTGTTTCACAGCTGCTAAATATGATATAAATCCAAAGAATTTCTCATGTTTTTATAAAGTTAAAAAAAAAGTACCCAGACAGCAAATTTTTGGTCATTCAGATACTCTTACCAAATGACATCTGGTTTCTGTACTGCTTATTTAAGCAATCCTTAAAAAAATGTTTGCCAAGGGGAATAACTCAAACCTTTTAGTTCTTCACCATATATAACTGTACAGTTTAGATTACAATGTAGCATGCAGAGTTTATTATAAGCAATGCAGTTCTTCATTTCTTAGCTAGCGAGTATTACTTTAAAGAAAATAGGATAAATATTATGTAATTAGTTCAGGGAAATTCATGTATAGTTACATTTCAGAGTGCCCGAGTTTCAGATCCAAACGATGACAAAGAAAATGAATTGTTTCCATATGTTAGGAGATAGCCCCAGTTATGAGCAGAGAGCTGAGGCATAAAAATGCAACGGGGCTCCCATTAAATGGAAAGGCACAACTGCAGTGAGTGGGGAATTGGGATGTGATGGTGCTCTGAAGGCACCAAATCTGCTGTTGGGACCAAAGGAGAAGGAGAAATGGGTGCTTTCAACAGCAGAAGATCCTCAAGTCTTGTGCTCTGACGTGCTGATGCCTAATGAGATGTGAATTTTTTCAGACATCCCTATTTGAAGATTCCTGAGGTCTCTCTGGGTTCTCTGATGTCCCCCAAAGGGAGGTGTCCATACTGATGCCATTCCTTCAGGGCGCTGGCCAATGAGTCTGCCACTCCTACCTGGCCACCTAGGAGCACAAAGGATATGGGAACTTCATACCCTCAAGACCTCAATCTCTCTGCCAAAATTGGTTGAAATTGGCTAATGGGCTCCAAAGTTATTTTCTTTGGGACAGAGAGGGGACAGACGGACTTGGTCTTAAGGGAACATAATCGCCTGCATCTCGTCTGTTGGAAGCCAAGCTAAAAATCTCAGTATTAAGCTTATCATATAAATTATATATACATGTATTTTACAGAGGAAGATTTATGGTCTTCAATATCTAAGCATTTCATGCTTTTGAAGTAATGCGTACTTTGATCCAACAAATACTTACACTTTCAAGTCGCCCAGTGTACTGAGGGTTCAATAATGCTGCTTATTTTGAGAAAGATAAATCCCAAAGAGCTGAAGGACCATAGCTGGGCTGTGATCTATGTGTTTTCTTTGTGGTCTTCTCTGCCATTTACTGTTTCAAAGGATTAAGGCTAAAAAGGGTGTATTGCTTGTTAGGACCTTTGAGTGCTGCATATTGACTCAGTGACTCCCACCCTTTTTCAATTGGTGGATGTGCAACTTTCCCCAGTTATTTTGAACCTAAAGAGCATGTTTTTCTTCATTTCTTTTCACAGGCCTGTCTGTTAGTCTTCAGACAGAAATTTGCACGTCCACAGTGTCTATAACATTAAATTTATCTGTATCTGTGGTCTTTCTTGAGGTGCCTGGCAATCAACAGCTTTCTTCCCTCTCTTTGTCGAGCAATTCCAGTGTCACAAGTACCATGAATCATCCATTTTGTATATATCTCAATGACTGGTTGGGTTTATTTTCACATGAATACACACATCCCATAGTACTGCTTGGTAGCTAGAAGCAAAATGTGGTCATATGTTCTGCTGTACTGACATGATTGCATTTTTGTCTGTACTTTTTTGCTCTTCTTGATTTGGTCTGTTGCCACCATTGTGGGATGCACTGGACTAATTGCCCATCAGATGACAGGGAAACGTGCAAGCCCTTGAAAGTGGAAGCTGGTTTATATGGACAAGAATGGAACCAGCAGTGAGTTTATCCTCCTTTTTGAGCTCCTGCAAAAGAACGTGCTATATTAGAAACCTTCTTCTGCGGCTCGGGGCTATTAATTTTGTTCCACATTTGAGCAACACACTGAGATCCTGCTCCAGGGCAGAAAAGCCAAACACTTCTGCAGTGCAAGTATTGCTGCAGTTGTAATTAGTGGTAATAACAACTATTGTGGGAGCAGTCCTAAAAAATATTAATAGCATGATTTAGTTACAATGGTCCTCATGCCTGTGGTGGCTTCACTCTTCCCTTTTCTGAAGTTCAGCTTTCATTTTATTGCCAGTCTTATCAGACTGGATATTAACCAAACTGGTACATTTGAAGGGTATTTTCCTGTCAAATAAACAACAAACCCCAGTGGTTAATTTGTGTTATTCCTCTCCACTCTTTCTCCAGCCAAAACACAGATTTTCTCCTCCTGCCACAGTCCCACAACTTCCTGTTTAGTAGGAAACTTGATTAAGTTGTTGGCTCCATCAATCTTGAAGGTCTTGCTTTTATTAGGAACAAAATTCTTTGTTCTGCTTGCACAAGATTTTGCTGGGAACGATTGTTCACAGTCAGGTGCTTCAGGCACAGCTTTTAACTGGAATTAACTGGGAGCAAACCACGCCAGGGGCAGTTCCTGGTGAAGACACCATGCTTCAACACTGCCTGAGGTGTCACCAAGCTGAGATAAACTGGGTTTGTGACTGGATGCGCCCATCTGTGAGCACCAGGCTTGGCCTGGTTTTTAAAAAGGTTGAGTATGTTGCAATATGTGACCATTGAGAGGTTTTGTAAGGGTGGTTTTTTTTTTGGTCTGATTTAAATAAACAGACTGATTCTTGCAGGTGGGGAGAAATTAATCTTACAGTTGTGTCTTGGCCTCTGTTGACCCTGTGAAGCCCTAGCCAAGGGCCCAGAGGGCTTGACAGGTTTGTTTTCACTTCTGGTTTTCTTTCCTGCTTGGTGTGTAGCAATGTGCTCTGGCAAGGGGCTGGGGGTACTGACAGTGTTTGGCACAGAGGAGGAAATCAATAGCTTCACACTTCTTGAGAGCAAGTCTGGTTCCCCAGGCTTCAAACCAGAGACCTGCATTTGATGGAGGAACTAAGTTTTGTAGCCCTTGAGAATATTTTGCCTTAGAGTCACATTGTAATCATATAAGAAAAAGTTGGGTTTTGAAGAATTCCTGGAAGGTTCTCCTTAGGTTATTTAATTTTCGTCTTTTGATGTTGGGGTATGCTCGGGAAAAATTCCACAGAAAAAAACCCAAAAGTGGGAAAGAGGACTTTTCACCTGAGGATTATGTCCATGTAGTAATAGACCCAGTAAGATCATCACAAATCCTTAAAATATGTTTCTTCCTTTGAGAAATGCAGTGTATTTGTGATGGTATAAAATGCTACTGTTCATTCAACTCTGTAGTCTTTGTAACTCCTGGGCATATGTAGGTAAATACCATTTCTGTGTACATTACAGGAAGGTCTAAAGCCTTTAAAATAAAATCAGAGGTATTATTTTGGCAGAAAGCCTTTAAAATAAAATCAGAGGTATTATTTTGGCAGAAAGCTTTTACACTGATTTCCTGATGTTTGCAAATATTTCTGCAAGGATAAACATCTCTGGAGAAGTCAGCTCTAAATAAATAAATGTTGCAGCAAAGGAGGAATACCCTGAGTGGGTGTACTCCAGCTGTTGGGGTTCACTGGATGAAATGTGTTCCACATCTTCCCAAAGCTGAGTGATGACAGGCTCTAACTAGAAACGCT
Source organism: Calcarius lapponicus (assembly GCA_039654755.1). Classification (NCBI taxonomy): domain Eukaryota; kingdom Metazoa; phylum Chordata; class Aves; order Passeriformes; family Fringillidae; genus Calcarius; species Calcarius lapponicus. The sequence continues at coordinate 59,076,350 of CM077468.1, read as the reverse complement.
CCTTCCTTAATCATCATCACAGCAGTCTGAAAAGGTGGAGAGGGGAACATCCCAGGCTCTTCTGGGTTTAAACCCAAATTAGCATGAACATCATCAAGAAACGTGCCCCATAGCCAGGCTGCTGTGTAGAGCAAGCATGGAATGTGATGCAGGGTATCTGCTGCTTGCAGGCTGAGTTTGACATTTTTGCTTAATTCACCATGGCCGTGCGAGTGCAGTGCACGCTTCAGACAAATTCCACTCTTGTTACTGCTCTGCACTGCTGCAGAGGCAGCACTTCCAATTGGAGACTATCTCCACATTTGGCTTGGCAGCCAAAATAAACTTCTAGGAGTCGCATGCTGGATGGCTTTTATCTCCATGGTGGTGGTGGGCTCTTTCCAGCAAGTGCAATTGCAAACACACGTGGGGACCAAAGGCATAAACATTTTGGGGGGAGGTTCAGTTAAAGTTCCTCAGCACTGCATTGGAAAGCCCCACCCAACAAGGTTTCTTTTCCATGTGACTCTCCAGTAATATTGAGAGGGAAAAGATGGAGGAAAGGTTGAGAGCTGGGGTGTGTAAGAGCACGAGGAAAAGGAGGATTTTGGTGAAAAGCTGTGGAGGAGTGACATATGGGAGTCTTGTGTGTAGATCCTGGAGGCCTGTGTCCCAAAGACCAGCTGGTTCCAGGACATGTCATCTCACCTGGACCAAAGTGACACCCAACAGAGGCAGGGGGGATGCCCACATTGCTGGGCACACCAAGTGCTACCTGTCCTCAGCCAAAGGTGGTTTCTGTACCATGGTCTGCAGGGGACAGCTCCATTTGGGATGGGTTTTCAGGAGTGCCTCAGGGGGAACTTCAATGAAATCAAGAAGCAGAGTTCATCCTCTCCACCTGCCTTAGTTTTTGGTAGTGCATGGAGTTAGACATCAAGGGCAACACAAGTTTTCAAAAATCTTGCGTAGCAGGAGAGCAAAATGTAGCCTTGGATGATAAAACCCAAGACCAACATGGTTCCTGGGCCTCCTGACTCCTGTCAGAGGAAACAAACCCTCAGAGCAGCCCAGCATGGGTTGAAACATGCTGCTTTTTGTGGGGTTTCATTATTTCTCTGTCCCCAGACCCGGCTGCAGTGACACCTCTGGAGCTGGGCAGACCTCACCCCACGCCGAATTCCTTTCCGCTGAGGCATGCCAGCAGCCCACCCCGCACTCCAGATGTTGCTGCTCTCTGAGAAACAAGAGCTTAATAAGCCAGGCTCACCCTTCCTCCTGGGGTGAGCCCAAAGACAGTCAGAGATGGAAAATTGCTGCTCAGTACCATGAACAATGTGCTTGGTCAAAGAGCAGTGCCAGCACTTTGTCTTAATGGAAGAGAAAGCCGAGACGCACAGTGCAAAAATCTGAGCTGCCAGCAGCCAGCGACTTCAACATACATTGAAAACTATCCATGAAAGAGCACACTGAAACCAAGAGAAAAAGCCCTGAGGTATACTTAGACAAAGTGAAAAAGAGCAAGAAATGGGGGGGAAAAAAGATTCTGTGTGGCTTTCATAGGTTACGTTTTTCCCAGTCTGTATTTCACTCAGGTTTCTTTTATTGGCTTATCATGAGCACATGCACCACAGAAACACACACATACGTGCACAGGACTGCAAAAATAAATCTCCTGCTTTGCATACACAGGGCCCAGGTTTGCCATTGCCCAGAGGTGTTGGAGCTCTGCTCCTATAGGATTTGGACAGACCCTGGGTATTTTTATGCTCAACCCTGTGTCTTCACATGGTCATTGCTTTTGCTGAGCTGAGTGCTCTACTGCTGGCTGGTTTGTTGTCTTGTTCCCTGCTTTCCTGGCCTCTTCCTCCAACCCTTCTCAAATAAGAGACTTTTTTCCTTATGACAGCGTGAAGTGTCAGGAAATACAACATCCCCCCTTTGCCTGGGGTAAGGCAGCTCAGAACTGGTGTTGTAACCTATCAAAAACCACATTGGGAAAGTGTCTAAGCCAAGACGTTCACCTGGGATCTCGTGTCCTGCTCTTGCACAGCCATCTTCCCAACATTCTGAGCCCTTTCCCCACTGGGATCCCCTTGGCTCAGCCCCACTTCGGGTCCCAGCAGGGCTCGAGGCACTAAAATGCTGCTGTTGGCCAGGCTGGCAAGTGCTCCTGGAACACTTTTGTGGCAGGGAAGTCATCTGACGTTGGGATAAATGGGCTCCTCCGTGCTGGGACGGTGACCAAGACCGGAAGGGAGCGCAGGGGACATCGGGCCGGATCCAGGCATTGTGTCCTTGGGTGCGACACCCCGCAGACACCGAGCGACAGCATTTCTCCGTGAAGAGCCTCATTAGCTACCAGGGCTGGGCGAGCCTTTGGTGAGCTGTTACTCAGTGGAAGGCGCTGGAATCTGGCCCGGAATAACCTCCCTCCAGTTTCTCCCTCCCTGGAGCTGCAGGAGCCTTTCTGCACCCCCATTCTGCAGGGCCAAGCCCAGGTCCCCAGAGACCAGTCCTGTGCACATCCCGAGCTCAGCACCAGCCCATAAATCTTGCTGCTGGATCCAGGCAGTGAAATATGAACAAAGGAAACCACCATGCAGTGCAGGGGTAGGGTGGGGAATCGCTCTGGCACCCTCCTTGCTCGGAAAGAAGTGAGAAAACATGGCTTTGTGTTGCTGTTGTTGTAGTTGTTGTTTTATGGTTTCTACAGATGCTTCCAATAAAAGAATTATGAAACTATTCCCATCGGTGGCCTGTCCTCTACCCGCAGTAGTGACGGAGAAGTTTGCTGGATTTCCGTCAGCAGAACAATTTGAGTGTGGACTCCACTGCTGCAAATTTAGGAAAGCTCTCCCTTTGCTGCCTGCCAAGGAAACAGGTGATTTTTTGTTTATCATTTTTGGACACTGGCAGGTCATGAAGATGATCAATTTCAATTCAAACATGTTGTGTCTTAATACTTCTGTTATTACGATTTTTCCTTCCTGGTCCATGATTTGCTGATTATGTTTAATAATCAGTGTTAATAATTAGTGTTCAACCATGATCTCTGTCTGCACTATTATTTGCAGCCTCCTGGTGTGCTCTGGGGTAAGGGATAAGAGGATGGCAGAGCAGTCACTGGGGAAGGTGTTGAGAGTGGATGTCGAGGGGCTGGATGTTGAGACTCACTCTGGAATGATGCAGAAGTGCTGTGGTTCAAAGACAGATCCTCATCCAGAGTGAAGGGATTACATTTTATTTAGGAAGTAACTTCTTAAGCAAAGTGGACGACCAGCTAGCAAATGCTGGGTGATTCATTTAATCCATAAAATTCCGTTCCTGGACATGACTCTTAGGAAACCAGTCCTGAGTTTGCTGTTTTCAAATGGAGTTTGGGCTTGTAAAACCAACATTTAGGCATGCAATAGCTTTTCTGAGAAACATGACATTTTTTCACCAGTATTTTCTGCTCTAAATGCACTCTTTTATAAGTGAAATGACGTTTTCCCTCTCTGCTCCCCCTGCCCATGCCTGGCTCTGAGGCTTCCAGTCCTCAATTACGCTGCTGCAGCTTCTTTAATGAGGTTGCAGAGATGTCACTGGTACAGCAATGTCTTGGGTGGTGTGGAGCTCTGGAAGAGCTTGAGCAGCAAGGGCTGTGTCTGCAAAGGAGGGAAAATATCCTGGAAACATCCCAGCTCTGGCTCTGGGCTGGACTGTTGCACGCAGAGCCAGAAATGAGACCTGATCCCTGCTCACCAGGAGAGAAGCAAACATGTGGTGCTCGGGGCTTGTCCCTCCCCATCAGTGCACGTGTGGTCTCCTACCCTGGCTCAGCAGACACGTGGCATCTGCTCAGTTCTTCGAAGAGCTGAGCCCTAAAATATTAAACGAGGAGGTAAATAATGAAAAGAAAACAAAACTAAAAAAGAAACAGCCAGGAAGAAGAAAGTCTGGTTGCAGCAGGATCTGAGAGGCTCATGCTGGAGTGGACATTTAGCAAATGGCTGTTCTTTACATCACAAGGCAGAAATATGAAAAATATGAAATATGTAGCAGGGCTGGATAAAAAGGAAAATGTAATAAGAGTAGGACAAAGAATGTCACATGCTCCAACCGCATCTGAACTTGGCAGCAGCAGCCCAGGGAAGCCCATGTAAATCCTGGGAGCATGTTAAAAGCATTTTCACCCACAAAGACTGACATGCATGAAAAGCGTCTTTTCAACAATGTCAATCAAAAGCCTGGAGAAATAATTTACTAATACACTGCCTTGCAGGGACACATGGCTGATGGGAACGGTGTTCACATCTTGGAATGGGAAATAATTTGGGGTGGGTTTGTAACAGGGGCAGAGAGGTGTGAAGTTGTGTGAACAAGCCTGCGTGTCATTGCTGAATTTAAATACGGTGAGCAAAGAGAGGGATTTCATCAAGGGGCAAAAGGAAAACACAACAGCAGAAGGAAAGAGCTGGAAAATGAAGCAGAGACAATAAAATGTAACCCCAGACCAAGGGGTGCTGTGGAGAAAGCCCAAATGGAAAATGCTCTGGGTATTGTCTAAGTCACATGGAAAGGAAATTATTATCCAGGCAAGAAACCCAGGGCTGGTGTGTGCAAAGGGAAGCAGCTCAGTGCTGCAGCAGAAGTGGGCTAAGGTTGGATTCAGGATTGCCCAGGACCTCCCCTGGCTCAGCTGTGCCCAGGGGAACAAATCTTCCTCCCAGAGAGGTTCCTCAGCTGAGCCCTGACTTCTGGAGGCAGCATGGCCATTGGATGTCTCTCCTTGGCCTGTCCTTTGTGTACTGGAGACATGCCAAGATCTGCAAAGACTTAGCTGCACTGGTATTTTTTACTCTTGAAAAAATATACTTTCTAATTTATTGAATTAGGGGATACATGTTATTTTGCATTAAAGGGGATATGGTGAAACCGTAGCATGTTCATTTATTCATATTTAATTTGGCTGTTGCAGAAGGAAATACTACAGTATCTTCCTGAAAAAAAAAAAAAGGAGAATATATTGTAGGATACTCCTGGACAGGGCAATAAATTTTAATCTTTTTTTCCCCATGTAGGTCCCTGTCAGCTCTTGCAGGTTGAAAAACTTTGGTTTAGAAATAGTTTCTGGAACTGCTTCCCCCAAAGTTCTGTGGGGTATAACTTGACAACAGCCAGTGTGTGATCGTGTCTAGGAATGAATGCTGCAGGCAGGGTGGGTGAGAACTGTCTGTAGGTGGAGGACAGAAATAAAGAGGAGGAGTTGCTCCATCTTTATGATCACTCCTTTTGCTTATGTGAGCTCTGATAAATTCTCTTAATAATGAGAGTAACTTGTGGCTATTTCCCCTTGTCCTGTCCCTTTTTCTCTGGGAGCAGAGCCTGACCTGGCTGTCCCCTCCTGGCAGGAGCTGTGCAGAGCCACAAGGGCCCCCTGAGCCTCCTTTGCTCCAGGCTGAGCCCCTTTCCAGCTCCCTCAGCCTCTCCTGGGGCTCCAGCCCCTTCCCCAGCTCCATTCCCTGCCCTGGACATGCTCCAGCCCCTCAATGTCTCATCATGAGGGGCGCAGAGCTGACCCCAGGGCTTGAGGTGGGTAAAAGGGGAAGGTCCTGCACCTTGCTGTGGGTGATTTCCTCCTGTGCTTTCTCCTGCCTGTTGAACCCACCCCTGCCCCACTGCCGTGCCCCACATGGAGCCTCCTGGGACAGCTGCTCCCCCTCCCCACCACCCACCAAACCGCTGAACTCCCCTGCAAAGACAAAGACTTATTTATTCTCACTCCTCTTAAAGTACATATATTTTAGTCCAGGAGGATTTGCCTGCAATAAAGTTCTCTTCTGAGATTACTAAATCACGAGGTACTCAGGCTCTCCAGACCGTGATGCCCATGGACAATATTTGCACTGTAGCCTGACACATCTTCCTGCTTTAGAATAACAAAAAAACATGCAGCTGGGATCTGCTAGGCTGCGAGGACTTTAATCACCTGCCTTTTTCGGTTTTTTTTTTTTCTTTCCAGAGGGGCAGGTGCAGCTTGAATTATCTGAAAACTATTTTTTATTACTTAACAACACAGTCTTTAATGCAGTTAGAGATGTCTTTATTCATTCCTACACTCCTGAGTATTTTTGTGTAAACATTTTTCATCTGTGGCAAGCAAGTTTGTTTGTTGTGTTTTGTCATGTCAGAGCAGACTGTGATTAGACACTGAGATGAGACTACTAAATATTTTCAGATGTTTTCTATTTCCCCAGCGAAGAGCTGGATTTGAACCAAAGCTCGGAGGTGAAAGGGTGATGTGTAATATATTGAGACATCTGAAATAAAATAATGTAATGTTTTTAATATTTAAGAAGAAAAAGGCAGCAGTAAAACATTGTGGAAGGAGGAGAACATGAATACCTATATATTTTAATTTTAAATGCATGCAGATGTTGAATTTTAATCAGAGCATGTCAGAATCAAACTGTAACAAAGGCAAAAATGTGAGATCTGTTTTCTTGAATTGCTTCCATATTTTGGGCTCCAGATTTTTATTACATATAGCACTGCATCATCATATATTTATGTAAAGTGCCAGCATCCATTGAGTTGGTGTATGCCTGATGGTTAGCATGTAAAACACTTTACAGTGAGAAGGATATTCTTTCTCTCAGTATGTGCAGTATATATCATATTATACAAGCCTGTGCCTTCTTGCACAGTGGCAGGGCTCGTTTTCACTGCTTGGTACATCTGGTGTTTCTTTTGGACCCTTCCACCTCTTTTTCTCAGTTCCAGAGGACTTTTCTGGTGAAGATCTCATGAGAAGGGTCTGGGGCAGAGGGAAAGCTGTGCCTTTAAAGGGGGTGATAAATGCTGGAGAGCTGGCACAGAGGGAAGATGCAGAAGCCAGGCATCACTTTGTCCCTTCTGTGTTTCACGCAGCCATCACACGGCCCCTGCTGTGTTTGCAGCTGAGTGACACTGGGACGTCCTGCTGCCACCCAGGAGCCTCAGAGCAGCAGGAGTTGGGAATGGAGGGGGCCTGGGAGCTCCCTGCTCTTTCCCATTCCCAGCCAGTGCCACCCTGGGGATGTGTGTGCATGATGCCTCCACTCTGGGGCTGGGCATCCCTGCTTCCACTCACCAGCTTTTCCATGTCTCTGGATTTGCTCTGAGCACAAATCCATGCTGTGAAATGTCTTTTTCCAGCACAGCTGCCGCACCTGCCACCGTGCTGGGGAGTCTGCCTCTTGCAAAGGGTCAGTTTTAATGCAGAAAAATGCAGAAGTCCAGAGATGTCAAGGGCCTGCTTTAGGCAGAGTTACAGAAGGGGTTCAGATGTGCTGCAGGTTCTCTCCATTCTGGCAGCAGGAAAACCTGTGGCATTTTAGCAAATAATTGCACTGGTACCAGGGGAAGGCTGGGGTTCCTCAGCAGGGCTCCCTGTGCCTGCTGCAGAGGGCATAGGGGTGGGAATAGGTGCAGGAAAGCCATCCTGGGAACCCGTGGTCTCAAGAGCCCCAATAGCCCCTTGTACCCATCCCAGAGGTGGGCACTGGTGCCTGTGTGGGCCAGGGTGATGCTCCAAAGCCACTCTTCAGTTCAGGATGCCCTACAGCTCTCTGGGGGGGGTCTGCATTGGGTCTGCTTCCTTTTTTGGTTTCTTTTCTGGATTGCTTTTCTTCAATGAATAGACTTTTTTTTTTTTTTTTTTTAAAGCCCTTCTCACGCCTTGAGCTCCTGGAGTGGAGCACGTGACGGCTCTTTGCTGGTGTTTTTCCTAAAACAGTGATGTTTGTGGAACGTGTCTCAAAAGCTGCAGCCCTGGCTGGTCTTGGCTGCCAACTGCTCTGTCCTGGGAGCCTCCAGCCCTGGAGCTGAGGTCCAGCAGCACAGCCTGAGCTGGGAGAGCGGGAGAGCAGCTCTGTGCCACGCTCAGGCTCCAGGTTTTGGCAGGGGAGTCTCCAGGTTTGTGGTAGCACAGATTCATGCCTGAGGCTAAAAGTTAATCAGAATAAACTGATTTTATTCCACCTGGTTTACTTAACTGACACTCTGCAAACACTGGCCTGGGGTCATGCACCTTTTCCTTTCCTATCTGTGGATATTCCGCTGGGTTGGAAACTCCCCCCATTTCAGCTGTGCTTGGTCATTCCCCCCATCCCTTGGATGCAGCTCATTTAATGGGAGATGTCTTCAAAAAGCTATTCCAGGCTGTTCCATGACAGGAGAGATGTACAGCACATAAGGAGGGGTGTCCCTGGGAAGGTTTTGCATCTCACGGTGTCCCCACAGGGGAGTAATTCCTAACAAAGGCCTCACCCCACTGACACAGCTGTGGGGAAATAGGAGAGATCATTTTCAGGCTGCATGTTTTTCCTTTTCTGTCCCACTCCACCTCTTAATGGGCCCTTTTTGTTCAGGGGGTTTCCTGCCCCCTCTTACAGCATCATGAGCTGGATTCAGGAGAGCTTTATTCTCTTTAATGGATGCCGTTAGGATAACAGATGAGTATGGGATTTCTGACCTTTTATTAGGGACTGGTGATATTATTAGGGATTTGGAACAAACGAAGGGACTATTCCAAAGGCCAGATTAATAAAAACCTCTATGTGCCTGACTCCTAACACCAGGTGAGGTGTTGGGAGTTTATGTGCCTGAAGTGAGCATCCTTGTACTTTTGGTATTCCTGCAGGGAAGGCTGATCCTCTGCTGTCACCTGGGTATTTGTGCTTTTTCCCTGTGCAGAGCAGGCAGAGAGTATTACAGCCCTAAAAAGATGTCCCTGCTTTGGGAGCTCTGGATCTGTGCAAGAGTAAAGCACCTGAACAATGAAGGAAGCCACAATTGGGATCTGGCTCCTGTTTCTGACATCCCAAAAATATACTCAGAGCTGGATGGCAGAACTGGGACCTTGATGAGCCAATTCCTGCAGGGGGAAGGGTCTGGGATTGCCTAAGACAAATTGGTGTCCTCATCAAACTGCATGTCATGTGATGCCAGGACCTTTCCCCATGAAGGCAAAGCAGGACCCAGGCCCCCAGGTGGTGCCAGCTTGGACACTGGAGGTCCTGCCTCCCTCAGGAGCATCTGAATGCCCACACTGTTTGGCAAAAGTGATCCTGTTCCTCACATGTCTGTGGTTTTGCTCCTGAAGCTGGTGGAACTGCATTCTGAGGCCTCAGCAGGGAGGTCATTCCCCCAGCAGAGGTGCAGACGGAGCAGTGATGCTGAAGCACTGCAAGACACAGAGCTGCCTAAAGCCCTGAAGATGCTGGTGCACCTGGATTGTTCAGAAAGACTTGTCACAGGCTAAGCATTGGTTATTTTCTGTTTTATCCACAATTTTCTGAGACTTTTGGAGCTGCAAACAGTTTGGCTCACACCCCACGATCTGAGCTCATACAAAACTCTCATTGACGCCAATAATTTTCCAGCCCATCATTCCCAGTGACAGCAGCAGTTTTGTCTGGGCAAGAACTCTGCCATGAGGGCACATACATTTTCCAGGGTTTTCTCAGGTAAAGGTTTTATTTTCCTAATTCTTTCCCCCTGGTAGGTGCTGAGCTGTCAGAATCACAGCCATGCAGAATTCCAGCTTAGTTAAAACAATATCCTAAAGGTTGCAAAGGCACGCTGCTTGCCAAGAGCAAAAGTTGAATGTTCCACTCTCCTCACTTGACTATATTTAGTTCGGGATCCTAATTGAAGTCTTTCTTTGTGTAATTTCATGTCTACAGGGCAACTGTGAGAGAGGACTTCCTAATTCTGTCAGGATGCTGGCAGCCCCAGTGCTGGGACAGCGTGTCCTCTGGGCCTCTGCTGCATGGCTCTTGTACAGTACTGGATTGTGCCCCGTGTGCTACTGGGGAGATCCTGTGGCATTATTCTTTATTTTCCCTTTTCCTCTCTTTCTCCATTTTTCCCTCCTCTATGAAAGAGATGTGTGTGTGTGTGTTGCAGCAGGTTAATTGCTGGTTGTTTTCCTGCAGATATTTGATAGTAACGCTGCCTGGTGATGGTGGGTTCAACCAGAGTATTTTGAAGGGTTGTTTGGGATTAAATCCCCCTTCCTTTTCTGCTGTCCCAATGACCAAGCATGGGATGGTGAAATACAACATGAAGATGTAGGATATCCTCCCCATGCTCTTCAGCTATGGGACCAAGCCATGGATGACCATGGGGTGAAACAGAATCACAGAATCATTTAGGTCAGAAAAGACCTCCAAGATCTCCGAGTCCAGCCTTTGACTGATCACCACCACATCAACTAAACCACAGAGTGCCACCTCCATTCACTTCTGAATACCTCCAGAGATGGTGAGTTCACCACTTCCCTGGGCAGCCCTTTCAAACACCTGACAACCCTTTGAGTGGTGAAATTCTTCCTGATGCCCAACCTGAGCCTCCCCTGGCCCAGCCTGAGGCCATTCCCTCTCCTCCTGTCCCTGTTCCCTGGAGCAGAGCCCGACCCCCCCCATTGTCCCTTCCTGGCAGAAGCTGTGCAGAGCCACAAGGTCCCCCCCTGATCCCCCTTTGCTCCAGGCTGAGCCTCTTCCCAGCTCCCTCAGCTGCTCCTCACAGGACAGACTCTCCCAATTCCAGACTCTCCAATCCCCCTTCCCCAGATCCATCAAGTCTTGTGTCACCTCCCTGCCCCATCATGCAGCACGCTGGTGCCTTTCCCTGCCCTCCTCTGCACACAGCTGAGGCTTTGAGGATTTGTCTTCTTCCTCACCTCCATGTTACATCACCACAACACGCCAAAAATGATACAGAGAAACGTAAAAATAATCATATCTCTGGGATTCTGCTGAGGTTTCTCAACATGAGGATGAGGCTGTGCTGCAAGGAGATCTGCCAAGTGGAAATGCCCCAGAGAAACACCAGCTCCCCAGGGTAAAAACTCTGGAATTCCAAGGAGGAAAAGGCCATGCACGAGCTGCTTTTGCACTTCTGTTGCAGCAGAAGTGCAGGGCTGGGCAGCCTGCTGTTCATCAGCCTCCTGGATATTCATCTCAGTCCCCAGCTGGCAGTAAATGTGTTGTCGGATATCCCTCTAAAGTTGTGTAAGTTATTGCTTTCTTGGAGTGCTTTTTATACCTGCGTGTCTTTTCCTCCCCGTTCCAGCCTCTTACAAAGCTCTCTTCAGAGGCGCTCGGCGCTGCTAAATATAGGATTTTTTGCGAAATTCCAGGACACACGTCTTCACTTGGCACATGAAAATTAGTTAACAGGCTGCCCCGAGACCTTTCTGTGCTCTCCCACTGTTCTCACTCCCACGACACCTGACGCGGAGCGCACGGGCTCGCGAGCGGCCGCGGCTTTGCTCCGCGGCTCGCCGTTAATCAGGATGAGGAACGGCCTTCCCAGTTCATAAATCCAAGGCAAACTCCCTTTCCCACATTTTCTGTCACGGGGACATCAGCAGGCTGTTTGTATTAATCCATGCCCTCCCCAGCCTCGTGTTAGGGGAGGTGAGATGTGGCCGTGGGGGGCTCTGGGGTATTGACAAACACATTTCCACCTCCAGCCCCAGACCTGTTCTCCCTCCCTGGTCCTCTGAGTTGCACACGTAGCCCTCGAGCACAGATTGTTCAGTCACTGAAACCACAAACTAAATATTTGGGCTTCCAGCACATTAAGTAAACACGTCCTATCTACACCCCAGCTGCCAGGAGAGATGCTGAATTTGGGGATGAGCTCGCTGCATTAAAAATTCCTAAATATCCATGATCACTTCACTGGGGATTGCTGTAAATAGCTGTAGCTGCTGAGCAGTGGTATGAAATTAAATCATAGGGAACAATAGTGATTTAAGTGGCATTTCTGACTTTTTATGGGAAAGGGAGGGGAGCAGAGGGAATATTTCACAGCAAAAATCATAAAGATGGTTAATTCTCCCTTGGTACCACCAGTGCCTTGGAAAAGATCATGGAAGATGAGCTGTTCTGTCTCAAAAGTTCAGCGCACTGATGGAAAAACCCAGGGCAAAACTAGATTGAAAGAAATGTTGATGGAGGGAGTCAGCAGTCATTAGTAACCATGGCTGCTGTGCAGGGTAGAAGTTCTTTGTTAGGTTGTTATCACAGAGGATTAATTAATACTTGGGAGGGACAAACACATAGAAAGGAGATGGTGAACCCCAAATCTTCTCTGCTGCAGCTGAGCATGGCTCTGACTCTTGCAGGATCCCTCTCCACTGCTATGTCACCTCTGCTTTTTTGGCATCCCAATCACTGAGGTCTTTTTCCCACCCACTGCTTTCCAGGTGGAGCTTTAGCTGGATTACTTTCAACATTTCTCCGAGTGCCTGGGGCTTTACCAAGTTACTCCCAGAGACCGTGTCCAGCCCTCATGGAAAATGTGTGGTGTCTTTCCACCAGCAGTTGGGGAGGTCGGATGCTCTGCCTGTGCTCAGCATCCATTGCACCACACACCTCAAGCCTTGCCAAGGTGCACATGTGCCTTTCCCCACTCTGGATGAATCACCCTTAGGGTTTCTTTTAGAGGACAACATTATTAGGGGTGAAGTGTTAAAAAAAAGAGAAAAAAAAGAGACAACTTCTGCACTCTACCATGCTTGGAGAGTTTGCAGAATTGTCTGCATTTCTAGATATATCTGATTGTGGATATCACATATGCCTGAGCAACTCCTCTTCTCTTCTCTTCTTTCTCTTCTCTTCTCTTCTCTTTTCTCTTCTCTTCTCTTCTCTCTCTCTTCTCTTCTCTTCTCTTCTCTTCTCTTCTCTTCTCTTCTCTTCTCTTCTCTTCTCTTCTCTTCTCTCTTCTCTTCTCTTCTCTTCTCTTCTCTTCTCTTTCTCTTCTCTTCTCTTCTCTTCTCTTCTCTTCTCTTCTCTTCTCTTCTCTTCTCTCTCCTCCTCTCCTCCTCTCCTCCTCTTCTCTTTTCCATTTGTCCAGTGCAGTCTAGACTCTCAACTCACAAACCCAAATAGGCTAGATTTCAAAATCTGGCTGATGTATATTCAGTGGAGGGTTGTGAAGCTATTCACCAACATTTTTTGGACCACAAAAACTGCTGCCCATGTATACCTCTACACTTAATGGAGGCCAGGTTGTGATGCAGAGCTGAGGCCTAATTCAGTTGTTTTTCAAGTCACTGTTGTGGTCCATTTATCCCCCTGACCTGCAGATCACAGGTTGCCACCACTTTGCCACCCATGGGACCACAAAGAACAAGGGATCCGGGTTTGAAGGTTCAGCATCTCCCTCCCCTCAGCTGTAAAATGAGGCTTCTAGCAAAAGCACCTCTGCACAGCACGTCCCTGAGATGGAGAAGGCAGTGGGAACCCCTGGGCAGCTCCAAAACTGCCTCTGGGACTCCAGAACATTGAGAGAGGGAACAGTGAACACAGCAATTCACATTACCCTTCCCACAGAACAGTCCAGCTGGGCTCCAGAGCAGCACATCTGCACACACACCATGGTATTTAATGCCTCAGCACTGAAATTAAGGAATTATTTTATTTATTAAGATGCTTTTCTTCATGGTGCTGCAGTGTCTGGATGCTCTCCCCCTCACACAGAATAATTTTAGAGTGTAATGGGGAAAAGCATCAAGAAAAGCACATCTTTGTAGGAAGATTTCTAAGCTATTTATCTCCTGGGAGGGTAAAAAAAAGTGGAGATACTTTGTATCTGGGAACTCTTAAATTCATATTTATACGCATTTCCCCAGGGGCAGGATTTATTGTTAAATAACAATAGGGGAACAGCATGATTTCAGCAAAGACATTCGGGCTAGTGAATGTTGGAGTGAATTCCACTTCAGCGTTACTATTCAAAGTCAGAGCTGCTTTTAAATTGCTTTAAAAGTAAATCCTGAGCAGAAATGTCCCAGCCCAGGCGCTGCTCCTCAGTGGCACCAGTGCCAGTGTGCCTCGCTTTGCAGCAAACCCTTGAAATCTTCATTTTAGTAATGAAAAAATCTGGCAGAGAAGGAAAATACAGTCTCTGAGGGCTTAGAGCATTTCAAAACTGTGTGAAACCACTGGGTATTTGAAGACACCTTCTCCTTTCTGCTTTTCCTGGAGGTTGCCTATTCACCTGGTGTGGGATGGTGCTGGTGATTCCCATCTGCTGGAGCGTGCCAGGTGCCTCTGGGGATGGAGGGTCCCTGTGGATCCCACCCTGCAGGCAGTGGGGCACAATGCCTGATGGAATTGCTCCTGTGGTGAGCTGACAAAGCCTTCTGCCCTCACCACGGGGTGGGCATTGTATTAAAGATGAGGAATCTCCCTTGTGGTGACAGAGGACTCGTTTCACGTGTCCTCTTCCAGCAGTTGCTTCTGCAAACGTGGCTTCCTCTCCTCCCTTTCCCTCTGCCTGCTTCCCAGTGCTGAGGTCTCCCTGAGCTCCCCACAACAGCAGGATTTGTACCTTCAATTCTCAGAGTTTCCACCCTTCCCCTCTGTAAGTGATATTTGTATCCCAGCCTGCAGCAAAACCCTCTGTGCACATCTCTGCTCTTGGGGGTCCAGCCCCTTTCTTTCCACCAGAAAAATATTTGCCATGTAGTCCCAAGGCTTATTTAAAGAGTTAAATCTCTGTGTGCCCCTAGAACTGGAAAAAAGACCAGGAAACCTGACCAGTTTACCCCAAGCTCTGTCCTTTCTGTGCTACACCTGCTCAAGGCACAGCAATGTGAAGAAGCGAATTTCCATCTCCCATGAAGAAGAGCTTTATGGTCTCTGGGATCATGGCAAGGCTGTTTAAAGAGTTAAATCTCTGTGTGCCCCTAGAACTGGGAGAAGGAAAAGAAAACCTGACCAGTTTATCCCAAACTCTGTCCTTTCTGTTTTACACCCGCTCAAGGCACAGCAATGTGGAGAAGTGAATTTCCATCTCCCACAAAGAAGAATTTTAGGGTCTCTGGGATCATGACAAGGCTGTTTAAAGACTTAAATCTCTGTGTGCCCCTAGAACTGAAAAAAAAGACCAGGAAACCTGACCAGGCAGGTACCAGCTTATCCCAAACTCTGTCCTTTCTGTGCTACACCTGCTCAAGGCACAGCAATGTGAAGAGAATTTCCATCTTCCATGAAGAAGAGTTTTTGGTTCTCTGGGATCACTGCATTGCTATTTAAAGAGTTAAATCTCTGTGTGCCCCTAGAACTGGAAAAAGGACCAGGAAACCTGACCAGTTTACCCCAAACTCTGTCCTTTCTCCGCTACACCTGCTCAAGGCACAGCAGTGTGGAGAAGTGAATTTCCATCTCCCATGAAGAAGAGCTTTACAGTCTCTGGGATCACGGCAATGCTCCAACATCCATGAACCCTCTCAGGCAAGCAGCTGGAGACTTTTCTCCTGGAGAAGCCCACAGGAAAACCAGTGAAGAAACCCAAAGAAGGAGTCAGTCTCAGCTCTGCTCTTTGCAGGCTGTGCTTTGGTTGCTTCCCGTGAGCAGCATCCAGCGATGGCCTCCCGTCCCTACTGCGGCTGCTCCGGCCGCCGCTCTGGCACACGCGGCAGCTTGCGCTGCTGTCCGAGTGCCAAAGGGAACGTCTAATGGGGTATTGTTTGTGTGTGTTCCTGAGATGGAAGTGATTAACATAAAATACGTAAAAGGATCATGTCAGGAATTCTCTCCAGAGCTGCACGGTTAGCGGGCCCGCTCTGGTTCGCATTACAGGATTACAGCATGTTCCGTAACTGCTCCGTGTTGGACACAGATTTGGGGCTCTTTCTCCAGTGTTTACAAACAGGGATGGGAGCTGAGCAAAAAATGCAGCCAACTGCCCGTGGATTTATGGACCTCTATTCCATCAACACAAACACACATAAGGATATTTACGTTGTCTTCATATCACGGCAGATACCGGAGGGTCCTTAAATAACCCCGCAGGGCTGAGCAGCTCATCCACACTTCAGATGCAGGCAAACAACCTTGGAAAAGCTTGGCAGCTCTTCCTGATCTCAACTGACAGACATGCTCTTCATCAAGAGCCTGGAAATGTTGCTCCTTTGAGCTCCAGACTAATTCAACACCTAAAATATGTGGAAAAGAACTGTGCTGAGCTGGTGGGAAACTCAAGCAGTCTGAGGTGCTGGAGCCAGTGAAGCTGCTAAAACATAAGGTAACGTTCAGGCTCAGATCTCCAAAGCCTGATCTGTTTGTCAGCACAGCTACATTGACTCTTGCTTCATGATCTTCTCACACAAAGAGCCCAGGGACATCTCCTTCCCTTTCCATGCTGTGGAAGTGTGTTTAGTGGAGAATCATTAAAATAAAGGGAGGAGTGTGGGGGGGAGAAAGGAATGCAAAACAAATCTAAATCCCCAAAAGTTTCTATTGTGAAAGTGTCAGAATAACTGTCCTGGGGCTAATTTTACCCTGGGTGTAGCTTTATTGATCTTAGTGTGGAAAGGAAAGGCCTGATTCACCCTGCACTGCAGCAATTTTAAGCTGAGGCTTCTGGGAAAGCCACAGTGGTGTTAAAGTGATGAAGTGATGTTGTAGAATGAGATATCAGCCTGGTGCATGACTCCACCAATGCCAGTGGCCTCACATCGAGTTCATCTTCCCCACTGGAGGCTCTGAGGAACAGTAACCAAAGTGCTCAGAGCACATCCCTTGTTGGGTGGTTCATTTTGTGCCCTGTTTGTGCCTGAAGGTCACTGCCCCCCAGACCAGAACTTGGTGGTCCTGCAGATGACCCTCATGTCTGGATGAGAGGGGCATTTTTGGAGCAAGCCCCATGCTCCCATTCTCCTCTACCTTGACCAGACTGGCACTTGTTGGAAAGACAGTGATGATCTTCATCATAAAATATTCTCATTTGTGTTTCTCTCTGCTTCTTCCTCTTCTCTTAATCCTGCAAGTTTGCTTTCACTTTCTCCAGCTCTAACTTCCACATGGGATCTCCTCCTTCTCCAGTTCTACTGCTCCAGAAAAATCCAGCTGGGCTCTCTCTGCTGCTGCCTTCCCAGCCACAAATGGCTCACAGACCTCACTCCTCAACTGACCAACATCCTTTTCTCTTTCCATGTTTCTCTGTTTCATGCCAGGGATAACGTGGCCATGCCTCCACTCTTGTCTATCTTGTGCATCATTTTCTCCTGGTCATCTCAGTGCTCTCATCCACAATCAATTCTTGTAGATTTTCTGCAGAACATCCCAAACACAGTGGGATTCCTCTATTCCCACAGCTAAAGCTCTCATCCAGGATCTCATTTCTCCTCCTGGTTTATGCAATACCCTTTCATGTGGTCTTCATAGGAAGCTTCTTTTTAAACCTCTCCTTTTGTGGATGTGGCCAGTTTCATCCTGTTGTTTACCTGTCAACTTCTGTCACCTCTTGACTGAACAAGGTCAGTCCTCTTGATCAGCCTTTCTGCAGTGCCCAGCACGACAGACCCAAAGACCATCAGAACACAAGTTAGTAATGGTAATGTAGGAAAATCTGTAGTGGTTCCCATGGCAAAGATGTGAAGAAAAAAATCTGTTCCTCTGCTTCAAGCTCAGTGAAACACAAGGATGCAGGAAAGGATCCTGATAATGCCTAAACTCACAGCAAATCCCTCCCCAACTTCCACAGTGATTTCATCGCTCTAAGTTAAAGGGCTCTGCATCTCATTTACTTTCTCTCTTTTTATTTATTTTATAATTGACTCTTTGAACTTCTGCCTGAATTGGAGCCAAAGCTGAATGTGACTTAATTCCAGCAGGATGTGAAGGCCTGGATCTTCCCAGGGCAGAGTCTCCCCATTGACTTTGGAGTGATGCTCAGCCAGTTAAAGGGAGCCTGTGATCTGTCCAGAATAATATCCCCATCCTTGGGAGAGGGGTACAGTGGGATGGGGATCCCATTGTGCCTTGGGAGAGTGGTACAGTGGGATGGGGATCTTCTTCATTGCTGCTGGAGACAGCAGCATTGACACAGTATTGCCCACCAGTCCCCACAGCAATGCCCTCAGTTGAGTAAATAACTGCATTTTCTCAGCTCTTCTTATTCTGCAACTTATCAAATACTTTCTTGGCCTTTTTACTAAACAAAATTTTGGGGGAACAGAGTCACTGGTTGCTTTCTGGTCTGTGAGGGAAGCAGAGAAGAAGACTTCATGTTGAGTTGAAGAAAAGATGGAGGTTTTGCTTGTGTGGATTTCAGGGTCACCAATATTTTAAAATAATTGTGATAGATGCTAAATCTTCTTAAATCCATCAATATTAATCATTCTACCTTGGTAATCCATAATGGTTTCTCTGTTTTGGGAGTATTAGCAACAACAGGAGAAAGCAGATAAAGACAGAGATTTTAGATGATCTAAATACAGTATTCTTTCATTTCGCAGAACTGTCGTTCATGGCCCCTCCAAGACTTGTACAAAACAAGCAGAGCTGATGTGTGAGAGCTGGAGGCCATGTATCTGTTTGAAAAACCAAATGGGCTGAGAAGTATGTGCTGGCTTCCTTTGTAAGAAATTGTTCTAATGTGTAGGAAAAAAAAATTCACAAGTGAAACCTTGCAGCCCACAGGGCATTTTCATCTGCCATGTTTCCTAATTAAGCGGAGATGAGCGAGACCTGGGAAGCAGGTCTGCAGAGAATTACAGGGCACTACCTCAAGATAAATCCCCTATAAATCAGAAGAAGAGATACTGAGGTGCTATAGAAAAGGAAGGTTCTTGAGTGGTGTAGGCAGCTTGTGGAAGTCAGTGATGACCATTTACAGCAGCTCCGGATGTGACCCAAAGCCATTTTCTGGCTCCTTTCCGAAATTAAGCATTTCTGATGAGGCGGAGGAAAGCTCAGGCCAGATTTTATCTAATGTGGGCCACAAAGGGTCTGATCCTCACCTGCTGGAAACAGGAGTAACGCCACTGACTCACACAGAGTCCCACTTCTGGGAACACAGCCCAAATTACTCATTCTAGTCCAGGACTGTTGGCAAAACACGGCATTTACCCCCAAATTACGAGGAGCTCGCCACCAGTCAGCAAGTTTCCAGCGCGGCTACTTTGGCCCCATCACACGCTGCTAATCTCTTCAATGATTTATGTGCTCTTTTAAGTTTTAATACTCCCTCTGTCATGAACCTTCCTCACTAGCAAGTTGACAGTTTAAATTAGTGTTTAGACATGGCTTTCATAATGTCAGCTTTTGTTTTGTCTCAGTCATCTGTTGGAATTCCTTCCATTGTATCTGAAGTGACTCATGACAATAAATGACTTCTTTCTTCTTTTGTTCTTAATCGGGGAAGAATGGAATGAACCATGCAATATTTGTAAAAGAGCAGTCTTAATTAGTCCTCAGCTGTAGCTAAAGATGCTTGTCTTGTCTCTTTAGCATATTAATGCAGGAAGCCATGCGTTCACGTGGGCAATTGCCATGTTCCTGAAAAGCCTCGTTACAAGCCAAATTCTCCAGCGTAAAAGTATTCCCCGGGCCCCGCTGCTGCCTGAGCCCTGCCAAATGAGGAGCCTGTGCCCCGGGGCTTTGTGTGGGGCTGCTCAGGCCTGCGAGGAGAAAAACGGGCAATCTTTGCAGTGATTCATCTCAAAGATTGGGTTTCTTTTTTGTTTTATGCTCTTAAAGGTATAAACTCTCCGAGCTGAAAGCTGGATCTCCGCCTCAAAACCTCACAGCTGCTGCCTGTCCCTTTCCCTGTTCCCAAGGGGGTGATGTCCACTGGTTATGGACCTCAAAACTTTCTTTGCAAGGTTGAATTGTCTAAAATACCCACGTGCTGATGAAAGGATTTGGGTGGGAATGTGTTAATATTTTGCACAAAATTAATAGTGGCTTCTTTTAGGGACGAAATCTGTTTTTGTGCCGAAATGCAAAAGGCTGCATCTTGTATTGCCAATGTTGCTCTGACCATGTCACATTTAATACACTCCTGGACCCAGTGAATGGCAACAGTTTCTTCCTTCTTCTTCTGCTTTCTGTTTGTCATTTGGGAGAAGAAAATTGATTCTGTAAGAAGTGTGGGAAAATGGCATTTCCAGCTCGCCTCCCTGCTCACTGAGCGCTCTCCTAGTCCATGTAGGGCCATGCCCACGATGCCAAGTTAGGCAGTAATTGTTGTGAAATGCAGCTAAATAAAGGTTTAGGTTGAGAGCTGGCTTCTCCCTGACTGTCTTTTGAGGAAGGGCTGCGATGGGGGTTTGGGGATGTGCTTGTAGCTGTCACTGGATTTCAGGCACTAAGTCTCCTTTCCCAGTAAAGCTCCTTTTCCTGATGCCTGGCTTACCCAGTGGTCTGGGAGCGTGGCTTGCAGCCTTGTCTTACTGGTAAGGGGTTAGGCTCCCATTTCATGACATACTTCCCATCTATCCATATTTCTCTCCAGTTTTATGCTTAATTACCACATAATGAAGTATCCTGGATACATCCCTTAGACTCTTCTGAGGTGCTTCTTATTTTAGCTCATTAAAGAGGATCCTGCCACAGAGCAAGACACAACTGTAGAGGGTCAGCAGGAGATGTTTAAGAGGATGGAGAGCCAAAAGGGGTCACCAGGAACCCATTTCCTCAAATCGTCCCTCCTAGAAAAGACAGTTTGGTTTTGCAGGTTCTGAGCCAAATCTGGTGCTTTTTGGAGAAGGGAAAAGGAAGCACAGATAAACAAAGCTGTGATGAGAACACTGGTGAGGTGCTGTTTGCTGTGCACAACAACAGCCTCACTGAGCCTAGAAACATATGAATAACCCCATGAATTCTTCTGTGCCAGTACATGATGCTCTTTATTTTAATAGTCTGTTGAAATATACATACAGCTATTTTTCTCTTGCCCAGACCTTGTAGCAAAACCAAATGTCTTAATGAACACAAGTAGAAAGTGAGCAGCTGGAGAAGGACATAAAAATGTACAAACCCAGCAAAGTCCTGGGGAAATCATTGCAACTTTATTCAAAGTATTTTCAAAAGTTGCTCCTCAGGAACTGGACTGAAATAAGTACTGTGCTGCTTTCCCTCTCTGCTCCAAAGAAATCCATGCTCCCTCTCAGGTCTGTGGTCTTGTACAGTCTCCAAAAATATTTGTACAATTCATGGTGAGCTCTGCTGGATTGTGCTGTCACCAGGTTCATAAAAACCATGGTCTTCTTTCCAGCCCTGTCCCCCATCTCTTGCTAAGGAAGATTTGGCAGAGCATTTTTAGGGAAGCAAAGGTTCACTGGGAGAAGTGTTACCATTTATTGGCTTAATTGGTAAAACTGAAGAAAACATGTCTGGGACACAAATCTTTCTGCAGGTGCAGTAAGGTTTTAGGCAAATACCCAAACCAGCCTTGGAAATCCAGGTTTTTGCAGGCACAGATATTCTGGAAGTATATGAGTTATGCCTCAGAGCAGACTTTGGGCAACAACTTTACTTCTAATATACAGAGATTGTCTGCTCTCTGTCCATCTAACATCTCACAGTGAATGTCTAAGAAAATTATAAATTTGCAATGGCAAGGCTAGGGTGTGAGAGCACAGGATGAGTTCGTTCCTTGTAGGAGAACTGCCATGTCTTTATTGACTCCAAATAAATACTTTCTGCATGCACAACTTCTCAAATCTCTGCTGTGATGGTGTATGCCTGCTCTTCCCTAAAGCAGGAACTGCCAAAGGGCAGAAATTCACTAATATTGCTTTTTCCTACAGCATCATCAAATGTGTTCTTAGCTTGTCATCAGCTGAGGTCAACTTTTCCTTCCATCTGTGTTTACACTGGATTGGGACGAGTGGGTCCTGACCATAATCAAAGCCTGAGGGTGATTGTAGCATAGAGGTGCTTTAGACTTCTGCTGGAAAAGCTATCCAAAGGGTTTATCAGTTTGGCAGAGTGCTAATGGGCTGGGATTTCACAGAAAAACTGGCAGATTTGGATGCCTTTGAAATGTAGAGGAAGATGGGGCTGACCATGTAGAAAGACTTCCAACCCTCCTGCAAAACCAGATATTTCTGTAAGGGCCTCTTAAGCAGCACTTCATTACAACTTTCCCATTGGCCTCAGACTCTATGTTAACCTTGGCCCTGGTGCAGAGAATATTGACTTTCAGGGTCAATAAATCTTAATATAGATCAAATTGGAAGTTATGTTTACTTACTTTATAACTCCTTTCCAGTGCAATTACTCTTTACACAATGCAAGGACATTCTGCACATTTTTCTCCCTCTTCTTCGCCATTTTGAGGTGCGTTACACTTTCAACAAGAGCCCGGGCTTTCCAAGGCTCGGATTTTCCTCCAAAGCCTTCTGCCGCAGCCACTTTGATTCTTGCGTTATTTATCTCCTCCTACAAAAGGAAAACGCGATTTTTATTTTCTTTTTTTTTGGGTCTGCCCTAGCGTGGATCCGTGTCAAACGGCTGCCTCCTGGCGTAGCCGCGCCGCTCCGTCCAGGAACGGCGCGCGGTTGCGTGGGACGCCGGAACCACAAAAGGTTGTTCAGATTTCCAGGATTCCCAGCCGTGTTGCTGAACCACACGACCTGTCCTGCAGTCAGTAGTTTTCTGCGCTCGGCTTTCTAGCACTGGTGCACTTTCCTCTTTGTTTAGATCAGCCAATACCTACAGAATTTTAATGAGTGTACAGTGAGTTGCCTGTACGTGGCAGGGTGTGTGCTGCTCCCATAATGAGGCATGCACAGAGCCCGAGGCTACAGAGGCAAGGGGCCAAAGGATGTTATTATCGCCCTTATAAATTGTTTTCAAAATAAATAAGATACAGAATGTTTCACTTCGAAGGGGGGAAAAAAAAAAGAAAAAGGAAGATTTGTGCTCTGTGTACTGACCCAGGGTGGGGGTGGGAGCAGGAAAGAGGAGGAAAAAGGGTGGGTTGATCTGTAGCCTTTTGATTTGAGTCGCTGCTGTTGAGCACATGTGAACTTTGTGTACATGTGTTGCTGGGGCTGCAGCCAGGCCCAGATGCGTCCAGGATCATGGAATCATGAGGTGCTTTGGGCTGGACATTAAAAACCATCAATCTCCAGCCCCTCTGCTGTGGGGAGGGACACCTTCCACTATCCCAGGTTGCTCCAAGCCCCACTCAGCCTGGCTTTGGACACCTCCAGGGGTAGGGAGGCACAGCTTCTGTGGGTAACTTGTGCCAGAGCCTCACCACAATCACAGGGGAGAATTTCTTCCCAATATCCAATCTAAACCAACCCAGTCCTTCAGTTTAAAGCCATTCTCCCTTGTCTTATCAAAGGTGTGGAGAACAATTGGTGTCTACCTGCAGCAGTGAGCAAAGATAACAGAGGAAGGGTCCTGCACATCTTTTGCTCTGTTATTCCCATGAATCCATCCTGGACCATACTCTGTAATTGTGTAGCCAGAAGCTGAGATGGGGAAAGTGGTGCTCATCACTCAGAAGGATCTGCCTGTGCCCCCATTGCCCTGGGCGACTGATTGAGCTGGATCCATCCTGTAGGGATCCTGTACAGGATTCCTGCCTTCTGTTCCTTCACTGCTGTGGTGTGGAGGTGACCAGGTCTGTCACTTGTGTGGTGAAGACAGAGAAAATCCTGTATCCTACTTGAAAAAATGAGAATGAAATAGTGTGCCTTGGGAAGTAGAAGGATCCTTGTTCCAGGACTGTTCAGATCAGCTAGAGACATCCAGCCAACCTGGCAGGAGGTGCTTGTAATGGAAGCAATTCCTAACATAGGAGGAGTTGAACCCCAGCCGCTGAAAACAGGTAACTTAAAGAGGAAATAAATAAATGGAAGGTTGTCCAGTGCATGGCTGCACTGTGGCTTTCAGGGTTGGGTCCACCAAAGAAGAGGCACATCCATGGCTCGGCCTTTGTGGAGCAGCTGATTTAGAGAGCGAGGCTTGCTCCATGCTACAGCTGACAAATTCCAGGAATGGCTTCCAGGCCAAAGCGGGTGAAGGAACCAAATGCCAAGGGATGGTGTGGTGCCTGCAGGAAAGCTGCAGAGCAAGGTGCTGAGGACATCTTTCCTCCAGTATGGCAATGGGACACAGCTGTGCAAAGGAACATCCATGGAAGTGCAGCGACCCCGTGGGCCATCCTTAGGCAGAAGGTCAATTCCAAGTGTTTGTGTGTGATCAACATTTCATAAAGTGCACTGGAAAAGGGAAGGAAACACCACGAGCCAACTCTGTTTTGTGTCTCCCCCCTTCAGAAACAGAAGGAAGAGATTAAAATCATTAGCAATTGGAAAAATCCAGTTTATTCTATGCATTAGTGGTGCTGGCATGCAAATGCATCTTCAGAGAGCAGCTGCTGTCCTGGGGGCTTTAATCCTTCCAAAAGTAGCTTGAGAAGACCCAGTAGGTGCACTGCACCTTTTGCTGTGAATTCTCTGGTATTAATCAACCAGAATACGTTCCTGGGCAAGGGTTAGCCCAGCTCTCCCACAGCATTAACTTTCTACTCTCTTTTAGCTACTGCTGAATACACCAGAGCACCCTCAGATACTTACAGAGTTTGGTGTATGATGGGGCAGTATCCAAATAAAGTTGGCAGAAGAAAACACCAAAATAACAGAAAAAAAGTTAAAAGCGCCACGTGGGAAGCAGAATGAGAAGAAGGAAAATAAAAACACAGCAAAACAACCTGCTCCAGGCCCTTGAATCCAGTGCTGACTCCCTCTTCCCTGTGATTTCTGGGTTGCTCTTGTGACTTCCGCCTAAAAAGGGAGAGGGGGTGTCACCTTCATCCCTGGGGCTAAATTTGCAGTCAGCAGGGTTCATGTTGGGTGGGGATGTGATGGAGTGACTCAGATCTGTCCAGAAACCACAGGTGTGCACCTCTGCATGGCTCACTTGGTTGTGACAGCCCTGGTTGTGTGACAAAGGCCTCAGGGACACCAGTAAGCATGGGCAGCTCTGCAGCCAGCTCCCAGCAAGGAGCAGAGCTGTTAGGAGCAGAGGTCTTCCCATGGAGATCAGGTCTGGGCAGGGAATTGGGAAGGAGGAGGATTGAGCAAGTTCGTTGCTCGCTCAGGGCAGTGCAGAGGGAACTGTGTGAAAGCCAAGCTCCCATTTCCAGTGTGTGGTTCAATTAGGTGACACAGGAGCTGCCTCCAGGAGCAAAAATGCACATGTGGCACTGCTCTTGGAAAGTGTCCATGGAATAGGTGGGAAATGACCTTTAAGACCATCCAGTCCAGCCATTAACCTGACACTGCCAAGTCCTCCACTAAGCCATGTCCCCAAGTGCCACCTCTGCTGGTCCAGCTCCCACTGGCAAAGGCTGGTGACAGGATTGGAGCAGAGGGGCCACACAGGTGTGGGAAAGCTGGCATTTCTTGTCACATCCTCAATTTAGGAGCCTCCAGCATGTGAACCAACCTACTTGACATCTAGATGGTGCTTTAGAGCTTGGCTTGACCTGGGAGGGCAGTTCATGCCTGTCCTTTCTGCTGAAAAAACTGGGTGAGACACTTCACTGACAGACAGAGCCTTCAGTGAGGAGGTTTTCCATGAACCCATAGTTCCACAGATGAAGTTTCAGCAGCCCTGACCAACTGGCAAGTGTTTCCCTTGTCCAGTAAGTATTTGGCATTTGTTGCTGGGATTTATTAGCAGCTGAGGGTTTTTTTTTTTTTTCAAGTAGTTATGACTCTTGCCAGGGGGCTAAAGGCATTCCAGTTCCTCACCAGGAGCCTGTTCCTAGGAAGATGGTCTAACATGACAAGGAGTGAGTTTGGAGTTTGGAAGCGGATTTCTGCTCTTGGTGAAGAGAGAGGGCATGCTGGCACTCAGCAGGGAGCTAAAATGCTCCTGGGAGGCCTTTAAGAGGTAAGAACCTACTGAGGAAAAGGGGTAAGAAACAGGGGTGTGGTAATCAGGCCAGGAGGGAAGATGGGGGGACCCCGCACTGTTCAGGCTCCCTTTTTTTTTTCCCTTCCCAGTTTGGTTTGTGGTTTTGCATTTGCAGCTTGTAAAGCTGTATGGAAGGAATGTGCAGCTGAGGGCTTTCGCCAAGTTGGTGTCAATTTGGGTTAAACCAGAGGTCCTGGAACACAGCCTCCTTGGGAAGAGTGGGTGACTCTCATAGAGAGCAGAGCTTTCATTATTCTCTCTTCAATTGTGGTGGCTCCTTGGGGACCCCATTCCAGGAGCAGGGCCCAAACCCTCTTGCAGCGGGCAAAGGAATAACCTGCAGGCAGGGCCTCCCCCTGCGGCCTGGCAGCCCCTGGCATGCTCAGTGTCCTGCCATTGTCCTCCCCTGGCCTCTCCTGCCAGCAGCAGCCCACGTGCTCCTCAGCTGGACCCCACCAGCGCTGGGATCTGCTCCATCCAGGATGGCCACCACATGTTTTGTGAGGTGCCCAGCGTGTCCTAGGAATGGTACAATGAAGGACACTTTCCTTCCCCAGTCCCTGAGGGTTCTGCTGCTGGATCCTCAATCCCTGCCTACAGCCAGCCTGACAGGGAGATCCTGCCAGCTTCCAGCACCAGCCAGAGTTCCTCTGCAACCCAGTTTGCCTCCTGGGATACTGTGATTTTTTTTTCCATGCACAGATAAAGAGGCAATCTCCTCACTTTCCTTCATTCTCGGGGTTAAACTGCTCACAAGGACAGACTGGTGTGTGCAGGGGGATGACTTACAGTTGGGGGTTTCTCCTGTTCCCTCTGTCCTCATGTATCAAAAAAATGAGTTTATGTTGGTGTACAGCTTTCCTTCCTCAGGTCACACAAAGTAATCTCCAGGAGGGTTTTTTTTTTGAGCAAGAGTCTCCTTATTTTATAGTTTTTAGGTCAAAGGAATGTCAGAATTGTAAACATGGCTTCACCGTGCCTTCTGCCCACAGTGCCAGGTTCACCTGATCTCAGCCAGACTCATCTCCCTTCACCAAAGGCCACAAGGCACCAATGAAGTCTGAGGTAATGATTTGTCTTTTAGAGCTAGAAAGGAGAGATTGGCACCTTGGAAATCCAATCCATTCCATCCTGAATGCTTGAAGAGGTGTTCCCAGGCCTGCTCCCTCCCTTCCCACTGCTCACACAAGATCCCAGCATGGTTACAAAGCCCTCGGTTGGGCCTGGGGGGTGTGGAGGAGGGAGCTGGGCTTGTGTGGTCTCTGTGCTTCATTTGGGTTTGGTGTCATGTGCAAGTGATGAGTTACACTGTTTTGGGGCAGGACAGCTCCGCCTTATTGCCCTTGTGCAAGTTTTGCCCACAGAGCTTGGCTGGACTTTTCTGGTCAGGGGGAGATTTCTCCTCTCCAACCTTGCAGGTGTTTCTGCAGAACCCAAAAGCTGCTTTTGACAGCTTGGCCCTCCTCGCTTGCTCCTCCAACTCAACTCAATTTTGCAAACCACACAAGTCTTCATGTGCCTGTTATTCAGATTCCTGACTTAAACAAAGCAGTATGATTGCTGTGACTGCAGGGAAGCCACCGAGCCTTGTGGTTTATTTACAGAAGGCAAATACAACCAGCAGGTCTCATAACTCACCATTGTTCCCCTAGCAGCCCTTGGGTTGGAAATGCTGAGCAGCAGCAAACACATCATAAGAGACCACCTTTAATTATTCATATGCTCTCAAGGGGAAACCAAGATCTCTGATGAAGAGGAAACAAACAGAATATCTTTGAACTGTAAATCATGGCTGCAATAGCTTTGTTCTTTGTTTCGCCAGAGTTTTGTTTTATCTGAGATCATAATTTGTTTTCAGTGAAGCACTAGATTAAATTAATTGAGGTTTAGAACACTATCCATTTCCTTTTGCAAGTGCTTTCAGTGATGGTATGATCTTATCTGACTTGTTACCCTTGCTGGCTCTGTTTTCCTGACCTCCCCTTAGCATCACATGTTTTAGAGCCATTTCTTTCTGTTCTCCCTCTTTTATTTTCTTTCTCTCTCTCTCTCTTTTTTTTTTTTTTTTTGACATTTTTTAGTTTTGAAAATCTCTGCTCTCTCCCAGCTATTACTTCTTTCCTATGGATAACTGGTGAATTTTTGGGGGGGAAGACAAGACAGACCTTACAAGGAAAGCCAAGTCCAGTTACTGCAGCACCTGGACCATGCACCCCACTTTTGTGGAAGGAAGTTGGTTGTTTGAGACCCCAGATGAAAAAGTTGATGCCAACGTGTTTTGCAGTGGAAAAGGGCAGGGGTGCTTCTCTGGAGAAAGTGTTGAGACCCATTGGAGGTCAGAGCTCCAGAGCATTGTCTCTGTTGTTAATTCCATGTGTAATTACTGCAGTTCTTTCCCACAGCCCATCCCTGGGACTGGTCACTGGCAGACACCATCCAGACAAGCCTTTGGTTGACCCAGCGCTGTCAATGTTGCATTCCTGGGACATTCCTGCAGGACAGGATAGCACTGCATGAGTGGGAAGGGACTGCAACCTTTCATGGAGGGTTTGGGTTGCAAGGGACCTAAGAGACCATCCAGTTCCACCCTCTGCCATGGCAGGACACCTTCCACTAGACCAGACTGGCCTTGGACACTTCCAAAGATCCAGGGACAGCCACAGCTTCTCTGGGCACCCTGTGCCAGGGCCTCACTACACTCCCAGCTGGGAATTCCTTCCCAAAATCCCATCCATCCCTGCCCTCTGGCACTGGGAGCCATTCCCTGTGTCCTGTCCCTCCATCCCTTGTCCCCAGTCCCTCTCCAGCTCTCCTGGAGCCCCTTCAGGCCCTGCCAGGGGCTTTGAGCTCTCCCTGGAGCCTTCTCCTCTCCAGGGGAGCACCCCCAGCTCTCTCCCAGCCTGGTCCAGCCCTTGGAGCAGCTCTGTGGCTCCTCTGGACTTGCTCCAGCAGCTCCACATCCTTCCCATGTTGGTGCCCCCGAGCTGGATACAGAACTCCCGGTGGGATCACAACAGGGAGGGACAGAGGGTCAGAATGCTCCCCTTGCCTCCTGCCCATGCTGTGGGATCAGCCCAGGACTGCAGGAGCACATTGCCACATCATGTCAAGCTTCTGGTGGCTACAGAAGACCAAATAATAAAGCAGTGCCCTGCTAAGGTTTCAGCTGGTGTGAAATGACTGCTCAGGGTAAGGAGCAGATCTTGGTCACCACATCCTCACATCCTCCTCTTGGCAATGCATCACCTGCATGCTGCTGCTGCTCCTTCACATTGTCACTGGGCTGGATCACCTACAGAGGGTAGGGAGGGAAAATGTGGTGAAGAATCCCCACAAACAACCTGTGATCTGGAAGTTATTTGCCGAGATCTGATAATTGAGTCTTCTTCTAGCCACTTACTGTATTAGCTAAAATGAAAGGAAGAAGCAAAAATCGTGGTGTGTTTTGTTTTCCTGCATATTTGAACAGCTATACTTAAAGTCTTTAAGATTTAACTAGGGGGAAAAAAAGCCTGTTAAGGACCTATGTAGCTTAGTTGAGCTGAAGTTTAATTCAATCGTCCTGGTGTGACAAAAGTGCTGTCCCAGAGACCAGGTTTCTGTCCTCAGAAATCTTTTCACAGCCACTGAAGACACCTGACATCTCTAATGCCAGACCTCTAGGACCAGAGTTATCTTGGAGCATTAAGAGGGCTCTCAATGACCCCACTTTCACCACAGCCCTGCTTTCAGCAGGAGTTTGCAGATATCCCTAACAGTAAATACTGTAAGGGAGCAGTGAAGGCTTCACTTTTGAGGATCTTCTCTGTCTTTCTCTTTTTTTTCCTCTGATGCTCATTTTTGAAGCAGATTTTTTCCCCCTCCTCACCCCAGCTCCCCATATTTATTTTATTACAAGCATTTTCGCTAAAACGATTAACTCAATTTAAAATTTCAACTGTTTCCTTGCCAAGGATTTTAGGAATTTTCATTATTTCCTTTGGGAATTCTGAGATTGCGGTTAGCCAGTTTGGAGTTCAAGACACGAGAAATGCCAGCACAACTGAGGACTTGGCTGTAAAAGCATTTTCAACATGAAAGAATTCCAGTGTTTCATAAAAGGAAGTGTAGTACTTGAAGAGATATGTTGATATAAGGAAGGTCTTAGAAAAATGAAACCCAATCTATTATTGCTTAAGTATCAAAGAAATCCCTTTGTAAAGGTGTTAAGCCCTTCTGAAGAAACACAGAACGTGTCTATTTATTTGTTGTGTATTTAAATGGTTTATGTACGATTAAGGAGCCAAGCCAGTATTACTGAGCTGGCTGGGGTTTTGGAGCTCTGTGGCTGTAGGCAAACACCAGTAAAAAGGTAAAACTTCTCTGCTAGGATGTGTCTGCAGGGCTGTTATTTAGCAGAGATTTCACCAGCCATGGGAGAATAGGTGATTTTCTGAAAGGTGGTGTTAAAAACCCAGACCCTGCTGGTTCCAACCTGCAGATCTAAGGGATCAGTTCTGACCCCTTCATCTCCTGTGGGTGGAGGGTGATCTCAGTCTGTCACTGCAGCTAGAATTGCCTCATAGTGATTTTTTAGCCTTATTTTGGGGGTTGAGTGCAGTGACACTGTCTGTGCTCTGCTTGCAGGTGAGGAGGGAGTCCCAGGGCAATAAATCACCCTTGGGACTGATGCTGGTGTGGGTGGGAGCAAAATTGCTTTGCTTTCATCTGCCTGGCACAGCCCTGGAGAGCTTCTCCTGCATGGCCAGGGCTGGGGATCACCACATCAGCTCTGCACAGCTGCAGGAACCCCTCTCCAAGGGGAATCTGTCCTATGGATTTGCCTGTCCATGCTGGAATGATCCCAGGAGCTGTGCCAAGACCATGCATCTGACCCTGCATGGGGGGCTACTAAATCTCCCCTTGGGATCTACAGTGAAACCCCACCAAATGACCCTTTCCCATCCCATGGCTTGAGCAACACAGCTCCCCAGGAGCTCTGCAGGGCTGGGATCCTGCCCTTCTCATTTATGCAACAGGGAAACAAACACTCGGGTTACCATGGGGTCCAAGTGGTGCTGCTGTAATTGCAACAGGCTGTGCCTGGTCTCGTCCTCAGCTCCCTAAATCACACTGGGGAGGTGGAAAGAGCAGGCTGTGTCTTGGTCAGGGGACATGGGAAAGGCATGGGAGCAGGAGGCAGGTATCCCAGGGTGGCTGAAGGGGTGCCAGCATCTGCTCTGGCCAACATCTGCTGGCCAGGAGAGCAGCTTGGGAACTGGAGATGCTTCGCTTGGGAACCTTTCTGGAGCAGTGATCATCCTGCTGAAAAAGTGACTTAATTGGTGACACTTCAGTAGGAGCCCCAGCTGCACCGTTGTCCCAGCTTCCCTACAAAAATGGAAGGCTGATGTTTTAACATAAACAGGATGTCGAGCGCTGATCCGGCGCGGTTCCCGATGGAAACAAATGCGCTCCCATGCTGTTCCAACACACTGCACGCCGTGGGGCCTGTCAGCAGGATGACAGTCCTGAGAGACAGCTCATTTCCCTCTGCTCTGGGAATGGCATCACCCTCAAAGAGCCCCCAGTACAGCCCAGAACCTAAGGAGAATTTAGTTTTTTCCAGAGCTTTGCTGAGCAGTGTTGTGTCCATCCCAGGATTCCTGGCTCCTCTTTCTCATTATTGATCCTCCTCACCTTGGGATCAGCACCTGTTAGAGATGGGAAAGGGAAAAAAAAAATTGAAGTTGTCCACAAGTTTTCAGAGCAAATACATCGATTTGGACTCTCAGGCTTCCATTGTTGCCACCAAAATGCCTGGTTTGCTGACCCCTCACCCCAACACCTCTGCCTGCAAATCAACTCCATCTGCAGTGCCTAAAACTGGCCCCCGAAAAATGATCATTCAGAATCTTTCCTGGAAATAAAAAAACAACCAAACCCAACACAACAGAGCAAACCCCGCAGCCTGGGCCCCAGCTCAGGAGGAGTTTGGCTGAGCCAGATGCCACCAGCAAGGGACACGAACAATAGGGACTTGGTGGGGGGCAGAACAATGGGGTTGGCAGCAGGGGCTGAGCTCAGGAAAGTACACACGAGCTCTGGGAGATGGTGGCTGGGTGCATGTGCCTCTCCAGAGCTGGAAAAGCTGCGCTTCAACCAAGTCAGGCAGACGTTGAGGTGATTTTCTCTGACCAACCAAAGGGCACTAAATTAAATTCCAGCAAACACACCCTCAGCCCTCTGTGGGGAGCTGGGGTACCCTAGGGATGCTTCTGAGGGGTCCTTGAGCTGGTGGGAGAGAAAAGGAAGGCAGTGGCCCCATGGAGAGCAATCCTGGACAGGCTCCTGGGGCTTGGAGCATGGGAGGTTTTGCCAAGTTCTCCACATATGTCTGCCATGGGAGAAAACCACACGTGATCTCTCAGAGACAGCTTGGAGAGCCCCCAGTTAATGTGCCCCCATGCAAAAGGTCTCTCTGTTCTCCATTAAAAGTCTCCCCTCGGTGTCTCTAATTGTAAACAAAACTGAAGTGAGATCAGAATTTATAAAAAAAAAAAAAAAAAAAAAAAAAAAGGAGCCAAACTCAAAAACCAAGACCCAAAGGAGGCCCCATCGTTTCACCCCCTCCCCTCTGCTGGTGCTAAAAATGCAGGTAATCCTGGTTTTATTTTCCTGCAACTAAATTTGGTGATGATGTCATGTGTGTGGCTGAGCAGAGCAGTTTTCTGAGTGGACAAGTAAGGCTTGGGGATGTATTTAGTATTAATTTATGCACAGCAAATAAAAGCTTTGGTGCCAGAAGATGGGCAGCGCTTTACAGCACATCAAGAGTCTACAAGGCTCAGGCCTGCTCTGCTCTGTCTAATCCTGAGGCTTTTTGCACAAAACAGAGGCTTTTTACCCCAAACCAAGGCTTTTGGCACCAAAAAGCCAAAGGACTGCTCATGCAGAATGTGGATGTCCCTAGGGATCAACAGCTCCCACTTTGAGGGTTTGGGATACCCCTTTTTAAGGTCTCTAAGTAATAGGGACACCTGGCCACCAGAAAGGGTAATTAGCCACTTGTTAGAGCCCTAACTGAGTGAGAAGATTTGCATCTCAGGTCATGGCCACCAACAGCCAAACTGAAATTTTGTTTTCACATCATAGGAAAAAATACCAAGTGCCAAGCCATGTGGTAAACCAAAATAGCTTATGAAGCATGCAGGTTTTAGAACACAGGGAAGGATGAACCAGGAAGAAAAAAAAAAGTAGCTTTATATATAGATGCTGAAAACCGAATAAATCACATGACCCAGCCCAAAAAAGGCTTCAGTGAAAAGTTTGTGTCTGGGATTAAGAGCACTAGTCATTACTTTAACTATGTATGGTATGTTCTCATTTTGAGAAATGTGTACACCGAATATTTTAGCCTTTTCTCATGGAAGGATCCGAAAGGCAGAAAGCTTTTCAGTATTACACAAATATTAGCCTTTCCAGGATAGTGTTGGCTGGCTGGCTGTTTCCTGTGCTCCTATATTTCCCTGTCTGTGCCTGCTTGTGTGCCCTCTGACTCCATGTGGGGTTTCTGTGGTGGTTTTTTTTTTTTTTTTTTGAAGTGGAACCTTCCTTTTCCTGTTAAAGGTGGTGAAATACAGGGCAGATCTGAGCTGTGCTTGGTTTCTCCCCTGACTTTCAGCAGCCCTGGTTGATAAACACTGAAATATTTGTGTGTTTGGGGGCTGCTGCCCCACAATGGCTTTGGGAAGGTCATGATGTGCTGAAACCAGGATTTGACCACTGGTTTGTCAGGTTTATGGACAAACTAGGCTCTTTTCATGTCCTGGATAATTCACAGTTATGGAGTGGGATTCAGGGCTCTTCTGGACTCGCCAGTGTCCCATTACAGCCACTAAAGTGAACCTCACACTGGAGATCCTGAGCAAAGCTTCCCTACTAAAAATGGACTGCAAAATGAACCCAGCCAGGCTTAACCTCTCCTGGACGTGCAGACCATGGAATCTTGGAATCACCAAGGTTGGAAAAGCCCTCTAAGTTCATTGTGTCCAGTCCTTCCCTCAGCGCTGCCAAGGCCACCACTCATCCACGTTCCCAAGTGCAGGATGCACTGCCCAAGGGTGTGGATGTGGAAAGAGGCTCAGGAGATGTTCCTGCTCTCGCTGGTGTTGCCATGAGTTGTCATGAGGCCTTTGGGAAGTCACAGGGTGTCCCTGCCAGTGAAATGGGGATAATGACACGGAGTGGCTTTGCCACGTGCTCTGAGCTTTGTTGACAAACAGAGCAGAGTAAAACCAAGGTATCCCTCTATTATTATGTATCTCAGTTAGAAAACTCCTCAAAGAATATCTTGCCCATCTGTTGTTGATAGAATCCCAGAACAGTTTGTGTTGGAAGGGACCTTTAAAGACCCTGATTCCATGACCCTGCCATGGCAGGGACACCTTCCACTGTCCCAGGCTCCTCCAAGCCCTGTCCAACCTGGCTTTGGACACTTCCAGGGATCCAGGGACGGCCACAGCTTCTCTGGGCAACGTGTGCCAGGGCCTCCCCACCCTCTCAGACAAAAATTTCTTCCTTATGTCTAATCTAAACCTATTTTCTGTCACTTTAAAGCCAGGTCATGTTTTCTATTAAAATAAGCCTCTTAAACCTGGATTTATTGAACTGTGGTCAGCAGTTCTTCATGTTTCTTCATTTACAACCCCCTCCCCTCCAGAAGAAGCAAGTTGTTAAAATACTTTAATTGATCAACAACTCTGTTGTCCTGGTAATGATGCTCTGGGGCACTTTGATAAATTAAAAAAAAAAAAAAAAGTTTGGTTGTCCCCTGTCAAAACAATTTGCATTGCCTAGGCTAGGATTGGGTAGGACCTGGAGCTCCCTCAGTCTGTGTGGTGGCTTTGCATCCCTGTGGCTTCTTTTGCTGCCGTGAGCAGCGTTTGGGACTTGCACAGACTTTACTACACCACGGGAGTTACACCAGTGCCAGAGTCCTCCGTCTAGACAAGCCCTTAAACCTGATTGCTTCATTCCATTACTGATAAAAAGCGCTAGACACGGGAATGAGTTTTCCTCTCCATCCTTTCTTCTTTTTTTTTTTTTCCCTTATATCCCCGAGGAAGGAAGACTTGATTTTTTTTCTGATCCACCCAAAAGAAACCACAGCAACCACAACTGCAATTATATATATATATCTTTTAAGAAAACCAAAAAACCTTTCTGGCAATTCTTTCACATTCTTTTTTAAGCTTCTTTGCTACATGTAGAACAATAAATGATTTAAAAATGAAACATAAAGGCATCTGTTTGCACTATATTTGAAATTAAATTGGATAAAGCTGAGAGCGAGCAGCTAGTGACTAATACCAAACAGTGCCCAAGTAATAGTATGACGAAGTTAACAGGACCCAAGTTAAGCTAAGTTTCTTCCTAAGGCAGGAAAGACTCCTTTTCTTAGCTCCCTCTAAATGTCACACTGACTTTTCGCAAGATGGGGCCAAAATATTTATTTTCTAAAGTTATTTTTGGTAGAGAACACTTTTAGGTCTTTTTTTCCTTTGTCCTAAGAAGATGACAAAGCCAATGAACATCGACACCAAGGGATTATTGTCTGGTGGCTTGGCTGCTGCAAAACCATCACCAATATAAAATTCTCACATCAAAGTGTTTCAGTCACTTACTGGAGAAAACGGAGCACAGACCAAAAGCGACAGAAAAGAAACATCTGGATGTTTTCCTTGGTTTTATCCCATCCCTTTAAATCCCTCGTGCTGCATTGCTGTTTCCAGCGAGGCCAGGCTCCAACTGGTTGATGGTTTGGGGGATGCAAGACTGGGGGAAAAGTCATCCCTTTATCCACAGGCTCCTGGAAGGGAGAGCAGATGCCCAGGAGGGCAGCTGGCAGCTAGGGTTACATCCACAGCCCTTCCACTGAGATACACGGTGTTGGATTTGATCTTATCACCTCCACAATTAAAAAGAAGTATCAGTTCCACGAGGCCCATAACCACAGCTCTGGTGTAATTACAGCAGTCTCGCAGCACATTCACACTGTAGGATTATCCCTGGCCTGCCAGCTATAAATTATGCACTAAGTAGGACTCATAATGAAAAAAATGGCATCCTCAGAGCAGCTACCAAGAACATTTTAAGTGCTTGGTTATTGCAAAATGATGGAGCATTTGTAATGAGCCCATTGTTATGGTTTGGTTCTCTCTTACTCTTGGAGTGGTGGTGGTGGTGGCAGGGAATTTATGTTCTTATTTTCATATGTTTCCATCTTTTTTAAGGCTTTTAGCACTCAATAAAGCTTAGGTTTTCATGACAATATTCAGACAAGATAGTTAATGAACCGGAGTCTTTAGCAATTGCAAAATGACTTTAAATGAAATTTATATTCTGAATCTGAAGCTATTTAGCCCTTTCTAATTTTAAATTCATTGCCTATCTGGCTCACAAATCAGGATTATGGGCAGACTCAGATGACCCTGGGGCTGTTTGCTTATTTCAGTAGGTAAAAGAGAAGAAATACAGATTATTCATCAGAACTGAAGGCCTCGGTATCCACATAGCAAGCAGAGATTTGGGGTTATGTTACCAATTTCCATTCTCTCTAAGATACTCCTGAATCAGCAACAGTCTTACTATTTTCCTTGACCCACGGAAATGGGAAGACTTTTCCCAAATGTAGGTGTTGTACAAGGGTGGGCACTGATGGACATAGATGTGCTTACAGCTTCCACACTCCCAGTAGTTTTGTTGTCATACTCAAAAAGAAATTCAGTCTTTGTGGGCACTTCTGCATATTTTGCCTATGATTATTTTCACTTTTCAAGATTCCATTTCTATTAAGCATAAAGATTTCTGTGACACATGGTCTTATGCCTCAGAAATGGGACAGAAGCTGGGCTGTGAAAAGTTAGATTAATGAGCTGAAAATGCTTCTCGGAGCTGACAGATGATGCTGGCCCTTTCCCTTCACTCTAAATTCAGCGCTAAGGACCAGCCTGTGACAGGGAAAGTAGCAGGAACCTCATTTCTCTCAAAACAATAATTCTTGAGAGCTCACATGGGTGATGTACTCAGCTCTTGACTGCCACAAGTTGTGATGCTGTGAACTTTGAGCACACACTTTCAAATGAAGCTGTGAAAACACTCAAATAGGGTGAAGAACAAAAAAACCCCCAGGGATATTCTTCACTTCTAAGGAAGGGCAGGCAGAAATTGGCCTCTGATGTCTGCTTTATCCAAGGAGCAGGTATTTTATAACCTGGAAAATGCAGTCACAGAGAATTTGCAGGTAGGGGAGGGGGTTTTACTGAACCAATCCAGCCAAACCAAGTGTGATAAAGAGGAAAACAAACTAGATGTATTCCCACAATCACAGAAATTTTGGTGGGAAGGATTTTCTGAAGGTCTGTAGGTTCTGCTTGGAATGGAACCTGATCAGTGATGGCTTTAGCTAAGCCTTTAAAACCTGCAAGGAGTGAGATTGTCATCACCTCCTGAGTGACCTGGCCCAGTGCTGCAACACCCTCAAATGAAAGCTTTTCTATTAGTGTTGAATCAGAGCACCTTGACCTTCAAAACCTGAGGGAGTGCTCCAAACTGCACTCAATATCCCAGGCATGGAATCATCTGTGCTGTACTATCAGACCAGTGGGATCCACCAGAAAAGCAGGGTCAGGGTTCAGCCAGGTTCCTCACAGAGGAATGACACCAAAAGTCAGAGCAGACTCAGACAGGATTTTCCTTGCCCGTGTTACTTCTTATGGATCTCAGCTGGGATGGTTTGAATGTGGGTCTGGATGGAAGACTCCCAAATTCCTGAGTGTTTGTAGCCAGAACTGTGTTTGGGTTGGATCTGCGAAGTTTGTAGTGTTCCACAAGAGTGAGTTATTTGTTCTAGCAAATGTACAAACAAGCAGACAAACAAAAACAGAAACGGAAAGAAAATCTGAGCTGTTCCATCAGCAATGGGATTAATAAGCCTCAGTTTCCTATGGCTTTGTGATTTCAATTTGAGTACCCATGTGGATTTGATGAGGTTTCATAAGAGCTGATCTCCTGCTTCAACTTTTCTCTCTGGCCACCCTTTTATTTTTTCACTGACCTTGTAGGAACTTAACATCTTGAAGATCTCATCAAGCCCAACCAGAAAATGGCAGAGAATTCCACAGTAATTGGTGAAGAGTGATGGGCAGATGGACATGTAATCTGATCAAACAGGGCCTTGTTCCTGCAAGAATCTGGGCTAAAAACATGTAGATGGAGGTCATAAGACATCTTTGTGAAGCCTGTGTTTATTAATGTGTAGCTGGGTCCTTGTCTGCCTCCCTGCAGAAGAATTTGTTGTTCTCTTTATCAGAGGTATTGTGATTTATAGGAAGAGGAGCAATTGAGAAGGAAGAATATGTTAGATAGGAAAGAGTTTGTAGATTTGGGACCATATTTGTCCTTACTTTGAAATCACTGGCCTCAAAGCTGAGAAGTAATTTCTCTGAGAGTCTCAGGGGAGAAATACTTCTTAAAATAAAAATAGTGGGTTGGGGGAAAACTTCAGACTATCAGCAAGGAAGAAAAAGGGTTAATCCTGTCTACACCAAGCAGCCATTTCCTTGCTTCCAGCTGAAGGGCAGAAATTGCAGAGAAAAGACATGAAATGAAAAGCGTGTTCACATTTACAAGGGGCTGCTCCAACACTCAGAGTGGGAAGGTGGCGGGAAAAGCCGGCCTGAGTATGATGGCAAACAAACAAACAAACAAACAAACAGAAGGGCTTTGAAGGTGGGTGGCTTCCGTGTCCGACTGTTTGCCATTGACTGAAACAAAGTGGTTCTGTGGTTTGTAATTGAGCGGATGCAGTGGCAGCGTTTGGGCCTTTGATGGTGGGTGTGGTTAGACGGCGTTTAGCAATTTTGGCGTGTCCCACTAAGAACGGAGTGGTCCCTATTGTAGCGCTTCAGTCTGGCCTGTGAGGTGGCCAAAGTGTGTGTTCAGTGACAGCAAACCTCCTCTCCAAGTGAGAAGGAGCTACAGCCGGGCAACTGCTGAGAAGAAAAGAAAAAGCAGAAAAATCCCCACTTTTCTGAGCCCAAGGAGATAAACCCGGGGGTTAAAGATCCTGCCTGGCGCCTCCTGCTCTCTTCTCCTCAGGAGCTTCCCAAAGAAGTCATCGGCAAGGCGGTGCTTCCCAGCGTGGGGTGGCAGAGGAAACAATGAGTCAGGTGAAGAGTCCCAGAAGAGCGTTTCATAAGCCCTTGGAAGAGAAACCGAGCAGCGCTGCCTGAAATAACTCCGGGTTGAGAAGCCGAGAGCTCGGAGAGCAGCAGCCAAAGCACACTGGCCTGGAGGAACACGGCCAGGCAAGGCGAGGGAAGCACGGGCCCGGGTGCTGGGCTTACCCAGGACCAGGACAGGAGATGCCAGGTCTGTCACAGGGCCAGGCTCTGGAGCTGTCACCCCAAATCCTTCATTTCCCGAGTCTTTGACCACAGTGATGGATGTGGGAGCAAGGACAGATGGACTGAGTTGCTTTAGGAATGTTCTAGTCTTGCAGACACAGCGTGGAAAGAGGAGGAACAAAGTGACCACTGGAGCTGGCTGGAGAGAGCATTCCACTTTTACCTGCCAAGGACCTTCTGTCCCTGTGAGAGAGGGAGGGGGAAGAGAGAGGGATGAGAGGGAAGAGGGCAGACGGAGGGAAGGGGAGGTTTGCAGCAGCGTTCCTCTTGCTCATCATGGCTCCCAGGAGAAGAGGTGAAGAACCCC
This sequence comes from Calcarius lapponicus, assembly GCA_039654755.1. Classification (NCBI taxonomy): domain Eukaryota; kingdom Metazoa; phylum Chordata; class Aves; order Passeriformes; family Fringillidae; genus Calcarius; species Calcarius lapponicus. The sequence goes on along the minus strand of CM077468.1, from coordinate 59,036,901 downwards.
ACGGTGCCATCCAAGAGGAACTGATCCATGACATTCATCTTCCTTGTTTGCCATCCCAGAATTTTATATTTATTTCCTCTTTATGCACGCCACCTAAGTGGATCATCTTCTGTGATGGCATTAATGAATGTTTGATAATTTTTGGAGCCTGGAAATTTGTTTGGAGCATATTTTCAGCCTAAATCCTACAGGCTCCCTCCTCTGGTATAATTAAGGTCTATCAAGGAGCTATGTATGTTACAATAAGCTCCATAATTCAACACAGGATAGAGCCAGCTGCCATGTCAGGATTCATACATATCCATAGGCAATTTAGCCCTGGATCTTGCACTGACAGTGTAAGGATCAGTTAAAAGACTGAGGTTGTGCTCCCTCACACGATAGTGTGACAAAAAAGAAATTAAGCTGTAGAATTCAAATCAATCCAATTTGTATAAATAGGCACTGCAAAAATCCAGAGCTGCAGCTAACCACACATGGACTTCTGACTTACACGGCAGCTCCTTGCTGGCAGAGACAATTCTGAGCCAAAACATGGCATTGTTGGTCATGGAGAGCACCAACTGTCCTTGCTCTAATTGCAGGGAAGGGATTGAGGATTAGGAGTTCTTTGAGTTCAAGATGGCTGGCAGCTTGGTGGTGTTTGTACATACATCAAAGGCTGTGCTTCTCCACAACTCATTAATTTGGGTTGGAAATTTCACAAAAGGAAGTTTTCCAGAAATTCCGTGTTCTGGTTTTACCCAGACAGTAGCAGTTGTGAAAGCAGACCCGGGTCTGGGCTGGCAAAAGTACAGAGGCTGACAAATATGATATTGGTGTCCTGTAGTAACCAAAATAACGACTTTTGATCAAAATAGTGACTTTGGTAGGTAGTACATGAAGAGGACTCACAACCAGAGTGTGAATCGGCCCCAAAGTAGTAGCCAAGGACTCCTGACACCAGCATCCAACCCCTACTCCCCAGGGCCTCAGCCCCAAACACAGAGCTTCCATAACTGGGGATTTGAACCAGACATGGCCCATCTCTAAGCCACATGACACCTTCTGCCAGGTGACACGGCCCAGGGACAGGGCCTGGCACTGGTGTGGGAGACAGGGAACCATGGGCCAGGGCTTGGGTCATTCAAAGAGTCTAGCACCTCCTGGGAATGTCACACTGCCAGAGACAGTCCCCTTGGGTCATTCCCAGTGTCATGGCAGGAGGCAGTGCCAGTGACCAGACAGCCCAGGGCTCAGGGGTATTCCAGCAGGACCTGGCTCTGATGTTATTTTCTCAGTATCTTCAGTCTATCCCCTTCCATTTCTCCAGGTGTCCTGGGTGCAAGGCAGAGAGGAGCAATGCAGCCTCCAAGCAAAAGTGCCCTGAAGGTGAAGCCTCACCTGTGTGAGGGCATCAGCTGGAAAATCAGAATCAGGCCCTTTCCCTTGGGAGGCAGCATTGCAAATTCCATTCAGATTATTTAAAAAACATAGCGATTTGGTTACATAACTAAATCCAAGGCAGAATGAACCAGAGTATTTTGCTTAAAAGGCCAACATGTAAACTAGCTGTTTTGCTTAAAATAAACAGGACTCTCCAGAGGACAGAATTTCTCACAGTCTCCTCTGGGCTGGCCGTGTTCCTGCAGGACTGCTCCAAAGCAAAAGGTTCAGATGCTCTGGGGCCTATGGCAATATGAACATGCATTGCCTCCAGCTGGTGAGAAAAGTTGAAGGTTATTGTGTTTCACAGGCAGGATCAGGCCTCCAGAGAGAAGGAGATTCCAACTGCACAGCAACAAGTGCCACGTTCAAAATTCCATGCTGATATTCGTTATGAAATGATGCCATGGGCAGTATCCCATGCTTTTGTTTCAAACCTTTCTCAGGAAACGTGATTAAAATAAAGTAAGGTGACTGAAAACCTTCTCATTTCTACAAAGTCCTTGGATTTATGGGGTTTAGCCTGGAGAAAAGGAGTCTGAGGAAAGACATTATCTCTTTCTACAGCTACATGAAAGGAGTTTGTAACCAGGTGAGGTTCAGTGTCTTCTCCCAAGTCACAGGACAAGAGGAAATGGCTTCCATTTGCACCAGGGAAGGTTTAGATTGAATATTGGGAAAAATTCCTTCAGGCAAAGGATTGTCAAGCACTGGAGTAGGCTGCCCAGAGCAGTGGTAGAGTCCCCATCTCTGGAGGGATTTAAAAGCTGTGTGGATGTGGCACTTGGGGATGTGTGGTCGCCTGGGCAGTGCTGAGGAATGGTTGGACTTGATGATCTTAAAGATCCTTTTCCAATCTCAATGATTCCATGATGGAGGGTTTTCCTCTTTATTCCACCTCTGGCTTTTTTTCCTGAGGGTTTCCCATTAGAGACATTTCAGAAGTAGCTTTTGATAAATCATGGAGGGAGAATCACACCTCCTCATCCATCCATCCATCCCTCCATCCATCCATCCATCCATCCATCCATCCATCCATCCATCCATCCATCTGTTGCTGATCTTAGAAACATTTGCTTCTAAGAGAAAGAGACAAGTTTGCTGGAGGAGGAGATCTGCAGACAGTAGTGGTTGCTTCACTGCAGCCTTTAGTTAAACGGAGTGTTATTTTATAAAAGGGGGTAAATCTGTGCTATTTTTCATAGCAGGGAGAGACAAGAATGAGCTGTGGGCTACAACAGCTCTTTGCTTTCACAGGATCCAGGTGCTGAGAACAGCTTGATAGGAAAGCAGAACACCTTGCATGAGGCAAATGCAGACTAATTCACAGAAATGTCCTCCCATCACCACCAGTTCCTAATGGACATTAATATTCCAAAGTTATGCCTTTGGATTGCTTTTTATCTTTGTTGTTCTCCTTTCTAACCTCCCCATGAATCCTTTGCTCCTCACTGAGCTTTCTCCCAAAAGAAAACTTCTGAACTCAAGCATTACAAGGGCCTGGAGTGCTAGAACAAGGGGGAATGGCTTTAAGTTGACAGAGGGCAGGGAAAAATGAGATAAAAGGAAGAAATTCTTCCCTGTGAGGGTGGGGAGACCCTGGCACAGGGTGCCCAGAGAAGCTGTGGCTGCCCCTGGATCCCTGGAAGTGTCCAAGGCCAGGTTGGACAGGGCTTGGGATAGTGAAAGGTGCCCCTGCCTATGACAGGGGTTGTAACAAGATGAGCTTTCAGGTCCTTTCCAACCCAAACCAGTGTGTGAATCTATGATTCTCTGTTTCTGTGATTATATCCAGCTGGAAAGCTGCTAGAAGGAGACAAGGAACCAGTGATGACCACTATTCCCTTCTGGAGTCTTCCCTAGCCCCCAGCACGTAGGTGATGTGGTGGGTTTGCAAGGGCACGAGCATTCAGTTTCTCTCAGCCTTGCAGCATTCCCTGGGATAATTCTGAATGCTGCCATAATTAGTGCTGTGCCTCGGCATTAACACAAAATCCATCTTGGACTCCCGTGACTCAGCACTGCGGCAAATCAGCCCCGCTCGGCTCCCCGCGAGCCATTGTCTCCCAAATTCGAACCAGAAGGCCGGGTAAACACAGAGCCCTGACCTTTTGGGAAGGTTGGGTTTTACACCACGCAGAGGGGCTGGCAGGGGGAGGAAGCCTCCAATTCAGTTGAGCAGCGAGGAGCTGGAGCAGAGCAGCCAAAAGGATGTGGCTGAGGAAGCTGAGGGCAGCGCGGCCGTGGGCGATGAGTTGTGTGAGAGGGGTGTAGGTGAAGTGGCCAATTCAACAAAAATAAGGTTGGACCCTTCCCTGCCCAATGTGCCTGACATAAGGCTGAAATCCTCCAACAGACTGGGGGTCCCAGGTGCTGGGTGCTTAGGCAGTACCTGCACAAGAGTTTGGAAGCTGCAGAACATTTGCTGTGGTGGTTTTCTCTGAAAAAAAAAAAAAAAAAAAAAAGAAAAGAAAAAAGAAAAGAAGAAAAGGCCCCCCAAAACAAAGCCAAGCTGTAAAATAACAATGTGTTGAATTAATTCTGCACTCTGGGAACGTTGAATGGCTGGTGGTGAAGTCCCAGGAATGTGATGCTGCTGCTTCACAATTCACCCTCGCGGAGCTGGGGGTGGTTCATTGTCTTCCAGCTGCACGCTGAGGGCCCAGGAAGAAGGAAAATGCATCCACATCTCCCAGGAAAGTCAAGATGTCTGTGTTTCTTGGTCACAGGCAAAGGATTAGTAAAGCACCATTAACCCTACTATAAAAACACACCAGTTAGGGCTTCTTTCATCCCAAACAAAGTTTATAAACACACCCTTATCACTCAGAGAATGTTTATCTTCATGTGCTATAAGCGGATTGCAAGAAAGCAACAGTAGCTAATGAAATTAAATATGATGTTTGGAGGTACATTTTCTTCACTTAACTAACTATGCATGCATGTGTGTGTGAGTGCCTGTGTATTTAAAGAAAAAGAAGCAAGCCTGAGGTTTGGTTTAGCCTAAGCCTCCCATTCCAACATTAATTTAGAAGCCTGACTGATACACATGGAAGAGTAGGAAAGAGAAAGAAGGAAAACTCCCTCTCCTCTCCTCTCCTCTCCTCTCCTCTCCTCTCCTCTCCTCTCCTCTCCTCTCCTCTCCTCTCCTCTCCTCTCCTCTCCTCTCCTCTCCTCTCCTCTCCTCTCCTCTCCTCTCCTCTCCTCTCCTCTCCTCTCCTCTCCTCTCCTCTCCTCTCCTCTCCTCTCCTCTCCTCTCCTCTCCTCTCCTCTCCTCTCCTCTCCTCTCCTCTCCTCTCCTCTCCTCTCCTCTCCTCTCCTCTCCTCTCCTCTCCTCTCCTCTCCTCTCCTCTCCTCTCCCTTACCCAAGCCAGCTCAGAGGAGCTTTTCAGGCCATGCTCTGGGAGGATTCTGCACACATTTGTAATTTATGATCACTCACTTTAGAAGCGATTAACGGCAGCAGAAACCTAATTACAGCCTCCCTGGCTGAGCACAGCATCCTTTGGGGCTGGGGTTTTAATTGTTTTCTATTTACATTCAATCTTCCAGGGGCTAACAGCCCAGTAAAGACCCCCAACTAACCCCTTCTCCTAAAAGCTTCATTTATTCTTAATAACATGTTTATAGACCTAGCCTCATTTTTCACAGGAAGGTCACGTTTGTTATCCGTGGTTGTTAGGGAAATGATTAAGGAATCCCGGAAACAGTGGAAGTTCCTACTAAGGAACTGCACAAATGTCTGTTAGCAAAATGCTCTTTCCAGCCTGTGAACAGCCATTCATGGACATGGACAGGAGGATGCCTGTGGCACATGGGATCTGTACCCAGGAGAAGAGCAGGAACTGCCTGCACAGTTCAGCTTAATATGCTCTAATTAGTCCTCTTGGCCTTGACCAAACATAAATTACTGCCATCAGTGTTGTTTTTTACTAAGGGGAAAGTGGAATAGGTTCAACCCACCTCACAGAGGTAGGAAAATATTATTGCAGACAATAAATTTGTCAGTACTTTATTTGGGGAACTCGAGTGCAGTCACTCTGTCGTGCCAGCATCCCGGCAAACACGGAAGCTTTCAGATAGAAAGATAAAGGTCTCTCAAAAGAAAATCTCCTTAAGCAAACTGGAAACACAGCTCTCACTGAGGGAAGCTGGTGGATTAGCGTTTCAGGTTTACTTATTTGTGTTAGAACTGGAATGAGCATTGAAGGGTGAGGAGCTCAGTGTGGTAGGTCCTGCATCACTTCAAATCAAATATTTTGGTCCAGCCACAGCATGGTTACAGATGGCCACTGCTGGGAATGGATAGATGAGGCTACTGTGGTGTTGAAATGTTTGTGACACTGAGTTCTGATAGAACATTCATTTTGAATGAAAAGAAATTTAGTTGCCTATTTTTTCCTAACTCTGCCTTACTGGTTGTATTTTCCTCATCTTGATTATTGCATGCCTAAAAAAGGGGCTCAGGGTGTGACTTGCAATGAGACTTTAAAAGGTTTTTTAGAGGAGCTTAGATGAACCTTTAGGTTGCTGAGAATTGCTGTACATCAGCTGAGCCTTGACAAGGGGAGCAGTGGATGTGACTCCAGATGCCAGGCAAAGAGCATTTCCTTGTGCCCCTCTGAAGGGCTTTTCAGGACAGCCTTTAACTCATGAGGAATAATGAGCTGGACCCAAGCAACTTTGCTCAGGATAACAATTTGGTTGAAACTGGTACAACCCTCCAGGAACTTCAGCTTGGAATTGTCATATTCTGATGAAAACCCTATTTGTCAGGAGGACATTTGTGACATCTCTTCCCTGAATGGCTTAAATTCTCTTCATAAAAGCAGAACAATTAGATTAATTAATATTTATAGTAAGGAAAGCTGCAGTCGTGCTTCCAGACCCTTTTTTGGGTGCTCACAGATGCAACTTTCAGCCAACATCTTTTCATCATCTGCTGCTGCAGACAACCTGCAGAGGACACTGATGTGCTGAGAGCCCAGACTGGGGTTTAAGGAGGGGTTCTCCATCTGAAAGTCTTGCTTGAGCCTGCAAAACTTGCAGCTTAAAACACATTTAGATTTGTGGTTGGATACCTGGAAAAAGTTCTTCCCCCAGAGGGTGCTGGCACTGCCCAGGCTCCTCAGGGAATGGGCACAGCCCTGAGGCTGCCAGGGCTGCAGGAGTGTTCGGAACACACTCTCAGGCACAGGGTGGGATTGTTGGGGTGTCTGTGCAGGGCCAGGAGCTCAAATTCATCCCTGGGGGTCCAACTCAGGATATTCCATGATTCTGTGTCAGCCCCATGGTGACAAAGAACAGGCAGAGCAACTCCTCCCTGCTGTGAAGGTCACAGCGTGGGAAGCAGCACTGGACACTGGTCCAAGCTCCCCCCAGGAGAAGATGGAGTCTGGCAGTGCTGAAGCATGGAGGAAAGGGTGGCTAACTGGCCCTGTGGCTTTCAGTGAACTCCACGTGCCGAAGGACATTCCTGCCTCTTTGATAATCACAGCGGTCATTCCAAAAGGGGACACCAAAAGGCTGGATCCATGGGTGATCCCAGAAAACTGCACACCTCCACCTTTGGCACTTTCCTTTCCTTGGGGTTGTGTTTCACAGAGCAGTAACTGGTGGAAGTGCAGGGCTGGGGTATCTCTGCTTTCTGCAGTGACATAAGGGCGAGTCCTTCTGGATCCTGAGGTGGAGGGTGTGAGCCACCAGCCCTTCCTCCCACTCTGCCCGCGGAGAGAAAGTGGTGCTGGATGGCCTGATGCTTTTATAACAACCTTTTCTTCACAAAAAGTCCAGTGCCCTGTCCCTTACTTCAGCCTTTTCCCTAAGCCCAACCCATGTAATTCCTGCTGCCTTTCCCTGTCAGTTTGTGTAGTCCTTCCAGCACCTCCACCATCCAACTTTTTTTTTGGACTCTCATTTTTCCCTTGCTTCTCCTGGTGGGATCTTGAGACTTACATAAATATTCCTGGGGACTCCAACAGACCATTTTCTGCTGAGTTACACGGCTGGAAACCCAGAGCAATCCTGCTCACTGGAAACACTGAAGTCAGTGGAGCTACTGCAGCATTCACCGGTGGGAGTTGAGCAATGTCCTGAGCAGCTTCCCGGTGTGTTTTCCTCCCTTTCTGTTCCCGTTCTCTTCCAAGGGAAAAGTGAGGAAGGGAAGATGAATGGATGCGTGAACCAGGCAAACACATCGACTCCCTCTAGTGGCTTTGACTCCTTATGGAAGTTGGGGAGGGCTTGTTCCTTATCTCCAGCCTCAGAGGACTGTGGCCAGAGCAGCCCAGGGGCTGGGCTCAGGCAGGACAAGGGACACTGCTGCAAGACCTGTTGTCTCATGAGACCCTTCTCCCTGAAAAATGAATTTATTTGGAGAAGGAATAGCTCATGTGCACTGGGAGGGGAAAGCGATGGAGGCAAGAGCTCCTTGTGAGTGTGGAGAGCCCAGGACTCACTCAGGATTAAATACACCATGGCCTCTTGCTTGCTGTGCCTCTTGTACACAGTGCTTTGTCCAAAAAAGGCTTCTATTCAAGTTTTCAAAGCCCTATCGCCAGAGATGCTTTGTTTTGCCTGTCTTTTCTGCCCTATGTGGCTGATTTTTTGGGGACTCTTCTTGCTTAGTTCCATGAAACCATACCTATGTGTGACTGCTTCTTCCTTTCATAATGAAGTCCTGTGGTGACTTCTGCAGCTTCACTAACCTCAGAATCATTCCCAAAATCCTCCCCTCTCAATGCATGAACACAAGAGTTAGATTAGTTTTACTTTTTCAGTAAAAAGCCTTTTTAAATTTTGTATTTTTTAAAACAATACCACAGGTCCCTGAGGGATATATTTTTTTTTCTCCCAGAAACAAAAGAAGAGAATTGTCTTCAAATTGTAGCCACAGAGGACAATGTCAAAGACATGCTCATTAGCTAACTAGGTCCTCAGTGCAATGATCCCAAATGTCCCTCTGGATTTCCTTGGTTTCCTGCAATCCCCAGTCCTATTACAGACATTCAGGCAGCTGTGAAGTCTTTGCATGTTTAAAGTGCAGCCAGTGTGAACAGACTTTTCCTACTTTAAGAACATTTTTTTTTAAAGAATACAGGGATATTAGCTATGAGGAAGAAAGGTTTTATAATGAGGGTGGTGAGGAACTGAGGAACTGGCACAGGTGGCTCAGAGAGGTGATGGATGACCCAGCCCTGGAAGTGTTCAAGGACTGAGCAACCAGATCCAGCTGAAAATGTCCCTGCTTATTGCAGAGGGGTGGACTAGATGGCCTTTAAATGTCCCTTCCAACCCAAATTATTCTGTGATTCTATGAAAACAAATTTCTCAGCACTCCTTGAAGATGTGGCTTCTTCTGCCCATCAATGCAGCTGCAACTTCGCTCAAATTCTTCTGATCTCAGCATCACCTCTGTCTCTTACAACCACTGCTGCCCACCTCGAAAGCTCTTGCAAAGGTTTCTGTGGCCCCATGAGGCTTTCATCATGTCACACCACAGTGCATTTCTAGATGGTTCCCAAAATTCCCCAACCCATTCCTACCACCCCTTTTTTGTCCTCTCTTCTGTTCCGTGCCACTTCCCATTCAGTATCAAGAAACTTTGCACAGGTCACTGATGTTCCTCGTTCTTCCAGTCCCTGCTGGATTTGTTCTCTCTCCCGTGCTTGCAGGAAGGAACCAAAGCACAGAGGTGCATCCTGGACCTCTTTTAAAAATTCTTTTGCAACAGCAATAGGAAAAAATGCACAGAAGTGGGGTCCTGGCTTGTCCCATTGAATGTTCCTATGCCCTATGACAGTGGAGCTATGAATAGAAGAAGTGATGACAATAATAATTAGGATGGGCTAATTTTTATTATTTTTCCATGGAAACTGGAGTGTTTCTGTCAGTGTGATGTCTTGTGCAGCCGGAGGAGGTGGAGAGGCCCAGCCTCTGCTGAGGGTGACTCAGACCCTCTGGATGGAGCAGAGGGGGTCTGGACTGCACAGCTGAGCTCAGGTGAGATTGATCCCTTGGGATTTGCAGCTGCCCACACCCCAGCACTTCTAACGGAATGGAAAACGCTCCGGGCTTTTGGAAGAGGCAGCCCTAAAATCCCTGATGGGAGTTTTGGTTTTCCTTTTGTAAATGAAGTTGGTGATCCCAGTTCCTGACCAGTCTTTGTTTGCTGACAATGTAAACTCCTGGGGCAAGGATACTTTTTCCCCCCCGGACTGCAGCAGAGTTTGGCTGCTTGCTCATCCTCTCCTCTCCTGTCTCCTGCCTGGGCCTCTGGCTGCTGCAAGGGCACGAAAGGATCATCCCTGTCAGTTTACAAACACAGGCATCTCCTTTTTTTTTTTTTTTTTTTTTTTTTTTTTTTTTTTTTTTTTTTGTGGTTTCCTGCTGAATCTCCAGACTAGGACACTGAAAAACATACAATTAGTAAATCTCCAAATCCCCAGCTGAAACAATTACAACCCCGTGGCTGTGCAGCAATGAGATGCTGCTGGATAACGTAATCACGGCTTTACATGGCTGCTGCTGATCTCTGGGTTTGTAATGATTTCATTTCCCCTCTCCCACCTCCTTTATATTTGCTATTATGTGAAACCCTAAGAACTAATTACAAGTGGGTGGATCAAAGATGATACATTTTAATTTTCCTTCCAGCCTCACCCACTGACGGTGAGGAATCCAGCAAAACCCATTAAACTGTAGGTACTTGCTGACAGAAAGGGAACCATCTGCTGAACAACTTCTGTTAATTATTTTGGAACACGCTAACGAGAAGAAAGCACAGGCCTGTAATGACCTTTCCCTTGGTGGCAGAATCCACTGCAAAGTAGACAGTTGTGGCTTGAAGCCAAAAGTTAATGGTTAGTATTGGCACAAAAGACTCCAGCACACTAGTATTTATTAATTTCCCTGTAGTGGAGAAAATATTCCAGGCATTCTGAGTAAAAAACTTCCTAGCACCTGCACAAAACCCGGCTCCAAAATATTCATTTAGAGCATTTTTCAAGAGTCCCTCAGAAAATGTGGACTTCACATGTTTACTTCCTTGTGGTGTTCTTTTTGTTTTGTCACATCTGATTTGGTCAAACAACCTTTTGTTTTGTTTAGCAATGAGCAATATTTACACAGGGCTTTTTTGGCACATAAGAATCACAATTATTTCATGTCCCTGAGGCAAAGAGGTCGATGGAAACTTATGCCCCTTGTAGACACATGGACTGGTAACTCATATGTTTTATTTTTATCTATTTTGTCTGTTTTAGTGCACCTGAATAAACTGGCTTTTTCTTTGCCCTTTCTGGTAGATGCCTGCTGGGCTTAATCCAGAGATCACAGAGGTTTCTGTGGAGCTGAGCAGACTTTGGATCACCCTTCAGAGTATCTGGATATCTTGAGTATGAATTACCCATCTGCCTTAATACTTAAATGGTGTGAAACTTCACCCTGCTTCTTAATAGGTTTTGCAACAGAGCTGTGCCACTGTTTTGAGGGAAGAGAACAGAAGAAGGATATCCCACTGGATCCTGCAGGGTATTTCAGCTACAGCTTTGTCCCTCAATGCTAAAATAGCGAACCTTTGAACTGTATTTTAAATTAAACAAGGGATTGCCCGTTGCACAGGAGGCCTGGCGTACTCTGCTTGATTTCTGTGGGGGTTTTTTTGACTGTGGAAACTGTGGCATTTCAGTGCAGCAAGGCCATTTCAAGGACAGCTTCCTGATGTGCCTATCCAGGAGCTCTAACCAGGAATGCTCTTTCTAGGTCTGTGTTTGCAGCCCTATTGCTCTAAGAGCAGCAGGTAAAGTAAAGACGAAACATAAGTGGTAAATTAAAAGCTGTTTGTGTCTAAGTCATCCCATCTGTGTCTTTTGGATAGAAGTCAACCATCTTTGAAACCACATGCATCAAGCAATTGGCTAAACGTCCTCATAGACAGGATGTCTCCTATTTGCATTTGAAGTGCTGTGCTCTCTGTTTAAAATCCGAATGCAACTCCCTTATACCATTTTCCCGACCTGTTTACAAATAGTGGCTGTTGCATAATCAAAAATAGGTGTTAAAATGCTGGGGCTGTCAAGGGGCTTTAAAGCATCTTTGTGTGAAGTACATGAGATTTATTGAAAACACCTGAGGTAGTGAATGCCCCGGGCTCTCCCCTGCCTCCAGCCCAGCCCACCACCACCACTGCCACCCACCACCACCTTTGAAGTCCCTTCATTGGTCATAGAAGCTCTGCAAGTTCGTGTACACACCTATCATTCAAAGGGCAATATATTATCCACATGACAGATGTAATCAGTCCCTTGGTCTCTTAGAAGTGCAGCTGTTGGTGAATTCTTTTTTGTGAATGTAATATTTGAGAAGACTTAAGTTAAAAACTGACACTTCCATTGAAATCTCATCTCCTTTGGAAAGAAGGTTTCCCTTTTTCTGGCTCTCCTCTGCGTGTGACAGCCAGGGATGTGTCAAACAGCATTCAACTGACAGTTTCCAACAGAGATGCCATTAGCAAAGATGGCATGAAAATAACACTCCCTTAGAAACACTTCTAATGTGAGCTGTTTGTTTCCAGAGCTGTGGCAAGGCCAATTGAAGAGGAAAAACCTAATTTAGGAGGAAGGCATCTATTGCAAGGAAAAAAAAAAAAAAAGAAAAAAAAAAAAAGAAAAAAAAAAAAAAAGAAAGAAAAAGAGATGTTGCAGTTTGGGAACAGGTAGATTCAGAGGAACCAGAGGGAACAGGAGCAAATGAGGAGAGGGAGAGATGCAGGGACGAGTAGTGGTGATCTTGAACCATTTAACCCTCAGTCTGTGCACCAAGCAAGGTGACTTCCAGCTCAAAGGCACACTAGAAAATGACATTTAGGGCATAGAGATGTGTGGGGGAACCATGTGCTGGCAGCAGTTGCCCAGAGAAGCTGTGGCTCTCCCTGGATCCCTAGAAGTGCCCAAGGCTATGTTGGATGGACCTTGGAGCAACCTGGGATAGTGGAAGGTGTCCCTGCCTATGGCAGGGGGTGGAACAAGATAAGCTTCAAGGCCCCTTCCAATCCTAACAATTCTATGATTCTCTGAGGTCTGGAAGGAAAGCCCTCCCTTGCTTTCCAAACAGGGGAAGGTACCCATCCCCATCTGGGCCAGCTGCCCAAAGTCTTGGCTCAACTGGGAGGCAAACCCCAGGCTGCCCAAAGGCTCGGCCAGTGCCTGAACCGCGGGCTCGTCCTTTCCTTTTATTGGTAAAAATAAAAATATGACCTTCTTTTGGCAGCCTTACAGAGCAGATGCTGCTTTTTAGATGACAGCATAGAAATGCAGAAAAACTTTGGGGATTTGCAGAAATTCTTTCCAACGACAGATTGTCTGGCCTACCAGTGTCATAATGTCAGGCCTGAAACACGCCATAAAGCTTTCTTTCAGCAGAACAAACATAACCCCCTAGACCAGCTCTGTGACAAGCAAGTAAAACAAAGCAGGATAATTGTGGCTGGAAACCCACCAGGCTCTTAATGTGACCTCTTGAATACTAATAGTTATTAGAGATGCAATGAATAAACGTCAGGAATATCACCAGCAATCTGTGTTTAAGAGAGGGACTCCAGAGGAAAAGTTTGTGAGCACAAAAAGCACTTCTGAATGTTAGTTACAATACAGAGGAAGCGCTCACGTGGCTCCTGGAAAGCCTGGGTGTGTTATTCACACCCTGGAGGACTCAAGGATGGAGACAGAGGACTCTTGGCTGCTACAAGCTACCAGATTGTCAAATCCCCTGATGCAGAAGATGAAATCCAAGCTCTTTATGGAGCTTCTTTGCTCAATAAACACACAGGTGGAAAATAAGCGAGGAGGGAATAAAAAGGATATGGCACATTGCATGCTGATCCACCTTAGCATTTTTGGAAGGCCACAGGAGGCCTATAAACAGTTTTTTGTGGGTGGGAGAATGTGTCAGTCATGTAAACAAGGCAGCCCCAGGTGCCCAAGGCTCCTGGGAGATCCCACTCCATTCTTCCTCCCACCCAATTACTGGATAACTGGGGCGGGGAGGAGGGGGTGAACCAGGGGTGTGTGACTTATGGGGTTACGGTCAGAGTGCCCTCAGGGCAGGAAAGCTTCCTTTCCTGGCAGAATTTGCCTTTAACTTTGAGCATTTTAACTATAATCTCAATACGTTTCCCACTTCCAACTGTCTCCTTCGTGCTCCAGCATCAAGGGTGACATGTCAGTGCACAGGTCCGGCCCAGAGATAATTCTGTGCTGAAAACAAACCCAGAACTTTAATATATGCAGCCAGAGACCTGGGGTTGGTAAGACCAAACTGCAAAATGCAAAAGGTAGACTTTGTGAAGCCAAGAGAAGTTCTGGTTTGGCTGACAAGTTTTTGCTCTTCTTTGCGTAACAATGTGAACAGAATTGACAGAGTAAAAAATGTTCAAAAACCCGCAAAATAATCAACCAAACAAGAAAACCCTAAACAAATCAACCCAAAACCCTACCAAAAAGAAAACCCAACAAAACACCTCAACCCTATATTGTGTTTGTGCAGGAACTGGAAGAGGAGAGAAATGGGACTCTGGGTTTTTCCATATGTGGGTCTCAGTGCTGCAAAGGAGAAGCCAAGAGGTTTGATTCCAAATAGCCACTGGTGTGTGGCCATCATTTCATCCTACTGAACAGCACATTTTACATAAGACTCCTTGCACTAATTCTTGAATTTTTGAATTGAAATGACTCAGAGGCCTTGGATGTTCCTTGGGTTGGTGCCTGGCCCTATACCCATGGCAAGGAGTAGCCTGACTTCTTTTATCCACATTTAATGAGGGAGCAGAGATCTTGTGGCAGCACAGCCAAAGCTCATGCGGCTCGTGCAGAGCTGTTCCCCTTTAAATTGGCTGCTCAGCTGAGCCATTTGTGTGATTTCAGAGGATCAGATATGTCAGCCTGTTTCCTTTTTCTCATTCCCTTCTCCAGCGTCACCAGTGATATGACTTAAGACTTGGGAGGTAGCACTGAGGCTCGTTGGGTGGTGTATGTAAAATGAGACACTGTTTAGTTTCAAGGCTGGGAATTCAAGAGCTTGGTTGCACAGGTTGGGTAGAAAAGTGTTTCTTTTTATAAGTTTTGAGTGTGCCACCTTCAAATGTCATAGGGAAACCCCTTATCCCTGCCATGGACATCTGCATCTGCTTGGCTGCTTCCTACTCAGCCTTGTCCTTACCTCTTTCCCTTCTTTCTAAGGAAAACAATCCCTTGGAGGTATTTTTGTTTTGTTTTGGGTTTTTTAGGGGTTTTGTAGTTTTTTTTTTTTTTTGGGGGGGGTGGTTTGTGGGAATACAAGGTTTCAGCACTAAAGCACAGGTTTAACTTCAGTGATTGAGTGGGGCAGGAATATAACGATGCCCTAAAGATACAAAAACACTCAGCTTGTAAGAGAGGATGAGCCAACCCAGGCCAGACTTATTTGGAGCCTGAGCTGGGTTCCCCCATTTCAAACCCACACCTCACCCAGGAGCAGAGATGTCCTGCTGGGAAAGCTGTGATCAATGTGCTGCTGACTGGACTTCAGGTGGCACGAGGCTGAGGTCCTAATTGCTTCCATGGGTGTTTGCATCTACCCTGTGCACTGCAAGTTGGAGGCATGGCCGGAGAGTTCCTGGTGTGAAGAGATGTGTGACCTGGGCCAGTGGCATAGGCTCAGTGCTGGGGGCTGCCTGAAGGGTGTTTCACCCTGTTTCCCACTTGCTGCAATTAAATTTCCCTTCTATTTCCCACTTTACATTTCCCCAGACCTTTCCACCTTGCTGTGGATGCTGAGACTCTCCTGCCAGTCAGACAGAGCAGGGCTTTTAGTAATGAAATTCAGAAAGTCATGTCCCCCTTATCTGATGGGCCCGGGGAGCCTCGGCAGGCCCTTTGTTCTCAGCTGTGTGAGGGGGGAGCCAGAGGATCCTCCTGGTTCCAGGATGGGATCTAAGGGGACTGGTACCCAGAGAGATTCTCAGATCTGTGTGCCTGCCTCAAACTCCTAAAAAAAGTCCTAAAAAACACACTGGCTGCAGCATGCATAGCCCAGTGTGAAGTCAGCCAGGAACAAGCCAGAGAACCTGCCTCTGACCCTGAGGACATTGCTTGAAAAATATTTTCCAGAACTCAGTGCCTGGGGACCTGCAGCTAACAAACATTCTGGAAGTGTAATCACAGCCTTTGGCTCTGCTGCCGAACCACCTACGGGAGGTGAGTTTAAAGAGAGCGGCTTTAAAGCTGTCAACAGAAGAAGGAGGGAAGCCAAATTGCTTTCGTGCTTGAGCTCTCGTGCCAGCTGGTTTGTCATGGGATTGGTATGTAGCAAAGATAGAGTTGTCTGCAGAAAAGCTGTATTATTCTTTTTTTGGATGGGTCCGCTGGAGATCAGTCAGGACCCACAGTAATTTCCTGAGGGGACAAATCCAGGCCTGAGATAGGCCGCTGGCTCCTCGGAGGTTGCATGGAGCTCTGCGTTGGGTCAGAAAGTCAGCCTTTGAGGAGAAGAGCTGGAGAAGCCTTCCAGGAGTGAGAGCTGATAAGACAGCAGCTCCCCAGCTGTGCTGTGGCCTCACAGAGCCGCGGATGTCATCGGAGGAATGAGAATTAATAAACCCTGGGCCAGACCCTGACCTCTGCTACTCAGGCATAGATCCCTGGCAGCCCGTGGGACTCATCTCAGCCCTCCCACAGCCCAGGTCCCCTTGTCTCCCACGGACTCTAAATGGAGCTGGGGACATCTGGTCCCTCTCCAAGCTAGATCCATGTGGAGAAGGATGTAGCATTGGAGAGCAAGCTGAAGGCCCAGGGTGTGTTCCTGGGCAGAGCAAGGCTCCACTCTTCCTCCTGGCACCTGGAATAGAGAGGTGTGACAAAGACCACCCAGCCAGGGATGTAATGCCCTGTGCCAGTCCAAGATTGGGTGAAAATGTGGCACAATGGATCAGAATTCATGAGCAGGGATACTTAGGCTTGGTAGAAGAGAAATCCCTGGCCCCAGGCAAAGCATGTGGTGTATTCCCACAAGGATCCAGGTGAAACTGAGGTCAATCACATTAACAGGAGCTTTTCCAGACGAAGAATTTGCCAGGTGTCCCGGCTGCAGGGTGGAAGGTGTTGGTCAGCATGGAGCATCCTGGAAATGTTCTGCTGGTGTCAGCTCTGTCTGTGGGCTCATGGGACACACAAAGCCTGAATGATAAGGAGGGGGGCAGGTGGCCCTGTGCAATGGTGCAGGGCAGGAATATGTTGCCAAACAATCCAGGGAGGATAGGCAGACAAAGTCTTCCCCATACAAACCAATCCCCAGTGTTCTTTCAGGATTTTCTTCCAAAATGCAAATGCAAATTCCTGAGGTGCCACCCTCAGCATTTCCCTCAACAACTCCTTAAGTTCATTTGCTCAATAAAACACACTAATGTAAGAATGCAGAGGGATGAGTGGGCCATAGAGAAGAAAAGGACTAAATGTGTGCAGCATAAATTAAGGCTAAATTGTTCCTAGCCTTTGCCCAGAGCCCTCTTTGTGGTCTGTGTGGGGCTGGGGTCTTTCCTTGGCTCACCCACTGCCACTTCCTTGGGCACCTCACAACTGGCCAAGCTGGGCTGGACAGTCCTGACAAATTGCCCTCCTCTAAAGCCCCAGCTGGGCTGCAGCCCTGCAGCAGATATGAAAGCAGAGGCCTTTCCTCACCCTGTTCTCAAAGGTGCCTTCCCAGGGATGCGAGATCGGCACCCGGTGCTGCGAGGAGCCATGCGTGAGCTGCAGCCCCACGGCTCCTCCCCACATGTGGCTGATCCCTGGTGATGCTCAGCCCCCACCCTTCATCCCCATCCTCCCCATGAGCTGTTCCCACCCTCCAGCTGGCTGGGGAGAGTCTCCAGCTGCCTCCGTGAGTCAGGAGCGCCGGCTCGGCCCGTCCTCACCTTTCTGGAAACCTTGGCAGCCCCTCGTGGGCCCCCAGGGACAGGGCTTCCTTCCCAAATGAGGTTTGCAGTGTGGAAAAGGTGTGGGGAAGGAGGGCAGGTGGGAAGCTCAGTCCTTGCTGCCACAGGACTCTGTTCTCCAGGGAGAGAAAGGGATTTGGGGGATCATGGATTTTTCAGTCACTTTTCTTACTCCACTGCTGTCTCATTGATTAAATCACAAACAACCAAGCCTGGCTCGGTGATTCCTGGGCTTATTGGGGTGGATGGATTGAATGGTGCTTTCCTTTAGTGCAGGTGATCCAGAGGTAACTGGTGCTTGCGAGTGGCTGGAGGTGCTGAGATGAAAAACACGTGTGGAGCCGAAGGGCTGGGAAGGGACTTGTTAAGTCCATGTGCTGTATTTCTCTCAGCCCTGAGCTGGAGGCACTTACAGGACCCAACAGACTCCACAATGAACTGTTCACCTGTGGACCTCCTCTGGGTTTTCCCCTCAGAGCACTTTGCAGCCTCAGAGAGCCTCCAGCATGGAGTGGACAGTGCCAGGCTGATGGAGGGCACTGAGGATGAGGATGGTGCTGTTCTCAGAGCTGAAGCAGGGCCATTTCCATCCCAGCTCAGACAGAAGGATGTGTAGGAAGAACAGTGTTTTTATTTAGTCTTTATGGGAAGAACTGATTCTGTTCCTCCAAGATCTCTGGGTATTTCTAGGATACTGCAGGGCTTTAGGACATGAGTTGTGCTCTCCTGACTTTTTCTGGGGACACATTGCAGCCTGTAGGATCCTGAGGTTTTCTGGTGTCCTGGTGAGTGCTCTGAGGCTGGGACTCCAGGGTGGCACAGGCCAAACCTCTGCCTGCCCAAGCTGGCTGGTACAGGTGGTCCCTTCCCATTCCCAGTTCCTGGGATATTATATCATCTGATGTGTTTATCCATCTGTTTGCAATCTCTTGGAGGTTAGTGTGGTTTTAATTAATGAGCAATTGTTTTTGTGGTTGTTGTGCAGAGCCCCGAGCGATTCAACAGGGGTGGGGGATGCTTATAAATAAAACAATTATTATTACCCAACTTCATTAACATGCAATGCTGCTGTCCCCTCCTTCTGTCCTGCCCCTCACTGCTGTGTCTGGTCAGGTGGGTCTGGAAGGGGCAGTAGTTACAAGAGCCCAAATGCCCTGAGCAGCAGCAGTGTGGACACTCTGATATCAGAGTCTTTCCCTCACCCAGGCTAGAAATAATGTCTCTCTTCTCCAACCATTTCCACAAAACTTCCAAAAGACAAATTCTTTTTGAAAGTTTTACTCCTCTGCCAAATTGAGCCAAAATCATCAGCAGATTAGAAACTATTTGCAATAGATTGATGTGTGTGTGTATCCACCTCTGCACAGTGGCTATATAAATTCTGGGTTTGGGGCAAATGAGGCCCAGAAATGGGCATAGGTGCCTAACATAAACATTTAGGCAGAATTTTGTACCCCAATTGCAAAAATCCCTCGCAGAGGGGCTCTTGGATGCTCCCAAGGTGCTGGATGCCTTTGTGCCCATCAGGTGCTGCAGCTGGTTCGTTCCCCATGACCTGCTTCACCTCAATAAGGGTTATTCTTCGGTCTGCTTTTTTACTGCCTGCCTTCTTACAGCTCCTCAGGGTCCCTGGAGCCTTGTGATCTGCTTGCTCCAGAAGATTTTATAATTGCTGCTTTGTTTTTCCCCAATAACCAGAGCAATGCAGTGCAGCTCAGCGTGCTCAGCCTTGCACCTGCTGTGGGGATGGAACTTGCACACACCCCCCTGCTTTCCACTGTGATTTGGGTTTAATCAGATGTTTCACTGGACACAGGGTGGGAGTGTGTGCTGTGGAGCAGTGCAGTGCCAGAGGCACTGCTCTCCTTGTCACCTCGTGGCCACAGCCTCCTCCACCCTGGGGCACACAAGATGCAGCCGGCTGGCAGCTCTCCAGGGTCCAGGTGGCTGCTGGCCCTGGGGTTCTCATTCTTTGGGGATGGATGTGGCCAGCACAGGGATTGGAGGGAGCATGAAAAGAGCCCAGCAACTTTCCTCAATCCGTGCTGATTTTCCTGGATCTTCATCCCTGAGCCAGGCCACACCAACTCCCAGAGGGATCTGGGGAGAAGCAAACCTTGTGGTCTCACCACAGACAGGTCCAGACATGCTCCAAAGCCCCAGCACAGTGCAGAGCAGGAGTTTCCCATCAGACAGCTCTGCTTGACCCTCCACATCCATGTCTCCTCACTGGGGAAGGGTGGCAGATGCCACCACATCCTGGGGTAGGCTGGAAAGGCAGATCTGGCTGTCTTGGTCCCTATCCAGGTGTAAGGAGATGTCCTGGGACCCCATAGATTCTGCAACATCAGCTGGAGCTGGAGGAGCTCTGCAGAATCCTGAGATTTTGGAAAGGTGGGACAGCAAACTTTGGGATGTCTGTTGCTGGGCCACCACAAATGTTCAGAAAAAAGCTCATTTTCTTCCTTCAAGATCTACTTCCCACAGTGGGATATGCACCCTTTTCCAGCCCCTCTTTTACCAGGAGGGTATTCCAAAGCTGGGGTCTCCTGGAGCCCAGCAGGACAGGGGTGCCATCAGCTGTCCCCTGGCTCTGAACAGGCAGGAGCTGCAAGGGCCAGGGCAGGTGCTGGTCCTGCTTTAAGGAGCCGATGATCTGCTGGTGACAGTGACCAGTGGAGGTGGCTGAGTGCAGAAGGGGGACATGGCTGGAGGGCCAGGCAGCCAAACCCTGCTCTGGGGCACGTGCTGGTCCAGGCAGACCACTATGGATTATTTCCCTGTGTGCACTCCCTGTGCCAAATACAACTGAGAAGCAGGAGGTTGCTCTGCTTCTAATTGGGTGATGAAAGCCCGTTTAGGAGGCCAAGATCTAATGGTCAGAAGCAGGAGAGGCAGGAATGGAAATGGGACTGATTCCTGGTGCAGAAGGATGGAGCAGCCAGCACCAGCTCTCCCTCCTGTGACCCTTCTTGTGGCACAGGAATTTTGGAACTGCACTTGGGGAGGATGGGGTTATCTCCTGGGAAGGCCTTGGTATTAAAAGGGATGGGTAATACATTTTGAGCATTGAGATTTCTTGGCTGCACATTGTATTATATTTATATTGGGCTCTCTATTAAAAAAAAAAAAGGAAAAAGAAAAGCTGATTGGAATGACAATTTTACAATTTTTATCAAACAAAAATTCCCTGTCCCCTGGAAGTCTTTAGTATGGACAAAGATTCAATTCCAGCAGGGAAGTGCTTGGTTTCTGTAACAGATGCTTTGGTGACAGCCTCCCAACACATCCTGCCTGAGGGGAGAGGGCAGCATGGACCCTGCTGACCAGAGAAACCTCAGCCTGGCAGATGAGAAGGAATAATCTTGAGGCCTGGAGCACGTGGTGAGCACAGATATTCCCTGCAGACTCTGTGGCTTTGAAGCTTCCCATGCCTCCCCTCCCACCAGCCCCCAGTGCTGTTTGCAGCACCTCTGTGGGTGCTCCATCTCTGTGGGGTGGGAATGAAGGACTTCTGAAGGCAAGAGCTTCTCAAAAGGACAACATAATGCCCTTAGTCCCCCTTTTGTGGGGGTCTCAACAGCTCTGTGCTTCAGCAAAGCCTCTGCAGCACCCAAAGATCTGCTAATTACACACTTGGCCCATGAGCTGTGTTTGCAAAACTGGGGAGAAGAAGGGATCAGTGGACATGGGAGATACAGGGCAGTGAAGTGATGGAATAACTCATTTAGTGCTGGGACATTTATGAGTCACCTTCCTCTGCCCCTCCCCTCAGAGGTAGATGTCATAAGGGAGACTAACCCCACAGTAATCTCCATATAACATATGTGATATGTTTACTTATTTCTTTCCTCTGTCTTCCCTGCTCTGCAATGTAAATAGTCATTTGTTCCTCTTCCAGCTGCTGGTACATGGTCTCACCAGTAGGAAATATATTATCATCCAATAAAACCAAACTCTTGGTGGCAATGATGATGATTTATTGATCTTGGCTCCATCGCTCTCCCAGATGGAAATAGAAGCTGGCAGTTAGCTCATGTCTTACAGCCCAGCCTAGCCCATTCCCTTCAGCTTGCTGAATGCTGCACTTTGGAGACAGGATCTGCTCCTCCAAAGAAAGTTTCCAGGGTTGTGGCTGGATTTGTTCAAGGCTTCAGTCAATGTCAGTTAAATGTGAATGCATCATGGGGACTCCCACTTCCCAATGCCGAGCTGCCCCTGGGACAGAGACATCCAGGGCACCTCTCCAGCCCTGTAGGGATGTGTCCACCCCAGTAAACACACGCACTGGGAAGATCCCGAGCCAACCCAAATAAACACTGAGGAACAGCCTGCAAAGTCCTGACCCATGGAAACTTCCTGGGTCCAAGGGTCTCTGCAGCTGGAGAGGATGTCCTCGCTCACAGCTGCGGTGCCTGCTCCCTTCCCAGAGTCTCTGTTCCCTTTTCCTGCCCACCCTGACCCCATATGAAGCCATGGGGCTCTGGGAAGTGGCCTGGGAGACCCGGTGTGCCTCCTTCCCAGGGTCTAGTGCTGGGCTGCTCTGCCTGCTGGCCCGAGTTCAGCAGGCAGGGCCTTCCCTGGAGCAGGGTTTCCAGCTGAGCCCACACACTTGCGCTGTGAGAAGAGCTGAGACCTCTGTGGTTGGTTCATGTTTCAGAAGCCACTTGTGTGTGGAAGCCTCTTGGCTGGGCACTACTGGCTTTGCAAAAAACCCTTTTTTCTTTTTTCTTTTTAATTTTTTTCCCCTCGTTGATCCTCTAATCAGGCTGAGAGGAACACTGGGAGGCACCAGCCTGCTCAGGGCTGAGCAGATCCTGATGCCTTTTGTGCAGGGTGAGAATTAACAGAGGTAACAACAGAACCACCTTGGCTTGCCTCATCCAGGTTTGGAGACCTGGATCGAATCCTCACAGAAAGGCTCTGGATTGTAAAAGAAAAGCCATGTGCAGTCCTTGAAACTCAAACATTTCTCTGCTTTTTAGGTCCACAGCTTCTTTGGAACAGCACCACCAGGCCTGGATAAAGGCATGGCAAGACAGCCACCTCTGCTCTGCCATCTTCACCCTGGAAACCCCCAGATCAGCCTTTCCTTGGTGTCCCACTTGCGGCTGCATCTCCCACCGTGGCCATGAGCTGGTGGACAGGGGTTTTCCTGGAGCAGGCCAGGAGCAGTAGCCTGTTTTCCATGGCAGGGACCTGCCAGCACGGCCGTGCCTGGGGCTAGACCGGATTCCAGCTGCCCTTAAAACTCCCGCTTCATCCTCCGACTGCTCCTGGTCAGAATCTTTCATCTGTTTTGGGAAAGTTTGGTTAACTTTCATGTGGTTTCCAAAAAAGAAAATCATCCACCAGAATTTCCTGTTATGCCATCAACCTCCAGCTCGGCCAAAAGGAGCAGTTTACTGTTGTTTACATAGCTGCAAAAATGTACTAGGACCTTCCCAGCCCAAGGTGCCTGCTTATTCTTAAAGCCTGGCCTCCCGAGGCTCTGAGTGCCATTTGCAGCTGTGTTTTGCTCTGCAGGCTCTCATTTCTGGGGAGGGAATTTCTCTGAGGCAGGAAACCATGTCTTCACATGCCTCCACTGCACGCCTCATGCCAAGGGGCCCTGGTTCTGACAGGGGATGCAGGATGCTCCTGCATTTGCAGATGTGTGCTGGAGCAGGGAAACTGCTCTGAAAGCTCCTGCTGCCAGTGTGAGTGCTGTTAAATTGTGGCATCTCCTGGCGGGGCATGGAGGGAGGGGAATGGCTCGAGGTGCAGCAGCCAGGGCGGGTGGAAAGGGGAACTGTGGGGCAGGAGGAGGGAGAGCAGCAGGAAAACGTGGAGCTTTCCAAGAAATCTCACTGCTATTTGGGGAATGACGCTGAGTTCTTGCCAGGCAGGAGCCAGGCTGGGACCCCATGTAAAAGACCTCTGGGATCTGTGGGAAGGTGAGCAAACAGCCTCAATCACAGGGGCTCTCTTGGAAGACATGTGGTCTTCTATATTTTTGTGTTAATTGGCCTCTTTTCCAGGTGCTGGGGTTTGGCATATGGAAAAGTGGTACTTGCACAGGAAAATAAACCTGTTTTTTGAAGTAGACCTTGAAGGATCTGGAGAGCATGGGAGAAGCTGTTAGAGCCATCTGCTCCCTGCCATGGGGCACCTCTGGAGTCCTTCAAGCATCACAATGAAAAAACAACCTCTCAGCAAATGCTGCGTTAATTTTGAGCATTATACAAACCATCTGTCCTTGGGGTCTGCTGTCTGGGGAGACAGCTCTGGCAAAGCCTGTCTCTTGCTAATCAAACAAATGGCCACTGTGGGAATGTATCTATGGGGAAAACCCCACCAGAGACAATCAGGGGGTCAGAGGAACCATTTGAATTTGTACCTTTGGAGTGCTGTGGGCATAATTTAACTCCTGAATGGCCAATAACTCCAATTCCCCAGCTGTCTAATGATATGCAACCATGCATTTCATCAAGGGCAATGGAGATTCTTCAAGGGCTGGAGCCCCTCTGCTCAGGCAGGGAGAGCTGGGGGCGCTCACCTGGAGAAGAGAAGGCTCCAGGGAGAGCTCAGAGCCCCTTCCTAGGAGCTCAGGGCCTAAAGGGGCTCCAGGAGAGCCAGAGAGGGACTTGGACAAGGGTCTGGAGTGCCAGGACACAGGGAATGGCTTCCCACTGCCAGAGAGCAGGGATGGGTGGGATACTGGGAAGGAATTCCTGGCTGGGAGGATGGTGAGGGGCTGGCACAAGGTACCCAGAGAAGCTGTGGCTGCTCCTGGATCCCTGGAAGTGTCCAAGGACAGGTTGGACTGGGCTTGGAGCAGCCTGGGATATCCCAAGGTGTCCCTACCATGGCAGGGGGCTGGAACAAGATTAGGTTTTTGGTCCCTTCCAACCCAACCCATTCTCTGGTCTCCGTTCCTGTGATTTGTACAGCACTGAGACCTAAGGGATTCACTGCAGTGGGATTATGCTGCAGTTTCTTGGCAGAGCAAAAAATGCTTAATAGAAAGCAGCAAAACCTCCATCTAGAGGTGACATCTGAGTGATATCTGAGTGATTTCAAGGTCTCTGGTCTTTGAATACCTCTGAAAGACCTGCCATGAAGATAACCCCATTTCCCAGTCAGTTGCTTTCACCTGCAGGGTTTTTACACCCCAGCAGAAAGAGCTGAATCACTGAGCTTCCCCCAGGGCACCGATCACAACCCATAAAGTGCATTGAGGTTTATGGAAGGAAAAGCCAAGTTACATTGGTCACACATCATATCTGAAGTTTATAAAGGGTTAATAAAAATTTAACAGGCAGTTTTGCAAATGGTTACTCACTTAGGTGCCTGATGTGGTCCTTCACAGACATCATTTGCTCGTTAGGATCAATCTGTAACACAGAACAGTCAGACCTGTGCTCTGTTTTTGCACAGAAATAATTTGGTTTCGTTTTTCTGATGAGGAAGATATTTTAGCAGAAACACAGTTCTTTGAAATACACAAATGAAAGGCTTGAAGTGGCCTTGCTTTTTAAGGAACAAAGTAAACTTTTAAACATATATTTTGTTTTTATCAGGAAAAAAAAAAACAGGTTTGCTTATTTCCTCTCTTTTTCCTTGTAAAATGTGGAAAATAAATCCTGCAACTTTTTTCATCATATACTCTTTTTTTTTTTTTGCCAGATCGACTTTAAAAAGCAATTTATGAACAAATCCTTAACTAAGACCCCGTGCTTTTATGCTTATATAGCTATTGATTTACAGTATTTTTTAAAATTAAACCTTTGTTTTTCCATTAATAGAAATGTATGTAAATAAAGAATGAAAAATAAGTCACTTTTGATCTAAGTAAACTTGTAAGATTTTTGCCCAGTTCAGAAGTGATAAGGATTTCAAAATGCGGTCTTTGGAAAATCTCTCTGCAAGGTAAAATAACTATGACCAGCATAGGAAATGCTATTTTTTCAGAATATTTATCAGTTTTAAAAACCATTCTCCTGTATGTTTTTCAGTGGATTATGGAAAATGTTTCTCTTGCAGGAGCAGAGCAAGAAAAGTGGAGACTTGGGGTTGCCTCCTTAATGGAAACCAGCATCACATAATGCTTTCCAATAAAAAGAATGTTCTACCCGACTGGAGCTCCAGTCCTACAATAATCAGTCAGAATACAATTATCCATCCTGGAATTAGATCAGTAGAGCTGGTAAAAAAAAAATCAAAACTTTTTTTTTTTTTTGCTATTTTGTTTCCCTAAATGAAAAGTTATTTTCAAAATTTGTTTAAATGGAAATATGCTTGCCTGAACATCAAACAGTGGAAAAGACCTCTCATTGTAGAATTGTAAAATCGTGGAATGGTTTGGGTTGGAAGGGATCTTTAAAGACTATCCAGTCCCACCCCCTGCCATGGGCAGGGACACCTTCCACTGTCCCAGGTTGCTCCAAGCCCTGTCCAGCCTGGCCTTGGACACTTCAAGGAGCACCCACAGCTTCTCTGGGCATCCTGTGCCAGGGCCTCCCACCCTCCCAGCCAGGAATTCCCAGTTCCCAATCTCCCATCCATCCCTGCCCTCTGGCACTGGGAGCCATTCCCTGTGTCCTGTCCCTCCATCCCACGTCCCCAGTCCCTCTCCAGCTCTGGAGAGGGAGCCCCTTTAGGCCCTGGAGAGGCTTTAAGGTCTCTCTGGAGCCTTCTCTCCTCCAGGCTGAACACTCCCAGCTCTCCCAGCCTGGCTCCAGAGCAGAGGTGCTCCATTGCTCTGGTAATTTTTTGTTAAAAATGGTATTATTTTTTGCCTCCTCCTTTAATTTAAATTTGGCAAACCAAAAATATACCTATGAAATTTTTTTATCTGCTTTCTCAATGGGAAAAAATCCTATTTTCTGACTTGTTAACAATGAAGTTAAACCCAACAGTGGGTGCCCTGAGAAGGTAAGTCCACAAATTTTAAAAAAATCCTGCATATTTATGTGTTGGTTAATGGACAGACCCTCATCTTCTGCACAAGAGTGTAGGACCTTAGTGGGAATGTGGCTGGGATGGTCTTGGGCTCCCTTTTCAGCTGCAAGGCTGCATTCTAGGCATAACATGTTCTGAACCTGGTCCATTCAGTCAAGGTTCTGTCTCCAATAGGAAGAAGACACAAAGGGAAGTGTGCCTGTGGTGTTTCTCCCAAAAATCCCACTACCTCCAGCTCAGAGTATTTCCTTAGCCTGATGTGACCCATTTTCCTAATGATCCCACCTGGAGTGCTCCTCCAAGTAATTTTCCCATCCCTCTGGGATCCCAGGTAAGTTTTTCACACCCATAAGCCAAGATTTTCAGTGGTCCCTTCTCCACCATGGGGGAAATGCCTCCTTTTGTTTCTTTGCATGGAGCTGCTTCTCTCCCACATCCTGCACAGAAATCCAGCTTGGGAAAGGTTTCCCACAAATGAATCATCTGCAACACTCCCCAGAGCATTTCTTGATGCCCTCCACTCATGTGAAGTAACCAATAAATTTCAACAGCATTCAGCTTGTGAGGGCTGATAAGATCACAGTGAGAAAGGGGACAGTGCCAAAAATATCCAGCTTTTTAAAGGATGTGCCATATAATGCTTTTAACATTTGGAGTCCCTGAGGCCAAGGGGATCATTAGATCATCTACTGTGACCTGTATAATGCAGGCTGCAGAGTTTTGCCTGCTTAGCCCTGTGCTGAACCCAGGAATAATTGGTGTTTAAGTGAACGGGTAACACTGAGGGTACTAAAAAGCACCAGAACATGAAACTGCAGCTTCAGTAGCAAGGAGAGATAATGAATCTGTCAACTGGAAGCCACTTTCCTGGGACCAGAGAAGGAAAAACTAATGCCTAAACTCACACAAGTGAGGTAAGGAGGGCAAGATGCTCATGGCCACCACATGTCCATTGTCTGACCTCATTTTTCTGAAGGGTCTGAGAGCAGAGTTTGATCCAAGGAGGCAGTGGGAGCATGGGAGATGCAGCAAATCTCACGTGGTTTTGTTAAGGACAGATTGTGTTGCTCTGACTCAATGTATAACCACAGATATTCATTAAGATAACTGTTTCCTTTGGCAAGGGCAACGCGTGTTCCAAATCTGGCCCCAAGCCATTTAATATTGGATTTGAATAAAAAAAAGTTAGGATTACGCTAGAGACACCTTGTACCTTCAACAGAGCAACAAGGCAAAGAAAAAAATTTTTTTTTTTTTGGAGACTCACCGGACATCTGAAGAACCTGTTGAAGGAGTGAGAAATAAAAGCGTCACAACTTTGGGTGATACTGTCAAACCTGAGTGATACCAAAGAGGCAGCCAGAATAAAATGGTGGAGTGGAAGACACTTGGCCACACAAATGCAAGGTCAAGTGCAAGCCAGAACCATTCCCTGGATTGGACAGCAGTGGTTTGGAAGTACAGAAGATGGGACAGAAGGATACGCTCCTTCTTTGTGGGCTAACCAAGGACCACCAGCACCAAAATAGCTGATATGTTGGTCACAGACATGTTTAGGCTGAAAATCAGGAGGAATTAGATCCTGAGAGACATGGGAGTCTGGCCACCTCACCAAACTCAGGGCAGGAAGAGCCCAGAGCTTCTCGTGTCATGCCGGTAGGCACAATCCTGGGATTGGAAATGAAAGCTTGTGGTATGATGTGCTGGGTGTCTGACTGTCTGGAATTTCCAAGTGGGATTAGAAGAACAGCTGATGCCCATGTTTGTCATAGAGCATTTACAGCACATTAAATTAATCACAGGCTTTGGAACTTCCTGGCTCTTGCAGGGGATGAGCATTATTTCCTCACCATAACTCCTTTCCTGCTCCTTGTGCAATCTCACTCCTGGATTTGTTTTCTTGCCTTTCCCTAAAGCCTGGTGACTGGTCCCAGGCAGAGCTGGTGACCACAACACCAAGATGCTCCTCAGAAGGGCCTTGACTACTGCCTCTGTTACAAAAGCATTGGTAGATCTGTGCTCAAGCACAAATTTTCTTCCCACTTAATTAGTCAATTATGGTTGGGAGCCCTACTTCTCCCACAGGAGGCATCATGGGCCACTTCCATTTTCCCCTGGCATAATTTGTTCTCCTGCATGGACCAAGCTTGATCTCTCCTGTTCTTTTTCTGTGCCACACTGCAGTTTTTGAGGCTTTCTAAACTCATGTTTGGAGAGCTCAGCTGTGAGGGTTTTGCCCTTCCCCTGGGCTGGAAAAAGTAACATCACACAATTGAGTGAGTGAATAGAAATTGCTCACCTGCCCACAGGTCAGCATGACATTTGCACTTAATTTGGGTGATTTTTTGCTGCACTTGGTGCATTACATAGAGGAGGAGTTTATTCACCTGTTTTCAGTATAGCGATTGTGAGTGTAACACAGCTCTAACAATCTTAAGGTATTGAACACTCTTTTTGATGAGGTGGTGTCAGTGAGAACAGGAGGAGAGGAATAAGCCAAATAAACACACTCTCCCTCCCAGGAGCTACCTTTGATTGATCCATTGGCTCAATGATCAATAATCAACCTGCTTTGGCAAAGATTCTTTCTCAGAATGTCAAAATAAAGGAACAGAAGTGCTCCTTATCTTTCTCTCCAGGCCATCTCTTTCATCTTCTGCTAACACCTTTTCTGCTGAGGCTGAGGGCTCTGGCTGCCACCCTGGAGCTGTGTTTTCACCCCAGGTTTAACAGGGTTCTTGCACAAACCTTTCAGATAAAGTCAATGGGAGTGTAGGGGCAGGTGGGTGTCTCTGAGCACCTGCAGAACCACCTGGCACGATGTGACCACCACTGGTGAGTGTGGCCACCCTCCAGGGATGTGTCAGCCAGAGCCCACACTCATGCTTGGCAATGGGAAAGTGCTGTACCCCATTCTGCTACACCTTCAGCCTAAAATAAGGTAGGAATAAGATGGGTTTCACCAGCCCCAGCAATCAGGCTCAGTCCTTGTGTCACCCTGCATAGAAGGAACAAGGAGGAAAACATAGTTTGACATTCAGGGAGCCCTGAGCAGGCACCATTTGTCTGTAGGAGCACTTGGTCAGAACCTGTTTCACTGCTGGGCACTGGGGACAGCAGCCTTCTCCCACCATCTGTGTATAATAAATGAAGAATTTGGGTCATAAAAATTTCTACCCTGTTTAAGATGCACGGTATTGCTTTGCTCAAGCTAACTGCCCCTGGCAGTTCCAGTTAATACTTCCGTTTGAAATAAAAACCTTAAAAGCCTTTTAAGTTGACATTTAAAGTAATTTGGGAAACAATGTGAAAACATAATCTCTCTTCCAGGGTCTTTTTGCAAGGTATGGAGCGTAGCAGCTCTGCAAAGCCTTTGCCCATGGCAGACAGGCTCTGTGAAGCTTTGAGAAGAAATGTTTATCCAGCTTGTGCAATATCATCCCTGACTCCCAGCCTGGCCTTGCTCTGCTGTAATCATGGTCAATGTCTCTTTTCTCCATGGGTTTGCACCAAGTAATGGGAAATAATATAATGCTGGCGCAGGTGAAGGTGCTTAAGGAAGCCTTGGCACTCTCCAGGAGATTGTGACACATCTCAACCTTCCTGAGGAGGCTGGAGCCATCCATCCCTGGCGAGGGTGAACGGAGCTGCGTGGTGTGGGAATCCATAAAATCAGAGGGTTTTGGGAAAGCTGCAAAAGGCAGCCTCAGAGACAGCAGAACTGTGATTAGAGCTAAGCAGTAGCCATGAGATTGGTCAGCAGAAAAATTCAGTAAGAGGTAGAAAAGTAAGGACAAATAGAACAATGGTCTGTGTATTAACGCTTGTCTAGAATAACTCGCTAAGCTATAGTATACCTAGTGAGATATTAGGAAGTTTTAAGCTTAATAATGGAGCTCTGTGCATTGTGTTTGAAGGCTTACAAGCAGGTATTGTATTTGAAATAAGCAAGCATTGTTTTAACCACCTGTGTGCTTATAGTGATTGCATAGAACTACTATCAGTATGCTTTTGCTTTATGTGATTGCTCTAAAAATTTAAAAAATAAGTTGTAACATTAAGTTCTGGGATGTGAGCTGATTGGCATCTTCCCATTGTCATAACCATGTAACGAGACTGATGCTGGAAAATAAAACAGCTCAAGGCACGTTCCTAGCAGTCCTGTCCCATTCGTGATTTGTACAGAGACCCCAGCCAGTGATACCTGGTATGGCCTGGTACGGCCTGGTACGGCCTGGTATGGCCTGGCATGGTCTGATATGGCCCGGTATGGCCCGGTGTGGCCTGGTGTGGCCTGGCGTGGCCTGGCGTGGCCTGGCGTGGCCTGGCATGGCCTGGTACAGCCTGGCACGGCCTCACAGCTCCTGTTCCACCATCTGCACAGGGCCTGACCCCAACGTCCCACCCGCCTGCAGGGCAAGGGCCTGGATCTCCTCGTTTTCCCAAGGGAACCGTGAGTCACCTCTTCCCAGACAAATCCCTCTGCACCTGCACCGACCCCTGGCAAAGGAAGTGGGAAGATGGTTTTGTGCAAAATACCCCAAATGTTTTCACTTTGCAAGGGCTGGTTGGACCCGTTTTCCTGGCAATTAATTTTAGCCATTTTTCCACAAACATTTTTTCCCTCAAAAATGCACAGAAGTTTTTGGGTTTGTTTTTTTTTTTACTTTTTTTTTGTTTTTTTCAATTATCATGTGCTTGGAATCCTGTCTTTAGCAAGTGCATGGCTGAACAGCTGTCTGTGACATGGAGAATTACAAACATCATTCCAGCTCATGATTTTGTTTACATAGTTTGTGGAAAAATGGTTGAGCTTCAGAGATGTCTCAGTGATGTTAGAAATTTTTTTCTCAGGAATTTTGTTGTAGAAACATTTTGTTGTAGAAGGCATTTCTAGTGAAGGGAAATCTTTAAGTGCACCACACCAGACACAGGCAACTTTGAACTTCAATAGTACTCAGAATTTTACTGTAAAACAAATAAATAGAATTTCTCAAGGGAAATATTTATCACCAAAAAAATACAAAAAAAAAAAACCCAAAAAACCAAAATCAAACCAAACCAACCAACCAAACAAACAAACAAAAAAAGCCAGCATGGAGGGGGAATTGTTTTGAAATTACTTCCAAATTTTTCCTTCTAGTTAATCTGCAACTGTATGAGTCCTCCAAGACACTCCAGCTTTGGCCAGTCCCAAGAAGCACATGGTGAGAGATTTCCCAATGTCACTAACCAGAGATATCATGGAGAGAAAATAAAATATGTGTTTACTGGAGGCACCAGGGACAGAGTTCACCTGATAGTTCAACAAATCAAAATCTCCATCTGAGCTACCCACCCTAAATTCCTCTACAGGCAACAGAGGTCTGATCAATATGGGGTTTAGAGCACATTTTGGCGATGGGAATATTCACCCACCTCAAACTAAAGTAAATGCCCACATTTTGCCAGGAAAATCCCACGTGAAAGGTGATCTTTTTTCCCACCCAATATAATGAAAATCTTGGGATGAATTGCTCAGGTGAAGATACCCTTGGCATTGGCAACAAAATGAAAAGATAACACTTTTAAAATTGATCAAGTGTCTTCCAGGGCAGATGGGAAGGTGATTGTGAGTGCTATGGTGACACTTCTTAATTAATTCCATCACTTAATGAGTTTTAAAAGATGATTCTGGAGTACCAACCACCAGGCATATGTTCAATACTGGCCAGGAGCAGGAGTTTCTATTCTGCCGGGGCTTCCATTGTTTTGTAAAATGAGAATCATTCCCATTTAATGTTATAACCTAAAAGTCACAATTGCCTCCAGGATAAAAAAACTGAAAGGGGATTGGGATGTTTTGTTAGACTGTGTTGAAGGAGGTAATTTGTTTTGACTTTTACATTGTATCAACTGTTAAGTGTAGCTGAACATGTAGAACTACATAATAATAGAACAGGATCGTATTATGATAGAAAAGTCAAAATGTCACAAATTGAAACTACACTATCAAAATGCAATGTTTTGACTTCTTCCTGACCAGAGAGTGTCATTGACTTTTGAACAAGTTTGCTTGATTTCAGAAGGAACAGCATTTTCCAGTGGAAAACCTCTTGGTCAAAAATATTTTGACTGGCTAAGCCAATGACAGAAATGGAGGGTGAGCACAGGAGAAGGAACTGCTGTGGATTTCTGCTTGAGCTGTTCTGCTCAATCCTACTCCATCTAACTCAGGGTCTGTGGGACAGGAATGGAGCTGGGAATGGGACATGAACAGCCAGGAACATCCTCTTACAGAGTTAGAGAGTCCCACTGCCCTGCTCTGCTCTTCACTCTGCTGAGGGACCAACCCTGACAGTAACCCAGAGATCCTCTGGGATTAGCCCACCTCTCTGAAAAAAGAAATCCTGGTGTTCTCTTGCTCTGCTTGGCTCAGGGACAGCAGATCTTGCACTCCGGTGTGTCCCTGCCCATTTCAGGCACATTCAGACCTGGTACTTTGATCAACAGAGCAATCTTATCAGCACAGCCAAATATCAGGATTTAGCCAATAGTGGTAAACAAATTACTCTCTCTCTCTCGAATTTTGAATATTTTTTTTCCTATCAAAGTTCTGTGGAGCAAGAGGGGAAGTTTCCACTCTGTAGATTTTACCCGAAAAAGCCGTTTCTTGAACGCTTCATTTTCTTGCCACCCAGTAGGTCCAGCATTAAACAGCTTCATTATCCCCAGAAATGAGTTATTGCTGGTGAAAAGCTGAGCAGCAGATATTTTCACCAAGGTCCCTTTTAAACCATGGCTCAGGGTAGTGTCTTGTCTCAGTTTCACTGATACCTGTCCCTGCAGAAGCAGCCGAAGGCTGTGGTTGAACTGAGTCCCTGATATTTGGGAACTTCTGGCCTGGGGGAAAAAATGTGATTTAAATTCTGGTCCTCTTGATGCACACAGAATTTCTGGAGTTTTCCTTCCATGGGGCATTTTCAACAGCCTGACTCTCCATTTCAAGGCTCAACTCTACTGAGTCCCAGCTCAGTGTTTAGTTGTTAACTTAGTTGTTAACAGAAACTCCCCTCATTTAGAACCTACAGAAATTATAGAGTAGATAAAATAACTTATTGTTGAGACCAAGGGGCTGCTTGGCCCAGGGGGTCTACAGTCAAAGCCTTGCTGCAGTGAGGACTCGTGGTCAATGTCTAACCCATGGAAGCTGCACTAGTGTTTGTTTTCAGCTCCTTAACACATGCTCTAGAACCACCAGAAATATGTTTTCCATCTAGGCCCTTCCTAAGCTGTACTGAAAATGATGGCCTGAGTAAAATTTTACGCCACACTTGAAGGTTTATGAGTTTGCAACGCGTAATTTACCCCTGGTGAGGGACTCAGTGGTGGTTTTGTGCTCTCTGTAATGCTCAGCCAGCATTGGCCCTAAAGATAGATCATCAGTGTTTAAATTGTGAAAAGAATGTTGATGACATTTTCTTTTCTTTACTCCACTCTAGACAAGAGAGGTTCATGTAAAACATAAGCTCTGGCCCCTTTCCAACGTTAATGCAATTTACTGCAAAAGTGCTCACTTTTTTAATTATGCTGGAATGCTGCTACTCTTCCTAGGAATGCAAAGCCAGTGGGTTACTGACAGAGGGAAGGGCTGATGACAGCAATCTACAATTAACTGAGCAGGGAAAGGCTTTGCCACCTCTGCTGGGCTTTGCTCAGGAGTAAAATTTACTCAAGGAGCAGCTTTGGGTCCCAGCAAGCAAGAAAGGCTGCTCAGCTGTCTGAGGCGTAATTCTGCAACCTCTTCCCTCTTTGGTGAAGTCACCGTGATCAAGTGGCTGGGATGTGAATTTCATAGGCTGATCTAGTTTCTGAATAAATAAAAGTCTGGATTTTTTTTTTTTCAACTTCAAATGGCTCAAAATGAAGAATCTACACCCCCTCCACATGTGCCTGTAGAAAGCTGTTTATGAAAGGAGAGCATAAAATATTTGATCATGGTTTTGATCCAGAACATGCAAACATTTGTCCTCTTGTGCCGGCTTCACCTGGTGGCTTTCATTTTCTTCGACATAAAGACAGGGTGAAGCAAAGTAATAGAAAAATAGAAAACATCTTTGTCGAAAATGAGATTGCAGCTGTGTAACTGGAGCGCACAACCATAAATCAGAATGTCAAATCCAAAGCACATGACTTTTTGCGAGTTCTCCATGTGTGCTATAATGTGATTACAGCCTGGTTACTATTATGATTTAAAACAAAGTCTTTCATGCTAGAAACAAAATGCGGAATGTGAGCAGCCTTGGGGGAGAGAGACGGGAGACTTAGCCCTGCCTGTCAGAGGTGGGCTAAAGGGTTTCAAGTGCTTCTCCATCAGGTGTGAGGGAAGGACTCAACCCCAGCTTTGGCTGCAGTCTCAACATCAGGGACAAATTAGCCAGTGCTGCTCAGCTCTGTCTCACAATCCTCAATTAGGGATGGGGTAGGTTTCTGTCTCCCCATGTCGTAGAAAATCCTAAAGCCAAATACACAGATTACAGAAGTCATTCTTTTCTGTCTATCATATAAACAAATAGTCCAGCTGTTATTGCTAAGATTCCAGTTTGAAAACTTGGACTTTCTTGTATAAACTTCAATGTAATGGTATTTAAAGTGTCATAGACAATAAGCATCTAATCCTAGTCAATAAATTGCAGACTAGTTGCATGAGCTTCGAGAGCTGTTAAAGACAGCTGTGCTTTTTTTGTAATTCAAGTCATTTCCAAATTGGGCAGCCCTCCTGGTGTATTTTCAGACAAACACAGTGTGCTCAGAAAATGTGTTGTTTGGAGCAGCACGAGCATGAAGGCAAGGGCGTCACAATCACCCAGAGACAGAGGGGGATCACATTCTCCATTTCTAAGAAGCTCAGGTTGACAAGAGGGAATTGCTGAGATGTCTGTGAAATTAGTAAATGGCCCTGCAGATCTCCCGAGGGAAAAATGTGGCCCCTGTGGAGAAGAAGGGGAATATTCCTATTAACTTCAGTTGAGCCAGCAATATAAATGGGTCCTTAGAGACTCCCATTCCTTTCAGAGAGAGGGGAAAGAGGGCAAGCATTTTTTAACTATCACTCAGCTGTTCTGGAGAAACAGCAGCCTGCAAGGTCTGAAGAGGGTGGACAAAGCAATATTTTCCAGGAATCAGCCAGCTGCCGTGCCCCTGAGGAAGGCTGGTTGGAGCCACATGGGCTCCACCAACCTGAGGTGTCTGGGACACATCTCAATGCACATGACTTCTCCTGCTGGGATCAAACACGAGGGGTCAGAACAGGGCTCCCTGGGTAGCGAATTTTGGGATCGCGATCAGGGCTTTGCAGAAAGAGCGGCAACCACCAGCCCCTCTAATTCCTCTCGTTGACCTCAGTGGGAGATCAATGCTTCTGAAGACCAGACAGGTGCTTGCAATAAGCTTTCAGAGCCTCTCCACCAGGCTCAGGGTGGAAACCTCGGCTCGGATGTGTATTTGCAAGGTATTTCAAACGCTACATTTGAAACCAGTTAGCACAGGGTCACTGCCCGGTATCGGGGGTGCCCTGCTGGATTTGGTGGAGTTGAAAGGTGCACTTGCTGCTGGGCTGTCACTCTCCCTCTGTGGCAGCTGCGGTGACAAACATCCAGCTGAGCTGTTTCAAGGGTATTTTTCCACATCTGTGAGCACCAGGCAGATTAATCTATTTCTTCCCCTCCCACCCCCCTGTAAGTCGTTTTATGGCCATCAGAAGGTTTACACCTGAGGAGCAGCCCTGCCTCCTGCTCCGCGGTGCTCAACATCTGCCCCTCAGCACGGATCAAATATCCCTCTCCTTGTCAGCAGCATGAGTAAAACAGACAAGCTGGCGGAGAAAATATAAATCAAAAGCCTCCACTGCAGGGCAGGATTTTTCCGGACCTTTTCATGGGGCCGAGTCCCCGGCGTGCTCACCTGGGGGTGCATAAATCCCTCTGAGCACCTGCTGCAAGGGCATCCCAACACCAGGCTGGGCTTAAATATGTGCAGGCAAGGTGCTTCTGTCCAACCCATCTCCCTGTGTTGCCCCAGTACTGCGTGGGGAAGGGTCTCGGGATGGGCAGCCAAGCCCCAGTCCTGGAGCTGGGAGCCTTTGGGCTCAATTTCCAGCTTGGCCACAGGCTTCCTGTGTGGTCTGGGGCAAATCATACAGTGCACGGCCCGCTCTCAGCGTGCTGATATTTTGAGAGAGCCGTGGTTTGGCAGGTGAACGAGGGGAGAGAAGGGTTTATTATTAGCGCTGGTTGAAGCACAAGCGCCGGCTCCGTTGCAGTTTTGCAACTCTCTCAGAGCAGGGTTGGGAGGGGAAGGCTCATCCAAACTTGTGCACCCCAGGGATTCATCCCTGCCTCGTGTGCAAGTGGCAGCATCTCCGGGAAAGCAACTCTTGCTGCTCCAAGCAGCCGAGAAACCAGCCCACCATCACGTACGTCCTCAGGAATGTGCGCCTGTGTGGGTCTCTGCAGACAACCCTGATTCATCACCTCCAGAGCAATTAATAAAAACTCGGGCTGGCCCTTCCCCAATATATTGAAAATGATTTGCAATTTGAGAGTGCGAGTCAGTGTTGTTTTTCACATGGAATCAGTTTAATTAATCACACTGTTTGAACAGCTGGGTCCACCATGCACTTCTACTCGAGTTCAGCATTCCTAGAAAACTTGTCAAGTATGAATCAAAATAATACCATCTCCCTGCTTCCAGTGATTAATCGTATATCTCTCCTCTTCATTCACACCTAAACATCAGCTAAATCAAAAGCAGCCTCCTTCCCCACCATGGAGCTTGTGGCTACTCGCCAGTATAGGATAAATTATCTAGAGAAGGCTTTGAAAAGCTGTTGGGTTACCCTCAAACTTTTGTTATCAACGTCTGTTGCAATTTCACATGTATTTGTAGTCTCTCGGAGCCAGGGACCGCACAGGAAAAGTGCACATTCCAAAATTAAGGATTTGTGGCACAGAATTAAAAAAATAAAATTAATTTCTTGCATCTGGAAGTCCAAGTGAGGTATTTGCGGGAGGTCTCCAAAGGGCGTCTGAACAAAGGGTCAGAGTTTTGAAGAATATGGCTCTGATTTCCAGCGAGGAGTCTGGTATGTCCTGCACATTTCTGTTTGCTTAAAACAAGGTTCTGACTCTGAATCTGAGGCACTCTGCCGGCACAGATGGTGGATGCTGGTCACCAACACCACGTGTGAGCTGTGAGCTGGGGATATCAGGGCTCAGGCATGGAATGGGGGCTCTGCAGGCCAGAATGAACATGGAAGAGGTGGACACGTGTGGGATTGGTCCCAAGCCTGAGGAACTCTTGCCAAGTGGGTACAAGTTACGGCCCTACCCAGAAAACAACAGATTTTGAGGCAAAAGTGAAGATGTTTGTGAAAACAAGGGAAAGCTTTGGGCAGACATTGGAAGTTTGGTTTTCAGAGGGCAAAGAAGAGCCCTTGAGGCTGCTGGGATTGCTCACCCCAGTGGAGTCATAGGATAGCACAGCACAGCAATTTTACTCACCAAATCCCCCCTGCAGAACCTGCCCCCAGCCCTGGGAGGGGTTAGGGCTTGTTTTCCTTCTGCCATGCCATGGGGCATGAGCCTTGGGAAATCAAAAGGGGAGTAGAAATAGCTGAGCCTTCCCCAAGAAACATCCAAGAGAAGCTAAATAAAAATGGGGTTTGTTTTAAGTAAAGTTGGGATCAAGAAAGGAAGGAGATTAGGGCCAATAGGGAACTAAAAGGCAACACCTGGTCCTTTTCAGGGATCACCAGTAGAAAGAGGCTTTCTCTGGAGAGGGCAAGTGTCCAGAGGAGTCTTTCCTTCAGCACAGCAGGAGATGCAAGTAGGGAAGTGAGGTTTGGAGGCATTGCTTTTATGGCTCCTTCTACTCCCAGCATCTCCACATTGCAGGAGAAAGGCATCAGGCCTGGAGATGTGGCCTTGATCACCCTAGAGGACACTCAATCCATCTGTTCTCCACAAAGAAGTACCCCATGGAGGCACTTGAGCTGCCCTCAAGTTACAAAGTGCTGCCTAAAAGGCACAAATACTGTTCTGGTGCTCTCACAGTGTTACAGGGCCAGGACAAGGCAATAAGCCCAATCTCCAGGCAGCACAGTGGCATCCAGGGGTGGACAAATGAACAGAGAAACTTGTGGCTGCTCTCCCACCGTCCTCTCACAGCATTCAGCCTTGACATCAGTGCCATTCCACCCATCCATTCCCCACAAACGAGTCCTTCCTGTGTACTCCCTTGGGAAGCACCAAAACACGAGCAGGCAGGGGTGAGGAGAAGCTTTGTCCTGCCAGGATGGCTGTGCAAGACCTGATGGGAACCCATCAATCCACCCTGTCACCAGGGGTGCCAATTAACCAGAGTAAAGTGCTTTTGGGAGATAAGCAAAGCCAATCGTTGACCTTCTGAGGACTGAGCGATAGCAGGACAAGTCCTTAACTTGACAGCTGAGCAGGCAGCACATGACGTGTCCCTATTGCTGGAGGCTTTTCCCAGAGGTTCCCTGTCTGCTTTTTAGGGCTGTGGTCCTGTATTTTGGTGGTGATTTTGTGAATTCTTTCAGAGAGGAAAAGGGCGGGTGTCGTTTTCTCGGGATCTCCGTGTTTTTCCATCCCCAATCCCGCTGACCCATCTGCCAGAGCCCTGCCACGACTTCTGGCAGAGCAGATGTCCTGCAGGCTCCTCGAGAGTGACACGCAAGTGTGTCTGCCCGAGGACGAGTGTCAGAGTGCCTGCCAGGGGTTTGTCCTTAAATGTGCTGCTGGTGACATCCCCTGCTCTGCTGAGAATGTATCAAACACCAGACTGCTGCAAAAATCAGCCCTCAGGACGAATCACACCTCACTGTCCTGCTCAGAGTGCTCAGGCAGGCCTGGTTTGCTCTGCAAACCCTCCAGGGGTTCCCTACCATGCTCTTCAGCTGCCTGGGGTCACACATAGCAGCAAAGAGAGGGAATAATCTGTCCCTGCATCCATTGTTGACAGGATAAACCATCCTGGAGGTATCTTGCCACAAACCCAAGGTATTTTCCAACAGGCAGGATAAAAAAGTCAGGAAGGGAGTACCTGGGGAGTACCTGGGGAGGATGTGGTGTCTCCATCACCAGGATGAGCTGGTTCTGCCACAGGGCAGGATGGAAGAGGAGACCGCTGGAGTGCTCCCAGACCCACACATCTGTGCATGCAAAAGATGTGATGATGAAATTATTTTGCTGCTCCCTCAGGCTTCTCAGCCACAAATTCCCCTCATCAGATCCCACTTCTTCTATATGATTCTGGCAAGAAAATGCATACTTTGAAAAAAAAAATAAAAGAAAAAAAGAAAAGAAAAACCCTGGGTTTGCTCTCCATAATGATACCAGATATCCTGCCAACAAAAATACAAACCCTGAAATGGATCTAGTTCTTTTCCCACATTTTTCTAAATATAAGGTCTGAATAGCAGCTCCAACTCTCACTTGGAAGGAAAGCTGCAGCCCAGGGCTGGGGTTTAGCTCAGCAGGGGGATGATTGCCTCCGGCAGCGCCTCAGGATTGCATCCTGGATGGGGCTTTCCCGGGAAGCTGAGCTGCTCCATCGGGGCTGAAGCACGTGGGCAACCGTGTGGGGCCAGCCCAGGCTTCCAGCAGCACCTTTGGCTGCATCCAAGCTGGAGGGAGACTTTTGTTGGGATAACAAATGGAGCAAAAGCAGCCAGGAGCTGGGATCCTTGTCTGGGTGGACTTGTGGGGGTCCCAGTTGCTGGGGTACCAGCTGTTGATTTCTTTGGGTCTGGATTGAAGGCACTTGAGACAGTAATTCATGTTCAGACTCAGGTATTTATTATTTCTTATCAGTAAAACAGTCTCACTGCTGTGAGTTTGGCAGCTTTTCATTAGAAGGCACAAAATGGCCAACAATCTCTTGGTACAAGGTCTTTTAAGACTAAACCATCCGATTAAGAGCTGACACCTGGTTTATTCTCCCTTTTAACCCAATAACTGATCCCAATGTGGACTTTTCTGCCCAATTACAAAATGCCACCCAAACCCATGGAGAAGGAGGAAGAAGGAGCATGAAGAAGAAACCCAGGATGACACCCTGTGCCCTCCATCTTGCTTCCATCCACAACATACTAAAAATCCCAAAACCTCAATTTCTCACCCAGTGATACACCTACACTGCTCTCTATAATCTATTGCACACTTTTGTGGATTCCAGTCTATCCTGAAGTCTGGGAAACTTTCTCCATGGATGAGGGTCAAAGTCAGTGCTGCCCTGGGGGTCAGGGCACCCCAGAGCAGACAGAGAAATATTCCCAGTGCCCTGGGTTTCCAGACTGGGGCACTGAGGGGATTTGCAGGCAGCTGAGCAACCACTGCTGAGCTCTGATCCCTCCTTGAGGGTTCCCCACCTGGCCCTATTTGATCAGATCCCAAAGGTGCCAACCCACATCCTTATCAATTTTCTCCAAAAGATTAATGGATAACTCTAAATCAGCAATGGAGAGACCAGTGTTACTGCCTACATTGGGCATTTCCAGTTTCCTTTCCCACTGCTTGGATTACAACAACAATTAAAAAATACTAATTGATTAAAGATAAATGAAAAATACAACCTTGAGATCAGGAGTGGGGTTTTTTCCCATTTGTGCACATACAGTTCCCCTCCCTCAGGTCTTGCCATAGGGTCCAGGATGGAAACCACAAGGAGTACAGCCCAGCCTTGCACAGGTATCAGAAGAAAATAAAGGTCCTGGTGAGTTCAGCAGCAGCTGGGGCCAGTGCAAATCAGTGAATGCTGTATGAGGCCAGGGTACATTCATTTTTGATTCTTTCAGCTCTCTCTGGATGCTGTGGAATTGCTTATGCCCTGCCTGGGATATTCCAGGGCAGGGATATCACTCAGAGAAAGCACAGCTGAACCTGGGAGCATCACAGGAAAATGAAAGGCCAGGTGGGGAATCTGCTGAAATGAGCAGCCTTCATAGCGGGTTGGGGTCACCATTAAAATCTGAATATTTGTGTCTTTTCAGCTGGACTGTCCCGTGGGCTGCAAGGCTGGGTTTTCTTCCACTCACCATTTAATTATCAGATCCTTTTCAGGGTCTTTTCCAGGTCTTGGACTGCATTAGGTTTACAGGACCATCCACCACCTCCCTTTCAGGTTGTTCCCATGGAGTATTTTTGCTCCTTTCAGTCTCTCTTTTGCCTCCTTTGGCAGGAGCAGGGGATGTGGGAGATGCCAATGGAAACACAGACCGTACAACCCCAGCTTCTGGCCCTGGAGGAGAGGGAGGGGTGCCCTGAAGGAGTGCTGGAGGTGGGAGTGACCAACACCTGGGGACACTGCTGGACCTTCTCCTGAGCCAGGGCCACCTTCCCAGCAGCGTCCTCAAGCCACACTTGTCAAACAAAGCATCTGGTAAAAGATGAAAAATGAAAAATTACCTATTTTCCAAATGACCTTTTGGAAAAGATCGCCATTTGGAAACACTGCTTTTTTATTTTATTTTTTAATAAGGACATTGGAAAATGCTGATTTTTCTTTTATTTTTTCCCCTCCATTTTCATTTTTTCCTCTCATTCTCTCTCTTTCTTTTTTTTTTTTTTTTTTTTTTTCTTTTCCATTTCCAAAGTCTGAATCCTCTGGTCCTCCCATTAAACGAAAACGTTCCTTTGAGTGGGAAGCTGCAGGGATGTGTCTCGGTGAAGCCTCCTAGAGATGTCTGGCCCTGAGCTTGGTGGGAATGGGCATTCATTCACTCAGAGCAGACTTTTTTGTGTGGCAGTCTCTGAACAGTCCCTGGTATCTGCCTGCTCTGTTTCAAATGTAAGTCATTCAAAACATTCCCTGTGTTTTTCTGCTCATAAAACTGCTGAGGTACATCCTGCACAGTGAACAAATGACTCAGCTTTGAGCTGATATTTATGCTAATTATCCATGGGAAATTCTTTCTGCCATTGTAGTTTTTCATCTGCTGGCATAATATTCCAAAGGTTTTATGTGGCGTTAACTATCAGCAGTAAAATCCCCCGAAAGTAACATGAGAAGGAAGAATCTGCTCTGCATACATTTATTTTCTTTAAATGTTCTTGATTTGCCATCTATGAGATGAAAGTGTTTACACTCAGCACTCCCTCCCCATCAGTGCAGCAGCCTCCTCTCCCTGCCTGCCTCTTGCTTCAGTTTATTTACTGAAGAATATTCATATTTTGTAAATCCCAGGTATTTATTCCCTTGATTATTTTGGCATGGTGCATTTTGAGGATGCTTGCTTTGTTTTAAGCAAATCTTTTTTCTGCCTTTGAAAAGCAGAGCACTAGTAAAAACAAAGGCAACAGCAATATTTGTTAATGTAAGTCCACGCTCCTAAAATATTTATTCTTTTTTCATATGAAGAAGATTAAATGCTTGCAAAATTCTACAGACACATGCACATATTTGACCCAGAAGGATGTCTCTTGGGATTTGTAACAGCAAATGTGTGTTGAACAAAACGTCTTGGCCCTGTACAAACTTACTTTGTGTTCTGAAAGCCAAAAACTTCATTTTAGC
Source organism: Calcarius lapponicus (assembly GCA_039654755.1). Taxonomy (NCBI): domain Eukaryota; kingdom Metazoa; phylum Chordata; class Aves; order Passeriformes; family Fringillidae; genus Calcarius; species Calcarius lapponicus. The sequence goes on along the minus strand of CM077468.1, from coordinate 58,993,994 downwards.
ATGACCTTAGAAGAATAGTGATACTTTTAGTATTTCCTGGTATTTGGTGCAAGGAATGTTTTTATTTGAATGCAGATGTCATTTGGTTTACAGGAAGGATTTGGTAACATGTCCATGCCAGTACTGCACTTATCCCAAATTTCCTGCTATGGAGGAAGAACATATGTCAAAGCTCACTGTTTGTTAAATTGAAAAGATTCAGTACACCAGAAGCTTCTCTTCTAAACATTGTGACTTTGTGCAATTTACAGAATGTTCTATCTCCATTAAACAATAAACCCTTGACCCCTGGAGCTGGCTTTCAGGATCCTGCTATTTGAGAAGGTAGACATAATGGATGGCAATAATAAATGAAAAGTTCAAGAGGTTAAGAAAAACTGTTTAATTATTTCTCTAGAGCGTGGGCTGCAGAAGAATTGCATATCTGCCTTCTCTCCTGCAGGAACCCTGCAAGGAATGACTGGGGCAGTGCAGCTCAGGCAGGGGATAAAGCAGGTTGCTGGCCCTCAGCTGTGTTTATGAACAAACAGTCTCTGGATTCTCTTCCATCGCTGAACCTTTCAGCTTTCTGTGAGTTAACTCCCTGCCAGCAGCGAGCCTGTGCCAGCCCCACAAACCTCAGCATCTGTTTTGCAAGGCTCTTTTATTTGTTAGCATGTGAAAGCTATTGCTCATGTGTGCTTCCCAGCTGTGGTGTGCTTGGGCTTGGTATCTTTAAAGAAATCTTTGCTTTATTTGCTTGTTGAACCCAGACACACACACAAAGCACAGAGTTCTCCCCTCCCTGCATGAGCCAGTAAAGAAACCTCTGCTGACAGGTCCCCCTTCCCTCCTTTTCCTCTATGCAAACCCAGGACAAACTTCATGACAAGAAAATCAGGAGGCTTTTCTTCCCTTCTCTTGAACAGGGAGCTCTCCTTTTTACACTCCTGTTTGGTTTCTGTCACAGCACTTGCTGCATCCAATTATCCCGTTCTGTATCATGGGACCGAGAGCCCCGAGCTAAAATCATCATGCTGTAGTTATGCAAGTCACTGTACAAACAGCCAGCCAGGGAAAGGCTGCTCCAAAAACATCCACAGCAGGGCAGGGGGTGAGGAAGACACAGGGATCAGGAGTCATCACATCCAAGCACAAGCACATCCAAGGCAGAGCCTCAGATAGGATCTGCTCAAGGTCTGGCCCGTGGCCACCTGCTGATGAACGTTTCCTTCTCTTGGACATGCAGAATCATGGAATGGTTTGGGTTAGAAGGGACCTTAAAGATCACCTAATTCTAACCCCCTGCCATGGGCAGGGACACCTTCCACCATCCCAGGTTGCTCCAAGCCTCATCCAGCCTGGCCTTGGACACTTTCAGGGATCCAGAGGCAGCCATATCTTCTCTGGGCACCCTGTGCCAGGGTTTCACCACACTCACAGCCAGGATTTTTTTCTAGGCCTTTTTCTGTGGCATCTCTTGGGAGGTCCTCCATGTACCATGGAGTCTTCCATGTCACATGGAGTGTGGCAGGAGGCAGGTGTGGATTGGATGCAGTGGTGGGGTCACCCAAGGAGGAGCTGGAGTGTCTCTGTCACTGAGACACAGCCCTGCCCTGCAATGGGATCACAGCTTGCCATACAAGACCTGGTTACTGGCATGCTTTAGTGGCAGGCTTGGCAGTGCTGCCTTAACTCTGTGGACTCCATGACCATAAAGGTCCTTTTCCAAGCCAAATGCATCTATGATCCATGTTTGGCCCCCTTTTTATGTGTCTTGCATAGCTCAAGGCTTCCTCTGAGGGTGCTTTAGGAAAGGAAATTCATCATTTAACGCTGAGGCCAGCAGATGGAGCAGACCTTCCTTTGGGGTAAATCAGCTTGTACATGTGACCTCCAAGACTCTAGATCAGTGTGTCAGCTAGAATGTTGGCCGGAGGCTTCTTGTTACTATTTTATGACAGATTTGGGAAGGGTTTTAATAGCTTTTCACAATCTCTTTCTCCATCTAATTGCCTTGATCTGCAGCTTACACCACCAGGAGTTGTTTTCCCAATATGGGCCTGATGTAAGAAGAATGGCCTGACTTTGTTCTTTCTAAATAACCCCCTTTAAATCAGCTTTCCCTCTCTGCCTACTGTGCGGCATATGAAAGCATCCCAAACAAAATCCCTCTGGGGTCCCCACAGCTCCGTCAGGAGGGTGGGAAACACGACGTCACTTTGTGACCCTGGTGGGACCCTCTCTGTTTAAATAAACAGCCCAGGTATCATGGAATGTTACGCTCCATCGTGAGCCTTGGGACAATAACAGAGCAGGAACCACTCATGTGGCTCCTCTGGGATGGATCAACAAGCACAAGGTGGCTCGTGCTGCAGGTTGGATGGGACGTGTCCCCAGTCGGCCGCCAGATGAGTAAAAGGGCTTCCCATGGCCACCACCTGTAAAGCACCAAATAAAAACGCTTTGGGTGGAAGAGTCTTCAGGCCCAAAGTAAGTTCCAAGCAAAAATACACATGAACATAGCTCCCAAGCATAGACTTGAGGTTAAAGGGTCTAATGCTTACTGTTGCTAAGGCAATGGAGGGGGTCATCACCAAAAAACATGTTTGGAAGCACTCTCCTTGTGCACCCCTGAGGTTGTGATGCAACCTCCTGCCCAGGTTTGGTTTCTCTCCACGGGGGAGATGATTTAGGTCCATCAGGCAAAGGAACAGAATTCAGCCAAGGCCTGCAGGTGATGAGAAAAAAAATGTCCAGAGAGTGGGAACACAATCTGTTTATGGGACATGGGAGCTCATCCTGGCAGAATGTCCAAAGCAGAGGGATTTCTCCTCTCTGTCCCAGTCCTGGAGTACGTGACATTTTCCTCACACTGGCTACTTCTACAATGAGAAAACCGTGGGATTTTGAGGTCAGTCTTCCTTGGTAAATTCCCCATCAGCTAATGACTAAAATAACGATTCCCCACCCTGTCCCCTCCCTTCCCCTCATGGGTGTGGTGGGAGAACAGTCTCATTTCCACTCAAGAAGGTGTAAGGAGGAGCTTTGGCTCCTGGTAAAAGCTGTCCCCACTTGACCTGGCTGCCAGGGGTATCTGTTCCTTTGGCCCAGAGGTTCAAGGAGACCGAATGGGATCATGACCAGGTCCCTCCCTTGGATGCTGCTGGCCACACAACCTGGCAAGCCCCAGGCTGGGAAACCTTCGCTGCATCCTTCTCTGGGCACACTGAGTGGCTCTTGGCTCCAGGCCACCGGGACAGCTCCACATCCAGCTGGAATCCCGGCAGCTCCTGTCCAACCACAGCACAGAGCAGGCTTTGGGCCATGTTCAAACCACTCACTGCAGCCCCAGTGAGAGATTTAGGCATTTGGACTTGCAAATGACCCAGGGTTTTTCCACCTTTCCCATATCATTATTGCTCCTCTCTGAAGGAGTGCCTTCATTTCCTTCATTTGAAGTACTTCCATTTTTCTGGAGCCAAATGTGACCATCTCATGTGAGGTTCCCCTTCTACTTGAACACAAAACCTCAGCCAAAAAACATTGTTCCTCATGGGAATGTCACCAACTGCAGGCTCTCTGTCTCCAGAGTTCCTCAGGCAGCTTTCCTCTCACCACAGGCTGACAGGTACAAGCAAAACCAACACAGCAGCCAGAGAAAGCCCTGAAGTCACCAGTCCATCCTGAAAGGAAATGGAAAATGTGCAGCCTCCTCTCAGGAGATTTTGGGTTTACCTTCTTTTGGGGGAGGACACCCTGCAGCACACAAGACATGTGGCTGAAATGGGATATGGAAAAATCCTAGGGGTTTTTTTTTGCTTCTCATAATTTGTCAGCAATGATGTCTCACTTCTTCAAAGCCACCCTTCAGCCCAGCCAGGACAGGTACAGACCCACCATCATCTTGGCTTTCTCTTTTAGAGCCACCCAAGTACCACTGAGGGTCCCAGTTTCTAAAAAATAGGTGACACCATATCTTGGCAATTTGGTGGTGGACCAAACCAACCATGATGGCAAATTTCCTGCTCATGGTCCTTCGTCCAGAGGAGACTGGCACTGCTGGAGTCCCCCCTCCCTTGGAAATGTCCCTCATCATCTTTGCACTGAAGCATCAGGAGGGAGCTCCTCATCTCTGCCAGAGGAGCAAGGGGAACCTCGTACAAACCTCTTAGGGACACCCTGGCCAGGGGAAAGCCAATGAAAATAATGACTCACTTGACCCCTCACAAGACAGCCAGCACCCAAAAGTTTTCCACACAGTGTTAAAAACACCATGCACTGGCCTCAAATCATGCCGGCCACGCCAGACTCCCACCTGTTTATGTGGAAAACTTTATGTACCCAAAGCATGAAGTTTTTCAGCATAATGTGTTGGGTGGATCAAGGTTTCCATGTGCTCCAGTGCTGTCAAAAAGCAGTGTCTCAGCCAACACGGGACAGTGCAAAGAGGGCACAGAAAGTTTGAGTCTTCAGGAACTCATTTGCAGCAGCTCCCTCATTCCTTAGGCACTCAGAGACCTCTCACCTCCTGCCCTTTAATGCACAGAGTGCAGACTGAAGGCATCTTGGAGGATGAAAGAAAAGCCCCTCTCCTGCACTGCTTTGCAGCTGTGCCCTGGGGGAGGGCCTGGACAGAGGTGAAACAACTGAAATTGGCAGGATGGTGAGTACAAAACGTGACAAAAGAGAGAGTGGGCTTAGGTAAAACAGTGGAAGAGGCAGGGCCTAAAAGCAGAAGAGCAGATGATAAGAAAGCCTTTTTTGGAAAGAAGCTGTGTGGACTCACATAGGGGCTCCTGGGGTGTCCTGTGCAGAGCTGAGAGTTGGACTCAGTGATCCTTGTGGGTGCCTTCCAAATCAGAATATTCTGTGATTCTGTGACTCTGCACAAAAGGTTTGTGGCAAAAGGTGAAGTGCAAACATCCTCTCTCAGGAAAATTGCCTTTGTGCAGGAGCAGTGTCAGGACTAGTGCTGGCTGGCCTTAATCCACGATGAGGGACTTGACTAAAGATCTGGGGAAGGTACCTGGACAAAGGCAACAGCACTCCCAGGTGCTCTGGAACCCATGGTCCAACCTCCCAGCCAGGCCTTGGGCAAAGGTGTTGCATGTTCTGATCCCAAAATTCAGTCTTCTGTGCTGCTATTTGAACACTTGCCCTGTGTTCCACCTCCTAAAAGGGTGGAGAACAGAGGATTTTTCCTTCAGCCATGGAAATGCAACACTGTTCATGCTGGGATGGACTTGGCAGGTTTGAAACTCAGGGTTAGAACTGAAGTCAGATCATTTTGATCAGGGCTTTTATAGTCAGAGCTAGAAAACCTCCAGTTTTTCACACTCCAAATTCCTGACTGGTATGAAGTCCCCTTATGAACTTCCACTTCCCAGGCTGAACAAGATCTGATCCTTCTGCACCTCCCTGCAGGACCATCCAGCCCATCATGGTGGCCATCTGCTAAACTCAGCCCAGTTTATTGGCATTTTGCCTGTGCTGGGGACACAAACCTGGACACTGCATCCCAGACAAGATCTAATGGTCCTGGGAAATGGGAATAGTCACAACCTCTCATCTGCTTGCTGTGCTGCTGCTGCACATTTCTCACATGTCACAATTTGCTATGGGTATCTCAGCAAGCAGTTAGAAAAGCTCCTGGTTGGAATCATTTCCAGTTGCAGAATGCAGTTGCATTTCTCAAACCCAAAGCAAGAAAACATCAAATAGTGATAATCAAAAGCGACGTCGTTTGACTGAAAAATACACAGCCCAATTATTACAAATCCTGGCCATGATTTCTGCTGCTTCTTCCCTGGAGAAGCCACTCTGCCAAGGGCTGGGTGTCCTGGGGACAGTCCCACTGAGGCAATGCCATTCTCCCGTGCTGAGTTCTGCTCTTGGACACTGATGAGTTGAACTCTGAGTTGATCGAGGTCCCGGGACTGCAGCGGTGAGTGACAGCTTTGTTAAGCTGTGATTGATGACTCTGCTACCAAATTCTGATTAATGTTTCCTCCCAAAGCCTCCTTGCCCTCACAATATGCTGTCCATTAGCCCCTGCCAATATCTGCCTGGAATAACCTCCTGGCTGTGATGGGCGTTGTGTGATTATGGTTATCTAAACATGTGAATAATTGGGAGGTTATGCCATATTACATGCTTCATCAAGTCCTCTATTCCAGTTTCAGGGAAACATTTGAAGTTCAACACTATGTCTCAATTATGCCTGAATTTCTGGCAAGGGGGAAAAAAAAAGTCCCATTAACGAAGCTGTCAAAAACACATTCTGCTTTGAATTTCCTGGGACAATTGGACAATGAAACTTGCTCACTCAGTAAAGAGCTGCTTTCTCCTCACAGCATTAACAGGCTCTTGGATTTATTGGATTTCTTTCTTGCTTGGGCTCTGAAATGAGATCTTGATAAAACGGAGTTGCACAGTAAATGAGTAAGCTCTGTAAACAATAAATTCTGTGATGAAACATTTATCTCCAGACAGTCTATATGGAAAGCAATGCTGTTCTGGTGGGATATGAAGTGAGTTTGCACTGTGGTGATATTTGTAAATTATAAAAGAAATAAAATAGGTCTGTTGTTGCAGTCCTGGGACAATTTTGGTACTGAAAGCAAGACTTTATTCTCACACGTGCTCTGGAGGGCATGGGTCTCGCCTGGGACTCTGCCCCAGGCAGCTTTACACTTCAGGACTTTTATGGGGAACAAACCTATCAATATTCTGACAAATTCCTTTGAAATTTCAGGAGCAAAGAGCGAAGTGCTATTGTAGAGTTACAGATGTCAGCATTGGACACTGTCACAGGCTCTCCAAAGCAGAGCTGGGCTTCTAACTGGGAAGCCAGACCTCCAGCTGTTTATTCTCCCAGTGCTCACATTCTGTGTGCTGCCAGGACAAGGGAGACTGGTACAGGCTGAGCTCAGTGTGGGCAGACACAGATCAAGATGTGGCTGGAGAAGTCCAAGAGGTGTTTGAGGAGAGGGAGCAGAATAGCAATATCCATCACTTCTTCAGCTTGTTCTGCTACTATTCCCTGTGTCAGACTGGTTTGGGACTGGGAAGTCACCATTCAACTTATTTCAGTAGAGGTAAGTGAAATCATCAGAAGAAACCTTTTTTTTTTTTTTTTCTCTCAGAGACAGTATGAAGAATTTTTTCTCTGCACATTTTCTCCGTGGAGTGGAGGCCATCTGCATCTTAGCTTCCTTCTCACTTGTGATTGTGTGGAGAGGAAGGACTTGTGCTCCATCACAACAGACACCAAGCAGGGTCTCTGCTGGTCATTCAGGGGCTGTACAGGTAACACAGGGCAGCCAGGGGTGCCACAGCAGGGGTGGGGATTATTCCCTGAGCTTTATGCTCTGTGTGTGCTGAGCAGCTGTGGCAGTTCATGGCTCTGGAGGGATGGCTGTGCAATAAGGTCATGATTTCTCTCCTCTTTGGGTCCTTCCCTTTCTCTCTTGGGGTGTTCCCTGCTGCAAATCCCACAAGGAACATCCCCTCTCCAGCAAGAGACGGGCCATGCTGTGCCCACAGTGCCTCTTGCCATGCAAAAAGAGTGGGAACGACAAGGCAGTGAAAGGCTGCAGGAAAATCTCAGCAAGGTGATTGCATGGAGACAGACCAAATGTGTTTATATTTCCCGAAATATTGCAAAACACATCCAGCCTTGGCCTACAGTGAAAGCACAAGCAGTAGAGGAATCTAAAGCGTGCAGATGCATTGCATACCAGCATGGAAAAGTGACAGCAAGACAGCGCCAAAGCAGGCCAACCACACTCCCTTGGGAGTCTAGGAAATAAGTGAATCAAACAGGGCTTGGGGCCAAAACAGGCCAAAAAAAAAAAGGATCCCTTTAGGAGTCCAGGAAATAAAATGAATCAAAGTGTGTTTGGGGCTGTTACAGGCCAACCACAATCCCTCTGGAGTCCAGAAAATGAGTTTAAGTATTGTCCAGGCCAAGACAGGCCAGACAATTAAGCTTCCCCCCAGAGGGACAAGTCAGTTGTGAACAGCAGAGAGTGGGGCCATTCTGCCCTGCCATGATCAGGACCCCAGAGCACAGGTCAGCAGCCTCCTGCTCACCCAGCTTCCCTTGGGAAGCCCCAGAGGCCCAGGACGCACATCTGGAGCTCTGGGATAGAGTCACCTCCTGGCCAGGACCATCCCTCCCTAAATTCCCTTTGGCTGTCCCAGTCCCTTTAATCACAGAATCCCAGAATCACTGAGATTGGAAATGACCTCCAGGATCAGTGAATTCCAGCCTGTGACTGATCCCAACCTCATCACCAGCCCAGAGCACTGAGTGCCACGTCCAGTCATTGCTTGGATACCTCCAGGGATGGAGACTCCATCACCTCCCTGGGCACCTCCTTCCAATGCTTAACAACACTTTCAATGAAAAAATTATTCCTCATGTCCAACCTGAACCTCCCTGGGACAACTTGAATCTGTTTCCCCTTGTCCTGTTCCCTGGAGCAGAGCCCGACCCCTCGGCTGTCCCCTCCTGTCAGGAGCTGTGCAGAGCCACAAGGTCCCCCCTGAGCCTCCTTTGCTCCAGGCTGAGCCCCTTTCCAGCTCCCCCAGCCTCTCCTTGTGCTCCAGACCCTTCCTCAGCTCCATTCCCTTCCCTGGGCACACTCCAGCCCCTCAATGTCCTCCCTGAACTGAGGAGCCCAGAACTGGGCACAGCTCGTGGTGGCCTCAGCAGTGCCCAGCACAGGGGACAGTCACTGCCCTGGCCCTGTGGCCACACAATTCCTGATCCAGGCCAGGTGCCAGTGGCCTTCTTCCCCACCTGGGCACACACTGGGCTCATATTCAGCTGCTCCCCTGCAATGTCCCTGGGTTTTCCTGGAGGCCCAGCTGCACGTGCCCAGGTGAAGAGCTGTCCTGGCCTCTCTCTGCCCATGGAGGTCATGCCTGTGGCACTGCTGAATGTCCTCATGGACGTGTTTGCAGCAGCCTTGCCCAAATTCATGGTGCTGTTGGCCATGTTTGTGGCAAACATGATTAGTGAACTTCAGAAAGGATCAGGAATAAATTTCTTCCGCAGTCCCAGGCTGACAGGTGGGTCTGGGCCCACAGATGCGAGTCTGCATTTCACTATCCCCACGTGAGGATTTTTTAATTTCTTTTTTTCTGGCAAATGGTCACAAACCATGGGGGGCCTCAGCACCTTCTCCCCAAGGCTGTCACTGCTCTCACTGAGGGGCCACAGAGAGAGCAGGACTGGCGGCTGCTCCATTTTATCCCTGAAGCAAATGGTGGCTAAATGCGGAATAAATCAGAGGAGGTACTGACAGTCCACAGTCAGGCCCGGGGATTTACTGCTGCAGGAGGTTTATTAATAGAGCTGTGGATGTTGCAGGCCTGTCTGTGATGGGCTGTGGGATAATTTAATGATCAGCAAAGACAGAAAGCTGAGATAAGGATAACTGGAGTGTCCACATTAGCAGTGTTCTCTCTTTGTGCTGGCCTAGCGTCCTCAGAAGGGGCAGCCAGAGATGAAGTAAATCAGGCGTCCCTGTCCTGTGCCACTCCGTTAAGGCAAATTGCTCTTTAGTTACTCACCAGCACCCACCTGAGAGTTTCAGGCAGTGAATTGTCCCCTCAGGCTGAAGAACAGGGGGAGACCACGGAGATCCATGGGGACAAACACCACAGCATGGCTTCCAGAGGGACAGATAGCACCAGCACAGAGCTGCATCTCTGGAGGGTGGAGTGCAGAGAGACAAACACCATCAGCCAATATCTAAAATGGGATTTTTAAGTAAGTGACCCAGCCTTGATCACCCCTGAAGGCCATAAACAGCTCAGGCAGTGTCATGAGGAGTCTACCATGAGATACCTGTTGCCATCACTCATGGCACTTTCAGTGACCTCCAGAGAAAACAGAATTCATGGCTTCCTGACACCCTTCACCTTCTTAAAACAAACTGAGAACTCAAAGTTGGCACCACACAGGTTTCTCTCAGCCTTTTAGATTTGGGTCAAATTGCTATTGAGGAGGGGAATTTCTGTTGTAGGAGGCAGAGATTGAGGCAGGAGCCCAAGTGTCCACACTGTCTACAACCCAGTTTAGTGGTGTGTCTTTTCCTGATGGACACACTGAAAAGAAGTGCAAAAGTCATCTCTTTCCCTGTCTCTGTGATGCTGCAGTAAGTGAACTGACCTGGAGCCAGTTAAAATAAATTTCTGGAATTAAACTGAATTTCCTGGATTAAAAATGCAAACCCATTGACTGCAGCAAAATCACTGCAAATTCCTTCTTATTTGGTTTAGTGGTGGATGCTCCCCAAAGTCTTCCTGGGGAAAGTCAAAAACCATGTGTGTCTTGTAATTAGATCTAAATGATTATGAAATTTTGGGAAATTGGTGTTTATGACACCTGCTGAGGTGAACTTCCTCCTCCTGCTGAGAGATGACAACGCAGGAAAAAGACCAAACCTAACTTGTCTGACCTCCCTCTGACCTACGACAAAATCACTCAAGACAATTTGACTTGAAAAAGTGATGGGCTCCCGGTTGTTTGTTGAACTGAAAAAAAACCCCTTTCACTTCCAAGTACTAATTTTCATTATTTTGCATCTTCCTTCAGGGGAAAATCCAGAGTTATTTTGAAACCGCAGGTGATATGACCCATTAAAGCTGGGATTTAAGCATTGGTTTTATGCAGCAGATGGATAAACTATCAGTCACTCGCCTGTAGGTGGAAAAATCTTTGCTTAAGCCATTAACACTCCCCAGTGTAATACTACCTGTGTTCAGCAAAGGGAAATCTGTTTTCTTACTGTGATTTGATATTGGGAAATAACAGGAGGAGATAAGCTTTATAACAGCACTGGAAACGTGCCTGTGGTAAGAAATGAGCCACGCAGCAAAACCACCTTTGGCATGAGCCTGGCTCTTCCACAAGGGGCAAGACTGCCCTAGCACAGGCTGCAGACAGAAGGGACAAGAGAAAAAGAGCATTCTGCCTCATCCTGTGGGCTCCCAACATCCCTCCTGCCATGTGGAGGATGCCCCAACCAACGCAGGGCAGCGATAATGGAATTTGGGCTGCGCTCTCACAGAGCACCCGCAGGTGCTCTCCTGTATCGCTGAGGAGAGCTCTGCTCCACTCACAACTGCTGTCCTCAGCTGCTCCCGCTCATTTCCGCACACTCTGAGTGTCCAGATCCAAGAGGGGGATGGCTTCCAAGGCAAGGAAGCACAGATGTTGGGAAATCCAGCAAGGAGGCTCATCTAGAGTATTTAAATATGTGGCTGCTAGAGTGCATGGCTTCTCCGTGGAAACCTGTGCCTCTGACAGGCCCCATCCAACAGTCACTGGAGGCAGTGGAAGGGTGTCCCTGGAGTCAGGTGAGGTTAAGCTGCACTTGCAGGATCTGGTGTTTATGCTCCTTTGAAATGCAGGTACTTAAAAAGCCATTGCCCATCCATCCATCACAGGGCACTTGACTTCCACATTTCCCCCGAGTTACTGGTTTTCCATGATCCAAACACGTGCCTGTTTCAATGCTACTGGCTGATCTCTCTGTTCCTTGCTGGAAGGGATCTCTCTCTAGAAACTAAGAGAAGGTTGAAGGCTGTGTGTTTATATTAAGTTTATTGCACCTTTTTTAACTTGTGGTTCTGTGATGGCTCCTGAAGTCTCACATGTGGATGCAAACAGCAAAAGCTTCCATCTGTGATGATGATGATGAATTTGAACAAGGTTTCAATCCTTCCCACCTTATGAAATCAAGTGTAACCCTGTCCTGGATATTTTATATGCTAAGTGGTCATTGGGTATTTTCTATCTTATTCCCAAGAAATGTAGGTTCCTTTTTTCCTCTTCCATGCCCTGGGGAGGGATGGACACATAGCAACACCTTTATTGTCCCTTGCCTCTTGACACATCTGTAGCAAAGACTCCAGAGGCCTGGAACAGCTTCCCAGAGCACCAGGAAGGGATGTAAAACATAATCCCATCCACAGATTTAAGAAGCTCCTTCTTCAAATTGAAGAGGAGCCTTTTACAGGTCCCCACCAATGCTGCTTACTCCAACCCATCCCTGAGCATGGTGGGTGCGTGGATCCCACAGGACTTCCAGGGCTTCACAGCTTAAGGAATAACCCAGCTCAGAGATGCCAATGCTCTGTGTGTTTAAACTCTCCCACCAAGCACTTGGGAAGATGGATTTACACAAACGGGTACCTTATGTCCTAAATTACAGGGTACTCTTGCATTCCTTTTCTTTCCTTTTTCTCTTTTGCTCTTTTCAACCCTGAAGGCCAAATCCACAACAGACATAAGTCAGATGTGCAGAGCCCAGACCAGTTTGTCCCAGCTGAAGGTCCTTCAGAGAGCTTGAGGATCTCTGCATCTCATTTATGCAGGCCCTCCAAGTTCCTGACCCAAGAATATTTTCCCAGCCCTTTTTCATGGAAGCCAGGTGAATCCTGCTTTTGTTTTTGCAAGCAATCTTTCTCCACCACCCTTTTCTCTGATGCCACAAGTTGTTTATAAGGTGGCTCTAGAGAACACCCTGACTCTCATCTCAGTGCAACTTACATGCTGTGCCTTTTGGTGGCTTTTCCTGAAACAGTCTACAAGTGTGAAGTCTTTTCTCTATTTCCCCATTTTCCTCTTTTCTTCCTCTGCTCCTGTTTTCAATCACGGACTGCCCAGGCAGCGTAGTGGTCAGGCTTAAAGACTTGCTAGAACTGGATTCAAGATTTATGAGAACTAGATGTAACCAGGCCTCTCCCAGAGGTTTGGGAAGAACAGCTGGAGTCTGGCACTTTCCGTCATGACAAGGACTATTAAAAACTAAGAGTTGAACTGCAAAAAGCAGGGGAAGGAGGGGGGGAGGAGAAATGTTTAGGCTTAAAATGCAAAACAAGCGCCTGCAGTATCCAGTCCGTCTGCACAGGGGCCAATTCTGACAGCAAACGCCTTTCACAGCTGCCGAGACTCGGGCTTATTTTAGAAACCACTTTAGAAACAAGAGGTTAAAAGAAGAGAGGGAGGGAGGGAGAGAGGGAGGCCGGGAGCTGTCTGTGTGCAATCCCGGGATGCAGAGCCCGGGCTGGCGGAGCGGGTCACATCCTGCACTGTCTGGAGCCCGTTCCGGCCGGGCCACCCCACCCAGGGCTGAGGTAATGGCCCGGCCGGCTGTGTTTGTGGAGATCACCAAGGCGTGCGTGTGTCCGGCCATCCCAACTGCGTCCGGCCATCCCCAGCCAGGATGGCAAAGCTCCTCCACAGCAAAGAGGGAGGGGATGTCGGCTATGCAGGGAAATTTGAAGGCTCTGAGCTCCTGCCTCCACGCTGCGTGTCTGGTGCCTCAGGTTTTAGCTTTTGTATTTTTCAGGTTCTGTGCTGCTTTAGTGTGTGGGTCTGGGCTTCATATCAGGGGATGGTGAGCTCTGTGCACAGAGCAGGGAGACAAAACAATTCCTTCTTTAGTTGAAGACCAAGGACAAATGATCCTAATCTCAGGCCCAAGAGCACAAACAATGTGGGCTGAAGAGAGAAAAACAAGCAGGATGGGACTTCATGGGCTAAAGTTGTAATTGGACAATTAACTCCAGTATGCAAATGGAGCAGAACTGATAAAAGTAAGAGACCCTGTGAGTGCACGTCAATTTTGTGACCATTTTGGTTCATCTCGGGGTAGCCCTGGCTGGGCTCTTGTGCTGCCCAAGGTGGATCCATTGAGGCCTCCTAATAAACACCTACTTTATTCTTTAGCTCAGTCTATTCTCTGTTCTAGGTCAGCCTTAACAAGGCATCATACCCTTGGCATTCCCACCCAGCGCTTGCCTTCCATGCTCTCTGTCCCTGCAGGGCCATCTCAGTGCACAACCTGTCCCCTGTCCAAGGAGTGCCCAGGGGTCACCCCCAGCTGGGGCTGGGGACTCATGGGCCTTCAGCTGCTCTCACCTGGCTGCAACCACCAGTAGGATGGGAGAGCGGGGAGGGAAATGGTGTCACTGCTGGAAAGCTGTGAGGAGAGCACTGGTGTTAATTCTCCTGGGCAGGTAGTTTGTGCCTTCATTGATGGAAAGATGGGGGATGTGCCAGCACAGGCAGGCTGATCATGATAATTATCCATTTTCTAACCATATAGCTGTTTCAGACCTGAACTCCCCACTCCCTGAGGTGTTGGTGTTGATTCAGAAGGGATCCCACACTCCTGACTCCTGTGTCTCACTTAAATACCTACAGCTCTATGGGATGGCTCCATCCCAGGATGCCAGCAAAGAAGGCAAGTTGGATTTACCTACACCTTTTATCTGCCTTTGGTCAAGGCTGCTCCATGCTGTTAAATAATATGTTTCTAATACACATGGAAAAGAAACAACCTCCCTTTACCTGCTTTGCTTGTCCTGTCCCACAGTTTTATCTGACAGCCACCAACACTGTGACACACCCATGTGGCCAAGATTAGGGGGTCTGTGCCTTCTTTTTCTCTGGGGATTTTGTCCCCCATTTCAATGGGAATTCTGACTAGGAAAAAAGCCACCTTCATCCACTGGCATTGCCTCATGCCAAATGGTGTTTCAAAGCTCTCTGTTAGTCCCAGACAGGCGCCATAAACACCCAAAATACTTCACAGGCTGACCCTGGCATCTGTCTGGGTGTCCACACCATGAGTGGTGCATCCCTCTCTCTTGTCCTGCAGTACTAATTAAGGTCCCACACCATCTCCTTTTTCCTAAAACACAGGTACCATGAAGCCCTTGAAATTCTGGGGCTCCTGTTTAAGCAAAAATAAACAACCCATAAATCACCAACTCCCAACACCATATTAAAAAATAGGGATAGCTGCACAGAACACACCCTTAAGCAGGGGCTGGATGGCAAAAGAAAGGGAATTGAGCCTTCAAGTGCCAAATAAATTAAAAAGCCAAATAAAACTGCCACTCTCTAATGAGCGGCAAGACTGGCTCCCAGCTGGTCTTTGGATGGAGCCAGGTTGCCTGGGGAATGTCTGGTGGATCTTTTGTGCACAAAGGCACCCATTTGACCCATCAAATGTCCAGACATGGTGGTGGCACAGGGCAGGGCTCCTCAGGGATGGCAGCATAGCTGCTTCTAAGCAGGGAAGCTATTTGGGATCCACATCTGGCAGCACAGCGTAGTCCAAGACTAGGCTTCTCCTAAAATAAAGCTGAATTTGTTCCAGTAGCTCTACCCAGGAAGTGTATCTCTGGTGAAAACCACTTTCTCACCTCTCCAGGTGAAACTAATACAAATTGAAAATATCAGTTTAAAAGTTTAATTTCTATTTCCTGCCTTTGGTTGCTCCCATCATTGCAGCGCTGGCCCCAGAGACTGTGAGACTGTGGCAGCATCTTCCCAAACAGGAAGATAAAAATACACATATCCATATCTCTGAAATATACCTTTTCCTTTAAGAAATATCCCTGATCTTCAAGATTCTGAGATGCCATTTCAACACAGCTCTTCATAGGATGTAGAATAAGGCACAGGCTGGCAAACAGTGGAAACATAATTATGATGAACTTTTCCCTAAAAATGTTTGTTTCTGGTTGTTTTCAATTTTTTTTTTATTTTCTTCTTTCTTAGTGTTAAAAAATCAGCATCTTTTCTTCAATTTTTCATTGTTTCTTAGCAACTGAACAGTTTTGATCACACACAACTTGGGTAAGGAGATAGGAGGTGACTTGGAAAACACAACATTCCAAAAATGTGACCCTTTTCTGCTCTAGGTTTTCAGCTTGGGCAAATCCCTTGGGAAAAATCACAGCCAACACGAGCCCCAACTGCCCCATAAAGCTTCAACATACTAGCAACAACCTCCCATTAGAAACCTCGTTGTTTTTATTATTTCTCCTGCTCTTTGGGGCTGCCCTCTGTGTGAGATGGAGCAGAGAGAGGGTGTCCCAGAGCTCATAACATCTGCAGGAGGGTGGGCACAGGTGTGTTTCTGCTCCACACTTGTTCCTGCTCCCTGGGAGACACAACAGGCAGAACTTGGCCCCATGGAATCTCACAGGAGTGGGATGTTATGGTACCAGGACTGCAGGCTCATAGCCCTGCCAAGACACAATAAAAAAGAGCTGTTTCATGGTGGAGGAATATGAGGAGCACATGTTTGGTCAAGCTGGTGGGCAACGTTGTTCCTTCACCTCCCAAGGCTGGCTGGGCTCTGGAATGCCCATAAAAACACCCCCCACTTCCTCCCCTTGCTGCAGGGGCAACAGAAAACCTTGATTTCATCCCATGCAATTAAAACAAACGGTTGCCACATGTAAATATTTGTGTTGTTACCCATCTTGATTCATCTCTGGGGCTCCAAAAAACAAACAGCAAAACACAGCCCTGGCCATTAGAGCAGGGCCTGGGATGTGCAGCAACCAAGCCAGCAAGGCCAGGAGGGCAAGGGGAGCCTAGGATGGGACTTTTGCTGGATTTTGGATCAACACAGTGCTCATGGAATGGTGCAGGTCCTGCCCTTGGGGGTATCCCTGTGAGAATACCCTTTTCCCACAGCCTTCCCAGCTTCCCTGAGCATGATGTCAAAGGGACTGTCACCCATGTCCATGGAAATTTCACACTCCAGAGGTGGAAAACCCATGTTTGGTCTCTGAGACACCCTTCCTGGTGATGTATCCAGAAAAGCCCTGGCCCTCAGCACGTGTCTGCCACCAGCAGTGGATAATGATCCCTCTGGGTCCCTTCCAGTTCAGGGGATTCTGTGGTTCTGTACAGGACAAATCCCTCACCCCTCATCAGCACTAAATTATTTTAATGCAGTTTGCACCCACAAGATTGGATCCAAAAAGGAGGAAAACAGAGCTAAAACCAGCTCTGGTAGCTTGTGCCTGAAACCTGTGTGACACCTATGCATGAGCTTGTGCATCATCCAGGTTTGGTCCAGCTCAGCACAAATATCACAAAATCAGGCCTTTGCCATGTTTGTCTCCAGGGTTTTGCCTTCTAGAATTTAGGAGCGAGGTGGATAATTATGCAGCATTTTTCTTTCCCTTGAGAAAAGACACAAAACCTGGATCATTTCTGGCTTTCCTTGGTGTCAGTCCAAGCAGAAGTTAAAGCTCTCACAGCAATTTCTAAAATCCCCTTTCAGATAACACAGCAGTCGGGTTTCAAGGTTATTCTCAAGGGTGTAATAGCAGTATTTCTTCTTTACTGTAACGCCATGAGCTTGTGCATGAAGTTTCAAGAAGCTTTAGGGCAACTTTAGGACTGGAAAGTGTTTTGTCAAAAAAACAAAAAAAGGAAAAGAAAAAAAATTCAAGCCACCCTGTTAATTCCAGTCTGCCTTTCTTTGTGCTGTTTTGAATAAGTTAGAAAGCAAACTGGGAAAATTCAATTTACACCAGGAAAAAAAAAAAAGAACACTGCATTCAAGAGAAAAAGAAAATGTACACTGATACTGTTCCACTTCAACAATTATTTGTAGCATATCCTATATATATGTATGGGGTATATATACACATATTTATATATATAAATGTTTTTCCCCTCGGGGTTTTCCTTTTAAAGATTTTTGCCTTTTCACATGTGAACTGTAAACAGACTGACAGATGGAATTCTTTTGTATAAACTGTTTCAGATACACTATTCTTCCATGCCTATGTCAGTTGTTTACAGTATCAAAAAGCCACAGATACGCCTAAAAGTAAGGAAAGTTGGAATTTCTGCCAAACATTTGGATACCATCCATCCTCAGAGGCTGTACCCTCAGTGCACCGGGTGGTGCTGAGGGACTTCTCACTTAGAGATGTGTGCCAGCAGGAGGCTGGGGATCTTCAAAGCAAGGCTGGGGAGGGAAGAGGGGGCACTTTTGTGGGTCCCCGAATTTGCTGCTGCCAACATCTACACTTGTTAATGAGCATCTAATGGGCTGGTGGCTGCTGGGCTGGTGCTGGGAACATCTGGAGCTCTCCATGTGGGTGGTGCATGGTTCTCACTCATGGCACTTTCTTCTTATTCTTCTTCTTTTTTTTTTTTTTTTCCTATTTTTAATGTGTTTTCCCTCCTTGTTTTTGTGCCCTGAGTGCCAGGTGAAGAGTCTGACCAGCGTAACCAGCACGGAGTGGTACTCATGAAGCATGGTTGTGTGAGTTTTTATCAGCCTAGTTTGGGCATTTGAAGTGTGAAAAAAGCCCTGAGGCTTTGGACAGTCATCCCAAGGAGTCTTCTTCCTGACTTAAGCTGCGTCAGCCAGGAAAATTCCCAATGCTGTCTCAGGAACAGCTGTTCTGGGTGCTCCCCTGCCCCATGGAAAAGCCACGTAGACAAAACTTTTCTTTTCTGTGAACTCCATCTCTGGCACTTACCCTTCACCTGTGTGGTCCTCAGTCATTGAAAACTTCTTCAAAACCTTTGTGCTGCTTTTTTTTCTCCCCAAACCATGCCACATGGAAGAAGGGAAATGGCCTCTCGTCCCCATCACCACCAGAGCCTGGGCTGTGGTGCACCAGAGTTAAACACCCTGAAAAGTCCAGTCATGGCCCTTCAGGAAGACCACTGTGCCTTTGGGTCTGAGGGACTGGGAGACCCTGAAAAGTCCTATCAGCTTTCAAATCTTCTCCCAACACTATTAAAAAAGAAGCCACATGACACAGAGGGAGATTCTGTGAGATTTTGAGTTCAGGGAAATTAGAGAAAAGGGCCTCTAGATGCCAGCATGTACAACTTGTCCCCATAAATCTCCCCAGGGATTGTCTTGGGGCTGACCCCCTTCCTTCCCAGAAGATGTGGTTTCGCAAAGATTTGGGGTTTGTTCACCAGGACATTTATTCATCCAAATTTGGAGCTCAAAAAGGTACCAGCACTAAATGCTTTGAGAAAAATCTTCACAAGAAAACCAACAACAAACAAACCAAAGAAAACAACTTCCAACTGGGCAGCACACCCCACTCCCATGTTTGCCATCAGAAGTTGTTCTACATCAAGTGAAGCCCATAATCTCCACTGGATGGAGATCACTCAGGAGTTTGTCTGCACGAACACCAGGGATCTCTGGCTGGGGAGTTTGGATCCAGCTCTGTCCTTTTCCTGGCTGGAATGCCAAAGCTTGTGGGCACCAGCACAGACTGTCAGCTCAGCAGCTGCCCAGGCATGGCTGGATGTGGAGCTTGGTCTGCCTGGACAGACAGGAAATCTGCCCTCATTTACTGCAAATGCTTCACAGGCTCATAACTTTCTGAAATCTACTTCATGTCACCTTATCCATACAGAGCCACGTTTCCACGCTCCCATTGGGAATAACACATTGCGGTGGAGATGTGGTGGCGGGCAATAAGGATGGATCAAGAAATGCATGGAAAATTCAAGAACAGACCTAAGAAGTTGCTGTTTAGGCCCCCATCCTACAAGGAACCAGGTGTTTAGGCCCCCATCCTACAAGGTTCCAGGCTCCCTCTGCACCACAAATGCTTCAGCTCTGTCTCATCCTTTTCAAAGCCTGGATCTACCCTCCTTTGGCACTCCCAGGAGTCCACCTGACCTGTCTCAGAGATTGTCACCTGTGGGCTGTAAGCAGGATGGTTGGATGCATCCTGAAGCATTCCTAGATCACTGCTGTGCCACCTTGGTAAGAGAAACTGGGCAAGGCCGACTGCAGAGAGGGGAACTCAGAGGATGGGAAGGGAGAAAAGGAAGCTCAATAAGCAGGTGGGGAAAAGACATTAATGAATCTGTGTTTTGCTGGAATATGGAAGAGAGACATGACTGTGCTGAGTGAAATCTGGACTCTGGAGCTGAGCAAGGACTTCATAAGGTTGTCCCTTAAAGCTTTCAACCCACACTGCCACAAGTTGCCTAGGGAAGCTGTGGTTGCCTTATCCCTGGCAGTGTCCAAGGCCAGCTTGGACGGGGCTTGGAGCACCCTGGGCTAATGGAAGGTGTCCCACCCATGTCAGGGGGTTGGAATGAGATGATCTTTAAGGTCCCTTCTAACACAAACCATTCATGTGGCACACCCTGTGTGTCTGAAGTGTTTCTTTGCAATGCTGTGCAGTGTTTGAACCTTTGGCACCTGCCATTGTCAGGTCAGCAGGTCCTGTTCCTCCTCCTCTGCTCACTGCTGGTTGTGCCGTGAAGCAGAGAGCTCAGAGAACATGGACACCCCAGCATTCTCCCAGAATACAGCTGGGATGAGAGGGATGGACTGGGATCAGAGGGGAAGGATGAGGCCATTGCAGAAAATCCAGTTGTACAAACAACCCCTTTGGAAGTTGTAGCTCTGAGATGGAGAACACCAACGTGAGGGTGCGTGACACTTCTCCAGCTCCCCCTGCAGCGCTCAGCTCTTTTCCAGGCCAGCACAGGCTCCTCTGGCTCCAGGGGAATTGGGCTGCTCTCCTCTGAGCCTCCTCTGAGCCTGGAGCTGCTGTTCCTGAGGTCTGTGTAGCCATGGTGAGCTCTGTGCTCATGTAAACATTGCACAACCACAAGCCCCCGCTGTCTGAGGGCAGCAGAAGCACCTCTGGGCTCCTCCTCTCTGGATTGCTCTTCCTGGGGGAGGGCAGCACTTTGTGGAGTCATGGCAGCAGCCCCCAGAGCTGCCAGTGAACCCACGGCACGCTCTGAGTTACGCTCACATTGCTGAGAGGATGGGTCACATTTTTGGGAATCCGCCCTGACCTCCTCTGGTGATGCTCTGGCTTCCTGAGGATGGAGACATGGAACAAATTCTTGCCCAGACTTGAGGAACTTTATGACACTGGGTGATGAAAAAGCTCCCAAATCCTTGCCTGGTGGAAACCCGTCCAGGAGGTGGGACGGGGACAAGGCCATGGTGTGAGCACATCCTGGAGGAAATGGGGCACAAAGCTGGAGGAGAAAGCGCTCTGGATCTCCCCCATCACTTTTGAAGCTCGGCCTCATGAGGACAGCAGGACCATCTCCAGAACAAATCTTTGCTGTGCTCCTTGCCTCAGGGCAACAGGGTTGGCAGGTAAGACCACAGCCTAGTCTGTGATGTCTCGAGAGAAACCTGTGGAGATGTTTTCTGCACAAACCCACCTCCTCTGCTTGGGAATTTAGGACAGACTGGCTGATGGTCCCTGAACTGTTTTGCCACCTGCAAGTACTGAGTTATTAAATTTCACACTGGACTGTTCTTTGGAATTTCAGGTTTCGAAATGCAGGAAGAAAAGATTGAACATGGACAGCTTTAGCCCTTCCCAAGGACCTGCTGGCTGAGCTGGTGGGAAACTTCAGCTTCTCAAACGAGGTAAAGCAAGGTGAAAAACAATTTCTTTGTCCACCTCCATCCCCGGCAGCTCCTGGGAGGAGAGGGGGAGCTGCAGGAAGGGCTGGCTGGGTTGAGAGGAGTAGAGCATGGTGCTGATGGACAAATCCTTCCCACAGGCTGGGGTTGGGCCACACTGGGCATTGCAGACCTGGCACAGCTCTGGAGGAGGGGGAACAGTGTGAGACACCCTGTGAGGCTCTGCCAGTGCAGGGCTGGGAGTGCTCTGTGTGAAACAGGAGCACCGTGCACAGACCTTCCACGCCTATTGGAAACAGATTTTTCCTTGACACACGAGCACAGAAGATTCCTCTGGAATGAGAGCCCTGACCAAGGCTGGGCGGCAGAGAAGGGTTTCCAGCTCCTCACAGAGAGGAAGGAAATCCGCCTGTGGGACAGACGATATTGTCTTTTGTTTGACTCTGCAACGCTGATTAATGAATGCTTTTTCTGATTTCACAAGAATTTCTGGGGTTTGTAAACTTTCTTCAGAGATTTTTCTGGGAAAAATGGAAACCATGCTCGGGGTTCTCCTTCTGCAAATAAACCACTCAATATTTTCATTCAGATAAAAATTTTCCATGGATAGTAATGGGGATTTCTCAACCAGTGTCATAAACATGGAAGGCACTGCTTTATGATCTAGATAAAATTTGTCTTTCAGCAGCAAGAACGCAAGTCAGAGCCCTCTTCTGATGGACCTTGTGTAGCAAGACACAACCTTGCTCTGAGGGCTTCAGAACAGAAAAGACAAAGGGCAAGAGAAAAAAGAAAAATACTAAAAATACGCTTTAACAGATGGGGCACTGAGGTGGCAAAAGATGAAGTGATTTGTTTGACGTCAGGATCATGGGAACATTAAGCCAAAAAGAGGAACTAAATCCATCCCTCTTGGAAGGCTCAGCACATATCTTTAACCACAGACCATCCTTTCCCTCTGGTGTTACTGACTTTTGGCCGAATCTTTGCTCTTCACTTGGGGATGGCACTTGGTGCAGGATTATTTGCCCCTTATTTTCCCCTTTATCAGGCCCTTTATTGGAGTTGATTTTGGCTGATTCATCCAGTTCATCACCTGGCCCATGGGCATAATGCATGATGCCTTCTTTTCCTATCAGTCCCTCCTGGAGAAACCCAGAGTGCTGATGAAATTTTTCTCTATGTCACTGTAGGCAGAGATCTTAGGCTTAGCCACTGATACAGTAACAATAATAACAACAACAATAATACTACTAATAATGATAAAAGCAACAATGCCAAAATCAGACCTGGATCTCAGGGGCTTTCCTTGGATGCCTGGAACCTGCACCCAGGATTGGACAGATCCTGCAACAGATCAGAGCATCCCTAGCAGTGCCACCTCTGCAGAGACAGACGGAGAACAAGGAGTTTATCCATCATCTGGTAGCTGGGGAAGACATTTGGGCTTGGTTTCCTCCCACCTGGCATGCTGCTGGAACACTGGCAGCACTCCTTTGACCATAATGGAAAGCATGTCCAACACATGGCCAAAATCTGGAGATTTCCCCTCACTTTGCTTCCTGTGGCAGGACAAATCACAGGATGGCCAAGGCAGCTGACCCTGCTCTTTGTCCTCCTGCATTTCTCGCAGCTGCTGGACAAGGTCTGAGGTCAAATGCACGGCCTGGTGATGGGGACAAGCCCCTTGCTGTGACCCCAGGAAGAAGGGACACTTCTGGGAGGGACGGGTTGGGAGGCAGGGTGGCAGTGGGGCACTTTGCCGAGCCCTGCTGGGCCTGGCGTGCGGAGCGGGCTGGGATTAGGGCTGGAACTCGCAGCATTTGGGCCATTGTGCAATGCTGGGCAGCTGGAGGGTTTCACTTTTCAGAGGGGAAAAGAAAATATGAAAAACTAGAACCAGAAAACTCTTTTCTTCCCTCCTTTTTTTTTCTTTTTTTTTTTTTTTTCTTTTGGACCTATCCAGAGCTTTCCACAATGCTGGTGATTTAAACCAGGCCTGGAATATGAATGCAACTCTAATATTTCTACCTTCCTGAGTTACATTGATGAGTCAAGGAGCTGGCTGAGGCTGAAATGCAGCAATGTATATGCACAGGCTATGGATGAAACCTCCTCTTGCATGGACACCTTGTCAGCCAGGGCTGGATCCAGGAGGTTCTGTCCTTCATGGGAAAGAGAATATGAATTTAATTTGAAATCTAGACATGCCTTCAGCTCTGGAACAGAGAACACAAAGCTAATTTCACCACCAGGCAGAGGGAGATGGAAGGAGGGCACACCCTGAGCTCTGCACCCAGGCTGAGTCTGGCCTGGGAGCTGATTTTTGGGACACTTGAGCCCATAGGTATAAGGAAGCAGGGCCATTTCGGGGGGCTGAGAAGGGGAGCAGGTGCCTGGGGCGCAGGTGAAGCACTCAGTGCCAGCATCCCTCACTATCTGGACTTGGAAGCAGCAGCAGGGAGAGCTGCAGGTGACTCTGCACAGGGACAAGGGGACAGAGGTGGCCTCAGTGTCAAACCAAAGCAGGGAGCAGAGAAGCCCCAAAGCCAAATGACTGCCTGGTGCTGGGAGCAGGAGCTGGGCTTTGCTCGCTGCAGCCCAGCCAGAAACCCTTAAAACGGCCTCCTCTCCCTTTTCATCCCTCATCCACGTCCTCAGCCTTCTCACAGCGTCCCCCCCCTCCATCCCCCATGCCAAATAAATCTCCTTAGAGTTTAAATAAATGCTGTAGTGTCCTAAAAGTCTTGCAGCCTTGGAGAGGGGGGAAAAAACAAGAAAGAAAAGGTATTAAACCTGAAAGAGAAATAGATGTGCACCTTCTTCCCTTTGGTCTCTCTGAAGGCTATTAAGTGATGCAGGGTGACTGTGGACAGGTACATGCAAATAATAGGATCAAGGCAGCAGTACAAAGGTTTGTCTCCCAATCTTAATGCAGGTGTGGGAGACACAAACCAGGTGGCTAAAAGGCTCCTTTGTTTGAAGCTGTCAGGAGGAGAAGCTGATAATCTCATGCCTCATCCCTAAACTCTCTTTCAGCCGTGTCAAGGCATCTCCTCACATCAGGAAGTCTGCAATGACATGGCTATGTGCTAAGCTCAGTTAATGTGGTCCGAGGTTTAAACACTTCAGGTTAAAAGTGGATAATTGGTGGTAGTGGATTTTAAAAGCTCACACAGGTGCCTTTGAAAAGAGGTCAGGAGTCAAGTGCATCTCTCCTATGAGAAATGGTGAGCCTTTCCTAAGGAGATCAAAATTCTTCCACGGAGAGCCCCAGGGCCTTGTAGGAACTGTTATTAATTTAGTCCTGTATGTTCCAAATAATGGAAAAACGATACCACATGTGTACAACGCCGGGGAACCGGGGCACGTTCTCTCTGGATAGATAAACTTTCACCTGGCACTGCTGCATTGTTAATTGAGTAATCCCCTCTCAGCCCGAGCAGGAGCAGCACGGGAGCTGCCATCCCTGGGGGTCCTTGCCAAGTGAGGATGGGGACAGCACGACCTCAGCTCGGATGGTACCCTTGGGGTGAGGACAGAACCCTACAAGCACCTCCCCGGGGGGTTGTGACATCTCCCAGCCAGGTTTTCCAAGGAATTTGGACACCCTGGCCGCAATTCTGCCGGCAAAGCCACCCTCGCAGGTACCAAAGACAACTGCTCTCCCCCGGCGCGGTGCTATTTTCTCAAATTGTGCTTAATGAAGGCAAAGCTGGAGGAAATTAACATCCAATTATTTTCTTAGGGTGGATTTCTTTGTGCTGGCCGCGGGACACGGACCTGCCCAAACTCGCAGCACATGAAAGCGGCTCCTGCCCGCGGCAGGATCGGGTTGCAAAGGCACCGAGCTCTCCCCGGAGGAGCCCTGCACCTGCCCGGAGTTTAACAGGGATGGGAGTGGAGAAAATGCAGCGGATCAGGGCCAGGAGAAGCTGGTTTTCCCCCCTCTTCACCATGTGCTCGAGTTTGCGGTCTGAGCATCCAAGATGACAAGCGCCAATAAAGAAAACAGCATCGTTATCACCCGAATTTGCATCAAAAGTGCGGTTTGGTTTCTGTTTGAGAGTGGTGGCTGTTACCAGCTCCCAACTCTGCTGCCTCAGATGCCTCCAATTTCACGGTGCCAGCAGCTCCTTTGGCTTTGGGACCTTATTCTTTGCCATTTTTGGGGAGTGCAGCCCAAATACACCCAGAGGTGTCACGTGAGAACGAGTTTATTCCAATTACGAGAGAACACAAGGAATTTGCTCCTTGAAAATATTCAGATGAATTTGTTGATATATTCTGAATGGGTTGATAGAGCATTTTTAGTGAAAAGGCACCCCCCCAGTCCTGCTGGCTGGATTCTTTGAGAGCAGGTGTTCATTTTACCAATTGTTCAAGTAAAATAGCTGTTTCTGTCCTCTTTACATTTTTTTTCTTTTTTTTTTTTTTTTTTTTTTCTGTAACTGGAGACAATTTGGGAAATATTGCCACTGGTGAAAACATGTTATGTATTTATTGCTATTATTATTATTTGCTATAAATTTATTTGTGTGACAGTAGCAAGTCAGAGGGTCTGAACTGACACAAAGCAAAAATATGGTCCCTGCTCTAAAAGCTTTAAATTATCCCAACTCCCCAAACATTGAATGGTGACTCAGAGTTCATCCATTTCATTTCGATTTTATATGCCATAGAAACTGAACATTGTAAGGAAAAAAAAAAAACACAAATGAAGCTTTGACCTTTGTTGCACAGTCCATGGGAATGATGCAAACATTTTTTAGGATTAATTTTTTTTTACCTGAGAAGCGATGAAACCAATGCTTTAATAGAATGGTTGGGGTTGGAAGAGATATTAAAGATAGTCTTATTTCAACTCCCTGCCATAGGCAGGGCCAACTTCCACTATCCCAGGTTGCTCCAAGCTCCATCCAGTCTGGCCTGGAATATTCCAGAGATGAAGCAGCCACAGCTTCTCTGGGCACCCTGTGCCAGGACCTCCCCACCCTCACAGGGAACAATTCCTTCCCAGTATCCCATCTGACCCTGCCCTCTGGCAGAGGGAATCCATTCCCCTCTTGTCCTGTCACTCCAGGCCCTTGTCTCAAGTCCCTCTTCCAGCTCTCTTCTAAAAGGTTTCACTTTTGACAAAATGATCTTTCCTGAAAGGAACAAATATCTCATTCAAAGACATCTTCCAAGCTCTGGCTGTAGGGAAGTTAAGAACAGCACTTTCCCTTTTTTTATTAATATTGTTTGTTGGTGGAATGGCTTAATGGCTGCAGGGTCAGTTGACAGATAGGAGGTAACATTGTTCTTCTCCTCCAGCGAATGTAGTGCTTGGCAGGACTTCAAAATAACCCTATTGTTTGTCATCTTCTCAAAATACACTATAAAACCCTGTTAAAAGGGAAGATAACGTTTTCTAAGCATAAGTCAAGTGCCGGGTTGCCTTTTTTTAAAGCTGCTTGATGAGAATTAATGGTGTTGGATCTCCTGTTTTAAACACATTTGGCCAGGTTTTCTGGAGGCACCTAATTTATCTTGAGGCTCTTTCATCTATTATCTAACTGTGAGCTTGTTCGTAGCTCATCAGCCATCCTGGTTTTGACAGGGGGCCTTGTGATGAGCAGCCAACAGTGCAGAGTGTCGGGGCCGGCCGTATCTCTGGCAGGAAGGTGATGGGAAAAGCCTAACCTTCTGCCACTCCTCCCAGCACTCACCAAACCCAAAAATAGAGTCTTGGATCGTCACACAAAGCCCCTCAGAGTGGTTCCTGCATCCCAATGTCAAAGCCAGATCAGGTCCATTTAATGGGGAAATGGTACTGTCAACCCCTTGGGAGAGCTTGAGGTCATGTTTGGGGAAATCTCCCTTGTTGAGGGGACAGTGATTGCTTTGGCCAAGGCTCAGTGTCCATGGAGCCATCAGGAAAGAGGAGAAAGCAGCAGAAATTTTGAAAAAAGCCCCAAAACCTTATCTAATAATGGTGCTCTTATGTAAAAGAGCAATTTTTCCACAGTTCCCAAGCAGGAATTATCTGGTACATGATTCAGGACCATCGCAGATGTGTAGATTTTGGGCGTGAGCTCCCAAACCCATTCTGGAACCAGCCAGAGGAGATTTGCAAAAAGGAGGAGGTCGCCTTTCCTTTTTTTGTGCTTTCAGCATCGATGTACGCGAGCGCTCGGAGCGGCAGCTACGGAGCTGCTGGAAAGTTTGTCACCATAACACTGCCTGTTTATGCTTTGTGGGGATGAAAGAACAGCTTTCTTCAATTAGGCTTTGTACTTCAGCTGGCAGGCGGGTGCCGATTGTCTCAAACTCCACCTCTTGGCCCGGCCGGGCCCGGGGAGCCGGCGCAGGCCGCGCCCAGCCCTGCTGTGGATCAGAGCTGCTCACCATGGGCAAAGTGGGAGAAATTCCACTGGGAACAGCAGCCACGTGCACTCAGGTGGGCTCACTACTCCAACCTGCTGGAATTTTCGAAGCACAGGGTCACAGAATGGGTTGGAAGGGGCCTTTAAAGGCCTTCTCATCCACCATGAGCAGGGACTTCTTCCACTAGGCCAAGTTCCTCAGAGCCCCATCCAGCCTGACATTGAATGTTTTGTTTCCAGCAATGGGACATCCACCAACCCTCTGTGCCATCACCACCCTCATTGCATCAATTTTCTTCCTCATACCAATCTGACTACCCCCTGTTTCAGTTTAAAACCATTCTCCCTCATTCTCTCCTTTCTTCTTGCTTTTCCTCTTCAGTCCCTGCTCCATGCACCTGCAAGTGGCTGCCGTAGCACGGAGAATCCTGCTGGTTCCTAAAGAAGAGTTCAACCTCATTTCAAAGCATTTTAAAGTGGTGGTGCAGGGACAGCAGACTCTTTCCATTGACTCGGGCAAGTTTTGAGTAGGTTGCCTGGATACCTGGCTATGGAACACAGCATGTGTGAGCAGCCGATGGATATCTGTTTAATAAGAAACAGGGCATGGGGAGGGAGCTGCCTCAGTGCCAGTGTGGATTTATAAGGCACTGACTGCTCTGTGTCAGGCAGATTTGCAGATTCGGGGAATTTGGAGGGGGTTTATGCCTCGCCAGAAGCTGATAGCAAAGCCGTGGCAAAAAGTCAAAATGCACCACCCATGGCAGCCCTTCATGGGGAAAACTGACTTATAAAACAGGATCTAGAGAGTGCTGAGATTTTGCCTCAGAGCTCCTGAAGGATGAAATGCATTTCCTGAGTTAAGACATGACAGAGAAAAAAGTATGTGGAGACCCTGAGATGAACGAATGACGATTTATAACAATTAAAATCAAATATACATCTTGACACTCAAGCAAGTTCACATAAGATGCCAACAGCTCTCTGCTATTTGTCATCTCTGTTATTTGTCATCTGTCCTTTTCTGCTTGCATCTTTTACCATAATCACTCTGCAAAAGGAGGGATCACAGAGAATGTCCACCTGTCCTACCCCCTGCCAGGGGCCAGCCCTGCAGCGTGACCCTGGGCTGTCACACAGCTGAAATTCCTCTGCCGATGCCAGAACTGATCATGGTGGCTTTTTGCATGTGCCAAGCAGAGATTCACCGAGAGAGAAAGATGAATATGGGTTTTTACACATGTTCTATGCTGACCCTCTTAGCAGGATTCTACCGAGGTCTGGGGTGGGTGAGCAGTGAGCAGCGTTGGGGCATGAGGAGGCAGCAAATTCATGACCCAGGAGAGGAGCTCTACTTCTTCATGGCACTTGGAGGTTAATTGTAAATCCTTTCCCTGAGAATAAACACAAGCAGCAATGCTGTGAGACCCTGCTCAGCCTCGGGAGAAAGAATTGCTCTTCATGCTCTGAACTCAGACTCTGAATATTTATTTATTTCCTTTCGGGCTCAAAATATTTCTCAACAATAATCAAGAGAGAAACAATGGCCCATTGACGGGGGCACTGAGCTCTCCCTTGTCCCAGGTCCAAGTGGGCATTGCTACTGAGAACTGCATTGACCCGGGGCTTGGCAGACCCAGGTGCAACATCCTTCTCTCCTGGGGATTTCCAGCCTAACCCTGAGCCAGGTAATTGGGCAGCTAAATCCCTTTAAAAGTCTGAGCCCTTTCCTCAGCTCCTTCACTGTAATTCCTCTTCTCACAGGTGGGTTGTGAGATTAAACACATGAAAGACTCGGAGGCACCGAACGCCGCGGTGATGAGACCCATCTGACAGAGAGATCAGCTAACCCAGGGCAGCCGAGCTGGAAAATGCCTTAGATTTTTCTCCCCGACAGCAGGATGGCCTTGTGGATAATTGATTTCCCCCTCGGAAGGCTTGAAGTATATTTTTAGGGAATGCAAACATTTTTATTTTCACTGCCTATTTTTCTTTCCTCCTCAATAAATGGCTTTTCCTCCGCACCGGCCGGCCAGCTGCTCTGAAAATTCAAGGAAGAAAAAGACCTCATTAACTTTCCCAAAGCCTTAATTGTCCCATTTATTTCAGGGCAGTAGGAAAGCCCATCTTTCAGTGGCTCCCTCGCCCTGCTAACAACTCACCGTAATCCTTTCCATAATCCCCAGGAATGCCGATCGCTCCGGCAGAGTTTGATTCTCCTTGCTGATGAATTGCAGGGTATTTTATATCCTGTTGTCACAACCCCCTTCTCCTGCCTTTGCTCTTTCAGCAAGGAAAGTCACTTTTATGTTACCCATCCGGGCTTCCCCCACCATCAGAGGCGCTTTTTTTCCCTCTTAGGTACACAAAAGCAAATGTTCTGGGAGCTCTTTAAAATACCTGAGCAACTGGTAGTAAATGAGTAATTTCCTGTTGTTCTAACCTCTTTTTTTTCAGCCCAGTAGTTATCTTAGCTTGGCATGTCAAGATAGTTGCATGATCTTCAGTGTTTGTGTGGATAAACATTATCTCAGCTCATTCCTGAGCTGATCAAACTGATTTTATAAACAGCCTTTGGTAGTGGAAAAAGGACTAAAGGACTAAGGACTCTTCTTTTTTTCTTCTTCTTTTTTTTTTTTTTTTTCATTTATTCCAGGAGTTTGGTGGATGCTGGCATGCAGGAAAACTACTGTATGTGTGTTTGCATTGCAGAAAGTGCAAATCTGTCCATTTGAATCTTTTTTGAGTGAGCACAGTGGGCAAACGAGGTGGTTTTGGAATGATCTCATCCCAGGATCCCGGCAGAAAACAGCCCGTGTACATAGCAGAGTCTGGAATGTGAGCAGGACCTCATTCATAAACTTCCTTACCGTTTCTTTACACTCAAAGGCAGGAATAAAAAGCAGCCAAAACAAGCAGAAATGGTGTTCCGGAGTTAACCAAATGGGAAAATATATAGATGCACTTTTTAATTTTATCGTTTTATTGAATTGAGATACTTTTCACCATCTGCAGGAGGCTTGCTGTGGTGATACATTCATTCTTTGTCTTGGATCAGACTGGAAACTTTATTCAGCTTTTTTCTTTTCTTTGTTCTAAACCTATTTTTTGTGATAACACCTCAGTTTTCTACCACCTGCCCTGTTTCGGTGAAAATACAGAGCTTGAAAAACGTGTTATAAGGGTGCTATGAAAAGACTGGTGCTCAGAGGCCTAAACTCAGATACAGAAGGTTTTTAATTAAAGCTGTTAAATAGCAAAGGGAGAAAAACAATTAAATGTTGTACTTTTTACAAACAAAAGCACCTTAAGTCTTCATCCTCCAAAGCAGGGAGGCAGTGAGCAGCAGGAATGTACAGGTGAGGTCGTCCTGCTGTGCTGGAGTGAGGATGAAATAAATTCAGGCTGCAAAATCTGGCTGAGAGGTTCCTGTTCTCTCCACCTGGCTCCCTGGTGGCACTGGCCAGAGGTCACCAGCCGAGGCACAGGCAAATCTGGGCTCCTCAGGCATTTCCCTGGTGAAATACAGTATTTTTTAAGGCACATTTGGAGCTTCAGCCAGATGTGAGTTCCACCATGCTAAGCAACATTTTCACTGCTTTTAAGTCCTTTTTGTCAGCTTGGCAGTAGAAATTGGGCTGGATGATTATTGCAGCCACTGGAAGAATTTTTCTGTGGTCTAATATAAGTGCAACCAAGGAACTCTGGCATGTGCCTCCAGCAACTTGGATTTCCAAGTGGTCTTACTTTTCAGTGCTGGACACTCCCAGGAGGAACTGAGTTTCCAAGAGAAGATGACAGTGGGTGTATTCAGTCCAACACAGCTGTAGGTACGGTACAAACATGCAATTAGAGACAGTTCCTGCCCTGGAGAGCTTGGAGCCTAAATAGACAAACAGATCATCTCCAGATGGTAGGGGCTGAGGGTGAGTTGGTGGGAGAGCAAGTGAGTGCGTGGCACTTCTGCTGCTGGATGCACACAGATGTCAAAAGGCAGGGGAGAGAGGAGAGCCTCAGGCCTTGCACAGGGAGCAGGGAGCTCAGATTTCCTGCAGAAAGCCTGCAGGGGTGGGGCTGATATGATGGCTGCAAGGCTGGTTACTGCAAGGGATGGGGAGAGCTGGAAGAGGGATGGGGAGAGCTGGAAGAGGGAAGAAAGGAAGGAAGGAAGTCCATTTATAGCAGTTTCCTCTGAATGTAGGGGGGCTGCCAATGCGTGTCGATGCCTGGTGGTGAAGAATGGATGTGATTTAGCTTTATTAGACACTCGGGAATTTGCTGTGGAAAGGAGGATTGATGGAGAGGGCACGGATTTTGGCCAGTCTGTAAATGAAGAGCACAACGGTGAAGAGCTTTTTCACCTCTCGCCATTGCCAGCCTAGAGAGGGGGACTCCCATCCCAAACCAGGTTGCAGATGAGGTGCTGGAGGAAAAACCCTCCAAAGGGAACTACAGGCAGCCATGTCTGGCTCAGAAAGTCCCTGATCTGCAAATATTTGGGAGCTGAATAGGTTCAGCCTGGTAGAGAGAGGCGTTTCTGCCCATGGCAGGGAGGGATAACCTTCAAGTTCCCTTCCAACCCTTAACATTCTGTGATTCTTAGGGGAGGTTGTACAAATCTCATACTCTTCCCCAGGCCTGTAGTGGCTTTGGTCACTTCCAGAGGCAGGATATTTAATGTCATGACCCAAAGGATTGCTCCTGCTCCCTGTCACTTCCCTGCCTTGGTCACCTCAGCCTCCCTTGGGAGGGAATGCAGCTGAAGTACAGAAACCATCGGTTGCCCAGGAAAACATCTGAGGATTTATTTCAAACCACAAGCACTGTAGGTGGCTGGAAGGCTTGGGAGGATGTAGATGAGAAGGATTTGTGGGGAAGTGTTGAATAGTGGCCAGAACAATAAAAACTAAGAAGAGAGAGGCACCTCTCCAAGTAGGGCTTCACCAGAGTGGGACAAGGAGCAAAGCATCCACCAGGCATCAAATGCCACATGGTTCTGTGCTGAGTCCAAGAGTTCACCACCAAACATGGGAAAACTCTCGTGTTTAACTTGGCAAGAGGTGAGCTGATTTAACTGGTATAGCAGAGATGTAGTTGTGCAGAATAAATCAATGGGCCACAAATTACACAGGAAATTTGGGTCTGGCGCTCAGGGTCGAGGAAGGTGGGAAGATGAAGGAAGTAAAACCTGATACCTCTTTAAATATTGCTTCAGGGTAGAGATGACCTTGCTGTAGTTCTTTCAAATTCCCTATAAAAAGGGCAGGAATGAATGGCAAGCCACCCTTCTCCAACAGGTATCTGGTGACACAGAGAGCAAAACTGGAGCAGGCAGGATGAAAGACATGGCAGTAATCACAGTCCTTTGGACTAAAAGGAAGTTATACCAAGGTAGGATGATTTGGATATGATGAACCCACCTAGGCAATCACCTCCCCTTCATATGGGCTAAATTTCTAGGGGAAATAACTGGATGAGGGTTCTTACAAGCTGTAACTGGAGTGAGACCCATCAATGGTTTCCTCTGACAAAGTGGCTCAACTTGTGCCATGTCAAGGCTCTGCATGCACTTGGCTGCTGCCAGGAAAGCTTTGGTCTTCTAAAAATAGCAGCTTTGCCTGTTTCACACTCACTGTCTTCAGACTTTTGTAAGTTGAGCTTTTTAACCTAAAAAGAAATACTCATTCTCAACTGAGTACCATTGTGCAAATCAGAGATTGTAAAGCCAGTAAGGACGAAATGAATGTCTAAAGGATCTCCTTTGAAAAGACATTCAGGGTCAAATAAAAACTCTAGCATAGCTTAAAATATGTCACTTGAGGCAAATGGAAAAAATACGCACCTGGTTTCTGGTCAGAAATTTGTTTAGTTGCATTTTCCAGCAAATGAATATTTTTTGTTTGTGTTTGCTTGTTTTTATTCTAACGCATTTAGCTTTCTATCTAGCCTATAACCTTATTCCATCTAGTCTAGACTGAATTTCCAACTGCCTTGTGATTTGATTAAGTTGAGCTAATTCTCATCAGATGATTTGAAAACAACCCGATTCAGCTTCTTCAGATACCTTGGCAAGCTGATCCCTACCTACTTGCAACTGCCTGGGATCACTTCTGATAATTCAGATCATCTGTGATGCCTTTAGGGACTGATCCAAATTCTGCTAAACCAGCACAGAGGTTTGCCCTGGTCTAATAGGCTTTGGACCAGCCTCCAGCCTCTCCAAAACAGCAGGTCATATATCTGACTGAAGGTAAAATGTTTGGCTAGGTGCCTACAAAATGCATTGTAATACAAGCTGGGGATAATCAGAAGACAAATTTTGTGTATGTGCAAAGTATTAGTGCCCTTAATGATAAAATGCTCGTGCTTGACATAATTTTTGGAAGAGGCTTGGAAACGGCAGGCTGGAGCTGCTTTCCACATGGGAATACCTTGCAGGCAGTAAAGAGCAGATGGAAAAGATCAGCATGGAGGGAATGAAGTGCTCTTCATGCTGCAAACCCCAGGATCTGTGGATGTGAGCTACTGACACTTTGTTATGAACTGTTTGCCCTAAACAGGCATCCTCGCAGCCCTGGAAAAGCTTTCCTGACAGGGACAGGCCATGCTCATTGTCAGCTGAACCTGTTTAGAGAATGTCTCTGGGCAATCTGCTGGTTCTCCCTCAGGGGATTCTTCATTCCCTTTGCTCCCTGAAAACCAGAGAGCCCTGTGGTCCCTTCCCCTGCACAGGACACAGCTGATGTCTCAGGGACATCATTCTCTCATCACCTCTGGCAAGATCATGGGCAGGCACCTGAGTACACAGGGAGAGGGATGGAATTTGTGCTCCCACATTCTGCCCAGCTCTGTCACACCTCAGAAACTCCCATCTGGTGATGCTGCAGTACAGTCTGCACCCTCCTGAGCTGCAGGACCGGAGCCACCAAGTAATTCAGTCAAGGGAGCTTTAGGACAGAAGGAAATCATGGTGGAATTCAGGAAAGGTCTGTCCTCACCGAGGCACTCGCTTCTTGGTTTTGGCAGAGCCCTTTGTATCAGCAGCAATGCCTAATCACTAAACAGATGGGCTGAAAAATCACTTTGTGATATGGATGGGCTGTGAGGAGAAGCATATTCCTAAAGCAAGGCCCTGGATGTTCATTCAGTTTTTCCAGAGGGCTGCCTTGTCTGGGGCCCAGCTGAGGCAGCAAATGGGTCTGTCTCCCTGTTCCTGAAGTGCACATCCCTGAAAAGCTGCCTCAAAGTGCTCCAGTCCCCTCCTGCAGCTCAGGAGAAGGTGGCAGACAGTTGGTGACTGCCTTACCTGTGCTGTCATCCCACTGAGATGGGATTTTTGGCAGTGACTGTGGTTCTACACCAGGGTTTTGCCCATTTTCGTTGTCCAGAGGTTTGGCTTCTTTTTTTCATGCACCCAGCTGGCACAGACACGTTAAAGTGACCTGCAATGCACCATTTTATACTTGGTGGCACTGCAGGTTTCTGTCCTGTCTAATTTTTTGGCACATTCCAGCAGCCCCTTGAATTATTCTAATTCAAGAATAAAAAAACCATTACCAACAGGAGCTTTTGCTACTGTTATTGCTTTTGATAGCAATGCCAATTTGAAAATCTTCAGTCCAGTGAGTATCTCTAAGTGCCCAAACTCATGGTTGCTAAACCTCCCTTCTTTCCTTCATGAGCTTTTTATTTTATTCTTTTATTTACTGTGTTCCCAGCTATAATCCAGCTCTTCAGTGTGTGAAGTGCAGGAAGAAACCCCTCAATAACTTAGAGAAGCCAAAAAAGTCTATCTCTGCTCTATCAATGAAAGACAAGGTTCTGAAGGATGCCTCACCTTGAGCTGCCTTGGTGGTGCCTCACCTTGAGCTGCTCCAGGACTCGAGAGGAAAACATCTCTGAACTTCTGCATCCTTCATCCACAAAGTCCTTTCCCTTGGACCAGTCCTGGAGTGATCTCATCCCCAAGGAATGCAACATCCTTCTCAGAGGCACAGTATGGATAAGTGGCTGGGAACAGATGCTTGGTAAAACAAGGAGACCAGGGAGTTCTCAGCAAAGCTGGAACAGATGTTGTTCCACAGTGACATTGTTCTCCCCTGGAGTCTATTTACTGATGTCTCAAAAAAAAAAAATCTGATTTTTGTACAGATTTTTATATTTTCCTGCAGTTTCTTATCCAACTTTGAAACTCTTCCTGATGATCCAGGCATCTCCACAAAGTCCTGCAGGAGCAGCCACACCGGGCTGTGCATTTCACCTGCAGTGTCACTGGAGTTTGCCATCGTGGTGGTTCCATGGAAGATATGACAAAATTCTTGAGGAATAACTGCTCTGCCTGGCAGGGTTCTGCCATTCCATGTCCCAGTTAATGTTGTGCAGGTGCCTGAATGTCCAAATGCTCCTTGAGCTCTGTCCTGAGCTGTGGCCACTTCCCTGGGGGGCCTGTTCCAGGCCCAACCACCATCTGGGGAAAGAGCCCTTTCCAAATAGTTCATATTTTCCTAATATCAAAGCCCCAATACAACTGTAGGCACATCAGTTCAAGTGATTTTGAGTAGTTTGGGGCCAAAATGCTTTTTTTTTTTTTTTTTCCCTTTTTTTTTTGTGTGTGTGTGTGTGTGTGTGTGTGTGTGTGTGTGTGCAAGGAATCAGAACGCAGAGGCTTTGTGTGTTTTCATCGTGGTCAGATTCCTTCCCAACTCTGCCCATCCAGGGAAGGTGAGCTTCACATGCCAGCAATGAGAAACCTCTTGCTGGTAAAAGTCTGGCAAATGAATAAATTGTTGGCACATCCCAGCCCTCCCATGTGTCTGAGGGCACAGGAAACCTGAGTGGAGTCTTCCCCCTGGAGAGAAAACAGACAACACCCAATCACCTCCTCTGCAAGGACACACGGAGTGGGTGCTGCTGGCTTCAGAAGGGACTAAACAAGATTTATGAGGTAGAGGAGCAAACCCAGGGGGACCTTATCAACAACCAAAGTCACTGCCTGCAGACTCTGATCTCCACCTCACCTTCTGCTGTGGTGTTTCACAGGCAAAGCCTGGGAAAGCCCAGTGCTGGAGAGGACACATGGGAATATTCAAACCTTCAGGGGGTGTAGGGATAAAATGAGGGGTAATGACTTCAAAGTGCCAGAGGGCAGGGTCAGATGGGATATTGGGAAGGAATTCCTGGCTGTGAGGGATGTGAGGCCCTGGCACAGGGTGCCCAGAGCAGCTGTGGCTGCCCCATCCCCTGGAAGTGTCCAAGGCCAGAATGGACAGGGCTTGGAGCAACCTGGGATAGTGGAAGGTGTCCCTGCCTGTCCAGGAGGTAGAATGAAATGGGCTTTAAGATCCCTTCCAACCCAACCCATTCCATGCATCTTCCATCAGTGGCTCATGTTGCAGCTCTCCTTCAAGGCTGAAGAGCTTTTGAAGATCCCACCTGGACCCTCAGCTGGCGGGCAGCTTTCTCTTCCTGCTATTAAGCAAGTGATTTGAATTTTGCCTGATTTCTGATTTTTAGAATAAGAATCCTACAGTTTTAAGGAGCCGTTTTCCAACAGTCAAGGTGTGTGAGGTACTCCTGCCAGGACTGTGGGTCGGGAAAGCATCTTGACTCAGGAAAAGAGAAACATCCACAGCTTTTGAAGTGTTGCTGGTGTGAACACACACAATAAAGCAAAGGGGTCAGCAAAACCCACATGACAAACAACAATAAATACTGGAGAGCAGCAGGTACTTGTGCAGGAGCAGAAACCAATGCAGAGGCAAGCAGACAGCTCAAATTCATGAGCAGAGATAAACCCAAAGCAGAGCTTGACCTGCCTTGATCACAGCACAAGGAAGACTTTTATCAGATGTGTTCAAACAAATCCCTTTGGCGATTCCTGACTTGTGTCAAGGGAAAAATATATTTTGTCCCTGAAAGAAAACTCTCACAGCTCCTTCTAAACTCACCAGTAAATCAAGACAAGCCAGAGATCTCAACTTGGCAGCCGCTGGTCTTCGTTCTCTTTGCTCAGCTGAAGGGGGGTCTCAGCTTTTGGGGGGCCTGTGCTTGTGCAGAGCAGCAGGAGCAGCTCTGCACAAGGCTCAGGCAGTGCAGGGGCATTTGGAGGAGCAGACTGGCCCTGCCCAAGGTCTCAAAGTGGGTGCCATGGCCAGGAGCCTCTCTCCCCACGCTGCCTGTGGTCCCACTGACTCCTGCAGGGCAGCACCAGCACCCACCAGCCAGGGACCAACCTTGCTCAGATAAATTAAATTGCTCAGATTTTATATTAAAGTACACCTTTCAGTGTATTTTAATATAAAATCAGTCCCCAGATAGACTGTGGCACTCTCAGACACTGGCAGGGAGCCAGACCAGTTCCAGATCAAGCTCCATGCCAGAACAGAAGTTCTTGCAACTCAAGGAGCCCAAAAGATCAGTCAAGACCCAAAATACAAACTCAAACTGTTACTCCTTGTCTGTCAGTGTGGAGACTCATTCAGGGCAGTGCCAAAAATCTGGAATGGAAGGGAATCATCTTTGCAGATGCGATGAATTTCTCCAGGCAGCAGAACTGGTGGCTGCAAAGAGATTCTCAGATATGGTCACACTAATGTTCTGAATCACCTCTGGCACCTCTGGATCAGGAATAGTGTGGAAGCAGAACCAGGGCAGTGATTGTTCCTCTGTGCTGGGCACTGATGAGGAACCTTGAATAATGGGGTCAGTTCTGCTGTCCTCACTGCAAGAAAGAAATGACAGAATCATGGAATGTCTTTTGAGGAGTTGGAGCATGTTCAGAGAAGGGAACAGAGCTGGGGAAGGGTCTGGAGCCCCAGGAGTGTCTGAGAAAGCTGGAAAGGGGCTCAGCCTGGAGAAAAGGAGACTCAGGGGGGACCTTGTGGCTCTGCACAACTCCCGACAGGAGGGGACAGCCATGGGGATGGAGCTCTGCTCCAGGGAACAGGGACTGGAAAAGGGGAAACAGCCACAAGTTTTGCCAAGGGAGGTTAAGGTTGGACATCAGGAAGAATTCCTTCCCTGAAAGGGTGGTCAAGCACTGGAATGGGTGTCCTGAGGAGTGTAGGAGTCACCACCCCAGAGGTGTCCAAGGAATGACTGGACGTGGTACTCAGTGCTCTGGGCTGGATGACAAGGTGGAGATTGTCCAGAAGTTCTACCCTGTGATCTTGGAGGCCTTTTCCAACCTCAAGGATTTTGTGATTCCCTGAAACACAGAATGGGAAGAGCAACAGCACAACCCTGCCTTGTGTCAGCACAAAGCCATGCCCTGACATCCCGTGGGGCCACATCCATCCCACCCCCTGCCCCTCAGAGGATGTGACACTGACACTGACACTCTGCCCCTCAGGCAGGATTTCATCTTCCCAAGGTTATCCCAGGCTCCCACTTGGCCACGCCATGGCCCCATCCCCTGCTGGCTGCGTTCAGCCTGCGTGACTTTACAGAGGTCAGGTGCTGCTCTCCCGTAGCCTCTGTCTGGAGTTCACAGCTATAAATAGGGGCTTTCATAAGGCACTGCCTGCACAAGTCCTGGCACAAACAGTGTGGAACACTCTGAATGAGCGGGGTTTGATGGGAAGAGCCTGCTGCCCGCCTGGCTTGGCAAACCCCACAGCCCTGTTTGGGATTAAACACTCAGATATCCAGCAGAACGAGCTGTTAGCCTGGCTGAGGCCATTCCAGCTTATTTCATAAGTGACTTAGACAGATGTTTAAAGGATTTATGTAAGGTTGGCTGAAGTCAAACACAGGTGTAAGAGATGAAAGGGGAATGGGAAAAATGCACTGTGATGATCATTTTTCCATTTCTCTATTTTTTTTCCCCTGGCTGTTGATTCTAGTGCCCTTTCCATGCAATGTCTGTGCTGTGAGTCACTGAGAAAAAAAAAAAACAAAACTATTTTTATTTACTACCAGTAAGGAATGAGGTTTTACACAAAGCTGTGCTGTAGCCGTGCTCTCTTCTCCTGTTTCAGCTCTCCAGTTTATTTTTGCTCAACTTCATCTGCTTTCTGCTCACAAGATGTGCTGAGCAGACATTGCCACTCTGAGGAAGGGGAGAAAATTAAAGATGTGGAAATTCACTGCAGCCTGCTCATTATTTGCCTTTCCCAGCATGTAATACATGAGTCTCATGCCTGCCTGTGCCAGCCTGGCCTCTGGATATCTCCAGTGGTTATGGAATAAGCCTTCACATCTTCTTGGGTGGTTCTGGAGCTCACCAGGGTGGGTCAGCAACAAAGGAACTGTGCTGTGGCTCTTTAGGACCCCTCACACATCACTTGCAGCCTTCCCCAGGGCACTGCACGAGGATTTTGTCCATGGTAGTGAAAGTCCCACCTCACACCAGGTTCTCTGTCCCAGCCCAGCTTGGCACCCAGCGAGGGAAGGTCCAGTGCAGAGGGACAGACAGGAAAGAGCCTCTGCAGCCCTGGGGTGGACTGGGGTGGGTGTCCTGGAGCATCCCTCTCCAAGGAAATCCCCACACCTGACTGAGCAGGGATTGTGGGACAAACACAGCCCAGCCCACTGCTTTTCCAAACCACATGGACTATCTCATCCCGTCCCAATGGGATCTCTGTTTGTTCTAAAAGGTGCACCCATAAATCCCCCACAGGCATCTGTGATCCCATCCAGAAAACAATTACTCCCTCCCAGCTTTCCAGGTGCATGAGTCAGTGTTCCTTGACACGCTCTGGACACATCTTGGGCACAGGTCAGGTCTGGAGCCCTGAAGTGGTGATGGGTATTTCTAGGGGATATTTTGGTGTCTGATCTATCACATGGTACCTGGAAAGAAAAGGCAAATCCCTGGGATACACCTTTGGGCTGAGCCATTAACCTGTGTTAGCTGGGAGCATCCAAAGGGTGGATGGCTGAGAGACAGTGTCTGCCTTTCCCAACCCCCCTTTATGAGCCTCCCTTTGCATTTTGCATTCTCACCTTTACAGAAAAACCCAACTGTGGTGCTGCAAAGCCCAAGGAGGAAGACAGAGAAGACTTTGGTCCCAGAAATACTTACAAGAGAAGCAAGGGGGAAGAGAGCACAGCTCATGGTCAAATCCACAGGAACCATTCCCCCTCATTAATTATGGAGCCCAAAACCCACAGGTGAAGGCAGAGCATCCCCGTCCTGCAGCTGGCAGGGAGGGCTGGAGGCACCAGGGCAGCCGGGGAAGGTCATCGGCGGCGGTGGCAGCGCCAGGAGCTGAGCTCACATCTCCCGGCTCCCCAGCCAGTCCCCGACCCACAGGGCCATTTTTTCCTCTCCGTTCTGCCTCATTAGCACCAGTAAGCACTTCTGTCATCAGGGACACGCACACTCTGGTGGGGAGTGTAACAGAAATGCCTATTAATAAATGAAATAATACTTTCCAGTTTTCAAGGCTCTCAGTGGCGGCCACTCAGCAGCCCTGGCTGAGTCAGGCTCTTTTATTTACACCCTCAGCCCTGCCAAACCTGTTGTTTGCCATGGTCTGGGCTTGTCCAGGCTGCTGAAGGATTGCCTGGAGCTGGCCACGCAGGCAGCCCCAGATGGGGACCCGGGAGCCAGCGATGCCGGTGGTGCAGGAGGGATGGATGGATGGATGGAAGAGCTGCTGGCGGGGAAGGGGCCCTGGGCTGGGCTGGGCTGTTCCAATGGCAGGACAGGGGCAGCTTCATAACAAATGTTTTGTGTTAGCCCTGAGAGCCTCCAGCCCCATGGTGGGGATCCGTGTGCCGGCACGGAGCTGGGGCTGGGGCAGAGTTATTGCTCCATTCTCCTCACAACAATGTCACACCACGGGACGTGTTTTATGGGGACATTAATCCACCCAGCAATGGCCTGACTGCGTCTCACCACCCGAGGTGTGTGCTAGCTGCCTCTATAACATAGACTCCAGTGGGTTTTATTGCTGTTCCAGCATAAATCCTGGGGTTTAGAGCCTTTTAAAACTCTCCTGTTAAGCTCTGCTCTTCCAGGTCCCAATCCAAATAATGGTGGAAAAGCCCCAAACCTCTTCACCCTCATCCTGTCTCTCAGTTGATGCCCAAGTCAGCTCAGGCTTTGCAGACATCAGAGCTGTTCTCCTGTTTTTCCTGGAAGAAAATAAGGATAACAAAGGGATTTGCTTTGTTCCTCCTTCTCTTCTATTCATGCTACAGCCATTGAGACTGAGTGCAATGAGTTTATCTTGTTGGCCAGGACACCCCTCACTGCATCCAAGACCTCTCTGCCACCAGCACCTGAGGTGCCATCACCTTTTGTATCCCTGAGAGTCAGCTGGAAGCTGCTCCCCATCTCTCTAGCTCTTGCTGAATCCATTACTACAAGAAGAAGGATTACCAGGAAAGGAAATTGTTCTGTTCTTAGGAGGGATTTATAGTGTCAAGACAGAAAGAAAAAAAAAAAAAAGAAAAAGCCCAAAGTAAATGTTCTGGGTGGTGAAACAGAGCTGGAAATCATCAGGACCTCTCACCTGGCCTGTGTGCCCTCTGTGAGGCACCTGTGGCATCACCATGCCCCAGGGCCACCCTGCCATAACACAGGAGGCCAAGCCACGACTCTGCTTTAACCTACAACTGCAAAAGTCCTCTTGGGAACTGCCTCCCCAGCCTGTTTCATTTCAGTTTTCACCAAAATCCCTCCATTCACTGCACGAGGATCAGGTAGGTCCCTGTATTTGCCATCAGTGTCCTTTTCTTTCCCCCATGCACAGCCATCCCCTTTGGCAAGGTGACATTCTGGGGCCACAGGTGTTGGTTTTCAGCTGCCTCACCCTCTTCCCACCCCACCCAGCTGGATCCATCCTCCCCTTTCTGGAGGAACAACCTGAAGCATTCCTCACACCAGAGACCTCCCCGCAGAGAAGTGATTTCCTTGCTGAGGCCCAAATTGCATTAACTCATTAAGGCTGCACATCTTGACCCAGCTGCCACTCTTGAAAAGGTCCCCGCTTAGCATTTGACAGGAATGTCAGCAATTCAGATGCCTAATGAAAGCAGGGAAGGGTTTGTCACTCCAACCATGCCAACGGCTAAATTCCCTGTCCCTCTGCACTCCAGGGAATGCCAGGCCACACGATGCTGCCCACTCCCTGCAGTGGGGGGTGAAAATGGCCCCAGCCATGGGTAATTTGTAGATAGGGAGAAAAGACTTGGTGTTAGGTAGGTGATTTTGGAAAATTTGTTTTTGCCCCATCCCTGGAAGTGTCCAAGGAAAGGTTGGACAGGGCTTGGAGCAATCTGGAATAGTGGGAGGTGTCCCTGCCTATGGCAGGGATTTGGGATAGGATGAGCTTTAAGGTTCCTTCCAACCCAACCATTCTGTAATTCTATGATGTGACCATTCTGCCTTGGACTTCCCAGATGATCAGGACAGACTTTTGGGATCCTGCCATCATCCCAACAGCAGCAGAGACTGTGACACTTGGCCTTGAGTCATCTCTGACAAACACTGGCATTAATTCTTGGCAGTTCTCTGTCATGCTGAAGGAGACCTTTAAGGAACAAAGTGGTCACTCACTAAGCAAACAGCGTGGAGATCCTGACAGCAGAGGCTTCTGCCTGGGACCAGAATTACTCTTATCCCAATACTCACCTTAGTCTGGTGGTCACTCAGCTCAGAGAGGCCAGATCAAATTGCCAGAAGACCATTGATTTTAAGACGATCTGTTTTGCGTGTTTATGAGAACCCCATAGCTCCAGACTAAATCTCTCTCAGGCAGTGGCCACAGGGGCATTATGATTTTCTTCCTTGGACTTTCCATCCTGGATGATGGACTCAGTGGGGTCTCCAGGAGAGTGGCTTTTGGGAGGTGACCAGCCTGGGTGGGGGTTATGTTTGTGCCACCAGCCATGACTCTGGTGACCTCTGCTAAAGTGGTGGAAAGAGATCCCAAAAAGGGACATCTTGGAGTAAGAATGAGAGGCAAGACAAACTCACCAGTTCCAGCTTGCGTGGCTGACCAAGAACGGAATTTCCAGTGACATTTTATTTGAGATACCTCCTACGTTAATGCAAACACTTTTTCTCTACACAAACACACTGGATTTCTAAAATTCAGTCCATGAGGAGCTTTCCTGAACGTGGAAACTGGGCTCAACTAAATCATGCCTCTCTGCTGTCCCCATCAGCTTTAAGAGATGCTGTTTGAGGATCCTGGGGCACAGAGGGAATGTGAAACACATCTGATGACTGAAGGCTCTGTCAGGGTTTCCTCCAGAGGCCAGTAAGCCTGGCTCTGTGTTTAACTCTTATTGAACAATCCTCCTGTGGAGAGGAGCAGCACAGATCTTTTCCCATCCATTCTTGGAGGAGGTGGAACTGCCAGCATCATGGAGAGATGTCCCACCAGCTTTGGAGCACAGGCTGCAGAGGGAACCTCAGTACAATAGTATTCCAGGAATGAGAACATTTCTCCCACTGCTGCCCCTTGGGATGCAGAGGAGTCACCATACAAAACGCAATTCTTTTCTGGCTGGAAAAAAAAAATAAAATCCTGAGCAACTGCAAGACAATAGCTGGGCCCCATTGTCTCCCCTCGCTTGCAGGAGACATGTGTGGGAGATGTGTGAGGCTTCTCCTGCTGCACACTGAACTGGCAGTGTCACAGAGAGCTGGATTCTCCTCTGCTTTGTGTCCAGGGATGATTTTGGAAGCAGAAATCTCACTTTAGCCATGAACAATCTGTGAAGGTCAGCTTGCTGTGCTGCTGGGTGCCTATCTGGTTTGGTTATCAGAGGGACAGAATTCTTCTCCCTCATGGAAAAGTCATTGACAAAGGAGAAAGGAAATGAAGCTGCTGTTGA
Source organism: Calcarius lapponicus (assembly GCA_039654755.1). Taxonomy (NCBI): domain Eukaryota; kingdom Metazoa; phylum Chordata; class Aves; order Passeriformes; family Fringillidae; genus Calcarius; species Calcarius lapponicus. Next base: position 58,949,620 of record CM077468.1, on the reverse strand, counting down.
TGATGAAGCTTTGCCTGCTTAGTGGTGGGTTTGGCAGCTCTGGACTTGATGGACTCAATCTCAGAGGTCTTTTCCAACCTTAACAATTTTATAATTCTATCCTTCCCACCTTCCCAGTCTTGGTCACTGGCCTTGCACAATGACCACAAGATGACACTGTCCTGGCACCCAAATAGTCCCAGATGAGCCATTCCAGCTGGTTGCATATTTGCATCCCTCTCCCAAATGGCCACACCATGCACGTTGCCCTTCAGCTTTTTGCCAAGTTTGCTTCATAAAGGCCAGAAAAACTGTAGAGAAAAATAGCTCCCAAGAGCTTCATCCTGCTCTGCAAGTGTGTCTCTGGTTTCTAAAGTAAAGAAAACCTCCAAGAAGCAGGCTAAAATGAGGAAAGTTACTTCCAAATTCTGGATAAAAAGAAATTTTAGGCCTTGAGGTACAATAAAAGCTGTTCCAGGATGTTTAACAAGGAGCAGACTTGTAGAAGACCACCAGCACCAGGGATGGGGGACTGAGAGCTGGGTTATCCCTGCAGGGATCTCTCCCAGCTGATCTCTTCAGTGTTCTGTGAGGAGGACCCCACAGTTCTGTTGGTCTCCTTGGATAAAACCATCTCCAGGCATTGGACAGTGGAAGAAACAAGGACAAATCTGAATTAAGCAGATTTCTAATCTGCTGCAGGGGAAGGGCCCCACCTTGACGCTCACAGAGCAAATGGTGTCACACCAGTGATCTCCTGACCCCACCAGAGAGTGGGGAAAGGAAGGTCACCCATGAGCTGTGTTCTTGGTGGTGGAGCCATCTAATGAGACCCTAAATGTAGCAGAACCTGAATCTTTGCCAGAGACAGAGGAAGACTTTCCTAAATCCCAAAGCTTACAGGGTTTTCCACACAGCCCAAACCCAAGGCCATCTCAACACATCATCAAAGATCTTTGGTGCAAGAAGTATCAAGACGGGATGGAATCACCCTTGCTGTATTATTGATGTCTTCTGAAACCCTGGCTTGGTATCAGGGAGTTGAGCCAGGGGATATTTAGCTTCAGGATTGGTTCTGACTGAAGTTCAAGCTCAAACCACTCTAATCAGAGTCCAGCATCATTTAAAGCCCCAGTTTGGCTGGGCTGGGGTTCAAAATGAAAATTCCCCGCTCCATGTTGTGCTTCCTGTGGAATGTGGCTGCTCATGCAGCACATGGGATCCATGGGATGTAGAGGTGGATTTGTGGGCCACTTGTCTGTGAAGGAAGGACTGTGCAGTTTTTGTTTAGTCTGGATATAAATGTCATACGTTATATATCCTTCACCATTTCCTCGTAAGACCACTTTGCTAATGGATATCTGCACCAGGAAACTTCTGTGGCTAGACAGCCAAAATTTTACCTTCTTCACTTTCAGCCCTTCCTTATAACACTGTAATTCCTCAGGATTTATGTCATTCCAATATTTGTTTCATTCTCCCCCAGTTGCTGCTCGCCAAGCCAGTGATATTTCATTTATTTTAATCTTTCTTCCAGAAATTCCATTTTTCCAAGCAGAACCTTGGTGCTGTGTTTTTTTATTCCCCTGATGTTCATCTCATTTACCAAGGGAGGGCTAAGGCACTACTGCATTATATTCCATGTGAAAATTATTTTATTAGCGCAGTGCACTGGGCTAAGAGAAGAACTTGTCTTAACCAGAGCTGAACACCCGCCTTGCCTTTTAACTTTGGTAACTGTGACATAAGAACTGAAACTGCTGGATCTGGTTAGTTTCTGGAAAAAAAAAAAAAAAAAAAAAAAAAAAAAAAAAAAAAAAAAAAAAAGAAAAAAAGAAAGAAAGAAAGAAAAAAAGAATTAAATTGAGAGATTTGGGGTTTTTTGGTCTTGCTGAAACTATTCATATATAAGCACCAGCAGTGTCATGTAACACAGACAAATCTATTTTTTGTGGAATAACCAGAAGGGGTTTTTTTCAGGAACACATAGATCAGTTACATGCGTTCTCTACTCGTTGCCATTTATAATTTTGTGTATAAGGAATTTAAACTCTGAGTTGTGCTGCCCTGTGTGGAGGGGAACACTTGGCTGAATAAACCTGACAAACTGTTACATCAGACCTGCAACAGGCAATTACTAATTATTGAGGGAAATTGCTTCATACATCAGTCGATACATCATGTTGTAATTATTTTAACATAAAAGGGGGAAAGATCAGTTTGGATAGGTGTGCAGCCATATTAATAAATTATTTTTGGGTGCTTCCTGCTCCACTTGCATTAGCCTTTCCTCAGAGGATAAGATTTCTCTTTGAATTTTACTGAAATATTGTCCAACACACCTATGCTCACAAAGTATTCGACTGGTGAAAGAGAAGGGAGAAGACAAGAACTGGTTGTGCTCTTTAGCAGTTTTAAAAATCACTTCTAGCTTTTAAAAAAATTAAAAACATAATTTGAAGAAATAAAGAGTTTGCAAATCTCTCCATAAAACTGTGATTTTCTTTGCATGGCTTGTTTTGCTCACTGGAAACTGAGTTTTCTGCAAGACAAAATTTTTTTTCTGGAAGCAGATCATTGATTCTATGACAGAGTTGGGGATATAACAAAAGAGATAAAACAGCATCATGTTGGTCTAAAAACATGTCTTTTAGCACCTATTTGAAACAGGTTTTGCTTTTTTTTTGAGCAACTCCACAATCCACTTTTCTTTTCTTGTCAGAAAGAGAGAACAGTCAGGAAAACTCATGTTGTGTGTTAAGAAGTTGGATCCAAATTCCTGGATGGATTCTCCTCAGAAAGCTGTACTGACAAGAAAGGACACTAATGACCTTTGCATAGTGATAAAATGAACTGAATTACTTTATATACTCTTCTGTAAATAGGATGTGACTTTGGGGCTCAGGCTTGGGAATAGTGTGACTGCACCAAGATGAACATCCCTGTTAAGGAGGAGGACCTGGAATTCCACAGCAGGCAAAGGAGATCTCTTTCCAGGGAGGTTCTTGGTTTGTGGCATCTTGGGGCAGCACAACTGGGCTCCAGGTGTGACAAGGGACCTCAGAGGTTCCCCTGGGGGTGGCTCAGCGTGGGTGATGCCTGCACAGCTCCCCAGCACTGCTTTCCATGTCTGCCCAGAGCTGCGTGTCTGATTTTCCATCTCTTCCACCCTTGGGAATGCAGCCATTTATCCTCCTGCTGCAGGAGGCTCCATGGCCCTTCCCTCCTGGAGAAGGAGCCCCACACACAGCCCCAGCCCCACACGCTCCCCCTGGCCCCTCACCCCACACCTCAATTTCTCCATCGTCTTTCTGCCCCTCCCTTCAGCTCTGCTCCCCTTTCATCTCCTGTTTCGCCTCCCTCACGGGCTACCTTTGATTTTCAAATGCTCATATTCCAGTCCCTCCTTCTCTGGTGGAAACTTTAACAAATGCACCAACATCTGCTACAGTTAGTCATCACACTTAATGTACAGGATATTCCAGCTGGCTTCACTCTCCTTTTATTATGTATTGGAAAGAGGTTTCATCTGTGCTCCTCTGGCTTGGCCAGACACACACCCAGACTCACCTCCACGTGGTGTGGACACAGCTGGGCTACCATGGGGTGTCCCTTGGCCACCTGCCCATGGCTTCCCCCAGCAGAGCACCCCACCCTCTCTCCTGTTGCCCACAGTGTTTGGGTTGTAAGGTCCTTCTTTGAGGAGATGGGATGTCCCATGAAGGCAGACAGAGTTTGAGCAGTGGTAGAGGGAGAGAGACTGTTCAAGCAATTCCTGGTGGCTGGAGATGGCACCAGCCTGCATGGAAAGAACTCCTGGCTTGGGGTTGGTGTGGAAGCTTGTGATGCCTGCAGGCTTTCCAGGCAAATCATTAAAAACCCATGTTAGCAGGATATCCATCTCTTCCCGGATGTGAGGGCAGAAGAACTACCCTCCATCCCTGACACAGGGAAGACGCTCTGTGGCTTCACAAAAGAGACCCAAAATGGAAGAAACCAGTCCAAAAGCCTCATTTCATGGAAAAAATGAGCAAGAATGACCTCAGATACCACACAGGGACTTTATCCACAGCAGACTGAGAACACAGAAGCTGCATAATTGCATTGTTGGGGTTGTCTGGAGCATCAGGCAGGTGAGGGCAGCTGGGAGGAGAGGAGAACAATTAAATGTCTTCAATTAAAAAAAAAAAAATTAAAATAAAAAAGAATTTATGAAAAATCCGGTGTTTGGGTTTACAAAACCAAACATATGCTCCCCTTTTTCTTCCAGCAAGTGTTCACCAGTTTTCTTACAGCACTGTGGTTAAGCACTGGCAGCCATGGAATGCTGCGTTAATTTTGTTCAGAAAAATGCATTTCTAAAGGAAGTTGCCCCAAGATAAGAGCAGAAAGCAAAGATTAAAACACGAGAAGGCACTGGGGATTTAAAGACTTCAAGGTGCACGTCCTGACGTGGGAGCCTGGCTGGAGAACAAGCAACTGCAGAACCTTTGAATGACGTTGGTCCCATCAGGTGTGTGCTGAAGAAAAACACAAAAGCAACACACTGAGGCCATGAACACCCCAAAACGGGGCTTGCAGCTGACTTCACACATGATTTCTGTCCTTGGGAGTTTCCAGCTAATTCCCTTTGCAAGACAAGTGGTTTATTTGCTTTCCTAGATAAATATGGACCCACGTCATGCACTTGTTCCCCCGACAACACTTTACAAAAGGAGCATTTTTCTCGAGTGTTTGATCGTCCTTAGAAAAGAAATAGCAGATGGTTAACACAGTCGTCGGCTTTCTCTAATTGTAGGTGAAATCCCTGGGTCAGGAGGATTTCCAGCTGCTAATGGATTTTCCTCATTTTGGTGTGAAATCAGTAAGCACAGAAACTGTGCTGCCAAACTCTGCTCTATGCCTCAGGTTTGGGGTCTCTAAATGTTATCCTGGGTAAATAAAAGCTGTGTTTTTCAGTAGATTTGGTGGCAAATCTGTGTATTCCTGCAAAAAAAAAAACATTTTTCAGTCATATTTCCTTTCATTGCCCAAGAATTCCCCATCTCCTTTGGAGACCAGCAGGTTCCATATTCTTCCCTGTGAGGGTGGGGAAGCCCTGGCACAGGGTGCCCAGAGAAGCTGTGGCTGCCCCTGGATCCCTGGAAGTGCCCAAGGCCAGGCTGGACAGGGCTGGGAGCATCCTGGGATAGTGGAAGGTGTCCCTGCCCATGGCAGGGGGTGGGACTGGATGGGCTTTAATGTCCTTTCCAACACAATCCATTCTGGGATTCCATAAAAAAATCAAACACAAGGTTGATGTAAAAGCAGCATCTTTAGTTACCAGATACAATTAAACCTGCTGAAAATGAGCAAGCAAGAGACAGACTCATAGAATTGTTAAGGTTGGAAAAAACCTTTAGGATAATCAAGTCCAGCCAATGGTGCGGCACCACCCCCATGTTCACAATTAAACCATGTCCTCAAGTGCCACATCCACATGTGTTTTGAACACTTCCAGGGACGGTGACTGCAACACTGCCCGGTCTGTTTTAATGTTTTACAACCCTTTCCATGACATTTTTTTTTCCTAATAGCCAATCTAAACTTCCCCTGGCACAAGCTGAGGCTGTTTCCCGTTGTCCTGTCCCTGTTCCCTGGGAGAAGAGCCTGACATACCCCAGGCTGTCCTCTCCTGTCAGGAGCTCTGCAGAGCCAGAAGGTCCCTCCTGAGCCTCCTTTGCTCCAGGCTAAAATGTGTGGTAGGTCCCTGTGAGGTCTGGGCTCACATCCTGGATCTGTGCTGGGATTTGGGGTACAATGGAGGGGTACAAAGGAGGAATTTCTTGGCTGAGCTCAGACTGACACGTGCAGAACAAAGCTGGAAGAAATCCCATTTCTTTATTCCAGAAGACTGAGACTGTGGGACAACAAAATGATGGAGCTTATCTGTGTGATCGATGAGAAAGAAATCCAAGTGGAATCCATTTAAGGTTGAGTTTGGTACTTCCCACTTGAAATATTGACAATAGGTGGAGGAGTCATTCCATTTAGAGAGAGTGACATCATCACAAATGGAGCTTGGGATGTGCTCCATAAATTTCTCTGCTTGCTGCAGGTGACAGGCATTGTCTTCTAGGAAATGGAGAGTGTTCAGGGAAGCCATAAATAAGTCCTGCACTGCTATAAGCAAAAAGTTTGACATGAAAAATAATATAAGAATTCAGAGAATAATCATTGGGAAATGGCTGATTTACACATGAAGATTTCTAGATATTCCTTCAAAAGAATTAAAAGTATTTGAAACATGTCATGGCAAAGAAAATATTCCGACACATTGAAATTCAAAAGTGAGAATAATTTCCATGTGGCTAAAAGGATATGGGAAAATAAAGAGAATTCCTTCAAAAAAAAATTATCTGTTCCTGAACTCATCTGTACTATGAACATTGTCTGACACTTGAAATTTGGTAAATGTTTGGCAATCATCCAGTTTATTTTGGAAAATTCAGGATATTATTAATTCAAGTGTGCTGTAGTAGTGCCTCAGGTGTCTTGATGCGCTTCACTTAATTTCCTGCTTTCATTTGGTGCTGGAATATGAGAATAAATGCAAGGAGAGTTTTACTTTTACTTCATAGCACACTTGAAAACAAGTTACTGACTCAATGCTGTGTAGCCAAAATGGATCTATTTTTTAAAAATAACCTTGATATGCTTAGTCTATATCAGTACCTAAAGTCTGGTACGTGGTAGATCAAATCACAATGATATGAAGATTTCCAATTTCTTCTAAAAAAATAGGAAGCTGATAAAATGCCTGACAAGTGTGGATGTGAATCTGCCACTACACAGGTTGAATTTAGCCTTGCTCTTCTCTAAAAAGAAACATTAAATTTTACATAGAAGGAAACTGTGCTTATTTAAAAATATAAAAAGACTGCAAAACTTAGCACTGTGGCGTGAATTTCTTCTTTTAGTAAAAACAACCCAGTGAGGCCTGGGAGAGTGACAAACCCACACAGGTTTGGACCAGATGACCTCTAAAAGTGCCTCCCAACCCAAACCATTCTATTCCAGGTTTGGAATAGTAATTTGCTGGTGTAAATCAGCTGCTGATCTGCACCAGCTCCTGCCTCCTCCCAGCACTGCCATTGTCTGCATGGACACGCTGTAATTTAAGCCAGCATGTTACTGTAATTAAAAAAATACACAAATGACAGAATTTGACTCAAACCCCACCATCCTTCATGGTTTACATTTCCTACAGAGGGAGTTAACTGGTAAGATGTACATGTTTATTGGTTTCCTTCTTTGTGCTTTTACAAGTATTTTTCTCTTTGATGATCTAAACCATATGTCGAGGTACTTTGGAGGATTATTTTATCAGTTTCTCTGCAGTATGAGAGAAATACCAGGGCAGAGCCCATAGGTTTGCACACATCCAGGCCACTAAATCATCCCTCGTTCCCGAGCAGCCCAGCTGCCATATTGATAAATAGTCCATGTCACATTAATTTAATTCTGAATCACTCTGAGACATCGTTTTGTTACAAATATAAATTTTGTGGTGTAATGGAATGTGTTAAGCCTTTAACAAATGAACATTTAATGGCCGCTCATGAAAAAACATAAATAATCAGGAATAAAATTAGCGGGGTTGGTAATGAGTGGATGGAGCAGCGTGGCCTGGCTCTGGGAGCTGGGATAGGTGGGAGCAGCATCCATGTTTGCTCCTTCCTCTTGGAGGCTTTGGCAGGGATATAAATGCTTGAACTTGGCATACAAGGTCCTTCTAACAAACTAAAATCTAAAAAATAATCTGCTACCCCATTTTTGGTAATAACTGAAAATACCTGTCCTTCCCTTGATTCCTCTCTGCCTTTATTATATTGTACAGATTATTCTGTATTATATTATTATGCATTATTGTAATACTTTCCAATAGATTCGGTTATGTTATTGCATAATTATTATTATAATATTACTTAGGGATATGATTTAGTGGTGAGCTTGGCTGTGCTGGGTTAATTGTTGGACTTAGCTACCTTGGAGGGCTCTTCCAACTTAGATGATTCTATGATTCCACATTTCCATGTTGCTTTTCAATTATTCCCTTCCACTGAACCCCGCCAATGTCCCATAGTCAGAAAGAAATTAATGTTCTCATTTTATATATATAAATACATATATAGGTATTTAATAAATGCATATTTGGGTATTTACTCTCTTTTTCACTGAAAAATCTATAACCATTTTTTTAATTGAATAATTATTATTTTTTATTGCATTCTTGCAGCAGTGCCTGTTAGAGGCAGTGTCTTTCCAGCTGCTCCAGCTTTACTGGACTTATCCACACACCATTTTTTGGGGATGCCACAACCTCAGCGTGCAGGAATGGGGATCCATTGGTCCCTGGGTCAACTCCAGGGCAAGATGTTAAGCACAAAGGTGTTGCCTGATTAGTGGCAGTCACTGGAAAGAAGTTTTAGCATCTGTGACTGTAGGCAGTGTGTGGAATTCAGCCAAAAGGCTCTCTTTAAATATCAAAAAAGTATCCCTAAAATTGCAAGCCTTCGGAGACCACGGCGCTGCACAAAGTGCCAAGAAAAACAACACATAGTGCATAAATCTGGAACAATCACTCCAGCCAGGAAGGGACCCAACGACAAAACACTTACCTAAATGCTTTTTATTTGCATTAACATTTATTCAGGAATGATCCAAAAGCTTCAGTCACTTTGTATTTATGTGAAGAGTTCCTGCATGGCTCCTGGATGGAAATTCCCATCTCTGGGATGGTGGGGTTGGTCAGACTCATCACTTATGGGGACACAAAAAAAGGGACAAAAAGGGGACATTAAACCACCCCTTGGTTTCTCTGCTACTTCCCTTCCCACCAGGGCTGGCAATTTGCATGTGGCCGAATCCATTCCCTGGCCTTAAACCTGAACATCTGAATGCAGAGGGGACCTCTCCTGCTTTTTAATTCATAATGATTAAAATTCACATGTGCTTGAGTTGGAAATCACCCCAGTTCTAATTCCAGCCTCTGTTTGTTTGGTACCATGCTCCTCTGCACTGACCTGGACAGAAAGGTGATCCTGGTCCTGGTCCTGGTGAATGCCCCCAGCTCCTGCTCTGTGTTTTCCTCACTGGAAACATGGGATGGTGATATGTTCTCAAGCTCCTCTGTAAATCAGCGAATCTCTCTCCCAAGGATTTGCTCACGATTTGAAAATCTGACTTGAAACAATCCCCTTTCCCCCAGGGCACCATATGCAACTTCAATATATTGGTGGCGAAGGAAAATATGCTGTGCTTGGCGTTTACAATTCCCACTCTAATTTACCAGACAGGTGTTTCTGAGGAACAGCTCATCTGGCAAGGAGAAGGAGGGTCACTGGGTTGGGGATTATTTTTTCCTCCTTCATATTTTCATTAAGGGGGCAGGCTTGCAAACAGTTGGTGGAAGGAATTGTTCTGGGGAATGCAGTCCCCTCACATGAATGGAGGGTCAGGAGAAGATGGCAGTGCTTGCTCAGAAAGGGCCCAGCCAAAATCCCTGATTTTGTATGAAACAGCTCCCTCACTATCAGAGGTGACCAGTGAACCAGACTGGCTCCAGTGAGCACCAGGATCTTGCCCTTCCCCTGAGAAGCAGCCATTTCTTGAGACTTTCTCCAGAATGAGCAACAACTTTACTGGTCCTGAAACTTGTGACTTGCATTCCCTGTCAGCCAGCCAGCAGTTTCTTCCTTAGAGAGAAAAAAAAAAAAAAAAAAAGAAAAAGAAAAGAAGGAGAAGAAAAAAATTCAGCTAAACTAAATGAATCCTGTTCTGAGAGCTAAATATGGTCAGGACATCTGTGACCTCCCCCGACTTCACCCTGGCTGAGCGAGGACAATAGCTGCCATGTGCCACCCTTTGTTGTTGAGCCTGGAAAAGATTCCTAATCCCAGAATAACACGCGCGTGCACCCATGCACGTAGGCACACGCACAAACACACACACCAGTGCTGCTGGAACTTGGATTCCTCATCCCACAGGGAAGAGCTGGCAGCAGGGCAGCGCTGGAGGGATGAAAGAGCCCCCCCTTTGCTCCATAAAACCCGTGTGTACACCAGGGGTTTCCTTTCGTCTACAGATGTCCGTTCCTCGTGTTACAAGGTGCAAATTCCGAGGTTGGGCAGGCGCTGGGAGCTGTGTTCTCGTGTTGAAATGCCGGTATGTGGTCCGCGTGCCTCTGATCTCCAGAGTTTCCTAGCATGACATCTTTCATCATCATCATCAAGCCAGAGGACGTGGATACATGTGGCCACCAGATTCCCCTCCAGTGGGAAGACGGGTCGCATCCTTCACCTCCCTTCTTTCCCCCATCCTTTAAAGCTGCTCTTTCCCGACTTTGCGGGATACCTGGGCTCACAGCACCGAGCCAAAAGCTCCTCTGTTAAGGGCTGGAAGGAGGTGGCTGGGGCCAGCCCAGCTCTAACCTCTCCCTGCTCCTTTGAAGGGGATGGTGAGGGTCTCCCCGCCATCCCCTGCTGCTCAGCTGGGCTGGGCTTGCCCCATGTCAGGAAACGGTGGCCTTTTCCTTGGTTTCTTTGGAAGGAAGTGGTTAACTCTTCCTTTACCGCCCCACGATGGGATTCATTTGCAAATGCCCTCTTCAATCAAGAGCAAGACACCACAGAGATGGTTTGTGTGGGTGGGAACCAGGCTGGCTGGGAAGCCTGTGGAGAGCGGCCGTGACTGCCCGCAGCGAGGGCCCTCTACCCTGGGCACTCCCTGCTAGAGCATCTCGGCCACCCCCCTGCTCCTGGTGCCACAGGTGCAGAATTCCCTGTGTGGGAGATCTCCCTCCAGGGCTATCACTTGCGTTCGGGGGATGTTTCTCATTCACATCAAAGTGAAAGCTGCAGCAAGCGTGCGTCAAGTCAGCTTTGGCAGGACTTGTGGCCCTCCCTTTACTTTTTTTTTCCCCTTCCTTTTTCTTGTTGCTGCTCAGCCCTGCAGAATGTAATTAGAAAATGAGCCATTTATAAAACAAATGTTTCCGGGAGAAACTCCCCTGAACACCCGTGTCATAAAATTATTGAACACAGTGTCTGAGAGCGTTTGGGATCCAAAATTTCCTCAGGGCTCACCCTTATCCATTATTCTGTCACTGCTTCAGCTGGGCGGTGACATTTTACTGGCGGCACTCTGTTCCCCTCCAAAAGAATTTGGTCTTTTGGCTGTTCTGCTCAACCCTTGGTGTCCTCCTCCATCTGCTAAAACCATGGTGGGGATGCAGTGAGCCTGGAACCGCCGGGTTTATCTCTCCTTCCCCTTCCCAGCACATCCAAAGGGGCAGAGGGGGATGATGTTTCCCCCCACCCCACATAATGGTGGCATTTCAAGGGCTGAGCAAAGCAGTGTGACTTTCCCAGCTGGGATGTCCTCTGCTTTTAAAAATGCTCATAGCTTTTGCTCAAGGAAAACACTCTGGGCTGGAACGTCCCATATTTCACCCTCCACTGGGACTGGTTTTGCCCAATGCCTCAGTTCCCACCGGAGCACCATATAACTTGCCAGAATTTCCAACACATTCTACAAAGTGCTTTGAGATCCCTGCCAGCTCCCTCTCTGGTCCTCTGGCGCAGTCCAAGAGGCAGATATTAATCTTAACAGCTATATGCTGGCCAGGCCCTGGTTGCCTAAGAGATTCTCCCTGAATTTATTTATTTGGATTTATTCAAAAGAGCATAAAAAGGAACACTCCTCCCAGACTCCAGGCTCACCAGCCATAAATTACAAAAACAACTACAATGAAACCACCCACAGCACCTCCCGCCCCGACACCACTGTTTTCCTCCAACACCCGTCTCTGCAGCGTCCAGCTTCCCTGCAAGCCTCAGCATTCCTGCCTGGAGATGTTGACTGCAGGTGGCCCTAGGATTGGTGCTTTGGGAAGCCCTGTCCTCACTCCTTCTTCAGAGCTGCTGGGGTAGCACTTATGTGAGAAGTGGAAGAAGGTGTTGAGGTGATTTCTAGAGGATAGGATGATTCCCCAGCACTTTTAAAAGTTCCCATGGACAAAGCAAGAGGGAATTCACGTGGGACAGGGTTGGTCAGAGAGACTTCAAGAGATCCAATCCCTGCAGGTCTTCTCATGCACCAGTCTGTCCAGACACATGGCTAAATAACTTGTTCTTGAAAACCTCCAGTGATGGAGTTTCCACCTCCTCCCACACCAGGAATCCTGGTTCTCACCCTTGGAAAATGTTTTCTGAAGTCTGACCTTGGTCATCCTTGCCCTTAGCCTAATCACTTTATCTCCTGGCCCCAGCAGACACAGAGGAACTGCTTCCTATCTCCCATCCAGTGGGGAAATCCAAAATATTTGAAGACTGTTATAATATTTTCCCTCAGTTTTCTCCTCTCTAGACTAAACAACCCCAAATTTCTCAGTGTCTCCTCACAGGTCATGTTTTCTAGAGCTCTGTTCCCCTTTGTTCTTCCCCTCTGGATCCTCTCCAAGGATTCCGCATCTTTTCTCAAGTGTGGTGCCAAAAGCTGGATTCAATATCCAGCCGAGGTCTTCCTGGAGCTGTGTGGAGCAGATGGATAACTTTTCATGTCTTCCTGCAAGCCTGATGTGTGTTTTGCTCACAAAAGGCAGAGCTCTTCTGGCTGCTCTTCAGCCCATGATACCCTCTGCCCTCCTCCAGTGCACCCCAGCCCCAGACAGGATCTGTTCCTACCAGCAGGGTCCTCTCTGATTGAAGGGTTTTTGGCTCTTTTTGCTGTTTGTGCTGAGCTTTGGCACCTTCAGCAATGTGGGAGCAATCCCTGGAGGTTTGAGTGTTCTGCTGCTGAGGGAGGGAAGACAGCCTTTAATAATAATATCATGGATTCCCATCAAATGTTCCTTGGGGCAACCTGGTTCAGTGGAAGGTGTCCCTGCCCGTGGGAGAGGGTTGGAACAAGATAGTCTTAAGGCCCTGTCCAAATCAAACCATTTTTTTTTCTTCAAAACCTGAAAAGATTTGGCCCAAGAGAGTGAGAATTCTCCCAGGCCTTGTTTCCTTCCCTAGTGCAGTTGTACCCAAATCACAGAGAGATGCTATGGATGCTATGCTGGCTTGATTTTTGAGGCTGTGCTCATCCATTCCATGTTTTCCATGCCATGCCAACACATCTTAAGGACTACCTTCAGCCCTGGGGTGTGGAGACCCCTTGGATTCTGTCTGTTCTTCCCTTCAGGCCTGTCCTAGCCTGAGAAGGAAGGAGTGATGGGAGCCCTGTTCTCTAGGCCCAGATGCCCAGGGAAGTTCCCAGCTGGGACCAGGGCACAAGATGAAGCCCATGCACTTCCTATGCTGGACTCCACCACATTTAGGGACCACCTGAAGGTGTCACAGGGCACATCAACACAGGGCCACAGGGTCTGGAAAGGTGTCACAGGATCTGAAGCTGTCACAGGGCTGCATGGTCTGGAAAACTGTGGAACCACAAAATCTTTTAGGTTGGAAAACACCTGAAGATCATCAAGTCCAACACATTATCTGATAGAAACAAGCCCACTTGGGCTGAAAGGAGCATCAGGAGGCCCTAATCTGACCTCTCAGCTTAACACAGATTTTTATCCAGTCAGTCTTAAAAACTTCCAAGGATGGAGACTGCACAGTTTCCTTGAGTCATTTGTTCTGATGTCTGACACTCCTCATCACGAGAAAGGTTCTTCTATGTATCCAAAAATTATATTGGTGGATCATGGTGTATTCTCTGTGTGACTTATTCAATCCTCAAACCTAGACACAGGCCTAAATGAATCCTAAGACCTCAGTTTTAGCTCTACTGACCCTTCTGCTGCCACTTTTATCCAGAGCAGAGGCACAAAGTGGGATTTAGTGACAGGGGGGCATGTGCATGGTGCAGCGGGATCCAAATCACCAGGACAGCAGAAGGATGAAGCAAAGGCAGGGCCCTGAAGGGAGCAGGTGTGCCTGTTCTTCCACAGTGGGTCTGGTCCTGGAAGGGGGTCTTTGGAATCTGGGACCCTGAGCAACTTTATCAAGTGGGTGGCACCCTTGACCATGGTAGGGGGATTGTAATGAGATGATCTTTATGGTTCCTTCCAAGCCAGACCATTCTGTGAGTCCATAATTTTGTTGCAATTTTGAAAAATAAGCAGTCTTAAACAGAGATCCAGGCTGAAGTGGAAGCTGCAGGTGGAGTAACACCATTACAGAAATGTTGGATTCATCCCAAGCCCCAGGAGCTAGGGTCAGAAAAATCAGAATTAAATTGCAGTGGGAAAGAAATCCAAACCAGTCCAGGGTGTGTTCATTCGGGATATTCTTTCTTTAACTCTGCCCTACAGTCAAGAAATAATGACGCAGTTATAATTTGAGCGTGGTTGTGTTTGTAGCCCTTGATTAGATTCAACTAATTAGATTCAACAAAGATTTTTCTTTCTCTCTTCTGTTTTCCTTTATGCTCTTCTAAGTTACAGTGTCATTTTGGGCAGATGAAGGCTGCCAAACAGTTAACAAACCAACCAGCAAATTCTCATAAAGATCAGCTTATTCTGCCATGTGCTGTTCCCAGAGCTCTGGGGAGGTGAAGCAGGGTAGGAACAACCTCCACCTTGCTGACAGCATTGTCTAAATCCCCTGGATTTGTGTCTGGGTTTATTGATAGACCCAGGAAGTTAATTTTTTTTTTTTTTTTTTTTTGTGCTGCTGTGTGATGTTATGATCAATTTTTGGTACCAGAGTCAAAGGAGTTTAGGTCTGGAAATCCCAGCCCCACCAGATCCAAATGCAGGAATCACCTGACCCTGTCCAATCAAGGTGTCACCTTGGTGAAATTAAAAGGCAAAACACACGGTCTATAAGATAGAAAGGAAAGTGGTACTGTCTCAAGAAAACCTCTTAAGCAAGCCTGGCTGCACTTCTTATTCAAGAGAAAAGAAAAGTTCAGGAGAAAATAAAAAGTGTTTTGCATGGCTGATCAAAGACATCTGGAAGATTTAGAAGAAAACCCAGCAAACTGCTGCAATTGATAAAAAAAGATTAGTACAGAGCAATTTTCTTGGAGATAGCCAGGAAACAGCAGAATACCAGAGAGCAGAGAAAGGGATCCACCCTGAGGTGTCCTGTTCATATCCATGACTGACTCCAACAAATCCAAGAATATCCTGAGCTGGAAGGGACTCAAAGGGATCATGAGTCTGACTCATGGCCCTGCACAGGACATCCCACCACATGTCTGAGAGCCTTGTCCAAGCACTCCTTGAATTCACAGGGGCTGTGACCATTCCCTGGGGAGTCTGTTCCAGTGTCCAGCACCCTCTGGTCCAAATCTGATGAAAACTGCACCAGGACAGAGTCCAAACCCACACACTAAGGAAAGTCAGGAGACCCCTTGGCCAGAATGCACTGAATGTCACAGCAACAGATCCATGATTCAGAATGGGCAGTCATCAATGCAAGATAAACTAATTATGGGAGTCAGAAATAAGTTGAAGTGATATAAATTGAGTTTTTTGGCCTCACTGAAAGGTGCAATGGCCACAAGGTTTCAACTGAGGACTCACAGGAAGAAATGTTAGATTTCCTAAAAGGCCAGTTGAGGTTTTGGAGGTTGGAGTCCACCAAGACCTCCAGAAGTAGGACAGGGGCTGAAAGGATGAAATCATCAGGGACAGAAATGGGAGAAAAGCCACACTTGCCAAGGAAATTCCAGAAGCAGTGATGGCAACAGCAGCACTGGCTCCAGCTTCCTCAGCTACTTCTTTAAGGTGGGAAAGGAGGAAAAGCAGAGGAAAATGTTCTTAGAAGAAGGAAAGGCTTGGCACTGATGGGGCTGTGGAATCCTCACCTGAAACTCCCTGAAGTTTCAACTCACTCAAGCCACAGCATTTTTTAAAAGCTAATTTTCTTGATAGCAAAATTTTGAGTCTTGAAAGTGACCTCAGGCTTCACACCTTAGCTGAGAAAAGTTTTTAAACAGACACTGATTCTCAGTGACATAACTCCAAGAACTGAAATACAAGGGTAGGCATTGAGAACTCCTTGATTCCCCTGCATCATAATGCATCTTAGGATCAGATTAATAAAGGAGGAGCGGATTTAGGTGCTGGCTCAAGGCCAAAACTTATTAATATTTCTGGATGTGGATGTTGTGGCTGCCCCACCCCTGGAACTATTCAGTGCCAGGTTGGACAGGGCTTGGAGCGATCTGGGATGGCGGAAGGTGTCCCTGCCTGTGGCAGGGGATGGGACTGGATGAGCTTTAAGATCCCTTCCAACCTGAACCATTCTGGGATTCTGTGATTCCATGAACATGTCCGCACCCAGCTTTACTCCAAACGTGTCAAGCAGGGACAGGGGCTTGGCAGTCCCCAGACAACAGTGGGCAGCAAGAGAATGAAGATGGCATGGATTAACTGAGCTGCTTTCCCCAGAAAGAGCAGTGAGGGGGATTCTCAGCCAGGACCAGCCACAGAGGGACACGAGGTCCTCCCTGGATGTGAGGGTGAATGCAAACAAGAGGCGTCACACATTCCTCTGTGCATCCCTCACCTACAGCTGGGCCTGAGGAGGTGGCCAGCTCACCGCCAAAGGGAAGGGCGTGTTTGTGCAGCATCCCAGCTTCCATGTGGGCCAAAGCAGAGCCAAACTACCGTTTGATTAATCAGCCCTTCGATCCAGCTCCCTGCCTCCCTCCGCGTGCAAGGAGCACGATCCCAACAGCACGCACTGCTGGCCTTCAAGGGCTGGCTGAGGCAGCTCCTGATAGCGCTGTTTATTCAGCTTCCCGAAGGAAACAATGTGGATTTTATTAAATGATCCCATTAGTGTTTCTCCATGCTGTCATTGCAGACTTCAAACGATGATTTATGTTGGCTCGTAGGTCTTTGTCCTCGCACCGAGAGCGGCATCCAAGGACAAAGTGTTCTGGGACAGGGCAGTGGGAGCCCTGCTGCTCCGGGCTGCGCGGCCCTGCCGGGGTCTGAGCCCCCCGTGCCACACACCAGGCCACAAAGGGGACAGCTGGCCAGCCAAGGACAGTGACACAAGGCACAGGGACACTGGGACTGTCCTTTGTGGTGTCAGACTCCCACATGGATGGCTTCAAGGGAGAGAGGCACAGCCCATGGAGACCCAGCCATAGGCAAGTTTTGTACACTCTTTGAAGTGGGACACATCCTTTTATCCCAGAAAAACTGCACCTCTTTGTCACCTGTTGGTTCTTAGCCCTAAGAATTATATTTATACTGCCAGGCTGGTTTTCTGCCTATTTTTGGCATTTTCCACCCCATAATTCCCTGATTTTATCCCACAAACCAATTTTGCCTGTTTTACATGCACACCAGTTATCACCTCAGGAGTGTAGCAAATAATCCACTCAGTGAAGAAAACACAGCTATGGAGTGGAGGACTGTCCCCTTTGGGACACAAAAGCCACAGACATCCACACTTGGACAAAGCAAGCTGTGGCAATGCCAGGAGTGACTGTGCAGTCAGTATGGATGGAGCCAGGAGTACATTCCCCAGGGAATCCTTCACATGGGCTTTGAGAGGTGTCAAAAATGCAAAGCCCATTCTTTTCAGAATACTCCCCTGTGTTGCTTTGAGTTTGTGCTGAGGTTATAGGAATGAGGCAATATTGAGATGTATCTTCCCATACTAAAAAAATCCAAGGGTTTTGCAGGCACCATTGTGTGTGTGTGTGTGTGTCCAAGGGCTTTGCTCTCAAAGCTCACCCTGAAGATCCACCAGATCCCTTGGTCACTTTCTCTCTCTGCCAAATGGGCAGAGGGCTCATGCTCTGGGTGAGGGGGGGGGGGGTCACAAAAACACATCCAGCAACTCCATGGCCCCGTGAGCTGCTGAAAAATCAGACAAGAACTCTGAAGCTGCTTTTCATGCACATGGGATGGCTGAGTGAGCCTGCTCCTCACCCTCCTGTTTAAACACAACCTCTGCCCTCAGCTGCAGTCAGAGTGTTTCACCCTGTGGGAGTCTCCCAGGGAAGATCTTCCTCTTTGGGAAACTGCAGTTGGAGTGGATGTTTTGAAGAGGTTCAAACCTTCTCTCTCTCACCCATGTAAGGTCACTGTGATCACTGTAAAACAGAGCTTTCAAGTTTTTGGAGCCTAGCCTGTGACTTTCCCACTGTTTTTGTCAGCACCTGCACACACCAAATGTTTCTGTGCCTAAAACAGCACTACTGAGAGCTGCAGAGTGATGCTGTAGAGAGGATTTGGGGGAGCCTGTGCAGGATAGCAAAAGTGCATCTCAGTTTCTAGCATATTTTTGGTTTAAAAATCATCACATGCTGAAGACAAAAGTCAGAATTGAACCAAACAAAAATGCATTTATCATCCACAAGTCTAAGATCCTGCAGAATCAAGAAGCTTTCCTTGCCCAGCTTTGGAAAGATCACTTCTCTGGGCTAAAACCCTTCTTGTGCTTCTTGTTTCTTCTTTATTTCCTAATTTTATTTTTTTTTAATTCTTCTTAGGTCCTCAGTTTATTAAGCCATCATCTAGCCAGGAAGGATTTGACATCCATAGCACTGCAACAAACCGTGCACCAAACTCCAGGAGCTTGTGGCAATGCCCAGAGCAGCTCTCCAGGGACTGGCTCACAAGGACTGGGGCAGGGCTGTCACCCTGCACAGTGTGTCACCTTGCAGAGGACAGGCACCAGCACACAGCTGCTCTGCTTCCCTCCGTGCTGGCCACTCAGTGGGTGAAGTGTTTCTTCTTCTGGCTGCAGAGAATGAGGGTCCAAAATCTGGCAGCAGTAACAAGAAAATGGAACAGTCCTGCCTTTCTTCAGGATGAGGGCTGCTGTGTCTGGATTTCAGCAGCACTGAAAAGACCACCAAGCCAGCCCATTTCCTGCCACTCCAGTGGGAAAGGGCGGAATGAAAGGCCAAGTCTCAGGTGTTCACATGGACATGCCCAAGCACGGACAAATCACAGAATCCCAGAATGGTTTGAGTGGGAAGAGACCTAAAGATCATCTCATTCCACCACCTTCCACTATCCTAATGCCCCAAGTGCCATCCAGCCTGGCCTTGGGCAGTTCCAGGGATCCAGGGGCAGCCACAGCTTCTCTGGGCAGCCTCTCCCAAGAGCTGCATCCAAAAAAATCACAGAGGTGTCTGCATGCACTTTGCAGGTGAATCCCTCACTTGGGCAACGAGATGAGCTCAAGCTCCGAGTCTTGCAGGGAAATGTTTCCCCTAAGCCAGCATAAAGACCGCCTGTGTTACTACAGGCTAGAGAAACCCCTAAAATAGTGACATCCAGCTGAAGGGAAGAATATATTGGGAAGAGAATCATATGGCTGGCTGGGAAAAGCAGGGCTTTGAAAGGGGATGGGGCGGGACAGGAAGAACATTCCTTTCTCACTACAAACGCCTGGAGCCGCTCGGGAAGCATCCGCCGGGGCCGCCCGCCCGCAGCCCGGGGCCGGCAGCGCTGCTCCTGCGGCTCATCCCGGACCACCACCAGGGATGGAGAGCCATGAGGTGCCCGGAAAGAGGCAGCCTGAGCCCCAGATGCTGCGGGGGGCTGGAGATCGCCACCTGTGTCGGGGGCAGGTGGCCGCAGGCGGCGGGGTCACCCTGCCCTGTGGGCAGCGCTGGGCTGCGCGCATGGAGAAGGAGGGAGAGGCGAGCGCGGTGCTGCAGGGGTGCGGTTTGCAATTCCGTGCGGTGCTCTCTTCCCTCTTCCCTCGGAAGATGGGGAGAACTGCAGTTGCTTCGGGCTTTACAGCCCCTTCCCCACCTTGCCGAGGGGCACAGAGGAGTGGATCAGCCTCAGAGCAGGGCTCCTTTCCACCACCCTGCTGCTCATCTCCCTCTCTCTGCATCTGCTTTGCCACACTGTTTAATTAATTTGTCTGATCTTCCCCAAATTTCTGAATTATTGTCAAAGCCAGGGCTTGTGGATACATGGAAGTGAAGAATTAAACCCCTCTTCTGCATCTCAGGCTGACAAAGGCCGACCCAAATGACCAGATGAGAACTGGATAGGAACTGCTGAGCCAGCCCCTGGCTCCCCCTTAAGCTGCACAACCCCCTACACTGACTTCTGCAGACACCCAAAGGAGGGGACCAGCCCTGCTCCCGCACTGCTGCATGTAATGCCACCAAAATTGGCATCAGGATAGACCCCATCCTGCAGTGGGTTGTCTTATTATTTACAAAGAGCTGGCTTTTCCTTTTGATAATTATCAGCCACCCTTTGAAGTTGTTTGTCTCCACAGATGTTTGCTGCTGCCTGGAGATATGTCACTGTCCCAAATTGCTGAGGACACCCATGAAGAGTCACGGTGGGGAAGCAAGCCCACTGTCTCCTCCCTGGCACTAAACCACATGGGAAAGGTCTCTGCTCCTTCCTAAATTGGGACAAAACTCCCAAGTGCCAACAGAGTTTGTGTCCTGCAGGAACAACATAGAGTGAGTTCTTCTTGTTGAGAAAGCAATAATGGCCTGAGCCCCAGGAGACCCTGAGGGGGAAGAGAAACCTGACTGCAGCAGGGATGGGAGCAGGGTTTCATGGATCAACACCACCTGGGGCTGAGCTGGGTCCAGCATCCCCAGAGCTCAGTCTTCCCCACATCTGGAAAAAAGTACTGCAGAAGATGCAACAGCCACCAATGGGGATGCAGGCAGAGCACATCTCACTCTTGGCAGACAACAGGTAGGGAGCAGAATTTCTCCTTTTATTTTCTCCTGATCAGAAAGGAAGATTTTTGGAGCTGGTGGGAGAGGAGTGATAGTTTAAATCAACAGTTTGCTGTTAGCATTGCAGAAGCCTGCTCTGCATGTTACCTGGTAAACAAACCGTGCTCTGAGAGAGAAAGGCCTGTTTATAAAAGCTCCTCTTGACATTTGCCTCCCCAAACATAGCAAAACATGTGCTAGGAATAGATGCATGAATGATCGTGTCTGTTTTGAGTCTCTTCTCTTCAACAACCAAGGAAATCCCTATGTACAAACATTTAAACTGGAACATCTGGAGCACAGTAATTTTATCTTGAAGATCCACATCAAACAAACCTGCAGCTCAGCCCGAGAAGATCTACAAATACTTCCCCAAGGAGACCCCAGTCTTACAACTCGGGTACCAGCAGACCTCAGATTTGAAAGAAAGATAATTCAGCATCTCTTTAGCCATACCTGACAAGTTTTCCTTTAGAGGGCGTTAGCATGAAATTATCACTCTTAGTCAAACCCAAAGTGAAAGAGATTTGTCCCAATTATCTGGCACAGGCCTTAAAATACCTACTTTTAAATTTACAACCCAGAAAACCCCATGCATCATTTGCAGGCACAACTTCACCCGAGAAATTTCACTTTGGTTGCACTTTTTCTGTGCAGCTGAACTGCTAAAATAAGCACCCAGCCATATATAGCACAGTACGTTGGCACTCACAGCGGTGGGGAACGACTGGATTCAATTTTCCATGGAAGATGACAATTAAAATTGCTTTCTTTGGTATATCCCATCCTTTCTGTTGTTTTTTCTGTTCCCTCCAAGCGCAGAGTAAATTTAGGACTCCGAGCTCCTTTTTCTTCAAAATCTCACTTCCAGTTTCCATCTTATTAAAGACATGACTTAACTTTAATGTGTGTAACATAAACGGTATCGTAAAGAGGAAGAATTAAAACAGCATGGGAACATTGGTGGTTTCAAGAGGGGGGGAAATGGCACAGCTTCTTTCCTTTGGGGTTGTTGTTTATCCAGTAGATAAACTTCAGCGTTCTCGCTTCTACCGAATGCTTCGCCTTGCCTTGCAATAATTGGGAATCCCACGTTTTGCAAAGTTGTTACATTATATCCACAAATAATCCATCTTGTCAAGTCCATCTCGTCCGTCGAAGATAAAGTTGGAGCTGAGTCGCTGCAGACATCTGGAGAAGGTTCATTACTTGTAATTGCGAGCCCCTCTGTTAATGCACCCCATGAGAAAGGAGCTGACAGGCTGCATATTTCTGCAAACTGTTCCCAGAAAGAACCAATTTCCTGACTTCCATGTGGTGTCAATAATATAGGCATGAGATGGAGCAGTGCTTATGAAATATTAAATCTGCTTACAGGACCCAGCTATAAGCAAATTCAGACCACCTGGGAGATGGAGGTTTGCACTGGGTATGTGGAGTTTGGCACTCACCTGGTACATGAGATGGGCTCTAATCTACACATTTTGGCTTATTTACCACAAAACTTCCTGACAGTAGTGCAGGGGGAAGGGAGAAAAAAGGTAGAGGGTGGAGGGGGTAAAACACATTTCTTCACGTTTAGGACTCAAACCTTTCAAATCACTGACATTATTAAATTTACTATCACATGCAGCCAGAGATCTTATTATTCATCAGCAAAAAAAAAGTCTGATATTTCATGGCTTTTGAGTTAGATCATTTTGGTTCATGCCAATGAAAACAAAGCATTAGTGTTTTGATGTTTTAATATAATGATTTAATTCTCTCATTGATATTAGAATCCAGAAACACAACAAACACGAAGACCCCTTCAAAATCCTTGAGTCAGAGCAAAGGCTCTTAAATCACTTCAGCACTCTGACCTTCTGTTTCACAGAGTGTATTTTATGCCAGGGCCTTGGAGAAGAAGGGGTCCTTCCCAAACGTGCAGCATGACAGTGCTAACCTGCCTTCGGCGAGCTTGCCTGTGTAAATTGAAAAACATCTGGGCTCTTTTTGCTGGCAAAAGCAGCAGGCCCTTGACCTCAGAGCAGAGCCATCAACTTGAGCTGCAAACAGAGCCTTTTTAACAATTCATCCCCAATTTTCCACCCTCTGGGCACTGCTACCCAGGAGAAAACCCAGCACCCCTGGGTTGGGAGCAGACATGGAGATATGAGCATGGGGACAAAGAAATTTTAATGGCATTAGTCCACCACCTATGTTTCACTCCCCAGTGTTCAGGGCTGGGGATGAAAAGTGCTCTCCATTTTCTCCATCAGGAAATAAAAGACAGTTTTCCTCCAAGGAAGATGAAGGGAAGAAGCAGAGCAGGAGCAGGCTTTCAGCACAGCAACAGGAAGATGCCAGCAAGCCTAATGGGGACATTTTGCTCTGTGCTACAATAGAAAATCATAAAATCTTAAGATCATAATCATGGAATTATTTGGGTTGGAAGGATCGTCTTATTCCAGCTCCTTACCATGGGCAGGAACACTTTCCACTAGACCAGGGTGCTCCAAGTCCCATCCAATCTGGCCCGAAACACTTCCAGGGATCCAGGGGCAGCCACAGCTTCTCTGGGCACCCTGTGCCAGGGTTTCCCCACCCTCACAGGGAAGAATTTCTTCCTAAAATCTAATCTAACCCTGCCCTCTCTCAGTGTAAAGCAAAAAATATGGGTAAAACATCACATGGGACTTACTGCAAACACCTTCCAGGAGGAGAAGCTCTCTGAGATGATGGAGACAGGCCCAGAGGTGGTGGAAAATGGAAGATGCACGTGGTGCTGCAGGCCAAGAGCTGGGACATACAGTGGGTAGATGCAGGACCAGGCCAGGCTGGCATCTTTGCACCAGCCTTGCCACATCCACCCCATTCCTGGGAGGCCACAGGGAGCACCCCTCTCCTGATGCTCCTCTGCTGGGGCACAGCACAGGACACAGAGGTGTGGGTGCACGTAGACTTTCCCATCTACCCATTTCATGTGTGAGGGAAGGGGCTATTTTTGGGTTGCAGCCTCTTTGCTGCAGCCAGGATCTGTCAGCGGGACATGACGTACGGCGCTGTGGGACAGCTCTGCTCCCTGTGCTCCCCTCACACAGCAGGAATGTCTCTTGTTTTCTCTCCTCCAGACCATGTCAGAGCTGAGAGCATCCAGCCGGGACGGCTCAAGGCACAGGGAGATCAGGCAGCTGCCCAAAGCAGCCAGGGCCTCCCTGCCTGTGCTGGAGTGCTGGAACACCGCTGGCTCCTGCCACTGGGGGAGGGCTGGGAATGAGCATCCATCACTTCCTGCACCAGCAGCCACCAGGGCAGCACACAGAGATCTTCTCCACTCCCCTTCCTCACCCTGGCTCTCCTCCTGAAGACTGACAGGCGTAGATTGAGAAGCTCTGAGCTGGATGTGTCCCTTGCCACTCTGCTTAGACCTAAAAGTCTTGTGCTGCATGGTGGATTTTTTGGGTTTTCTCTCGTGTCCATGTCCTTCATCCTCCATCCATAGGCCATTTCTGGATGTAAAGCATAGACTGTGTTTGTGATGATCAAGGTTTAATTCCTCCCACATCACACAGGCTAAGCCTGGGGTTGGACCCTATTCTTGGCTGGGTACAGCTGGGTTAGACAGAGCTGGGCTGAGCTGGTGCAAGACCTTGTCCAGCCCCAGCCTCTGGCTGTGCACAGGAGCAGGCACAGGTGAGGTTTTGCTGGTCCCCTGGGCTCAAGGTGATACTGGAGTCAGCACCTGCAGCTTTGTAGTCCCTGGGATGCTCTTCATGCTTGCCTCATCCCTGGATTTCCACGGAAATTCCACTGGAACTTGCTGGGGTTTATCCACTGAGGTCTCCACTTTTTCTGTATTGACCATCTCAATCCAAATGACCAAAGTGTTCCCCAAAACTAGATTTTTTTCCATATTTGCCTTCACCCTCTTGCCACCACATTTTCCCAGCAGGACACAGGTGATTCTCCCAGCCCTGGGCTGCCCAGCAGGGCTGTCTCTGCCCAGGCCTCAAAACCAAACACTTCTGCTCCAAATTCCATTCGAGGTGGTGATGCCTCCTGCAAAGCAGAGTTTTATCTGCTGAGGACCAGCATTGGTGCCTGAAGTCTGGAATGGGTGCAACATACTCATGGAAACTGTCTGTCCCAGCCAGCATCAAGCCAAAGGGAGAAAACACAGGAGCATGGCTTTGCCTCATTTTGTCTTTTTAAAATCAAAACGCGTACAAGCAGAGCTGCTTTTACCCAACAGGGAAACTCTGGCCATGACATCTGTCACCTTATGTATCTGTGCAATGCCTGTCTCCCATCACCTGCTGGTCACCAAAGAACCTGAGCCTGTGACTCCCACATCTCCAAAAGAAGATTCAGCATTTATATCCCATTGCAGGTGCCACACTTTGTAACATCTAGTGTTTCATGCTTCTCATGCAATGGGTGACAAGATGATTTAAAATGTTATTAAAATAAACAAGAAAAATTTAAAAATTCTAATAAAATAAACAAGAAAGGTAATTTCTGTTCTTCAAATATTAATAATAATAATAACAATGACAATGATGATGATGATGATGATGATGATGATGTTCTGGTTTAATCCAGAAAGGTGGAATCTGTTGCTCTAAGAGGAAAGATTCATAACTGGAATAAAGAGTATTCAGCCCAGCTGTTTTTACTATGAGGCTGTATTTCATCCCCTCTGAAAGTCCTTCATGTTTCCACAGAAAACTGTCCTTGCACAGCCCAATAAATTCCATCACCTCAGCTGGCCAAACAACCACCGTGGTTAGGTGGGGTCTGACCAGCTTCCAGGATACCAACCAGCTTCAGGAGCTTCATTTTACACCTCCTCTTCTCCCGGTGAATACCTACCACCACCACAACTATGGATCCATAACTATGGATCACTGGCCTGACCAGCACAGGGCTAATGTTTGCATCAGCCAGGAGGAGCTACTCTGTCTGCCTGTCTGTCTCAGCCTCAGCACTGAGACCCCAAATGCCTCCATTGTGGCCCAATCCTTCCTGGTGCTGAGCATAAAAAGTTGTGCAGACAAAAGCAGGAAGGGAATCTCACCAGCCGTTTATCACCTCAGCAACAAGACCTTGGTAACAGGCTGTTATCTTTAGCAGAAAGCAGCAGCAGAAAGGAGACACCAGATCACCAGCCCCAGGTCATGCCCCTGGTGGTGTCCTTACCAGTTATCAGTGTCTGCAGCTCTCCAGGAGCTCAGGAGCAGGGATGCTCCTCACCAGATCATCTTACCCATCCACCCAAAACCACAGCCAGCAATATGCTCCTGCCCACCAGCACATGCCAAGGCACAGGGTGGGATTCTTGGGGAGGTGTCCTCTGCAGGGCCAGGAGTTGGACTTGGTATCCTTGTGGGTCCTTTCCAGCCCGGGATATTTTGTGATTCTAAGGTTTTGGCCAGCCCAGGTTTCAGCCACCTCCCTGATCCATGTGTGATTTACCCCAAAACAGATCTTCCCTCTGTCCACCCCCGCAGTGCAAGGAACATGTTGCATCAACCACAGCCCCCCTGCTTGTGTCTGATGGATCATGGTGACCTTTTCAACATATTTCTTGGAGTATTATAAAACATTATCTGACAAAAAACAAAAAAAAAGAAAAACAAACCAAAAAACAACACACCAGCCCAAACTAAATCAATTTGGGTAATGATGGCCTGTTGTTCCAGTTTATCCTGCACCAAACTCCATAGATGGCAACTCTGAACATTTCCCAGACCTTCACAGTAGAGCTTGGAACTGTCTCTCTGATTTATTGGTTGCTTCATGACACATGCATTTCTCCTATATAATCCCAGTGTTTTGCTTATAAGCCATATTATAACTGTGAATCAATCTTCTTTATTTGAACATCTAGGACAGATTCACACATCATTTCACCATTAACTAGGATAGACTCAGCCTTGAAGACCTTTCAGGTTTCAAGCCTGGCTGTGTTGTTTCAGTTCTTTGCTGCTGCCTGTGTTTTGTGGGGAAAAAAAAATAAAAATATAGCCAGACTTTGGGACTTTCTGTTTCGGCTTGAAGAAGAACACAGGTTGTTTCATCACTGGTTCTGAGACATGTGTTACCCGGCTCATTAATTCACAACAGTTCTTGTTTTCTCTGCCTTTTTCATGTTGATGTGATACATTTGTGAAGTCCAGGGTTGTACTGCAAGTGATTAATGCTGCAGTAAAGTCTAATAAACTGAGATTCCAACAAAAAAGTGTGAAAAATGTAATCTCTAAAGTTCTGAAAGCTCACATATGACAAAACCCATAAATCACCCCAGAAGCAGTCATTATGGTGAGTTACTAACTAGATTATACAGCTGCATTTGTCATAATTTCCCATTACGTAGAGAATAAACCTATCAGGCTGATTTATGGCAGAGGGCTCCACAATATGGGAACTGGGACCTGTGCTGTTCTGTGGAAAACGATGAGAAATGTTGTGTCTACTCAAGTGCTGAATGGAAAAGGAAGGAGGGGAGATAACTGTTATTTGAAGGCACTGATTCAGGGACAAAGACTTCAGAGAGGAGTCATGCTTACACCCATGGGATGGCAGGAGGAGTATCCCGTCCCAACACCACCAGCAGCATCAGAATGTGCTCTCCACAGGTGGAGGGAGGTCTTTTGAGGGGAACAAAGTCAGTCATGGGGAAATCATGACTGGAATGACATAGAATCCTGGAATGGTTCGGGTCAGAAGGAATCTGAAAAACCATCTCGTTCCAACCCCTGACATGGGCCGGGACAAACTGAATGGTTGAATGCCTGGCTACTCAGGGGATACTCAATGTTTTGGATTCATGTCTGGGCACCTATCAAGGAGCAGCTGGATTGGGAGCAGATGGTATCCACCTGACTTCAAACCAGGCAAAAAGATAGGGAGATGTGGGACACAGCAGGGCAAGGGACATCCCTGCACAGCAGTGCTCTGACAAGAGCAGCAGTGGCCTCCTCTCAGTGCCCTCCCCTCTACAGCAGCCGCTGAAGACCATGGTGGCTACAGAGATGATTTTTGCTCTGCAATCCCTTTGTACTCAAAGGCCATGCTGGGCATTTCACCTGGGCTGAAAGGTCTGGCTGGGCAGGGAACAGGCAAGAGGCACTGCTGTTGCGACCTCCATGTATTCACTTCAATGCAATGAAGATTCTGTTCATCCAAAGAACAACGCAAGCAGCCAGCCCCTGCTAACACAGCAGTGCGGCTCTGTCCAAAGCAGCTCAAATTCTATGCCAGAACCGCCCCCTGCATCTTCTTGATCTGAAGGGGAATGGAAGTGGTTTCACTACAGTTCTTTGTTTCTGATGTCTGATAATGGGAAGGTTTCACAGAGGTCTTGGATGGACTGGATCAGGGATCGGTCAAGCAAGAAAAACTGAGCAGCCATCAGCCAACCGCACTCACAGAAGAACGAGTCCCATTAGAAAAGGCACCTCTGGTCTTTTCATATTTGAAAATATGTGTCCTACTCAAAATTATTATAATCTTTTCCCTTTGGACACTTATCAGTGGGGACTTCTGCCTGCTTTGTGCAGGGAGCCCCTGGGGCCCATTCCCTCCCACAGGGGCTGCACTTGCTGGGTGCCGGGGCTTTCATTGCTGGGCCCACTCAGAGCCCCTGAGCTGGGCTGGGCACCAAGGGCGGGGCTGGCCCGGCTGTGATGCCTCTGGCCCGTGTGACATCAGGGCCAGCCTGTCACAATGGGGGCCACTAGAAAAGGTCCCCACAGGGAACGCTGGCCAGGCACAGCCTGGGCAAGCGGTGAGTGCGCACGTGGCGGGGCTGGGCTGGGCCAGGGCCGGGGCACAAGCGCCGCAGCCGGGCCTGCATTGTCCCCCTGCATCCAGGGCCAGCCCCTGGGGCCGGCGCCTTGGCCAGGGCACGGGGCTGCTGCTGGCCCACTGGGACAGGCCCTGCTGCCTGCCAGCTGCCCGGGGCCCTCTGCTCCCTGCCCTCACATCCCTGCGCCTCCGGGCCTCCCTTCAGCCCCCACAAGCTCCCTTGGTAGCCCCAGTGAAACCCTTGTCTCTCTCCTCCTGCAGACCATGGTGGACAGATTGGTCCTCGCTCTGGTTGTGCTGCTCATCTTCCCGTTCCCACAATGTGTCGTGAACAGATTTCATTGGCATGTGCAGAACCATGAAGATGAGATGAAAGAGGCTCCCCCAGAGCCACCCAAGCCTGCCTGGGGAGCCCGGCTCCTGGCTGCCTTCCAGTACGTGCAGCCGTTCTGGCAAATTGCTCAGCCACTGCTCATGGCTTTGGGGTGGTGGCTGAGGCGCAGAAGGGCAGCCAGGAGGCAGAGAACAGCAGCCCAGCGAGCTGAAGAAAAGGCCAGAAGGAGGAAAATGAAAATCGAGCAGAGAAGGCGGCTCCTTATAAAGAGACACCAAGAAATGGAGCGAATGCGCCGGGCCATGAAACAACTGGAAAAGCAAATGGCCCGGCTGATTCTAATGAATAGGGAAACCAACAAGATGCTGAAGGTAGGCAGGGCAGGCTTTTGGAGGAGCACAGGCAGTGGCCTGGGTGAAGAAAAGCTTCCAGCTGGAGATGCTCTCTGGGCTGGCCAAGGCGAGCCGCACATCTTTGTGAGCAGCCAGCGCACAGAGCTGCGCCTGCTGCCCAGCACAGCCCTGCGCCGGGGCAGAGCCTCAGGGCTCCTGCCACACCCGGCCCCTCTTCCCTCTATCTCCTCACTGTATCTGTAGGAACTGTATCGATATTAGTGTGTCTCTTTCCACTTTTCCATGCAGGAGCTTTGCATTTGCTCGAGGACGGAGCCCTTTGAAGGACGATCTGGCCAAATTCCTCAAGATTGAATCAAATTGTCAACTATTTTAGAAATATTTTCAATATTTTCAATATCATATTTTAAAATATTTTTCCAGATTTTAGTACCTTCTTAGTATTATAATATTATAGTTAGATAGCTATTTTGGAAAAAATAGGCATTATTTAAGTAATGACACTTAATCTTTAGATTATATATTTACTCTAATTCATCAAAATGGTTATGAATTATATTAATGAAACAAAATTGAAATACACTATATTTTTTATTAAACAGTGAATTTTACATAATCTTCATTATTAAAGTACTTAAGTTTTTTTTAATATTCTTATATGACATATATTATATAAAATATCTAATAGGAACAAATACGAAGATAGTTTCTTTCATAAGATAGTTGCTTAGATAGGATTGACTATAATCACCATTTCTTAATTTAAATGACACTGACAGCCCTCCTGTCTTGGGAGAGAGACTCCCTCTGGGAGCTGCAGTCAGTGCAGAGATCCAATAAAGGCAGTGCCTGAACAAACTCTGTGTCTCTGAGTGTCCACGTTGGACTCAGGTGTCAGCTGTGGGGAATTCCTGACAGAGGGGCACCACAGCACCCCTGGGCCATGCAGAGGCTCCTTTCCTCCCCTCTGGCAGCTGTTCCTTTGGTGCTGTGATCCAGCCTCTGCTCTGCGGGATGCCAAATGCAAGTGAACCTGGAGTGCCACCACTCAGACTGTCACTTAGGGCCCTGCAGAGCTCAGGAGCCACCATGGCTCTGTAGGGTGTGGAACGCTGCAGTGGGCCATGACAGCAGGGACAGCAGGGACAGCAGGGACAGGGGGACACAGCACAGCAATCACAGCCCGGCTGCCCTGGGACAGCCCCAACAGGCAGACAGGACACAGGGGCAGGCAGGAGTCCCCATCCTCTCTGTGCCCTCCTGAACACAGCGACATAAGAGACAGGGAGAATGGGGACACAGCAGGCCCCTCTCCTCTGGGAATGTCCCACCTGCCCAGGGGCCCTGACAGAACGCAGGGGCTGAGGCTCTGCAAGGGGAATCCAAGGATGGGCAGGTGGACGTTGCTTGATTTTAGGTGAAGGTGCCTCTAAGATTACTTCCACCCAGATTCTGCATGCAAACAGCTCCATGGAGGAGAAAACAAGAGGGGTCCTTGCCACAGCAGATCCCTTCTGCAGGATAGGTTTTCCTTATTCCTGCAACAGGTGGCTCCTGCAACTGGGAGCACATGAATGCACTTTGACATGAGATTCTTGCACATTGCTTGGGTCTTCCAGGACAACAGCAGAGGCCAATTTGTGTGACAGTTGTACAAAGCCACTGAAATTTGCTCATAGATCCAAGTATGTGCTGCTTCTTCCTCTAGAGGAGCCAACAGGTGGTTTGGCTACAGTTCCTTATATCTGATGCCTGGTAATGTAAAGGTTTCTCAGAGTTCTAGGAAAGACAGGATCCAGAAAGAGTCAGGCAGGAAAAATTGAGCCACCCTCTCCTTCTTCACTCAGAGAAAAAGCAGCGCAGTCACATAAGCAGCTAGGCTGTTCTCGTAGTTGATATTATGGATCATATTCAACATTATCAGTTATATCCTATTCCCTTCAACAAAATGTCCAGGGGCTTCTGCCTGCTTTGTGAAGGGAGCCCCTGGGGCCCATGAAATCCTTGTCCCTCTCCTGTGCAGACCATGGCAGACAGATTGGGGGCCGGCGCCTTGGCCAGGGCACGGGGCTGCTGCTGGCCCACTGGGACAGGCCCTGCTGCCTGCCAGCTGCCCGGGGCCCTCTGCTTCCTGCCCACACATCCCTGCGCCTCCGGGCCTCCCTTCAGCCCCCACAAGCTCCCTTGGTAGCCCCAGTGAAACCCTTGTCTCTCTCCTCCAGCAGATCATGGCGAACAGAGCAGTCCTGGCTCTGGTTGTGCTGCTCATCTTCCCGTTCCCACTCTCTGTGGTGAACAGATTTCATTGGCATGTGCAGAACCATGAAGATAAGATGAAAGCGTCCCCCCAGAGCCACCCAAGCCTGCCTGGGGACCCCGGCTCCTGGCTGCCTTCCAGTACCTGCAGCCATTCTGGCAAATTGCTCAGCCACTGCTCATGGCTGTGGGGTGGTGGCTGAGGAGCAGAATGGCAGCCAGGAGGCAGAGAGCAGTGGCCCAGCGAGCTCAGGAAAAGGCCCGAAGGAGGAAGTTGGAAATTCAGCGAAGAAGGCGGCTCCTTATAAAGAGATACAGAGAAATGGAGCAAATGCACCGGACCATGAGAGAACTCAAAAAGCAAATGCCCCGGCTGATTGTAATGACTAGTGATACCAACAAGATGCTGAAGGTAGGCAGGGCAGGCTTTTGGAGAAGCACAGGCAGTGGCCTGAGTGAAGAAGCTTCCTGCTGGAGATGCTCTCTGGGCTGGCCAAGGCGAGCCGCACATCTTTGTGCGCAGCCAGCACACAGAGCTGTGCCGGGGTAGAGGCTCAGGGCCCCTGCCACACCCTGCCACTCCTCCCTCTTTCTGAATGAATCTATATTAACTCCATCTATTTAAACTCTTTTCCCTGCAGAAGCTTTGCATTTGCTCGAGGATGGAGCCATTTGAAAGAGGATTGGGCCGGATGGATGGATGTGGAAGGCACAGGGCCTGCAAGGCCTCCCTGGCCTTCAGCAGCCTAAGATAGGAAATGCTGAGTCATGATGACTGGGCCTAAGATGCCCCTCTTCCATCTTCAGACCCTTGCTTATCTCTCTTTGTAAGACTATAGGTCACTTTCTTCTCAACCCTGACTATTGAACAATTTCTAAAACCCCTGTATGCCATAAAAACCTTTCCTTTGCCCAGTTTGGCAGAACACACTGTCCCTGAGAACCTTAGCAGATGACACCAATAAAAACATCTCTGTGGAACCTCACACAACCTTCTCCTCTCTCTCCCTGCATCTGCCAAAGGCACTTAGCAAGCCAAAGAGCTGAAATCACAAGTGAGCTGATAGTCACTGAAGAGCTGATATCACCTAAGAGCTGAGCTTGCTAAGGTAGCCTGTGGCTGGAAGCTGCCTGGGAGTCCAGGCAGGCTGTGCTGGACAGGACTGTGCTCTCCGGAGCAGCCACAGCCAGACAGGGAAACCCCGAGACCCGGCCAAGGCACGCATTAGATGGACAGTGATTGACCTTCATGCTTTGTTTAGAAATAATTTAGATATTTTATTTTTTATCCACAAATCATTTCATTGGACAGTAATAAAATTGTACGATTTAGTAGTAATTATAATAAAAACAAATACAAATTCTGTTTAAAGAATTCTTCACTCTACTACATTGTAATTATCATTAATGGCAATAATCACTGGGATTATTTGAAAGAATCACAATTGATATCTGTTGGATTTTTGTCAAACTAAGAAATTTGTCACACTCTTTAATGTCCAAAACCTTTGTCAATGTATTAATTAATATATAATTTCTAACCGTATTGAAAAGAAATCTTAACATAAGAATGATTGTTATTGTGATGTGGTATTGAGGATGTTTACAATTTGGGATAGATTTTCAAAAGGACACTGCCGAGGCCCCTTATTGAGAAACATTGTCCCCTCTGGAAGCTGCAGTCACTGTAAAGACACAATAAAGGCAATGCCTGAACAAACGCTGTGTTTGTGAGTGTCCAGAGTCACCTCCAAGGCCATCCAGTTCTACCCCTCTGCCATGGGCTGGGACACCTCTGGCTGAGCCATGTTGCTCCCAGGCCCATCCAGCCTGGACTGGAACACTTGCAGGGACGGGGCAGCCACAGCTGCTCTGAGCACCCTGAGCCAGGGCCTCACAGCCCCCACAGCCAAGGCTTCCTTGCCCAGAGCCCAGCTCAGCCTGCCCTGTGGCAGGGGGAAGCCATTGGTCCTGGTGCTGGCCCTGCAGGGCATGGCCAACAGCCCCTCTGCAGCTCTCTGCTGGGCCTGGTGCAGGCACTGAAAGGCTGCAGGAAGGTGCCCCTGGAGAAGGCCTTGGAGAGCGCTGGGGCCAGCAGTGCCACCGTGAGGGCAGCGAGCAGGGCCCGGCCTGTCCGTCCGTGCGGGAGGGCACAGGGCGGGCGCTGAGGCCCTGCCAGCTGGAGCACATGAATGCGCTCTGACCTGAGATTGCTGCACCTTGCTCAGCTGTTCCGGCACAGCACAAGGGCTCAATTTGTGCCACTCTTGTACAAAACTGCTGAAATTCTCTGCCAGAGCCAGCTGTGTGCTGCTTCTGGATCTAGAGGGGCCTGGAGGGGGTCAAGCTACACTTCCTTCTCAGTGATGTCCAATAATGGGACCATTTCACAGCGGTCTTGGCGGGGCTCGATCTGGGAAGAGTAAAGCAGGAAAACCTGAGCCACCCTCACCTCCTCCACTCAGAGAAAAACCAGTGCCATCATAGAAGCACCTCTGGTGCTCTCATAGTTTATCTGGGACTGCTGCCTGCTTTGTGAAGGGAGCCCCTGGGGCCCATTCCCTCCCACAGGGGCTGCACTTGCTGGGTGCCGGGGCTTTCATTGCTGGGCCCACTCAGAGCCCCTGAGCTGGGCTGGGCACCAAGGGCGGGGCTGGCCCGGCTGTGATGCCTCTGGCCCGTGTGACATCAGGGGCACCGTGTCACAATGGGGGCAGCTGGAAAAAGCCCCCGCAGGGAATGCTGGCCCAGCACAGCCTGGGCAAGCGGTGAGTGCACACGTGGCGGGGCTGGGCTGGGCCAGGGCCGGGGCACAAGCGCCGCAGCCGGGCCTGCATTGTCCCCCTGCATCCAGGGCCATCCCCTGAGGCCGGCGCCTTGGC
This sequence comes from Calcarius lapponicus, assembly GCA_039654755.1. Taxonomy (NCBI): domain Eukaryota; kingdom Metazoa; phylum Chordata; class Aves; order Passeriformes; family Fringillidae; genus Calcarius; species Calcarius lapponicus. The sequence continues at coordinate 58,915,310 of CM077468.1, read as the reverse complement.
CAGGGCACGGGGCTGCTGCTGGCCCCCTGGGACAGGCCCTGCTGCCTGCCAGCTGCCCAGGGCCCTCTGCTCCCTGCCCTCACATCCCTGCGCCTCCGGGCCTCCCTTCAGCCCCCACAAGCTCCCTTGGTAGCCCCAGTGAAACCCATGTCTCTCTCCTGTGCAGACCATGGCAGACAGATTGGTCCTCGCTCTGGTTGTGCTGCTCATCTTCCCGTTCCCACAATGTGTGGTGAACAGATTACATTGGCATGTGCAGAACCATGAAGATGAGATGAAAGAGGCTCCCCCAGAGCCACCCAAGCCTGGCTGGGGAGCCCAGCTCCTGGCTGCCTTCCAGTACATGCAGCCGTTCTGGCAAATTGCTCAGCCACTGCTCATGGCTTTGGGGTGGTGGCTGAGGTGCAGAAGGGCAGCCAGGAGGCAGAGAGCTGCAGCCCAGCGAGCTGAAGAAAAGGCCAGAAGGAGGAAAATGAAAATCGAGCAGAGAAGGCGGCTCCTTATAAAGAGACACCAAGAAATGGAGCGAATGCACCGGGCCATTAAACAAGTGGAAAAGCAAATGGTCCGGCTGATTCTAATGACTAGTGATACCAACAAGATGCTGAAGGTAGGCAGGGCAGGCTTTTGGAGGAGCACAGGCAGGGGCCTGAGTGAAGAAGCTTCCTGCTGGAGATGCTCTCTGGGCTGGCCAAGGCGAGCCGCACATCTTTGTGAGCAGCCAGCGCACAGAGCTGCTCTTGCTGCCCAGCACAGCCCTGCGCCGGGGCAGAGCCTCAGGGCTCCTGCCACACCCTGCCCCTCTTCCCTCTATCTCCTCACTGTATCTGTAGTAACTGTATCTATATTAGTGTGTCTCTTTCCACTTTTCCATGCAGGAGCTTTGCATTTGCTCGAGGACGGAGCCCTTTGAAGGACGATCTGGCCAAATTCCTCAAGATTGAATCAAATTGTCAACTATTTTAGAAATATTTTCAATATTTTCAATATCATAATTTAAAATATTTTTCCAGATTTTAATACCTTCTTAGTATTATAATATTATAGTTAGATAGCTATTTTGGAAAAAATAGGCATTATTTAAGTAATGACACTTAATCTTTAGATTATATATTTACTCTAATTCATCAAAATGGTTATGAATTATATTAATGAAACAAAATTGAAATACACTATATTTTTTATTAAACAGTGAATTTTACATAATCTTCATTATTAAAGTACTTAAGTTTTTTTAAATATTCTTATATGACATATATTATATAAAATATCTAATAGGAACAAATACGAAGATAGTTTCTTTCATAAGATAGTTGCTTAGATAGGATTGACTATAATCACCATTTCTTAATTTAAATGACACTGACTGCCCTCCTGTCTTGGGAGAGTGACTCCCCTCTGGGAGCTGCAGTCAGTGCAGAGATCCAATAAAGGCAATGCCTTAACAAACTCTGTGTCTCTGAGTGTCCACGTTGGACTCAGGTGTCAGCTGTGGGGAATTCCTGACAGAGGGGCACCACAGCACCCCTGGGCCGTGCAGAGGCTCCTTTCCTCCCCTCTGGCAGCTGTTCCTTTGGCGCTGTGATCCAGCCTCTGCTCTGCGGGATGCCAAATGCAAGTGAACCAGGAGTGCCACCACTCAGACTGTCACTTAGGTCCCTGCAGAGATCAGGAGCCACCATGGCTGTGGAGGGTGTGGAACGCTGCAGCAGGCCATGACAGCAGGGACAGCAGGGACAGCAGGGACAGCAGGGACAGCAGGGACAGGGGGACACAGCACAGCAATCACAGCCTGGCTGCCCTGGGACAGCCCCAACAGGCAGACAGGACACGGGGCAGGCAGGAGTCCCCATCCTCTCTGTGCCCTCCTGAACACAGGGACATGAGGGACAGGGGAATGGGAACACAGCAGGCCCCCCTCCTCTGGGAATGTCCCACCTGCCCAGGGGCCCTGACAGAACGCAGGGGCTGAGGCTCTGCAAGGGGAACCCAAGGATGGGCAGGTGGACGTTGCTTGATTTTAGGTGAAGGTGCCACTAAGATTACTTCCACCCAGATTCTGCATGCAAACAGCTCCATGGAGGGGAAAACCAGAGAGGTCCTTGGCACAGCTGATCCCTTCTGCAGGATAGGTTTTCCTTATTCCTGCAACAGGTGGCTCCTGCAACTGGGAGCACATGAATGCACTTTGACATGAGATTCTTGCACATTGCTTGGGTCTTCCAGGACAACAGCAGAGGCCAATTTGTGTGACAGTTGTACAAAGCCGCTGAAATTTGCACATAGATCCAAGTATGTGCTGCTTCTTCCTCTAGAGGAGCCAACAGGTGGTTTGGCTACAGTTCCTTATCTCTGATGCCTGGTAATGTAAAGGTTTCTCAGGGTTCTAGGAAAGACAGGATCCAGAAAGAGTCAGGCAGGAAAAATTGAGCCACCTTCTCCTTCTTCACTCAGAGAAAAAGCAGCGCAGTCACATAAGCAGCTAGGCTGTTCTCGTAGTTGATATTATGGATCATATTCAACATTATCAGTTATATCCTATTCCCTTCAACAAAATTTCCAGGGGCTTCTGCCTGCTTTGTGAAGGGAGTCCCTGGGGCCCATGAAACGCTTGTCCCTCTCCTGTGCAGACCATGGCGGACAGATTGGGGGCCGGCGCCTTGGCCAGGGCACGGGGCTGCTGCTGGCCCACTGGGACAGGCCCTGCTGCCTGCCAGCTGCCCGGGGCCCTCTGCTTCCTGCCCTCACATCCCTGCACATCTGGGCCTCCCTTCAGCCCCCACAAGCTCCCTTGGTAGCCCCAGTGAAACCCTTGTCTCTCTCCTCCTGCAGATCATGGCGAACAGAGCAGTCCTGGCTCTGGTTGTGCTGCTCATCCTCCCGTTCCCACTCTCTGTGGTGAACAGATTTCATTGGCATGTGCAGAACCATGAAGATGAGATGAAAGCGGCCCCCCAGAGCCACCCAAGCCTGGCTGGGGAGCCCGGCTCCTGGCTGCCTTCCAGTACCTGCAGCCATTTTGGCAAATTGCTCAGCCACTGCTCATGGCTTTGGGGTGGTGGCTGAGGCGCAGAAGGGCAGCCAGGAGGCAGAGAGCAGTGGCCCAGCGAGCTGAAGAAAAGGCCAGAAGGAGGAAGTTGGAAATTCAGCGAAGAAGGCGGCTCCTCAGAAAGAGATACAGAGAAATGGAGCAAATGCACCGGACCATGAGAGAACTCAAAAAGCAAATGCACCGGCTGATTCTAATGACTAGTGATACCAACAAGATGCTGAAGGCAGGCAGGGCAGGCTTTTGGAGGAGCACAGGCAGTGGCCTGAGTGAAGAAGCTTCCTGCTGGAGATGCTCTCTGGGCTGGCCAAGGCGAGCCGCACATCTTTGTGAGCAGCCAGCACACAGAGCTGTGCCGGGGTAGAGGCTCAGGGCCCCTGCCACACCCTGCCACTCCTCCCTCTTTCTGAATGAATCTATATTAACTCCATCTATTTAAACTCTTTTCCCTGCAGAAGCTTTGCATTTGCTCGAGGATGGAGCCATTTGAAAGAGGATTGGGCCGGATGGATGGATGTGGAAGGCACAGGGCCTGCAAGGCCTCCCTGGCCTTCAGCAGCCTAAGATAGGAAATGCCGAGTCATGATGGCTGGGCCTAAGATGCCCCTCTTCCATCTTCAGACCCTTGCTTATCTCTCTTTGTAAGACTATAGGTCACTTTCTCCTCAACCCTGACTATTGAACAATTTCTAAAACCCCTGTATGCTATAAAAACCTTTCCTTTGCCCAGTTTGGCAGAACACACTGTCCCTGAGAACCTTCGCAGATGACACCAATAAAAACATCTCTGTGGAACCTCACACAACCTTCTCCTCTCTCTCCCTGCATCTGCCAAAGGCACTTAGCAAGCCAAAGAGCTGAAATCACAAGTGAGCTGATAGTCACTAAAGAGCTGATATCACCTCAGAGCTGAGCTTGCTAAGGTAGCCTGCGGCTGGAAGCTGCCTGGGAGTCCAGGCAGGCTGTGCTGGACAGGACTGTGCTCTCCGGAGCAGCCACAGCCAGACAGGGAAACCCCGAGACACGGCCAAGGCACGCATTAGATGGACAGTGATTTACCTTCATGCTTTGTTTAGAAATAATTTAGATATTTTATTTTTTATCCACAAATCATTTCATTGGACAGTAATAAAATTGTACAATTTAGTATTAATTATAATAAAAACAAATGCAAATTCTGTTTAAACAATTATTCACTCTACTACATTGTAATTATCATTTATTGTAATAATCACTGGGATTATTTGAAAGAATCACAATTGATATCTGTTGGATTTTTGTCAAACTAAGAAATTTCTCACACTCTTTAATGACCCAAACCTTTGTCAATGTATTAATTCATATATAATTTCTAACCGTATTGAAAAGAAATCTTAACATAAGAATGATTGTTATTGTGATTTGGTATTGAGGATGTTTAAAATTAGGGATAGATTTTCAAAAGGACACTGCCTAGGCCCCTTATTGAGAAACATTGTCCCCTCTGGAAGCTGCAGTCACTGTAAAGACACAATAAAGGCAATGTCTGAACAAACGCTGTGTCTGTGAGTGTCCAGAGTCACCTCCAAGGCCATCCAGTTCTACCCCTCTGCCATGGGCTGGGACACCTCTGGCTGGGCCAGGTTGCTCCCAGGCCCATCCAGCCTGGACTGGAACACTTGCAGGGACGGGGCAGCCACAGCTGCTCTGAGCACCCTGAGCCAGGGCCTCACAGCCCTCACAGCCAAGGCTTCCTTGCCCAGAGCCCAGCTCAGCCTGCCCTGTGGCAGGGGGAAGCCATTGGCCCTGGCGCTGGCCCTGCAGGGCCTGGCCAACAGCCCCTCTGCAGGTCTCTGCTGGGCCTGGTGCAGGCACTGAAAGGCCGCAGGAAGGTGCCCCTGGAGAAGCCCTTGCAGAGCGCTGGGGCCAGCAGTGCCACCGTGAGGGCAGCGAGCAGGGCCCGGCCTGTCCGTCCGTGCATGAGGGCACAGGGCGGGCGCTGAGGCCCTGCCAGCTGGAGCACATGAATGCGCTCTGACCTGAGATTGCTGCACCTTGCTCAGCTGTTCCGTCACGGCACGAGGGCTCAATTTGTGCCACTCTTGTACAAAACTGCTGAAATTCTCTGCCACAGCCAGCTGTCTGCTGCTTCTGGATCTAGAGGGGCCTGGAGGGGGTCAAGCTACACTTCCTTCTCAGTGATGTCCAATAATGGGACCATTTCACAGCGGTCTTGGCGGGGCTCGATCTGGGAAGAGTAAAGCAGGAAAACCTGAGCCACCCTCACCTCCTCCACTCAGAGAAAAACCAGTGCCATCATAGAAGCACCTCTGGTGCTCTCATAGTTTATCTGGGACTGCTGCCTGCTTTGTGAAGGGAGCCCCTGGGGCCCATTCCCTCCCACAGGGGTTGCACTTGCTGGGTGCCAGGGCTTCCATTGCTGGGCCCACTCAGAGCCCCTGAGCTGGGCTGGGCACCAAGGGCGGGGCTGGCCCGGCTGTGATGCCTCTGGCCCGTGTGACATCAGGGCCAGCGTGTCACAATGGGGGCAGGTGGAAAAAGCCCCCACAGGTAACCCTGGCCCAGCACAGCCTGGGCAAGCGGTGAGTGCGCACGTGGCGGGGCTGGGCTGGGCCAGGGCCGGGGCACAAGCGCCGCAGCCGGGCCTGCATTGTCCCCCTGCATCCAGGGCCAGCCCCTGGGGCCGGCGCCTTGGCCAGGGCACGGGGCTGCTGCTGGCCCACTGGGACAGGCCCTGCTGCCTGCCAGCTGCCCGGGGCCCTCTGCTCCCTGCCCTCACATCCCTGCGCCTCCGGGCCTCCCTTCAGCCCCCACAAGCTCCCTTGGTAGCCCCAGTGAAACCCTTGTCTCTCTCCTGTGCAGACCATGGCGAACAGAGCAGTGCTGGCTCTGGTTGTGCTGCTCATCCTCCCGTTCCCACAATCAGTGGTGAACAGATTCCATGGGGATGAGCGGAACCATGTGGAGGAGCTGAAACCGGCCCACCCAGAGCCACCCGAGCCTGGCTGGGGAGCCCGGCTCCTGGCTGCCTTCCAGTACGTGCAGCCATTCTGGGGAATTGCTCAGCCACTGCTCATGGCTTTGGGGTGGTGGCTGAGGCGCAGAAGGGCAGCCAGGAGGCAGAGAGCTGCAGCCCAGCGAGCTCAGGAAAAGGCCAGAAGGAGGCAGGTGAAAACCGAGCAGAGAAGGAGGGTCCTTAAAATGAGACACCAAGAAATGGAGAGAATGCGCCGGACCATGAAACAACTGGAAAAGCAAATGGTCCGGCTGATTCTAATGAATAGGGAAACCAACAAGATGCTGAAGGTAGGCAGGGCAGGCTTTTGGAGGAGCACAGGCAGTGGCCTGAGTGAAGAAAAGCTTCCAGCTGGAGATGCTCTCTGGGCTGGCCAAGGCGAGCCGCACATCTTTGTGAGCAGCCAGTGCACAGAGCTGAGCTTGCTGCCCAGCACAGCCCTGCGCCGGGGCAGAGCCTCAGGGCTCCTGCCACACCCTGCCCCTCTTCCCTCTATCTCCTCACTGTATCTGTAGTAACTGTTTCCATATTAGTGTCTCTCTTTCCACTTTTCCATGCAGGAGCTTTGCATTTGCTCCAGGACGGAGCCGTTTGAAGAAGATCCGGACGAATTCCTCGAGATTGAATCCAATTGTTAAATAGTTTAGAAATATTTAAAATATTTAAAATGTTTTATTTAAAAATATTTTTCAAAGTTCTAATAACTTTAATGTAGAATAATTCTAGAATAATATTGTAATAAAAAGTAATAAGTAATGGCACTTATTCTTTATATTATATAATTATTATCATTCAACAAAACTAATATTAATTCTATTAATTAAACAAAATTTAGGTATGGTATATATTTATCTTAAGCAGTGAATTTACATAATCTTCACGATTAAAATACTCATCTATTTTATTAATGTTAATATATAAGTATATAAAGCAGTTGCTTAGATAAGCTTGACTATAATCACAATTTGTTAATGTCAGTGTTTAAAATATATTATTGTGATTTGAAAATGACACTGACAGCCCTCCTGTCTTGGGAGAGTGACTTCCCTCTGGGAGCTGCAGTCACTGCAAAGACCCAATAAAGGCAGTGCCTGAACAAACTCTGTGTCTGTGAGTGTCCACATTGGACTCAGGTGTCGGCTGTGGGGAATTCCTGACAGAGGGGCACCACAGCACCCCTGGGCCATGCAGAGGCTCCTTTCCTCCCCTCTGGCAGCTGTTCCTTTGGTGCTGTGATCCGGCCTCTGCTCTGTGGGATGCCAAATGCAAGAGAACCAGGAGTGCCACCACTCAGACTGTCACTTAGGTCCCTGCAGAGCTCAGGAGCCACCATGGCTCTGTAGGGTGTGGAACGCTGCAGGAGGCCATGACAGCAGGGACAGGAGAGACAGGAGGGACAGCAGGGACAGGGGGACAGCAGGGACAGGGGGACAGCAGGGACAGGGGGACACAGCACAGCAATCACAGCCCGGCTGCCCTGGGACAGGCCCAACAGGCAGACAGGACACGGGGCAGGCAGGAGTCCCCATCCTCTCTGTGCCCTCCTGAACACAGCGACATAAGGGACAGGGGGAATGGGGACACAGCAGGCCCCTCTCCTCTGGGAATGTCCCACCTGCCCAGGGGCCCTGACAGAACGCAGGGGCTGAGGCTCTGCAAGGGGAACCCAAGGATGGGCAGGTGGATGTTGCTTGATTTTAGGTGAAGGTGCCTCTAAGATTACTTCCACCCAGATTCTGCATGCAAACAACTCCATGGAGGAGAAAACAAGAGGGGTCCTTGCCACAGCAGATCCCTTCTGCAGGATAGGTTTTCCTTATTCCTGCAACAGGTGGCTCCTGCAACTGGGAGCACCTGAATGCACTTTGACATGAGAATTCTTGCACATTGCTTGGGTCTTCCAGGACAACAGCAGAGGCCAATTTGTGTGACAATTGTACAAAGCCGCTGAAATTTGCACATAGATCCAAGTATGTGCTGCTTCTTCCTCTAGAGGAGCCAACAGGTGGTTTGGCTACAGTTCCTTATCTCTGATGCCTGGTAATGTAAAGGTTTCTCAGAGTTCTAGGAAAGACAGGATCCAGAAAGAGTCAGGCAGGAAAAATTGAGCCACCCTCTCCTTCTTCACTCAGAGAAAAAACAGCATCATCACATAAGCAGCTCTGCTGTTCTCATAGTTGATATTATGGATCATATTCAACATTATCAGTTATATCCTATTCCCTTCAACAAAATGTCCAGGGGCTTCTGCCTGCTTTGTGAAGGGAGCCCCTGGGGCCCATGAAATCCTTGTCTCTCTCCTGTGCAGACCATGGCGGACAGATTGGGGGCCGGCACCTTGGCCAGGGCACGGGGCTGCTGCTGGCCCACTGGGACAGGCCCTGCGGCCTGCCAGCTGCCCGGGGCCCTCTGCTCCCTGCCCTCACATCCCTGCGCCTCCAGGCCTCCCTTCAGCCCCCACAAGCTCCCTTGGTAGCCCCAGTGAAACCCTTGTCTCTCTCCTCCTGCAGACCATGGCGGACAGATTGGTCCTCGCTCTGGTTGTGCTGCTCATCTTCCCGTTCCCACTCTCTGTGATGAACAGATTTCATTGGCATGTGCAGCACCATGAAGATAAGATGAAAGCGGCCCCCCCCAGAGCCACCTGAGCCTTGCTGGGGACCCCAGCTCCTGGCTGCCTTCCAGTACCTGCAGCCATTCTGGGGAATTGCTCAGCCACTGCTCATGGCTGTGGGGTGGTGGCTGAGGCGCAGAAGGGCAGCCAGGTGGCAGAGAGCTGCAGCCCAGCGAGCTCAGGAAAAGGCCAGAAAGAGGAAGTTGGAAATTCAGCGAAGAAGGCGGCTCCTTATAAAGAGATACAGAGAAATGGAGCAAATGCACCGGACCATGAGAGAACTCAAAAAGCAAATGCACCGGCTGATTCTAATGACTAGTGATACCAACAAGATGCTGAAGGCAGGCAGGGCAGGCTTTTGGAGGAGCACAGGCAGTGGCCTGAGTGAAGAAGCTTCCTGCTGGAGATGCTCTCTGGGCTGGCCAAGGCGAGCCGCACATCTTTGTGAGCAGCCAGCACACAGAGCTGTGCCGGGGTAGAGGCTCAGGGCCCCTGCCACACCCTGCCACTCCTCCCTCTTTCTGAATGAATCTATATTAACTCCATCTATTTAAACTCTTTTCCCTGCAGAAGCTTTGCATTTGCTCGAGGATGGAGCCATTTGAAAGAGGATTGGGCCGGATGGATGGATGTGGAAGGCACAGGGCCTGCAAGGCCTCCCTGGCCTTCAGCAGCCTAAGATAGGAAATGCCGAGTCATGATGGCTGGGCCTAAGATGCCCCTCTTCCATCTTCAGACCCTTGCTTATCTCTCTTTGTAAGACTATAGGTCACTTTCTCCTCAACCCTGACTATTGAACAATTTCTAAAACCCCTGTATGCTATAAAAACCTTTCCTTTGCCCAGTTTGGCAGAACACACTGTCCCTGAGAACCTTCGCAGATGACACCAATAAAAACATCTCTGTGGAACCTCACACAACCTTCTCCTCTCTCTCCCTGCATCTGCCAAAGGCACTTAGCAAGCCAAAGAGCTGAAATCACAAGTGAGCTGATAGTCACTAAAGAGCTGATATCACCTCAGAGCTGAGCTTGCTAAGGTAGCCTGCGGCTGGAAGCTGCCTGGGAGTCCAGGCAGGCTGTGCTGGACAGGACTGTGCTCTCCGGAGCAGCCACAGCCAGACAGGGAAACCCCGAGACACGGCCAAGGCACGCATTAGATGGACAGTGATTTACCTTCATGCTTTGTTTAGAAATAATTTAGATATTTTATTTTTTATCCACAAATCATTTCATTGGACAGTAATAAAATTGTACAATTTAGTATTAATTATAATAAAAACAAATGCAAATTCTGTTTAAACAATTATTCACTCTACTACATTGTAATTATCATTTATTGTAATAATCACTGGGATTATTTGAAAGAATCACAATTGATATCTGTTGGATTTTTGTCAAACTAAGAAATTTCTCACACTCTTTAATGACCCAAACCTTTGTCAATGTATTAATTCATATATAATTTCTAACCGTATTGAAAAGAAATCTTAACATAAGAATGATTGTTATTGTGATTTGGTATTGAGGATGTTTAAAATTAGGGATAGATTTTCAAAAGGACACTGCCTAGGCCCCTTATTGAGAAACATTGTCCCCTCTGGAAGCTGCAGTCACTGTAAAGACACAATAAAGGCAATGTCTGAACAAACGCTGTGTCTGTGAGTGTCCAGAGTCACCTCCAAGGCCATCCAGTTCTACCCCTCTGCCATGGGCTGGGACACCTCTGGCTGGGCCAGGTTGCTCCCAGGCCCATCCAGCCTGGACTGGAACACTTGCAGGGACGGGGCAGCCACAGCTGCTCTGAGCACCCTGAGCCAGGGCCTCACAGCCCTCACAGCCAAGGCTTCCTTGCCCAGAGCCCAGCTCAGCCTGCCCTGTGGCAGGGGGAAGCCATTGGCCCTGGCGCTGGCCCTGCAGGGCCTGGCCAACAGCCCCTCTGCAGGTCTCTGCTGGGCCTGGTGCAGGCACTGAAAGGCCGCAGGAAGGTGCCCCTGGAGAAGCCCTTGCAGAGCGCTGGGGCCAGCAGTGCCACCGTGAGGGCAGCGAGCAGGGCCCGGCCTGTCCGTCCGTGCATGAGGGCACAGGGCGGGCGCTGAGGCCCTGCCAGCTGGAGCACATGAATGCGCTCTGACCTGAGATTGCTGCACCTTGCTCAGCTGTTCCATCACGGCACGAGGGCTCAATTTGTGCCACTCTTGTACAAAACTGCTGAAATTCTCTGCCACAGCCAGCTGTCTGCTGCTTCTGGATCTAGAGGGGCCTGGAGGGGGTCAAGCTACACTTCCTTCTCAGTGATGTCCAATAATGGGACCATTTCACAGCGGTCTTGGCGGGGCTCGATCTGGGAAGAGTAAAGCAGGAAAACCTGAGCCACCCTCACCTCCTCCACTCAGAGAAAAACCAGTGCCATCATAGAAGCACCTCTGGTGCTCTCATAGTTTATCTGGGACTGCTGCCTGCTTTGTGAAGGGAGCCCCTGGGGCCCATTCCCTCCCACAGGGGTTGCACTTGCTGGGTGCCAGGGCTTCCATTGCTGGGCCCACTCAGAGCCCCTGAGCTGGGCTGGGCACCAAGGGCGGGGCTGGCCCGGCTGTGATGCCTCTGGCCCGTGTCACATCAGGGCCAGCGTGTCACAATGGGGGCAGGTGGAAAAAGCCCCCACAGGTAACCCTGGCCCAGCACAGCCTGGGCAAGCGGTGAGTGCGCACGTGGCGGGGCTGGGCTGGGCCAGGGCCGGGGCACAAGCGCCGCAGCCGGGCCTGCATTGTCCCCCTGCATCCAGGGCCAGCCCCTGGGGCCGGCGCCTTGGCCAGGGCACGGGGCTGCTGCTGGCCCACTGGGACAGGCCCTGCTGCCTGCCAGCTGCCCGGGGCCCTCTGCTCCCTGCCCTCACATCCCTGCGCCTCCGGGCCTCCCTTCAGCCCCCACAAGCTCCCTTGGTAGCCCCAGTGAAACCCTTGTCTCTCTCCTGTGCAGACCATGGCGAACAGAGCAGTGCTGGCTCTGGTTGTGCTGCTCATCCTCCCGTTCCCACAATCAGTGGTGAACAGATTCCATGGGGATGAGCGGAACCATGTGGAGGAGCTGAAACCGGCCCACCCAGAGCCACCCGAGCCTGGCTGGGGAGCCCGGCTCCTGGCTGCCTTCCAGTACGTGCAGCCATTCTGGGGAATTGCTCAGCCACTGCTCATGGCTTTGGGGTGGTGGCTGAGGCGCAGAAGGGCAGCCAGGAGGCAGAGAGCTGCAGCCCAGCGAGCTCAGGAAAAGGCCAGAAGGAGGCAGGTGAAAACCGAGCAGAGAAGGAGGGTCCTTAAAATGAGACACCAAGAAATGGAGAGAATGCGCCGGACCATGAAACAACTGGAAAAGCAAATGGTCCGGCTGATTCTAATGAATAGGGAAACCAACAAGATGCTGAAGGTAGGCAGGGCAGGCTTTTGGAGGAGCACAGGCAGTGGCCTGAGTGAAGAAAAGCTTCCAGCTGGAGATGCTCTCTGGGCTGGCCAAGGCGAGCCGCACATCTTTGTGAGCAGCCAGTGCACAGAGCTGAGCTTGCTGCCCAGCACAGCCCTGCGCCGGGGCAGAGCCTCAGGGCTCCTGCCACACCCTGCCCCTCTTCCCTCTATCTCCTCACTGTATCTGTAGTAACTGTTTCCATATTAGTGTCTCTCTTTCCACTTTTCCATGCAGGAGCTTTGCATTTGCTCCAGGACGGAGCCGTTTGAAGAAGATCCGGACGAATTCCTCGAGATTGAATCCAATTGTTAAATAGTTTAGAAATATTTAAAATATTTAAAATGTTTTATTTAAAAATATTTTTCAAAGTTCTAATAACTTTAATGTAGAATAATTCTAGAATAATATTGTAATAAAAAGTAATAAGTAATGGCACTTATTCTTTATATTATATAATTATTATCATTCAACAAAACTAATATTAATTCTATTAATTAAACAAAATTTAGGTATGGTATATATTTATCTTAAGCAGTGAATTTACATAATCTTCACGATTAAAATACTCATCTATTTTATTAATGTTAATATATAAGTATATAAAGCAGTTGCTTAGATAAGCTTGACTATAATCACAATTTGTTAATGTCAGTGTTTAAAATATATTATTGTGATTTGAAAATGACACTGACAGCCCTCCTGTCTTGGGAGAGTGACTTCCCTCTGGGAGCTGCAGTCACTGCAAAGACCCAATAAAGGCAGTGCCTGAACAAACTCTGTGTCTGTGAGTGTCCACATTGGACTCAGGTGTCGGCTGTGGGGAATTCCTGACAGAGGGGCACCACAGCACCCCTGGGCCATGCAGAGGCTCCTTTCCTCCCCTCTGGCAGCTGTTCCTTTGGTGCTGTGATCCGGCCTCTGCTCTGTGGGATGCCAAATGCAAGAGAACCAGGAGTGCCACCACTCAGACTGTCACTTAGGTCCCTGCAGAGCTCAGGAGCCACCATGGCTCTGTAGGGTGTGGAACGCTGCAGGAGGCCATGACAGCAGGGACAGGAGAGACAGGAGGGACAGCAGGGACAGGGGGACAGCAGGGACAGGGGGACAGCAGGGACAGGGGGACACAGCACAGCAATCACAGCCCGGCTGCCCTGGGACAGGCCCAACAGGCAGACAGGACACGGGGCAGGCAGGAGTCCCCATCCTCTCTGTGCCCTCCTGAACACAGCGACATAAGGGACAGGGGGAATGGGGACACAGCAGGCCCCTCTCCTCTGGGAATGTCCCACCTGCCCAGGGGCCCTGACAGAACGCAGGGGCTGAGGCTCTGCAAGGGGAACCCAAGGATGGGCAGGTGGATGTTGCTTGATTTTAGGTGAAGGTGCCTCTAAGATTACTTCCACCCAGATTCTGCATGCAAACAACTCCATGGAGGAGAAAACAAGAGGGGTCCTTGCCACAGCAGATCCCTTCTGCAGGATAGGTTTTCCTTATTCCTGCAACAGGTGGCTCCTGCAACTGGGAGCACCTGAATGCACTTTGACATGAGAATTCTTGCACATTGCTTGGGTCTTCCAGGACAACAGCAGAGGCCAATTTGTGTGACAATTGTACAAAGCCGCTGAAATTTGCACATAGATCCAAGTATGTGCTGCTTCTTCCTCTAGAGGAGCCAACAGGTGGTTTGGCTACAGTTCCTTATCTCTGATGCCTGGTAATGTAAAGGTTTCTCAGAGTTCTAGGAAAGACAGGATCCAGAAAGAGTCAGGCAGGAAAAATTGAGCCACCCTCTCCTTCTTCACTCAGAGAAAAAACAGCATCATCACATAAGCAGCTCTGCTGTTCTCATAGTTGATATTATGGATCATATTCAACATTATCAGTTATATCCTATTCCCTTCAACAAAATGTCCAGGGGCTTCTGCCTGCTTTGTGAAGGGAGCCCCTGGGGCCCATGAAATCCTTGTCTCTCTCCTGTGCAGACCATGGCGGACAGATTGGGGGCCGGCACCTTGGCCAGGGCACGGGGCTGCTGCTGGCCCACTGGGACAGGCCCTGCGGCCTGCCAGCTGCCCGGGGCCCTCTGCTCCCTGCCCTCACATCCCTGCGCCTCCAGGCCTCCCTTCAGCCCCCACAAGCTCCCTTGGTAGCCCCAGTGAAACCCTTGTCTCTCTCCTCCTGCAGACCATGGCGGACAGATTGGTCCTCGCTCTGGTTGTGCTGCTCATCTTCCCGTTCCCACTCTCTGTGATGAACAGATTTCATTGGCATGTGCAGCACCATGAAGATAAGATGAAAGCGGCCCCCCCAGAGCCACCTGAGCCTTGCTGGGGACCCCAGCTCCTGGCTGCCTTCCAGTACCTGCAGCCATTCTGGGGAATTGCTCAGCCACTGCTCATGGCTGTGGGGTGGTGGCTGAGGCGCAGAAGGGCAGCCAGGTGGCAGAGAGCTGCAGCCCAGCGAGCTCAGGAAAAGGCCAGAAAGAGGAAGTTGGAAATTCAGCGAAGAAGGCGGCTCCTTATAAAGAGATAACAAGAAATGGAGCAAATGCACCGGACCATGAGAGAACTGGAAAAGCAAATGTCCCGGCTGATTGTAATGACTAGTGATACAAACAAGATGCTGAAGGTAGGCAGGGCAGGCTTTTGGAGGAGCACAGGCAGTGGCCTGAGTGAAGAAAAGCTTCCTGCTGGAGATGCTCTCTGGGCTGGCCAAGGCGAGCTGCACATCTTTGTGAGCAGCCAGCACACAGAGCTGTGCCGGGGTAGAGGCTCAGGGCCCCTGCCACACCCTGCCACTCCTCCCTCTTTCTGAATGAATCTATATTAACTCCATCTATTTAAACTCTTTTCCCTGCAGAAGCTTTGCATTTGCTCGAGGATGGAGCCATTTGAAAGAGGATTGGGCCGCATGGATGGATGTAGCAGGCACAGGGCCTGCAAGGCCTCCCTGGCCTTCAGCAGCCTAAGACAGGAAATGCCGACTCATGATGACTGGGCCTAAGATGCCCCTCTTCCCTCTTCGGACCCTTGCTTATCTCTCTTTGTAAGACTATAGGTCACTTTCTCCTCAACCCTGACTATTGAACAATTTCTAAAACCCTGTATGCTATAAAAACCTTTCCTTTGCCCAGTTTGGCAGAACACACTGTCCCTGAGAACCTTCGCAGATGACACCAATAAAAACATCTTTGTGGAACCTCACACAACCTTCTCCTCTCTCTCCCTGCATCTGCCAAAGGCACTTAGCAAGCCAAAGAGCTGAAATCACAAGTGAGCTGATAGTCACTAAAGAGCTGATATCACCTAAGAGCTGAGCTTGCTAAGGTAGCCTGCGGCTGGAAGCTGCCTGGGAGTCCAGGCAGGCTGTGCTGGACAGGACTGTGCTATCCGGAGCAGCCACAGCCAGACAGGGAAACCCCGACACCCGGCCAAGGCACGCATTAGATGGACAGTGATTTACCTTCATGCTTTGTTTAGAAATAATTTAGATATTTTATTTTTTATCCACAAATCATTTCATCGGATAGTAAAAAAGTTGTACGATTTAGTAGTAATTATAATAAAAACCAATGCAAATTCTGTCTAAACAATTCTTCACTCTACTACATTGTAATTATCATTAATTGAAATAATCACTGGGATTATTTGAAAGAATCACAATTGATATCTGTTGGATTTTTGTCAAACTAAGAAATTTGTCACACTCTTTAATATCCAAAACCTTTGTCAATGTATTAATTCATATATAATTTCTAACCGTATTGAAAAGAAATCTTAACATAAGAATGATTGTTATTGTGATTCGGTATTGAGGATGTTTACAATTTGGGATAGATTTTCAAAAGGACACTGCCTAGGCCCCTTATTGAGAAACATTGTCCCCTCTGGAAGCTGCAGTCACTGTAAAGACACAATAAAGGCAATGTCTGAACAAACGCTGTGTCTGTGAGTGTCCAGAGTCACTTCCAAGGCCATCCGGTTCTACCCCTCTGCCATGGGCTGGGACACCTCTGGCTGGGCCAGGTTGCTCCCAGGCCCATCCAGCCTGGACTGGAACACTTGCAGGGACGGGGCAGCCACAGCTGCTCTGAGCACCCTGAGCCAGGGCCTCACAGCCCTCACAGCCAAGGCTTCCTTGCCCAGAGCCCAGCTCAGCCTGCCCTGTGGCGGGGGGAAGCCATTGGCCCTGGCTCTGGCCCTGCAGGCCCTGGCCAACAGCCCCTCTGCAGGTCTCTGCTGGGCCTGGTGCAGGCACTGAAAGGCCGCAGGAAGGTGCCCCTGGAGAAGCCCTTGCAGAGCGCTGGGGCCAGCAGTGCCACCGTGAGGGCAGCGAGCAGGGCCCGGCCTGTCCGTCCGTGCGGGAGGGCACAGGGCGGGTGCTGAGGCCCTGCCAGCTGGAGCACATGAATGCGCTCTGACCTGAGATTGCTGCACCTTGCTCAGCTGTTCCGGCACGGCACGAGGGCTCAATTTGTGCCACTCTTGTACAAAACTGCTGAAATTCTCTGCCACAGCCAGCTGTGTGCTGCTTCTGGATCTAGAGGGGCCTGGAGGGGGTCAAGCTACACTTCCTTCTCAGTGATGTCCAATAATGGGACCATTTCACAGCGGTCTTGGTGGGGCTCGATCTGGGAAGAGTAAAGCAGGAAAACCTGAGCCACCCTCACCTCCTCCACTCAGAGAAAAACCAGTGCCATCATAGAAGCACCTCTGGTGCTCTCATAGTTTATCTGGGACTGCTGCCTGCTTTGTGAAGGGAGCCCCTGGGGCCCATTCCCTCCCACAGGGGCTGCACTTGCTGGGTGCCGGGGCTTCCATTGCTGGGCCCACTCAGAGCCCCTGAGCTGGGCTGGGCACCAAGGGCGGGGCTGGCCCGGCTGTGATGCCTCTGGCCCGTGTGACATCAGGGCCACCGTGTCACAATGGGGGCCACTAGAAAAGGCCCCCGCAGGGAACGCTGGCCAGACACAGCCTGGGCAAGCGGTGAGTGCGCACGTGGCGGGGCTGGGCTGGGCCAGGGCCGGGGCACAAGCGCCGCAGCCGGGCCTGCATTGTCCCCCTGCATCCAGGGCCAGCACCTGGGGCCGGCGCCTTGGCCAGGGCACGGGGCTGCTGCTGGCCCACTGGGACAGGCCCTGCTGCCTGCCAGCTGCCCGGGGCCCTCTGCTCCCTGCCCTCACATCCCTGCACCTCCGGGCCTCCCTTCAGCCCCCACAAGCTCCCTTGGTAGCCCCAGTGAAACCCTTGTCTCTCTCCTCCTGCAGACCATGGCGAACAGAGCAGTCCTGGCTCTGGTTGTGCTGCTCATCCTCCCGTTCCCCCGTTCAGTGGTGAACAGATTCCATGGGGATGAGCGGAACCATGTGAAGGAGCTGAAACCGGCCCCCCCAGAGCCACCTGAGCCTGGCTGGGGAGCCCGGCTCCTGGCTGCCTTCCAGTACCTGCAGCCATTCTGGCAAATTGCTCAACCACTGCTCATGGCTTTGGGGTGGTGGCTGGGGCGCAGAAGGGCAGGCAGGAGGCAGAGAGCAGCAGCCCAGCGAGCTCAGGAAAAGGCCAGAAGGAGGCAGGTGAAAACCGAGCAGAGAAGGAGGCTCCTTAAAATGAGACACCAAGAAATGGAGCGAATGCGCCAGGCCATGAAACAACTGGAAAAGCAAATGGCCCGGCTGATTCTAATGAATAGTGATAACAACAAGATGCTGAAGGTAGGCAGGGCAGGCTTTTGGAGGAGCACAGGCAGTGGCCTGAGTGAAGAACAGCTTCCAGCTGGAGATGCTCTCTGGGCTGGCCAAGGCGAGCCGCACATCTTTGTGAGCAGCCAGCGCACAGAGCTGCGCTTGCTGCCCAGCACAGCCCTGCGCCGGGGCAGAGCCTCAGGGCTCCTGCCACACCCTGCCCCTCTTCCCTCTATCTCCTCACTGTATCTGTAGGAACTGTATCGATATTTGTGTCTCTCTTTCCACTTTTCCATGCAGGAGCTTTGCATTTGCTCCAGGACAGAGCCGTTTGAAGAAGATCCTGACGAATTCCTCCAGATTGAATCAAATTGTTAAATAGTTTAGAAATATTTAAAATATTTAAAATAGTTTATTCAAAAATATTTTTCAAAGTTCTAATAACTTTAATATGGAATAATTCTAGATTAATATTGTAATAATAAGTAATAATTAAGTAATGGCACTTATTCTTTATATTATATAATTATTATCATTCAACAAAACTAATATTAATTCTATTAATTAAACAAAATTTAGGTATGGTATATTTTTATCTTAGGCAGTGAATTTACATAATCTTCACGATTAAAATACTCATCTATTTTATTAATGTTAATATATAACAGTATATAAAGCAGTTGCTTAGATAAGCTTGACTATAATCACAATTTGTTAATGTCAGTGTTTAAAATATATTATTGTGATTTGAAAATGACACTGACAGCCCTCCTGTCTTGGGAGAGTGACTTCCCTCTGGGAGCTGCAGTCACTGCAAAGACCCAATAAAGGCAGTGCCTGAACAAACTCTGTGTCTGTGAGTGTCCACATTGGACTCAGGTGTCAGCTCTGGGGAATTCCTGACAGAGGGGCACCACAGCACCCCTGGGCCATGCAGAGGCTCCTTTCCTCCCCTCTGGCAGCTGTTCCTTTGGTGCTGTGATCCAGCCTCTGCTCTGCGGGATGCCAAATGCAAGAGAACCAGGAGTGCAACCACTCAGACTGTCACTTAGGTCCCTGCAGAGCTCAGGAGCAACCATGGCTGTGGAGGGTGTGGAACGCTGCAGCAGGCCATGACAGCAGGGACAGCAGGGACAGGGGGACAGGGGGACAGCAGGGACAGCAGTGACAGGGGGACACGGCACAGCAATCACAGCCTGGCTGCCCTGGGACAGCCCCAACAGGCAGACAGGACACAGGGCAGGCAGGAGTCCCCATCCTCTCTGTGCCCTCCTGAACACAGGGACATAAGGGACAGGGGGAATGGGGACACAGCAGGCCCCTCTCCTCTGGGAATGCCCCACCTGCCCAGGGGCCCTGACAGAACGCAGGGGCTGAGGCTCTGAGAGGGGAACCCAAGGATGGGCAGGTGGACGGTGCTTGATTTTAGGTAAAGGTGTGTCTGAGATTGCTTCCACCCAGATTCTGCATGCAAACAGCTCCATGGAGGAGAAAACCAGAGGTGTCCTCGCCACAGCAGATCCCTTCTGCAGGATAGGTTTTCCTTATTCCTGCAACAGGTGGCTCCTGCAACTGGGAGCACCTGAATGCACTTTGACATGAGAATTCTTGCACATTGCTTGGGTCTTCCAGGACAACAGCAGAGGCCAATTTGTGTGACAGTTGTACAAAGCCACTGAAATTTGCACATAGATCCAAGTATGTGCTGCTTCTTCCTCTAGAGGAGCCAACAGGTGGTTTGGCTACAGTTCCTTATCTCTGATGCCTGGTAATGTAAAGGTTTCTCAGAGTTCTAGGAAAGACAGGATCCAGAAAAAGTCAGGCAGGAAAAATTGAGCCACCCTCTCCTTCTTCACTCAGAGAAAAAGCAGCGCAGTCACATAAGCAGCTCTGCTGTTCTCATAGTTGATATTATGGATCATATTCAACATTATCAGTTATATCCTATTCCCTTCAACAAAATGTCCAGGATATTCTGCCTGCTTTGTGAAGGGAGCCCCTGGGGCCCATGAAACCCTTGTCCCTCTCCTGTGCAGACCATGGCAGACAGATTGGGGGCCGGCGCCTTGGCCAGGGCACGGGGCTGCTGCTGGCCCACTGGGACAGGCCCTGCTGCCTGCCAGCTGCCCGGGGCCCTCTGCTCCCTGCCCTCACATCCCTGCACCTCCGGGCCTCCCTTCAGCCCCCACAAGCTCCCTTGGTAGCCCCAGTGAAACCGTTGTCTCTCTCCTCCTGCAGACCATGGCGAACAGAGCAGTCCTGGCTCTGGTTGTGCTGCTCATCTTCCCGTTCCCACTCTCTGTGGTGAACAGATTTCATTGGCATGTGCAGCACCATGAAGATAAGATGAAAGCGGCCCCCCAGAGCCACCCAAGCCTGGCTGGGGACCCCAGCTCCTGGCTGCCTTCCAGTACGTGCAGCCATTTTGGCAAATTGCTCAGCCACTGCTCATGGCTTTGGGGTGGTGGCTGAGGTGCAGAAGGGCAGCCAGGAGGCAGAGAGCAGTGGCCCAGCGAGCTGAAGGAAAGGCCCGAAGGAGGAAGTTGGAAAATCAGCGAAGAAGGCGGCTCCTCAGAAAGAGATACAGAGAAATGGAGCAAATGCACCGGACCATGAGAGAACTCAAAAAGCAAATGCCCCGGCTGATTGTAATGACTAGTGATACCAACAAGATGCTGAAGGTAGGCAGGGCAGGCTTTTGGAGAAGCACAGGCAGTGGCCTGAGTGAAGAAGCTTCCTGCTGGAGATGCTCTCTGGGCTGGCCAAGGCAAGCCGCACATCTTTGTGAGCAGCCAGGGCACAGAGCTGTGCCGGGGTAGAGGCTCAGGGCCCCTGCCACACCCTGCCACTCCTCCCTCTTTCTGAATGAATCTATATTAACTCCATCTATTTAAACTCTTTTCCCTGCAGAAGCTTTGCATTTGCTCGAGGATGGAGCCATTTGAAAGAGGATTGGGCCGGATGGATGGATGTGGAAGGCACAGGGCCTGCAAGGCCTCCCTGTCCTTCAGCAGCCTAAGACAGGAAATGCCGACTCATGATGACTGGGCCTAAGATGCCCCTGTTCCCTCTTCGGACCCTTGCTTATCTCTCTTTGTAAGACTATAGGTCACTTTCTCCTCAACCCTGACTATTGAACAATTTCTAAAACCCCTGTATGCCATAAAAACCTTTCCTTTGCCCAGTTTGGCAGAACACACTGTCCCTGAGAACCTTCGCGGATGACACCAATAAAAACATCTCTGTAGAACCTCACACAACCTTCTCCTCTCTCTCCCTGCATCTGCCAAAGGCACTTAGCAAGCTAAAGAGCTGAAATCACAAGTGAGCTGATAGTCACTAAAGAGCTGATATCACCTCAGAGCTGAGCTTGCTAAGGTAGCCTGCGGCTGGAAGCTGCCTGGGAGTCCAGGTAGGCGGTGCTGGACAAGACTGTGCTCTCCGGAGCAGCCACAGCCAGACAGGGATACCCCGAGACCCGGCCAAGGCACGCATTAGATGGACAGTGATTTACCTTCATGCTTTGTTTAGAAATAATTTAGATATTTTATTTTTTATCCACAAATCATTTCATTGGACAGTAACAAAATTGTACGATTTAGTAGTAATTATAATAAAGACAAATGCAAATTCTGTTTAAACAATTCTTCACTCTACTACATTGTAATTATCATTAATTGTAATAATCACTGGGATTATTTGAAAGAATCACAATTGATATCTGTTGGATTTTTGTCAAACTAAGAAATTTCTCACACTCCTTAATGTCCAAAACCTTTGCCAATGTATTAATTCATATATAATTTCTAACTGTATTGAAAATAAATCTTAACATAAGAATGATTGTTATTGTGATTTGGTACAGAGGATGTTTACAATTTGTCATACATTTTCAAAAGGACACTGCCTAGGCCCCTTATTGAGAAACATTGTCCCCTCTGGAAGCTGCAGTCACTGTAAAGACACAATAAAGGCAATGCCTGAACAAACGCTGTGTCTGTGAGTGTCCAGAGTCACCTCCAAGGCCATCCAGTTCTACCTCTCTGCCATGGGCTGGGACACCTCTGGCTGGGCCAGGTTCCTCCCAGGCCCATCCAGCCTGGACTGGAACACTTGCAGGGACGGGGCAGCCACAGCTGCTCTGAGCACCCTGAGCCAGGGCCTCACAGCCCTCACAGCCAAGGCTTCCTTGCCCAGAGCCCAGCTCAGCCTGCCCTGTGGCGGGGGGAAGCCATTGGCCCTGGTGCTGGCCCTGCAGGCCCTGGCCAACAGCCCCTCTGCAGGTCTCTGCTGGGCCTGGTGCAGGCACTGAAAGGCCGCAGGAAGGTGCCCCTGGAGAAGCCCTTGCAGAGCGCTGGGGCCAGCAGTGCCACCGTGAGGGCAGCGAGCAGGGCCCGGCCTGTCCGTCCGTGCGGGAGGGCACAGGGCGGGCGCTGAGGCCCCGCCAGCTGGAGCACATGAATGCGCTCTGACCTGAGATTGCTGCACCTTGCTCAGCTGTTCCGGAACAGCACAAGGGCTCAATTTGTGCCACTCTTGTACAAAACTGCTGAAATTCTCTGCCACAGCCAGCTGTGTGCTGCTTCTGGATCTAGAGAGGCCTGGAGGGGGTCAAGCTACACTTCCTTCTCAGTGATGTCCAATAATGGGACCATTTCACAGCGGTCTTGGTGGGGCTCGATCTGGGAAGAGTAAAGCAGGAAAACCTGAGCCACCCTCACCTCCTCCACTCAGAGAAAAACCAGTGCCATCATAGAAGCACCTCTGGTGCTCTCATAGTTTATCTGGGACTGCTGCCTGCTTTGTGCAGGGAGCCCCTGGGGCCCATTCCCTCCCACAGGGGCTGCACTTGCTGGGTGCCAGGGCTTCCATTGCTGGGCCCACTCAGAGCCCCTGAGCTGGGCTGGGCACCAAGGGCGGGGCTGGCCCGGCTGTGATGCCTCTGGCCCGTGTGACATCAGGGCCAGCGTGTCACAATGGGGGCAGCTGGAAAAGGTCCCCGCAGGGAATGCTGGCCAGGCACAGCCTGGGCAAGCGGTGAGTGCGCACGTGGCGGGGCTGGGCTGGGCCAGGGCCGGGGCACAAGCGCCGTAGCCGGGCCTGCATTGTCCCCCTGCATCCAGGGCCAGCCCCTGGGGCCGGCGCCTTGGCCAGGGCACGGGGCTGCTGCTGGCCCACTGGGACAGGCCCTGCTGCCTGCCAGCTGCCTGGGGCCCTCTGCTCCCTGCCCTCACATCCCTGCGCCTCCGGGCCTCCCTTCAGCCCCCACAAGCTCCCTTGGTAGCCCCAGTGAAACCCTTGTCTCTCTCTTGTGCAGACCATGGCGGACAGATTGGTCCTCGCTCTGGTTGTGCTGCTCATCTTCCCGTTCCCACAATCTGTGGTGAACAGATTCCATTGGCATGTGCAGAACCATGAAGATGAGATGAAAGAGGCTCCCCCAGAGCCACCCAAGCCTGGCTGGGGAGCCCGGCTCCTGGCTGCCTTCCAGTTCCTGCAGCCATTCTGGCAAATTGCTCAGCCACTGCTCATGGCTTTGGGGTGGTGGCTGAGGCGCAGAAGGGCAGCCAGGAGGCAGAGAGCAGCAGCCCAGCGAGCTGAAGAAAAGGCCAGAAGGAGGAAAATGAAAATCGAGCAGAAAAGGCGGCTCCTTATAAAGAGACACCAAGAAATGGAGCGAATGCACCGGGCCATGAAACAACTGGAAAAGCAAATGGCCCGGCTGATTCTAATGAATAGTGATTCCAACAAGATGCTGAAGGTAGGCAGGGCAGGCTTTTGGAGGAGCACAGGCAGTGGCCTGAGTGAAGAACAGCTTCCAGCTGGAGATGCTCTCTGGGCTGGCCAAGGCGAGCCGCACATCTTTGTGAGCAGCCAGCGCACAGAGCTGCGCTTGCTGCCCAGCACAGCCCTGCGCCGGGGCAGAGCCTCAGGGCTCCTGCCACACCCTGCCCCTCTTCCCTCTATCTCCTCACTGTATCTGTAGTAACTGTATCGATATTTGTGTCTCTCTTTCCACTTTTCCATGCAGGAGCTTTGCATTTGCTCCAGGACGGAGCCCTTTGAAGGACGATCTGGCCAAATTCCTCAAGATTGAATCAAATTGTCAACTATTTTAGAAATATTTTCAATATTTTCAATATCATATTTTAAAATATTTTTCCAGATTTTAATACCTTCTTAGTATTATAATATTATAGTTAGATAGCTATTTTGGAAAAAATAGGCATTATTTAAGTAATGACACTTAATCTTTAGATTATATATTTACTCTAATTCATCAAAATGGTTATGAATTATATTAATGAAACAAAATTGAAATACACTATATTTTTTATTAAACAGTGAATTTTACATAATCTTCATTATTAAAGTACTTAAGTTTTTTTTAATATTCTTATATGACATATATTATATAAAATATCTAATAGGAGCAAATACGAAGATAGTTTCTTTCATAAGATAGTTGCTTAGATAGGATTGACTATAATCACCATTTCTTAATTTAAATGACACTGACTGCCCTCCTGTCTTGGGAGAGAGACTCCCTCTGGGAGCTGCAGTCAGTGCAGAGATCCAATTAAGGCAATGCCTTAACAAACTCTGTGTCTGTGAGTGTCCACGTTGGACTCAGGTGTCAGCTCTGGGGAATTCCTGACAGAGGGGCACCACAGCACCCCTGGGCCATGCAGAGGCTCCTTTCCTCCCCTCTGGCAGCTGTTCCTTTGGTGCTGTGATCCAGCCTCTGCTCTGCGGGATGCCAAATGCAAGTGAACCAGGAGTGCCACCACTCAGACTGTCACTTAGGTCCCTGCAGAGCTCAGGAGCCACCATGGCTGTGGAGGGTGTGGAATGCTGCAGTGGGCCATGACAGCAGGGACAGGAGAGACAGGAGGGACAGCAGGGACAGGGGGACACAGCACAGCAATCACAGCCCGGCTGCCCTGGGACAGCCCCAACAGGCAGACAGGACACAGGGCAGGCAGGAGTCCCCATCCTCTCTGTGCCCTCCTGAACACAGGGACGTAAGGGACAGGGGGAATGGGGACACTGCAGGCCCCTCTCCTCTGGGAATGTCCCACCTGCCCAGGGGCCCTGACAGAACGCAGGGGCTGAGGCTCTGAGAGGGGAACTCAAGGATGAGGAGGACGATGCTGAGGTAATATTGGCCCACACTGCATGCAAAGTGCTCCATGGAGGAGAAAACCAGCGGGGTCCTTGCCACAGCAGATCCCTTCTCAGGGAAGGGATTCCTGCATACAAGTGTCCTTTCTGGACTGCTGCTGAAGTCCTGCTCCTGCTTTTTGCACTGTGGAGTATCTAAACAACAGAAGCAATGAGGCAGAGAGCAGAGTCCAGGAGAGCTGAAGCAGAGGACACAAGACCTCAAGCAGAGGCTTACCAGAGGAAGTACTAAAGAGGAGCATAAGGAATTTTGCTAAATAATAACTAACTAGATAGGGTGTAAATGTTTAGGTATAGGCCAGAAATTAAGCAGAAGGCCTAATTTCTAAATCAAACTTTATGCAAATTATCATGAAAAAGACCACAAAAAAGAAGAAAACCATCTTTCCTTGTCTTTCTGTAACATGTGCTCTTCCAGAATCTAGACTTTGCAAGTTCTTCCTGAACTCAACCACACCTACAGTGCTGAATTGGTTCTGATCCAAAGTTAAGCCAATTTGCACCCAGCCCTTCTGCTCCCTGAAGAGCAGAAAAACAATTGGGTGAAGGGAGGTGGAAGTGGGACCATGCTGCCACTCTTCTGAAAACTAGGAGAAGGTTTTTAAGAGCAATCCCTGAAGTGAGCACACTCTGTCTGTTCTTGCTCTAGTGACAGCAAACCAGCAACAAGCAAGTGTAACCTGAGCAAAGCACCTTATCTCTGTGACACCTGGAAGGCGACTTGTGAGGCGTTATCGCTGAGCAATACTTTGATCTACCAGGTGGGAGCAAAATGAAGCGATGCCACTTGTTTTTCAAGAGACTTCTTCCCTCCCAGCTCTCCTGGCCCACCCGAGCCCACCTGCGACATTCAGCTCTGTCTCAGATTCCTTTCACAACCAAGCAGCTGTGGAGGTGAAATCTACCTTGAAAAACAGCTGAAATAAACTCAAGCTGAAGAAGGATCTTCCTTTTGTGGCACACAGAGAGGTTTGGCCAGACAGCAGAGCCCTCTTCAGTCTGGTGATGGGTAGTGAAGAGCTGTTTGAACCAACGTGACCTTGCAGACACTGTCATGTTCCCAGCTGGGCCAAACTGGAGTTTATCTGGTATAAACTGGGTACAGCAGGTACCAGACAAATGCACCCAGTCATTTCTGCTCTCACTGTAGGTAGAAGAAAAGGATCAATCAAAACCATAGGGTGGGAAATGCATCATGTAATTACAGATAGCAATTCTTGGAAGAAGGATTTTTGCATGGAGAAATTTGGGGTGGAGAAGGAAAAAGAGGGAGGAAAGGGAGGGAGCTCACACTCTAAAGCTAATAAATAATTTTTTAAAGTGATTTGGCAAAACACATCACCATGTGACAAGGTAGTTTCTCTTGCAAACAGGTGCACCACAGTTTTAGAAATATTAAATCTTAAGAGGTTTGCATTGCACAATAGATGGCAGCCAGAAAGCATGTTGATGTTTTTTGGCAGTGTTTCAGATGTCATGGTATTTTTTTTTCTTTAAAGCTTCCATCAGCAGGAGGCAAAGCCGTGCCAAGGAAAAGGAATCAAATCTGGATGCAGCAAGTCTCGCATTCAGACAGAGGCTCCCTGCCAGATGCTACGGGGCCAAATCGGAAACAACCACACTGAGTTCATTATGAAAACTGCATAATCAAAAGCCTGCAAAAAGGCAAAAAAAAAATTAATCTATTTAATACTTAGCTAAATTCTCAACTGTTGAAACAGATTTGAAGAAAAATTCATCATAATCCCCTCTTCCTTTGGAGGAATTCCTCCCTGTTCATGAAATGTCCATGAGATGGCAGAAGTGCACTGTCCTCTGGAGGTCGAAGGAACGTCACAATGGTGACATTTCCACACTGAGAATTTCACTCTGCCTGTAGGCACTGCAGACAAAACACTGATTTATCTTTCTATTTATTGCTCATGGAAAGAGATAAGGAAGTGGCATCAATGGGCACATCTTCATAGAAAAAATTGACTGGCCCGATTTCCCGTGGGTGAGAATGACTCTGTTTCACAGAAAGATTTGAATATTGGGAGGGATCTTAAAGCTTGTCTCATTCTGAGTGGAAGAGACAAGCCCAGGTTGTCTATCTTCCACTAGCCCAGGTTGCTCCAAGCCCCATCCAGTTTGGCCTTTCACTCCTCTTGCTTTTAGCAGCCTCTTGCTTTGGTTGACAGAACCCTGCTCACTGCAGACCCTGGGTCTACAAACTCATCCCATGCTGTGCACAGGAATTTGTGACCAGGCACTGCAAAAAGTGCACTGAAAGAGTGCAATGAGAAAAGGATCCAGACATCTGCCAGAAAGAAATCTGGAGTATGGGATTTAGAAATCACAGCCCTCATATTTATGGCTGGGGATGACAAACCCTCAGGGGTGTCCCGGTTTTCAGCTCTTTTTATGATCCCGAGTTCTCCACACAACTGGGGCACAGCTGTGAGCCTGCCCCTGGTCAGACAGGATCCATGGCAGCCCAAGTTCTGTGAGCTGGGCCAAGGGATGGGCTGGCAAGTTGTGCAAGTGCTTCCCTGAGCCAGGCTGCAGAAGGAACATCCCAACAAGAGACGGATGCTTGTGTCTGAAGAGATCTCAGCTGCCTCAGCAGCTTCAGGAGAGCAGGTTGCATGAGGGAGCTACTCTTTGCATGCTCCTGGTCTTAAGCCAGGACATCTTCCAAGTCTTTGTCCACACTGCCCAGCCAGAAAGCAAAAATAATCAGAATGGTTTGGCTCAGAAGAGATGTTAAAGATCACTTAGTTCTGACCCCACTTCCATGAAGCACTCCATCAGTCTCGCACTGGATCCTCTCTAGCAGAGGGAATAATTGGGATGTTACCGCCCACAGCTCTTCCCACTGCTCCTCTCACTGCATCTGCCCTGGGGGATGCTGTGCTGGGAGCTGCCTGCGCTCCCTGTGCACCTGTGAGCTCTCACCTACAGGCACTGCTGTGATGGAACAGGTCTGCTGCATACTGAGCAGGGGAGGGGGGCTTAGGGGCTGCTGGGGGACACCCCAAAGTGTCACTTGATCTGTTTGTTTTAGCACAGCAAAGACTCATTCCCTTTCCAGTGTCCCATCCCACAGCAAGCCAGGCATTCCCAGTGACAGCACCGGAGCCTGCAAACAGCTCTGCTGCAGGGAGACTCTGCTCTCTGCAATGACCAAGGCATGATGTTGGTTAACTTTTCTCAATGCATCCTTTCCATTTCTTGTAGACGTGGGTTAGTGTCCCCAAGTGCTGGCGGAACTGTGGGACTCAATGATCTTAGAGGGCTTTTCAAACTTAAATGATTCTATGATTTGTTATTTTCAAATTTTCAAAGCTTTCCTGGCTTTCAAATTCTGCAGTTCATGATCCCTGATGAGATCTATAGGATCACTTTCCTGTTTTTTTAATTCCCTCCTTGTCCTGCATGGGACATCAAGTGGTATCCCAGCTCCTGGCTCCAAAAGCACTTTCACATCAAGACACACAGACCCAATGCACTCCATTGCACAGGTGAGCCATCTACAGAAGCTGGGGTTTATCTGCAGCTGATGGTTATGGACAATGCTCTGAAAGCAGCAGGACAGGAACAATATGAACCCATCAATGTGAGACCTGATTAGGAAGAAATTCTTCCCTGTGAGGGTGGTGAGGCCCCGCCACAGGGTGTCCAGAGAAGCTGTGGCTGCCCCATTCCTGGAAATGTTCAATGCCAGGCTGGAGCCACCTGGGATAGTGGGAGATGTCCCTGCCTATGGCAGAGGGTTGGAATGAGGTGGTCTTTAAAGCCCCCTCCAACTCAAACCATCCCATGATTCTATGATCTGGCTCCTGAGAGTCCACAGAGTCCCAGGGACAGCAAGGGGATGTCACTGGGATACAGAAGTTTTGAAGATGAAGGGAGAATGGGGTGGGAATTGTCCCTTCCTCCTGAGGACTGTACCATTCCCAAGGGTAGTGTCCCATTTCCAAACTACATGCAAATCCACAGGTCTTGTCATTCTTCTTGAGTGCTAATCTTGAACCCTCAGCCTGACTTGAATCACTGCTGCTCTCTCCAGTGTTTAAATAAATAATTAGAAAACCTTTCCCAAATGCATAAATCCCATCCTGGTGCCCTCTGATGTCAGAGGGAAGGTGCCTGGTAACATAGCTGGTCCTTAGATCAGGCCTCAGAAAAGCAGCTGCAAAATACAAACCCACAGGCCCTGAAATTCATCTTTGCTTTAAATTGGTCTAAACCTTTGTAAATGACTCACAATGGGTCAGAGGAGAGAGAACTGAACAGCTCTGATCTGGCTGTGTTCCCCTGTCCCATAAATCAGCTTACACCCTTTGGAAGGAGGAAAGCTCACTAAATTCACCCACAGCAGTGGCAGCTCCCATCCCACAAACCCAACTGTTTGAGAAGTGCAGAAATCATTGTGATGTTTCTTCACCTTTTTCCAGGGCCCATAACAATTTCTTCCTTGTTCTGCTCAGCATTCCTCCTGCAACTCCTTCCTACCACCTCCCAATTGCCAAGAAATCCCTCCTGCTGTTGTGAGAAACATGAAATACCTCCTTGTGCCATGTGAAAGCAAGAGGGGAAGGGAGCAGGGATGTTTTCTTCTAGCAGGAACTATCATGGGCAACACGGTCATCTTGGGGGGGTACCAGGCTTTAGGGGTTGGGTCTGTCCTAGCTTGGGATGTGGGTAAATCATTCCATCTTCCTCTAGCTCCAGTTGTGCCAACCAGCACAATAACAGGAATTACAAACTGAATACCATTTTCCTTTGTTCTTTAAGGTGGTTCTGAAGTGGCAGGTGCTGTTACCTGGCTCAGCTGAGAAATTGCTCAGCTTTTGTCATTATTATCTACTCCCCAGCTGGGAGAACAACAGCTCAGCAGGGAATTACAGAGCTGGAAGGGAGTAAAGATGGGCAGTGATGGCTGAACACCACGTGAAGATTTCCCACAGGCAGAAATATGGAAATTTTATCATGTTTTCCATTATGCAAAGGGCAGAATTCCTGTGCAGCATTGGCATATGCAGAACAGCTGGGGAAGGTGAGGATGGAGTGTACCAAGCTGTCACTTCTGGGGAAAGCAGCCAAGTGCATTGACACTTCTCACGTAGTCTGACTCCAAACCAAATGGCTGCACAGCAGGATTTCCAAATTACTACCTTGACCGCTCCATGTGCTTCTTCCACAGCCTTAAAATCCACCTATGTAAGTGATCATTCCTTCCTTCTTCCAGGATAATTAATTTCTGCCCTAAAGCACCACTTTCCAGTTCACATTTCTCTGGTCTCTGTGAGGATTTTAACAAGGCTGAGAAACCTCAGGGCTCACACTGCCTTCATCCAGGTGTTGTTCAACTGCTTGTGAATCCTCTCTCAAATCTTGGTGGGGCATCTCCACCAGAGCTTTGCAGAGCCTGAGCCCAAGCAAATTGCACTGCAGGGATGAAGGGCATCCAAGGGCCTGCTTAAACTGCTGCTGAAATGTAATCAGCCATTGAAAGTCCAGCTCCAGAAGGAATTGCAGGCAGGAGTGGTGGTGGCACGAGGTGGGCAGAGCATCAGGCTCTGTGTCTCTGTTGAATTAGGTGTCAGAGCAGGCTGGAGCCTAACAGCAGTGTCAGACCAGATGTGCTGCTGTTTTCATATCAGCAGGGATTACTTTGCTTAAAACCATTTATTTGATACTGACTAATGGAGGAAGGCTCAGAGGAGCAGGGAAATGAAAGGGGTAATCAAATATTCCAGAGCACACATGCAAAATGTTCAAAGCCAACACGGTGCAGGTGCATATTCCCAATTGTGGGCTGGGTTGGCAAATGACTTGGTTTTCCAGAGGAGCTACCGTGTCTGCAAAGGACTTCCCAGGCTCCAGCTGCCATCTCGTGGTCATACAAGACATCTGCCTAATTTGTTTCCTCCGATTACCACCGTTCATGGCTCAAGAAGTACTTTTCCAAGATTGGTAATATCAAAAATTTCTGGGAAATGTTTTCCCCAGGAAAGCCCTGGTTGGAAGTATTATATTCCCAAATTGCAGTGGGTCTGACCTTTTCACCACGCATTAGAGAGGATACTTTATTTTCCATTGTGAGGAAAACAGTGATGCTTGGAAAAAGGAGACTTTAGGATGTTCGACATCCCTCCTTATCCTTGAAATCTCCAGGGAATTTCAAGCAGTGTTCAGCAACATTCTCAGGTTTGAATTTTGCTACTGTCTTGATGGATCCCCTCTTGCCCACCCCCAGGCAGGGGGGATCTGGAGGGATTTAGGATCTGCAAAGCCACAGAGCCCCTCTGTGCTGAACTGGCTGTTTGCTGGCTCCCTCCTCTGAGCACTTGCTCCAGCAGCAGATCCCAGAGCCATCTGCAGCCCCAGGAAAACCAGAGGAGCTTTGAAGAAGATCAGAGGTGCATCTGCATGGGACAGCTTGCAGTGTGGAGAGTCCCAGGGTGACATCCTGGCTTTGGGGAAGATGATGGGAGCTTGGCTGGGATTGCAGCAGGACCAAGATATTTTTTTTTCCAGCCTTGTTCAGTGTGACTCAGAGTGTCAGCAGGACCTACAGCTGCTCTGGGCATAAAGCAGGGCACGTTCCAAAAGCTGCTCTGGTCCAGAAATTACCTAGTGTGAGTAAACACCACGTGGTACTCTGCTCTCTTGTCATGGAGTCACAGAATAACTTGGATTGCAAGGAACCTTTAAAATCCATCCCATTCTACCCCCTGCCATGGCAAGGACACCTTCCACTATCCCAGATTACTCCAAACCCCATCCAACCTGGCCTGGAGTACTGCCAGGGATCCAGGGGCAGCCACAGCTTCTCTGGGCAATCTGTGCCAAGGCCTCACCACCCTCAGAGCCAAGAATTCCTTCTCAAAAGCCAAGCCAGGATCATGTCCTGGCAGGACCCCTGGAGCAGCTGTTGTTACAAAATGTTCATGGCTTGTTGTGCAAGGTCCTCAGATCAGAAAAGGCCACTTTCTTTTTATACAGTGTTCTTGTTCAGAGTAGATTTTGGGTCAAACCTTCACAGCATATGATAACAATAAAATCCAAACATTTTCCCCTGTAAAACTGGGATCTGAAAACAATAAAATTAATGGGACCTTCTGGTTGAAATAAGGAAGTAAATGTGTAAGGAGAGAAGAGGTCACTTAAACTGACTTCTAATGCCCCAGAGAGCTGGACTGGGTTAGATGTCTTCAGAATTGGGTCACATTTCTTCACACAGAGGGTGTTTGGGCACTGAACAGGCTCCCCAGGGAAGTGGTCGCAGCCCCAAAGCTGCCAGAGCTCCAGGAGCATTTGGACAGCACTCTCAGGCACATGGTGTGGCACTTGGGGTGCCCTGTGCACAGCCAGGAGTTGGACTTGATGGTCCTTGAGTGTCCCTTCCAAATCAGGACATTCTGTCGTTCTGTGATTCTAGGAAATTTCATTGTCCAGCTCATGGGGGCTGGAACAGGGCAAGTAATGGGGTATTTTTTGTTCCTTTTATTTTGGTATTTTGTGTATAATCAAAACATACAAAAAACCAAAACCAAAACAAAACTAAACAAAAAAGCAAAAACCAAACAAACAAAAACCCCCAACAAAAACAAAACAAGCAAAGACCCACCAAACAAAAACCAAACAAACAAAAAAAAGAGCCAGAGATTTGGTCCCATCAAAATTCACATCAGGTGCACCAGATATTCCGGGGTGAGCCCTGATCATTGATTGCTTCTCACAGGCTTCATCAGCCACCTTGTTTCTGCAGGAGTGATGCAAAGTTCCTGTAATCTCCTTTGCATCTCACTGGCCAACCAGTTCCTTCTTATCTCTTCTTATCCTTCTTACCTGCTTCCCAAGCAGATGAAATCATATTTCATGGCTTTGCTCAACTCAGAGATAAGAATCACCGGTAAGAAAGGAGGTCAGATGCCAGGTAAGCAAGGTTTGCTGCAGGAATGGCTGAAAAAACCCTCATGACACCACCAGTGAATTTGAATTCAGGAAAATACCTGCAGGGATGACCTTCAAAACACAAAATATCAGCAAAAATATTTCACAGGGCATTTCTGCCCTTTGGGTTTTCTGTTCTGCCATTGGTCTTGACCATGAGACCTCATCCTCTCCTGGTGATTTCCAGCCACTACAACAGCTCCAACAATTTCTGAGATACCCTCAGACCTGAGGGGCTGGTGAGCTGTGAGGAACCTCTTGGAAAACAGAATCATGGACTCATTAGGGTTGGAAAAGCCCTCTAACATTACGGAGTCCAACCATTCTCCCAGCACTGCCAAGGCTACCATTGACTCATGTCCCCAAGTGCCACATCCACACAGCTTTTAAATCCCTCCAGGGATGGGGACTCCACCACTGCCCTGCACATCCTCTTCCAATGCCTGACCACCCTTTCCACCCAATCTAAACCTCCCCTGGTGCAATTCCAGGTCATTGCCTCTCCTCCTGTCCCTGTTCCCTGGAGCAGAGCCCGATCCCCCCTCGGCTGTCCCCTCCTGGCAGGAGCTGTGCAGAGCCACAAGGTCCCCCCTGAGCCTCCTTTGCTCCAGGCTCAGCCCCTTCCCAGCTCCCTCAGCCTCTCCTGGGGCTCCAGACCCTTCCCCAGCTCCATTCCCTGCCCTGGACACACTCCAGCCCCTCAATGTCTCATCATGAGGGACCCAAAACTGCCCCCAGGGCTGGAGGTGCCTCAGCAGTGCCAGCACAGTGGGAATATGTGGGTGCACATCCCATCAGCATGTTTGGCTTTGTGCATCTTGACTTTGGAGCTTAAACAGGTGGCAGAGGGAAAATCTGCCTTTTTCCATTCCTTGTCTGGACTTGGTGTGAAGGTTCAACCAAGCTCAACTCTCTTGCAGAGCTCTCCAGGTCAATGCCAAGGCTGGGCATTGCTGGGAACCTCTGCCAGCAGGGTTGTGCAAAGACACTGATGTTTTCCAGCACCAGTGGTGAGGAATCTCCTCCTTTCTCTGGGCAAAACAGACTTTCCTGAGACACTGTAGTGTCGGGATCTCTAGCTTGTCAGAGTGACCCCAAGAAAAGTTTGAAAGTCTCTTTTCCCAGCCCGGTGCTTGAAGAAGGAGTCAGGGCTCTTCATTTCTCGGTCTCAAGGTTGTTTATTTTATCTTATCTGTAAAAAATTTTCTCCTGCCCTGCCGAGGTCCATCCAGCAGGACAGTTCCAGGCACTCTGCCTGCCCCCAGGGCAGTGTTATGTCTTTATACTAAAAACTACCTGTACAATGTTTACAATTACTTCCCAATACCCATCACCTATGTTAGACAGTGAGCTTCTACTCAAGACCAATCTCAAAGCGCCACCATCGCAGCAGAAGATGGAGGACAAGAAGAAGGAGAAAGGCTGGACATGCCCAGATCCCTCCATCTTGCCTCCTGAACCCCCATACCAGAAACCCCAAAATCTACTTTTCCACCCCATGATAACCTCACTACTATTCTACCTAAACTGTTGTGGCTTCCCGATCTTCATCTAAGGTTGGTAATTTGCTCCACGGGTCATAATCAAACCCACAGGTGTTTTGGGCTCTGTGCCAGGGTCTCTGAGCCCCCTGGCAGGGGTGCTGGTGTCCTGGACAGCCAGAGGGATGTGCTGGGTTCCCACACTGTAGTATTCAGCATGACCCCTGTGGCAGGGAGAAATGACGAGGAGGACTCTATTGATATCAGAAGGCTAATTAATTACTTTATTATACTATATTATTCTATATTACATCTAAACTGAATCTGGACAAGCACTCAACTCACTCAACTGCCCAGAATCTCTGACTGTCAGCTGACAGTCCTGACACACACACACCTGGATTCAATTGGTCAGTGAATCAAAACACTCACACAGAATCCAATTACCAATTCCCTTCAGGTAAACAACCTTCCACGATGCAATCCACTTGTGAACAACACAGGGACAGCAAATGAGATAAGAATTGCTTTGATAATTCTTTTCTCTGCTTCTCTCAGGTTCAGTGGATGTGAATCCCACAAGACAAGACCCGAGGTTTTATTGTAAAACCATGGATTTTACCATTTTATTGTAAACCCATGTGATGGGGGCTGTATGAATGAAATTCCAGCCTGGAAAAGCTCAGGCTGCACACTCCCCATGCTGCTTTATGAGTTCCCCACACCATGATCCCAATGCTGGCTCCTGCTGGCCAAGGCACAGCCAATTTACTGCACCAGCCCCTGGTATGAAATTCCCTTCCTTTCCAAAGAGGTTTTTACAGCAAGCTTCATCTTGCCAGGTGCCACACTCCCAGTTCCCATGAATTTCAGAGGCAGCTCTTGGCAGCCTGCAGGGCTTGGCTCATGCTGGATGAAGGAATGTTTCAGCATCTCTCGCACTTGGATTAACGGGCTCTGTGCTGCCAAAGCTGACTCCTCACACCTCTGATTAGAGCAGCCTCAGTTTGATTAGTGTTGCCTAATAAAATAATTTCTATCTGTGCTCATTGACCTTCAAGAAATTCCAGTTTTTGCACTGAAATATTTCTACATGCCCTTTGCAGAGCAAGGATTCAGGTGCAATTCCAATTCCTCAGGACTACGATGTATTTACACTTTCAATGTATTTTATTTTCAGTGTATTTTATTTTATATTTTCAATGTATTTTATGCTGTACACCATGTCTTTAGGATGGATTACTTTAGGAAAAAACCTCCACAAAAAGAAGGGTTCTAATTGCTTGTAAATTTATTTTCTTTCAGTAAAGACTCAGACTCCTGCAGAGACAAAAGGCACATCTAAAAAGCACAGATTTGTATGTGAAGCCCAGAAAAGTGACAATTTTTTATAATTAGCCCTAATACTACAATTTCTATATGGATTTCTCAAGTCTATAATATTTCCTGTTTTACTGAAACTTCATGGCATGAAAAAAATCAGCATTTTACCAACACTGATGCACTGATGTCTTTCCATGAGCACTTTTTTCTGTCAAAGGGCAGATGTGGAAATGAAAATGTGGAGATTGGATGGGGAAAAAAGCAGTGTCTCACCATCAGAGGATAAGTTTGAAAAGCCTGCTTTTAATGACTCTTGTAGGGAGCCACAGGGGATAGGAAGTTTAAATCTCTGATCCCTCCATCACATCCCTTTGGACAATGTTGGATGTGCAGTGGCTGCAGATGGATTCCAAATGCTTGGGATTGTCTTGCTGCAGAAGAACTAGCAAACTCCAATACAAAAAAAAAAGAAATTAAATAAAACAAAAATAAAATAGACTCATGTGGCAGTCATTTAAACAGTTGGCAGCTTTTTATCAATCACTATTTATCTACAATGGAAATGCAACCAGCTCAGCTGTTCTGACACAGGTCTGAGCTTGCTTTTCATGGGGCAAGGACACAGTTCCAACCAAAACCAGCCAAACCTCCAGCCTGAGCTGGTTGGAAGGTCTGTGCATGCATCCCCTGCCTCCCCAGCATTAATGGTCTCCTCCTGCCAAGAGGAGAGAGGGCAGGGCAGGAGCAGGGCTGCAGGAGACACCAGCCCTTTCCCTCAGCCCTTTCCTGCAGTGGTGTTTTCACCACGGTGATTTTTCCTTAATCCTTCTCTAAGAGAGGCCCTGAAGACAGATGTGAGAGAGAGAGCAGCTGTTATTTGGCTTGGGGATACCTTCTGATCTGGGTTTACATCCAGACTCTGTCAGAGCCCCATGTACCCTCCCACAGACCATTTGATCATTCAGTGTTTTGCTTTACTCTCTGCCAATATGTTTAAACACTTCCTTTTTCTTGATTTTTTTTTTCAGTTTCTCGTCGGAGTTTGCACATTTTGGGGAGCAAACATGGTTACACTTCTTTGCTTGGCCAGAGATTCTCTGTCTTGGTTAAGGCCTTTAAATCATACATAATCATATTTATTAAGAGCTATTAAAGCCTTCTGAACATTCTAGATATGTTATAATTTGAGCAGGTATATCTGGATCACCAGCTATGCTGTTGCCAAAAAAAAGGGAGAAAGAATGATTAAATAAATAAACATCACCTGTACAAATCAAATTTGACACAAAGGGTATTTCAGATCTTAAAGAAGAGTTAATCCAGGCTGGAATCCAAAATTTACTGCCTTGAGCCATCCTTGTGGTTGTGGTGGGTTGCTGTGGGGTTAAGGAGGAGGAGGCTGTATGGAGATGGTTGGGGTGATCTGTGCTGCTCTGCAGCATCAAGGGGTTTGTTTTCAGGGTGGCTGTGCTTGCTCTTTGCACTTCCCTGTCCTTCTGGTTCCTGACTCCAAGGGTGGTCCCTGCCAGCTCCCAGGGGAGCCCTCCTTCCTCCAGAAGTGGGGGTGGGAGAGGGCTGGGTGCTCATGGGGCAATCCTTCCAATCCTTCCTCCAGCAGGGGAGAGGGCTGGGTGCTCATGGGGCAATCCTTCCTCCAGCAGGGGAGAGGGCTGGGTGCTCATGGGGCAATCCTTCCTCCAGCAGGGGAGAGGGCTGGGTGCTCATGGGGCAATCCTTCCTCCACCAGGGGAGAGGGCTGGGTGCTCGTGGGGCAATCCTTCCAATCCTTCCTCCAGCAGGGGAGAGGGCTGGGTGCTCATGGGGCAATCCTTCCTCCAGCAGTTTCGTGCCTCCAGGGCACTGGATGGGGGATGGCTGCAAAGGGCCAGCTCTGACTTTTGCAATGGGTGTGGAGGGAAACCCATAGCAAGCTTGGATAAAAGCAAAAGAAAAGACCCCCATGTCACCTTCCCATCCCTGGAAATGTTCCAGGCCAGGTTGGATGAGGCTTGGAGTGAGCTATGATAGTGGAAGGTGTCCCTGCCCATGGCAGGGGTTAGAATGAGATGGTTTTTAAGGACCCTTCCAACCCAAACCATTCTGTGGTTCTATGATTCTGTAATTCTAGGATTCTGTGATTCTCTCTTCAGGGTGCCTTAGGTACCAACAGCTGAGTAAAATAAAATAAAGCAAGAGCACACAGAAGCTCCTGGAGGGCCCTGGCTGAATCAAACCCTCAGAGAAGCTCACTGGTGGATCCTCCTCAAGCCAAAGCAACTTTCCACTCGAGCTCTATCAGCTGATTCATGACAGGCACAGG
The DNA here is from genome assembly GCA_039654755.1 of Calcarius lapponicus. Lineage (NCBI taxonomy): Eukaryota > Metazoa > Chordata > Aves > Passeriformes > Fringillidae > Calcarius > Calcarius lapponicus. The sequence continues at coordinate 58,877,241 of CM077468.1, read as the reverse complement.
TGGTGACAAGGAGCTTCTCCTGTCTGCTGTGAGCAAAATGTTTCAAACTGAGCCAATGGAGTGGCCCCAGAGGGGATGAGCTTCTTGTCAGAGGATGAGACCACCCCCAAAAGCAGGAGCAGCGGAGCTGTGGGGAGTGTTTTGTTGAGGATGAGCAGACACAGAGATGGTTTTTGTTCCCCAGGACATCCATGAGCTGAACAATCCACAGGCCACAGAGAGAGGAAAAGCTGGATGTGAGGGAAAGGGAGGCAGCATGGCCCTTGGGGAGAGTCACAAGGCAGAGGGATGTTTTCCCTAATCATGGTGGTTAGTTTGGATAAAATAAATGAGCTTGAGCAGACCAAGAAAATGAGGACAAATTAATTGTCAAACCCTTTTGCACCTGTGTTTGCCATGAAAAGAGCAATAAAGGAGGAGGGATAATGTGTTTGCAGTTTCTTTGTGTAACTGACAGAGGATCCATGGAAAAAAGCCCAGATCCCTGCCTTTCCCCAGACAGTCCTTGCAGTAGCCAAGAATTTCTTCCCAATCTCCCATCCATCCCTGCCCTCTGGCAGTGGGAAGCCATTCCCTGTGTCCTGTCACTCCAGGCTCTTGTCCCCAGTCCCTCTCCAGTTCTCCTGGAGCCCCTTTAGGCACTGGAAGAGGCACTAAGATCTCCCTGCAGCCTTCTCTTCTCCAGGCTGAACAATCTTCCTTTCTTTCTGCAAAAAGATTTGGTGAAGGCAAGGTAAAGTAAAGAGTAAAGACGAATAAAAATAGAAATCACTGCTTGATTTCAACTGTCATTTATTATTTGGCTGCTGTGGAAACAGATCCTTTCCCCATCTTATCAGGAGCCCTGAAACCTGACATATTTTTGCTAGCTTTGGCCTCTTTCCTGGGGTATTGCCTTTCCAGCATCCAGAACAGTTACAAGAGCTACAGCAGTTCCAAATTGCGGATTCTTGGCTGGCTTTACCTGGGCCTTCAGAAAGGAGAGAAGGGAAGCATATGGAATTGATGAAGAATTTTAAAATATTCACAAGACTAGTTACAATCCCAGAATTTGACAATGGTGGGGATTAGAGGAGACCTTAAAGTCCATCTTGGTCCAAACCCCCACCATGGGCAGCGACACTTTCCCCTGTCCCAGGGTGCTCCAAGCCCCATCCAGCCTGGCCTTGGACATTGCCAGGGATCCAGGGGCAGCCACAGCTTCTCTGGGCACCCTGTGCCAGGGCCTGCCCACCCCCCCAGCCAGGAATTCCCAATTCCCAATCTCCCATCCATCCCTGCCCTCTGGCACTGGGAGCCATTCCCTGTGTCCTGTCCCTCCATCCCTTGTCCCCAGTCCCTCTCCAGCTCTCCCTGGAGCCCCTTCAGGCCCTGCCAGGGGCTCTGGGCTCTCCCTGGAGCCTTCTCCTCTCCAGGATGAACAATCCCTGTTCTCCCAGCCTTTCCTTTGTGGGAGAGGTGCTCCATCCTGTAGTATTTGGGTTGGCCCCAGACATAGGAAGGAATGGTGAATGTGACTCCATGTTCTCAGAAGGCTCATTTATTATTTTATGATACTGTATTATATAAAAGAATGCTATACTAAAGAATACAGAAAGGATACTTACTAAATGCTAAAAAGATAATAATGAAAAACTCATTACTCTTTCCAGAGTCCCAATCAGGTCAAGTCAGCTTGACCCTGATTGACCATTGAGAGAAAACAATTCACAGAAAACCAATGGAACAATCACCTGTGGGTAAATCACCTCCAAACACATTCCACATGTGAGCACAACACAGGAGAAGAAAATGAGATAAGAATTTGTTTTCCTTTTCCTCTGAGGCTTCTCAGCTTCCCAGGAGCAAAATCCTGGGCAAAGGGATTTTTCCAGCAAATATGAATGTGACACCATCCCTTTGGTCCTCCTTGGTGGACTCACTCCAAGATCTGTGTCCTTCCTGTGCTGGGGACCCCAGAGCTGGACACAGCACTGCCCATGAGGGGGGGAAGGGCTCTCCTTGAGCAAGAGAAGTTGTGCCTCTCACTTTGAGCCACGTTCAGGTCACAGAAAAGCAGCAGAAAGAGCAGAACCTTGTGCTGGGTGACTCTGGCTCAGGCACGAGGCAGTGAAAGGTCAAATCTTCTCTCCACTTTCTTGAGGACCTGAGCAGAAAGTGGTGGACAAACAGCCCCTCTGATCTGTGCCCACTGCCCCTTATCCACCTTGTCTGACTCTGCTTTTCCTCCCCAAGCCACAGCCTGTGTCCCTGGCTGCCCACTCAGGCCGGGAGGGCTGGGAATGCACAATGTCATTTTGGTTTTATTCTCTCCTCATGCAGAACTGCTGACTTAAAATCAGTGTGAAAAGAGAGTGAGGCACAGGACACCACAGCCTGATGTCCATTTTTTATTTTTTCTTATAGAAAATTCTCCATAACATTAAGAAAAAATCTCTCCCTAAGTAAACTAAAAAAAACTATTTAAAAGTAATAAACTGACTAGAAATTTTAAGGTTTGTTTCTTTATACTGTCAGTAAAAAATAAAAGGTTATATAGAGAAAAAAAGTGTTCTAAAGAGTTTGTTTTAATTCCTATTACTTCTTTCTTGTAGTTAGTGTTAATAAAATTTTCTTTATACCCTTTTAAAATTTTAAACCTACTTTACCTTTCTCCTAATCCTATCTCACAACAAGAAGCGAGTACACTAATAATTAACCAACACTAAACTCACCACACTAATTAGTGCATTAGCTAGAAAATAAATAAAAAAATTAATAAAATCTCTAATTAGCAGACCAAAACCACTACACCTGGATAGGGATGTTCACTTCACTGAACCTGTCATTGCTGGTGCTGCTCATCAGGCTGATGGCAGTGCTGACACCAGCTCTGGATGTGGCACTGTGTCACCAGAACCTCCCTCCTGAAACACAAATCCCAGGTAACCACCCAGGGATAAAAGTCCCGTGGCACAAACAAAGCCTCAGATCAGGGTGTGAGATCAGGTGCAGCGAGAGTGACACCAAACACGTGCTCCTCCCTCACCCACCTGAAATTCCACACCTGCTCTGAGCCAATCTGAGAGGGCTGGTGCCTGTTTTCCTGAGCAAGCAGCTCTTTGGGGAGCAGGGCAATGATCCTGCTTTGCAGACCCACCCTGCTGTACAAACATCATCTATTGCCCTGCAGGGAGAGGGCTACTGTGACCTGGCACTTAAATAAACAACCAGCCTTTCCTTGGAAGCCTTTGGGATGCTTTGGGGTATGATTCAACCCACTGAAGAAGGGGAAATACTCTGAAAGGTTTTGGTTACTGCATTTGTGCCAGCCCAGGGACAGAAGCGGGAGGAACTCAGTCCTCTGAGTGGCCACATGTGTCCCCAACCCTGGCACTCAGACAGAAGGTGTTGGAAATACTCTTGTATGTCAGTATTAATTATATAAATGAGAAATTCTGGCACTGTGCATGGATGGGAGTGAAAGCAAGTTGATGGGAAGAAAAAGGTTTGTTTCATGGTGAGATGATTGTGTGCCTCTGCAAAGAAACAGGGAGGAAATCTCCTCAAGTGACCTTTTCCACAATCCAGGTCCTTGGAAGTTTTCCACCACAGTCAGGTTTCCTACCAGAGTCATATTTTCTGCACAGGAGGATTTTCCACATCAGATGTTTGTTCTTTCTCTTTTTTTTCTTTTTCCCTTTTTGATCCCTCTGTACCATATGAGCACAGACTGCCTCAATTCAGCCCATAGGATCTTGGAAAATGTGAAAGTTAAATACGTTTAACTGGAAGGAGCTTGCCTCTCCTGACTTTCCTTGCCAGGCTCATCACCACTTGCTAAAATAGAACTTCCACTATAAATAGAAAGGAGATCTCCTGCCTGCCCCACTGGCCTGGCTGAAGGAACACTTGGCCTTTAGTCCCTCTCAAAACTACAGCTCAATCCACCTTCCAGCTATGACATAAAAGAGGGGACCTCTTAACAGTGGAAGAGAATTCATAGATTGGCACTGGGGGCACAACAGAGCAGCTGGAATATTCATCAAAGAGCAAGCCTGGAGTGTCCTGTAGGAGTCGGAGGCTTTTGATGGAAGCGTTTCCATGGAACGAGTGAAATATTTATAGCTGGAATGTGGTCCCAGCCACCACCTGACAGTCCAGCAGCTCAGGACAGATGACAGCACGGTGGCTTTGGCTGCACAACCCTCCTGCACAGTGGCACACAGGCAGCAAAGGTGCCCCTGTAAAGCAGGAGTCACGAGGCCATTCCCCTGGGGCAGTGTGACAGTGTCAGATGATCCAGGGTCGCTCACCTGCTGTCAGGTGACACCTCCCAGCCACTGCAACCTCTCCATCTCCGCAGATTCCTGCAGCCTTAAAGGTCTCCTCAATCCGGGGCTATTTCAGTCAGTATTTAAGGGATACCTGGCTGTATGTGAGGATTTCCAGTGCTGGTCTCAAGCTGAGAGACGTTTCTCTCAGGGCCTCCTTGCAGGATGGGATGATGAGCATTGCTACCATGCTTTCCTAGAACAGAGTGCCATGAGGGCTGGGTAATACATTTAATATCTCTTATGATTCATTGTGCATAACAGTCATGGCAGGTTTGAGCCAGAAATACATCCAGTGCATTGGGATTGACAAAAATAAACGTTTGGGAAGGGAAAGGATGAACCCCAGAGAGAGGTGAATTTTTAACCCTGCTGAAATCAGTGGAAAGTCTCACACCAGGGGCAGCAAAGCCAGGATTTCACACATGATCACACTGACAGTGACCTCAAAGTCACTTCTAGTGCCAAGTGTTCCCAGGGTCCTGCAGCTCCAGCACCACTTTGGGGTGTTACTGTCAGACAAACCATCCGTGTGTAACCTTCCAGGCCTCGTGACTCTGGTCCTGGGGGCATTAAAATGTCATTTTTCCTCATCTGGCCCCACTCTCATGATCCTCAGCTGTGAACTCTGGCACAGCCCCACACCCCTACAAAACCCTCCTCACCCTGTCCCTGTTCCAAGAGAATGAGGGAATAATTTTCATTTGTTCCTTTTTTAATTTCTGTGTGCAGGAGCTTTTCATAACTTGTAACCATGTCTTGTTCTTGGCTTCTCAGCCACTCATCAGACAGAGGGTTTTGTGCAGAATAAAAGAGGTTTTATTTTCCCTTGTGGTGCTTCCAGCTCTTGCTCTGTGGGTTGTGTCCTTTCAGATGCCCAACAAGCAACGTGTGTGGAAATGACAGTGACCTCTTACTCTGTACTTCAGCATCTTCAGAAAGGAGCCAGCTTCCCATTTTCCCAAAGCTCTGGGATGGTTTCCTCTGGAGAATCTCATGCTTTGTCTCCTGGCTTAGTGGTTGGCACTATGAAAATACAGAGCCTTTGATTCCAGCCTTGATCCCTTCAAGACCACAGGCAACACTGACTGGAACACAACACCTCTGCCTTTGTCCCTAAAAAGCATCTGTGTCACATTCATTTCTTGTTCCTGGACCTACAAAATTAATTATTTGCCCCCTTTGTGCCCAAACTCTCAGTATCTCCTCTGGAAGTAAAAATAGCAAAAAGAAACACAAAATGCAAAGAAATAAATTTACTCTCAGATTCTATTTTGAGGGCTTTGGCTAAAAGAAGGACCTGAAGAAAGTGAAGCTTTGAGGAATTTCTGCATCCTGTTTCAACTGGTTGAAAACACCAGAACCACCTTTTCTTCATTATTTCCATCCATCTATTCACCATCTCTAGCAAGGAAAATGAATCAATGATAACAACCCCTCTAACAGTGGCAGCTGCCCCAGTCCCAGGGCCAAGAACAGGTGACAAAGCTCTCCTGGAAGAGCAGTTCGCAAGGAAGGGACATAGCCTAGGAGTGAGATGGCATCACCTAACCCTGCTCACAGAGTTGGCATCCTTGGACATGGGACACCTCAATGCTCTGTGAGAAGTGGAGAGGTACCTGGGTTTGAAGGGCTTTAAGAACCTGAAGGGGGGGACCAGAGATGGACCAGGCTCTTCTCAGTGGTGCTGAACAGCAGGACGAGGCAACACCCAAAGAATGGAACAGAAAAAATTCCATCTGAATATGAGGAAGAATTTTATTGTGCAGTGACCCAGCGCTGAACAGGCTGCCCAGAGTGGCTCTGGAGTCTCCCTCACTGCAGATATCCAGGAGCCACCTGGACACAATCCTGACTAAGAGGCTCTGGGGAGCCCTGCTGGAGCAGGGGGCTTGGCCCAGGTGATTTCCAGTGGTCCCTTCCAACCTGAACCAGTCTGGGATTCTGTGACCTCAGACATGCATCTGTCACCATCCCATTTTCTGGAAAAATCCCTTTACCAGGATTTCTTCTCCTGGGAAGCTGAGAAGCCTCAGAGAAAAACGAAAACAATAATTATCTCATTTGCTTCTCCTGTGCTTTGCTGCTTTGGAATGTGGTTGGAGATTGTTTATCCAACATGTGAATTGTTTTTATTTAATGACCAATCACTGTCCAGCTGTGTCAGGACTCCGAAGAGGTCATGATTTTTTCATGAGTATTTTGTTAAGCCTTCTGTAAGTTTCCTTTCTCTATTCTTTAGTATAGTTTTAGTATGTCATTCTTTAATACAATATAATACCATAAAATAATAAATTAACCTTCTAAGAACATGGAGTCAGATTCATCATTTCCTTCCTGCCACCAGGGACCCTGAAAATACCACATGCATCTGGACTGCAATCCCATTTATGGGAGAGGTATTTTAACCACCTCTGTGAGCCTGCCTTGCAACCAACTTTCCTGTAGCAATCCTCAGAAAAATATTCAAGGGGTCTTGGCTAGAAGATTGAGTGCAGCCCCACATTTGAAGCTTTTCTACCTTTCACATCTTTGTCCCCTTCTTTCCAGGGGGACAATGCAGCAGCATTTTTTTTAGAAAAAGAGGGAGCAATAATTCATGTCCCACATCTTTCTCACAGTACTATTTTCCAGGCTCACTGTCAGAAATTCTTATTTTATCCCAACAACTTTGTCATGTTGGCCAGGTTACCTTACTTCAAGGACAAAATCCTCAACCCTGTAGATCCAGGATGAGGTGAGGAGGAGCCTGGAGGGGTGGCTGAGCCCACAGCAGCAGCACATCTCCAGTTCCTTTGCCAGCAATCTCTCTGTGCCTGGCTTTCCATGAGCCTCACCTGCACAAAGGTGAACCCTTAACACCAGGATTTCTCCAGATCAAAGCCTGAAAAAGCAAATATTTCTGTCAGGGATCTTTTTTCTCTCCCTTTGTTTGCCCTGGAACAATGGAGGGGGGGAAAGAAGGAAGAAAAAGGCTGCACAGTTGAATAAGCTGCATTGAGAGAGACAGGATTTGATACCCCAGGAATGACCTCTCCCTGCCTCCCAATCCTTGTCTTTTGGAGCAAGGGGGATATTCTGCTGCTGCTTGGAATAGGAGTAAAGGAATGTGGATCTGTGCCTTTGGAAGAACATTTCAGATCCAGCAAAAGGCACTTTGACCTTGGCATAAGAGCAGGGCCAATAGTGCTGGTGTTCAAGGAAAAAAAATTGTAAACAGACAAGCCTCACGTGTCTGGCAGCAGAGAAAACACTCACAAAGGGGATTTTTAAACCAGTTGACCAACATCCCTTCTAAATCAGCCACACAGTTAATGCTCCCTGTGCAGAAATTATCACATTGTACTCCAAGATTTTTTGGAACTCTGCTTAATTTGACGAACAATATTTTAGCAGAGTCCAGTTACCAATACTCTCTGTGTATCCAAATATATTTGGATAGCTGTAAAACAAAACAAAAGCAGAAGTGTTTGATAAATATTTCCTGCCTGTATTTGGGACAAAGTTGAATGCCATTTCCCTGTTATATAATGATGATGAAATGCTTCCTACCCAAGCAACTTTAAAAAAAACATCAAAAGCACAACTAACATTTTGAGTCTAGAGGACATGTGTGTCATCATTTGCAGAGCTGGCTCTTCAGATGGCTTTTCTCACACCAGGTGGGAATGTGAGAGTTTATGAACAGCCCAGGAGAGCTTTTCCAAGAAGAAAAACAGCACTGAGTCAATATTTGAAGAGTGTGACTCAGGTAAGTCCACATAGTTTCAGGCTGGCTTGTCCAGCGTCTCTCCTGCTGTGATGAAGTGGTTTGGAGCAGCTGAGGAGGAGATGGAGAGTGGGGATGTGATGGGACAGCAATCAGCAGTTTTCATGGCAAATGGTTCCTGTCACAGAACAAACTTCATCTTGCTCTTTAATAAAATCACAAGCACAGTTGTTATCAGGAGTGGTGTGGGCTCAGTGCTGTGCAATACCCTGGTTTGAGAGGGAAAAAATGGACAAAATCAATGTGAGTGCATAACAAATGGTTTAAAAATAGCTAATGGAAAGGTCTTAAAGTGGCTTGGAAATAAAGGATTCATCAATGAATAAAGGCTGTTTCTAATGGACTCTTGCAAGCACTTTCATTTGTGCCATTCATTTTGCTCTATGTAGGAACTGCAGGAAAATAAAAGATGTTCCCATCATGAGAGAGTTTCCAAACTGTAAATATTTCACTACTTAAAATTGCACTGATCAGAGCAGTTTATTTGTAAATAAAATGCTGCAATGAGGAAAATTAGAAGAATGTGGTAAAATGAGTTCAGAGTCATGGAATCATTAAGTTTGGAAAAGCCCTTTGGGATCACTGAGTCCAACCATTCCCCCAGCACTGCCAAGGCCACCACCCCTGTCCCCAAGTGCCACATCCACATGGCTTTTAAATCCCTCCAGGAAGGACTCTATTTCTTGTACAAACTTTTTTTTCAAAGTAACATTAAAAATTTGGTGGATATTCAGAGATTATTTGCAGTGCATTACTCTTTTAGTTACACACAGTCTCACTACTTTTCCTTTTCCTCTTGCTCTTGGACAAAGGGAGATCCTTAGGAGCTTCTCATGGACCTCCTTACCTCTTTCCCAGGAAATTCCCAACTGTATTAACTCTGCAGAGAGAAAACACTGAAAAATAAAAATTAAAATAAAAATACTACAAATATAAATATACAATTAAATATAAGTATTACTACAAATATTACTATAAATACAGAATTAAATATAAATATAGATTAGACATAAATATAAATACACATATAAATAACTAAATATAAAATTTAGACCTATAACTATAAATATAGATTATAAATATAAATATACCTGTAAATGTAAGTATAAATATGTGTTGAAGTCTTCTATGAAGGTCTCATTATAAAAGGATTCCAGGATCCACCACTCTTTATCTTAGGATCGAATATCCTGAGTTGGAAGGGACCTGTACGGAAATTCACAGCGCTCTATAAATGGCTTTTCAAAATAAAGGTAACTTGGCTTTAAGACTTCCAGATTTATTCCACTCAAAGGAAAATTTCCTCTTCTGATGGTAAATGAAATTTATACTTCTGGTCTTATTTTTCGTTTCATGTAACTCTGTGCTGATGGAACCCAAGTCCCATGTCATGCCAGAAAGTTTCAAGCTCTTCCACATCTGTGAGCTCAGAGCTGCCAGAAATGAAAATGGGGAAATAATCCATTTTTGAGCTCAAATGAGAAAGGTCTGGGCTTCCAACATCATTCATACCAGCCCAGCCCAGCCAAGACCTCCCAAAATCAAAGTGAAATCCATCAGAAATATTGTATTTGCAGGGAGTGTCCCGACGAAGGCAGGAATGATGAATCTGACTCCATGTTCTCAGAAGACTCATTTATTACTTTATGATACTATATTATATTAAAGAATACTATACTATACTAAAGAATACAGAAAGGATATTTACAGAAGGCTAAAAAGATAATAATGAAAACTCCTGACTGTTTCCAGAATCCCAACACAGCTTGGCCCTGATTGGCCAAAGAGTGAAAACAACTCACAGCAGAATCCAATGGAACAATCACCTGTGGGTAAACAATCTCCAAACACATTCCATATGAGCACAACACAGGAGAAGCAAATGAGATAAGAATTGTTTTCCTTTTCTCTGAGGCTCCTCAGCTTCCCAGGAGAAAAATCCTGAGTGAAGGAATTTTTCCAGAAAATGTGAATGCCACAAGAAATCCTTCAGGAGGGGCTCCAGGCTCTGGAGTTCCCTCAATTTTGCCTTTGATTAACTGGTTTTGAGGCCATGTGTCCCCATAGGTCTGCAAGGAAGAAAAGTAACATCCCAACTCTTCATGATAGATTCAGCTTGATGATGATGATGATGGTGAGGAACATCTGGTGCTCAATTAAGTCAATTAATTCTTCATCCTGGAGAAGAGAAGGCTCTAGAGAGAATTCAGAGCCCCTGGCAGGGCCTGAAGGGGCTCCAGGAGAGCTGGAGAGGGACTGGGGACAAGGGATGGAGGGACAGGAGCCAGGGAATGGCTCCCAGTGCCAGAGGGCAGGGATGGGTGGGAGATTGGGAATTGGGAATTCCTGGCTGGGAGGGTGGGCAGGCCCTGGCCCAGGGTGCCCAGAGCAGCTGTGGCTGCCCCTGGATCCCTGGCAGTGCCCAAGGCCAGGCTGGACAGGGCTTGGAGCAGCCTGGGATGGTGGAAGGTGTCCTTGCCATGGCAGGAGGTGGAACAAAATTATTTTGAATTTCCCTCCCAACCCAAAGCATTCCATGATCTGAAAAAATACATAAGAGAGGTAAGGAACATTTGGAGAGCCCCTTGTTCATTTGGAAAATCTTCCCTTGATCTCAGACAAGGAGAAAAATGAAGGAGAATGTGAGTAGGATGACATGAAGGGTGAAACACTTGTCAGAGGAGAAAAGATGTTGAAATCATGCTGGCATTGATGGAAATGGGGATAAAAGGGGGGAGTCCCACAATCTGTGTCCAAAAATCAATCCACAACATAATGAAACATTCCCTTCTTCTTCTCCACTGTGGAGAAAAATCTGGGACAAGGCTTCAGGGTGAGGTTACCTCGTGCAGCTCATTAGAAATTCAAAAGATAAGTTAAACAAACAGATCATGTCCCAGTTGCTAAAACAATGGGGCCAAACAGCCAGGCACAGCCTCCTCCCCTGGCTCCTGGCCTGTTCCATGTTTGTCTCCTCTCTTTTCCCTCTTTCTCCATTTGGAAAGGTAGAAGAGGCACGCTCAGAGCTCCTTCAGTTGAATTCTTCACAATGCTCTTGGAGCTTTTAGGGTTGGAAGGCGCTGCTGATGCATCCAAGGATCCGTGTGCAGCATTTCAGCAGGATTTTAATGACTCAGGGAAACACCACACCAGCAGTGAACATTTTTAAAAGCTTCACCTCCCCTTCCAGCCTGAACTCAGCCTGGCCTCTCTGTGGGTTTTAACACACTCCATTAACAGGATTCCCCAGCTGAAAGAGAACGTAGGAGGTGGAGCACAAGCCTATTTTGGGACATCCAGCACCGTGCAATGCACAGAAGTCCCCTTGTCACTGCAGGCTGGAGGATGGAGACAAGCAGGATGTGTGGGAGCAGGGGGAATTAGGGAACACATGCTCTGTACCCTGCTTTTTTCCCCCCCACGACTGACAGTGGGGCTGTGAGAGGGGTTTTGCTGAAAATTCAGGAGAATCACACACACAGATTTGAGGGAGCACAAGGATGTACAGGACACTCACACACACAATTTTTTAATGTCTTTTTTTAATGTATTTTCCACCATAAGCCAGCACAGGATGATTCACAGGCAGAGGTGAATTCCAGACATTCCCTTTCCCCTGTTCTTGCCCTAGAAAAGGTGTGCAGGTGTGGGAAGGTGGGGCTGGGGGTGCAATCAGTGCACAGCTACAGCCCTCTGCCAGGCTCTTGGTCACAGCAACCCCATGGACTGCTCCAGGATGGAGAACTGACCTCTGGAAAAGGATCTGGAGGTGGTGGTGAACATGAGCCAGAGTGAGCCCAGGTGGGCAAGAAGGCCAAGGGCACCTGGCTTGTACCAGGTGTGGTGTGGCCACAGGAGCAGGACAGTGCTGTCCCCTGTGCTGGGCATGATGAGGCACCTCCAGCCCTGGGGCAGTTTTGGGTCTCTTGGAACAAGACATTGAGGGGCTGGAGCATGTCCAGGGCAGGGAATGGAGCTGGGGAAGGGTCTGGAGCACCAGAAACAGCTGAGGGAGCTGGGAAGGGGCTCAGCCTGGAGCAAAGGAGGCTCAGGGGGAACCTTGTGGCTCTGCACAGCTCCTGACAGGAGGGCACAGCCGGGGGAGTTGGGCTCTGCTCCAGGGAACCAGGAAAAGACAAGGGGAAACTGGCACAAGTTGTGCCAGAGAAGGTTTAGGTTGGATATTGGGAGGAATTTCTTCACAGAAAGGCTTGTCAGGCATTGGAATGGTTTCTCCAGGGAGATACTGGAGTCCCCATCCCTGGAAATGTCCAAGGAAGGACTGGACGTGGCTCTGGGCTGGGTGACAAGGTGGGGACTCAATGTCTTGGAGGTCTTTTCCATCCCAAAGGATTCCATGGTTCTGTAGGGTGTGTCTGGCTCGAGGGCACAGAGCAGCAGCCTGGCCTGGCTGTGATCTGTGTGTGTGGGGACATGTCACCATCACATTTTCTGAAAAATCTCTTTGTCCAGGATTTTTCTCCTGGGAAGCTGAGAAGCCTCAGAGAAAAATGAAAACAAGAATTACCTGATTTGCTTCTCCTGTGTTTTGCTGCTTTGGAGTGTGATTTGGACATTGTTTACCAAGAGGTGGTAAACAATGATTACAATTGTTTACAATTGTAAATGCACAATGTAAACATGTAGATGTTTAAATGTACAAATGTTTACAATTCTTTTAAACCAATTGTTTCATTGGTTTCTGCTCTGAATTGTTTTGACTCAATGGCCAACTGTGGCCAAGCTGTGTCAGACTCTGAAGAGAGAGTCATGAGTTTTCATTCTTGTCTTTCTAACCTTCTGTAAATATACTTTCTGTATTCTTTACTATAGTTTAGTATTCTTTTATATAATATAGATCATGTAATAATAAATTTGCCTTCTATCATGGAGTCAGATTCATCATTCCTTCCCTCGTCGGGGGTCCCTGAAAACACCACAGGGACACTGCACACCCAGAGGGACACTGCACACCCAGAGGGGACACTGCACACCCAGGGGGGACACTGCACACCCAGGGGTGACAGAGGTGCAGCTATCAGCTCCCTGCCCATCCAGATGTCCCCAAGACAGCAGTATCACTCTCCCTCCTCCCTCCTGGGCATGTTGCACAAAGTGGGGGGTGTCTCATAAACAGGTGACCCCACCCCGGTGAGCCAGGGTGTGTTTCTGGGAGCCTCTCCTTCCCACACCAGCCCTCAGCCCTTGGGAAAGGGTGCTGGGGGGGAGCTGGCACCTGGAGCTGATCCACGGCTGCCCCTCATCGGCCGTGGGGTGTGTGTTGGGGTGGGGAGCTGTCCCACACAGCTGCAAATCCTGGGAACCCTCCCTCATCCTGTAGGGCTGCCAGGTGTTTTATCACACAGATAAGCATTTCAACACCCCCTTCCACTGATTACCAGGTGTGGGTTGCGGGTGGAAGCAACTTTCTCTCTCACACACACACACAAATAAGCACAGGTGAACCCCACCTTTTTCAGTTTTGAGGGGCACGGAGAGAATTTGGAGGAGTGGGATTTCTCTCCCACCAGGCTGATGGCAGGTTGTTGACCCTGTGCTCCTGGGCAGGGTGACAGCAGGATGAGTTTTGGGGGTATCAAAAACCCCACAAGGCAGCAGGATGGGTTTTGGGGGTACCAGGAACCCCACAAGGCAGCAGGATGGGTTTTGGGGGTACCAGGAACCCCACAAGGCAGCAGGATGGGTTTTGGGGGTACCAGGAACCCCACAAGCAGCAGGATGGGTTTTGGGGGTATCAAAAACCCCACATGGCAGCAGGATGGGTTTTGGGGGTACCAGGAACCCCACAAGGCAGCAGGGTGGGTTTTGGGGTGTCACACACATACAGGGTGTGGTTTGGGGTCAGTCATGGAGCCACAACCCCACGGGCTGTGTCTGAGGGTGTCACACACACACAGGGACACGGGCTGTGTCTGTCACATACAGTGTCACACGCTGTCACACGCTCAGTGTCACATGCTATATCACACTCACAGTGTCATGTGCTAAGTCACACACTCGGTGTCAAGCTCCATGCCACACAGAGTCAGAGGCTGTCACACTCTCAGTGTCACACACTGTCACACTCACATTATCCCATGTTCTCAGTGTTACCCACTGTCCATGTCATACACTCAGTGATGTCACAGTGTCACATGCTCTCAGTGTCCCACACTTATTGTCACTCTTGGTGTCCCTGCCGTGCGTCCATGTCACACACTCAGTCACACTCACATTGTCCCACACTCTTCATGTCAGCCACTGTTCATGTCAGCCACTCAGTGTCCCACCATGGTCTCAGTGTCACTCGCTATCTGCGTCACACACTCAGTGTCACACACTATATCCCATACTCTTGGTGTCACTCACTGTCTGTGTCACACTCTCAGTGTCCCACAGTGTCTCACACTCTCAATGTCACCTACTGTCCGTGTCACACGCTCAGTGTCACCTGCTGTCTGTGTCCCACACTGTGTCCCACACTCTCAGTGTCACTCACTGTCCATGTCACTCAGTGTCCCACACCACATCCCACGCTCTCAGTGTCCCATTCAGTGTCCCACTCTGTGTCCCACTCTCAGTGTCCCACAGTGTCTCACACTCAGTGTCACACACTGTCCGTGTCACACTCTCAGTGTCCCACAGTGTCACACACTGTCCGTGTCACATGCTCTCAGTGTCACACACTGTCCGTGTCACACTCTCAGTGTCCCACAGTGTCACACACTGTCTGTGTCACATGCTCTCAGTGTCACACACTGTCCGTGTCACACTCTCAGTGTCCCACAGTGTCTCACACTCAGTGTCACACACTGTCCGTGTCACACGCTCTCAGTGTCACACACTGTCCGTGTCACACGCTCTCAGTGTCCCCCACTGTCCGTGTCACACTCTCAGTGTCCCAGTGTCTCACATTCAGTGTCACACACTGTCCGTGTCACACGCTCTCAGTGTCCCACACCACACCTCACGCTCTCAGTGTCCCGCACTCCCGCTGTCCCCGCCGTGTCCCCGTTCCGTTCCGTTCCGTGCCCGCCCCGCCGCCGCTCCGCCCCCGCCCGCGTCGCGCCGCGCGTGACGAGGCGGCGCCGCCCCCGCTCGCTCGGAGCCGGCGGCGGCTGCGGCAGCGCGGCCGGGCCGGGGCGCGGAGCGGGAGCGGAGCGGGGCGGAGCGGGGCGGGAGCGGGGGCGGGCGGGGCGAGGCCAGGCGGCCCCGCCGGGCAGGGCGCGCTGCGGCATGGATTACCCCGAGCCCGGCTCGCCGCAGGGCGCTCGGCACCTGCCCGGCCAAGCCGGCGGCTTCGGCAGCGGCGGCTACGAGCGGCCGAGCCGCGGCGAGGAGGAGGAAGCGGCGGAGGAGGAGGAGGAGGCGGCTGCCCGCGCCCGCCCGCTCCGCCGCCCGCAGCCGCCGCTCCGCGCCGCGCTCTCCACCTCCTCCTCCGAGGGCGACCCCGAGCCGGCGGCGCCGCCGCGGGAGCGCAGCCTCAGCGACGAGGCCGCCGCCGGAGACTTCGACTCGGCCGAGTCCGGCGCGTCGCTGCGGTACTCGACGGGCACGGGCGGCGAGGGCAGCGAGGGCGAGGGCGCGGGGCTGGGCAGCAGCGACAGCGGCGGCAGCGGCTTCTCGCTGGCGGCCACCGCGCTGCCCGAGAGGCGGCGGCCGGGCGGCGGCCGGCCCCGCTATGAGGTGGTGCGGGAGCTGGGCGCCGAGGAGGTGCGCTGGTTCTACCGCGAGGACCGCAAGACCTGGAAGCCCTTCATCGGCTACGACTCGCTGCGCATCGAGCTGGCCTTCCGCGCCCTGGGCGGCAGCGGCGGCGGCGGCGGCGCGGGGGAGCCGGCGGCCGTGGAGCCGGTGTGCGTGAGGAGCGGGCTCTACGAGGTGGACGTGGCCAGCGCCGAGAGCTACCCCGTCTATTGGAACCGTGAGTGCCGCCGTGCCGAGGCAGAGCGGGGCGGTCGCGGTGCCCCGTGGTCCCCGGGAGGGAGTCTGGGCATCCCCCGTGAGCACGGAGCCTGCGCTGGGTGACCCCGCCGCGGGGACACCGGGTGACACACCGGGTGACACACCGGGTGGCCTTTGGTGCCCCGGCCGCGCTCGCTGCCGGTGTGTTCCTGTATAAGGGATTTAGGGTAAATTATCCAGGGAGAGAGGAGTCGCGGTGCTCATCTCCAGCAGATCCCTGAGCGAGGAGGGAGTGGGAATTCCCCTTCCGAGGCTCAGGGACATTTGTGAGGGAAAAGACTTGGGCATCCCTGAGAGAATAGGGGACTCTGGGCCGTCTCCCTCCCCGAGGATGAGCGGTACCCCCCAGTCGGGGTTCTGAGCGCATCAGCCGCCTCCAGCAGCGCAGGGAACTGGGCATCTTCCCCCTTCTCAGCTCCCCCTGCGCACAAACACGAAGGACACGATCTGGGGCATGCACACCTGGCACCAGAGACTTGGGCAAGGGAGGTCTGGGCATCTGCTCGGTTCTTGGCATGTGTGGGAGAAAGTGGGAGGGAAGGTGGCAGAGAACCTTCTCCTGCTGTGCTTTTCCCAAGCAGAGGGTGAGTGAGGGTGGGTATTTGCCTTCAGCATTCCCCCAGTTCCCTCCCTGCACACCTTTCCTTCAGAAGGAGCGGAGTGGAAACATCACTTGTTTGTCCAACTCCCTCCTCCCCACAGACACATCTTTGATCATCATCTTCAGTGAGGAATGATGGAGGCAAGGGCTGTCCCTTTGTGACCCTTGCCCTCTGCACTGGGGAAATGATGATCTTGTGCTTCATATTTCCTTTCTCATCACCTGCCCTCTGGAAGGAGGCATGAAGTGGGATTTCTCCTCCTTCCTCTTGGAGGAAATGCAACAGGCATCTTATACGCACATAACCTTAATTCCTGCCCTTCCAATAGACGGAAATTTGTTTCACCCCCTCAGCTTCAAAATGAGGTGGGAATACAACCCCTGTGCCACCCTTCCCCTTGCATTTGTGTGTCCTTGTGGAGCAGCAGTGAAAGAGGAGCAGAGACCCCATTTCCCTGCGCTTTTTCTCTGGTGGGAAGGGCTCTTGCTGGAGAAGTGAACCTCATTTTTCCTGAGGGTGACAAGCTGTGCTCACCTGCTGGTCCTGAGGATTTGCTTTCCAACTGCATTCCCTCAAGGACAAGGGAGATGTGGTGGGGTAGAGGGAGCTGCAGAGGAGCTGAGCATGTCCTGGCATGGGCTTGGCAGAGGGGCAGGCAGATTTCTCTCGTCTTGAGACTCAGGTGGGGGTCTCAGGGGAACAGCAGAGCTGTGTCAGAGATGAAAACCAGGGCTTTCTGTTGTTTTCCCTTTTTATTTATCAGCCTCTCTGCAAGAGGGAGCTCCATAAATGACAATACAGTTCACTTGTGGGACAATTTGTCTTTCCAATCATCACCCCAGCAGGCAGCCAGTGAACCCCAGGAGCGAGCAGAGGTCTCAGCCCACACAAATTCTGAGCTAGAGGAGCCTGGGCACAGCTTCTTGAGCAGAAACTGGAGCTGCTTCTCCCTGTCACCACGCTGAAGCCCCTTGCTGTTGGCTCTGGGTGCAGCTGCCACATGGTTCCCGGGAAGAGAAGATGCAGGACAGCCAGGGAAGGAGGAATCTGCTGTAACTGTGCCTAGGGAGAGAGGGGAAGGAGTGAGCAGAGCTGTCAGGTGAGGCAGGATTGCTCCTGGTAATGGGAGCAAGAGGCTGCACTCGTCAGCAGCTTAAAGGTTTAATTTCTTGACACCGTGCCTTGTCCATTTTGGAAGCTGATTCAGTCTCATTAAGCCTGAGGAGCAGATGTTTCAGATGACAGCCTGGGCTGTGCAGAGACGATTTCTGGTGCTTGGAAGGAGAGATTCCCAGAGGTTAGCACCAGAGGCAGGGAGGAATAAACTCCTGGGCCTGAGCAGACTAATGACAGGGATGATTTCTAGCCCTCAGAAAGCTGATTAAGGGCAGTGCTCAAGTCTTTTCTTATTAGCAGGTCCAGTCCTTTGCAAGGCTGAGATCAACTTTTGGTCTTTCAAGGGGCTTCTGGTGCCTTCTGGTTTAACTTCCTCACTGCACATTTCCTTGCCTCTATTCCCTGTGAGTGCCTTTCTCCCATTCTTCCTGACTGCTGCATCCAGAGCTGAGAAAACAGCAAGGTCACATCCCAGGATTCAGTCTCACCTGTGCCTTTGAAGGCCTTGGTGGAGCCATAATTCCCATATTATTCCCCTTTGCTAGCATGTGTGTAATTCTGGATCCAAAGGGTGGCTGCTGCCCTGACGTGGATGTCAAACCAGCTGTGAGTAAGGCAGGAGAATTCTCCTCTCTGACCACACAGGCATGAGGTATGATGAGTACAACTGCCTTAAAATGTGCTGAGGTGCTTGTTGAAGAGTACAGAAACTTCTGGCTGGTTTTGCTGATTCATGGTTCAGCTCAGAGCAAAGGTCAAAAGCTTTTCTCTTTGTTTTTTTGCCCTTTTTCCTGTATGTGCTGGACTCTCACACAGCCACCGCGCTGAGCACTTGGTTCCTCAGCTGGCAATTCCTGGGGCATCACAATGCCAGGGAAATGTTGGTTATAGCTTGGCAGGTGCTGGAATACTTATTTTTATATCTGCATTTTAAGCTGGCTGCAGGATTTGTTGGTAACGTCAGGAATATCAGCCTGAGTTACAATTTGAGCAGATTAATTACTGAGAATTTCATCCTTACCTTGTGACCTCTGGGATTTATTTAATTAGTGCCATAGAACCAGCAAAAATGGTTCAAGAGGATGAAAATTACTAATGTAGAATTTCAGATAAGTCAGTCATGTGGAGCAGGGCTGTTTCTTGTTTTCTGTGGAGATAAGTGTGATGCTTTATACAAGGGTCTTCTGTTTAAATCTTAAATTATCCAGCCCTTTTCAGCCCTCCCAGTTGAAGAGGGCTGCTTTATACCCTTTTGCTCTGGACTTTGTCAGTGGAGTTTTCAAAGTCCTGTGTGAGTCTGTTAAATCTGTGGCCTGTGACTTTTTGGGTGACTTTCCTCTGTTTTTTGGCTTGTGGGTTTGTCCCATGCAAGCCTTGTTCTGTCAGGTATTTGCTTTTTCTAGGCTTTTTTTCATGGGTACGTTGTAAAGTTGCCTGTGTTTATTTAAATTATTCCACTCCAAGACAAGGTTTGGTAAGGTTGGAAATTTTTTTGTTTGTTGTTGTAATGTATATTATTTTTCTACCTAACAGTAGCTGAAGTCTATTAAGTAAAAAGCCAGTTTTTGTATTTAAAAACAAATTTGTTCAGTAGAACCATCCCTGAGTGAAGATGTACTGATATAAGAGATATTTTACTGACTTTAATCTGGAAATGCCTGTGAATACAGAGTGGACCACTGGGTCTCAAAATTAAAATCTCCCTGCTCAGGCTGGAATTGGGCTGCTTTAAAAAACCATTTTAGCTGCCTTCTTGATCAAGATGAAAATTAAGGGAATGAAATGAGGAGTTTGTCATTGTTTGTGACTTTCATTTGGTTTAGTCTGGTTTTAGCAGTGTTTTTTTGTCATTTTACAGCACTCCTAGAACGTTGGTTTTGGTGTGTTGGACAGTCTTTGAACTTGGTTGATAACAATTTCCTTTATATAAAAGACCTTTTGATTGAAGGCTGAAGTCCTGAATGAAATTTTATGGCTTTTTTTTATCTCTAGGTGTGTAATCCTTTGGCAAATAAAACACTGACAGTTCGCTTTGTAAAGGTGAAACGTTGCTTTCACTACTCAAAATCTTTCTGGGTTCTTTTTTGTGTCTGTTTTTACTGCGCCATCATTTCAAAAACATCTTGTAGCTTAATTTTTGGCCAATTCTTTCCTGACCAAAAGGCCTGGAAGTGTTCCAGGCCAGGCAGGACAGGGTTTGGAGCACCCTGGGACAGTGGAAGGTGTCCCTGCCATGGCAGGGGTGGAATGGGATGGGATTTTAAGTTCTTTCCAACCCAAACCACTCTGGGATTCTGTGACCTAACACACCTGGATGAAATAACTTTCAGATTTGCAGTGTTCCATGTATTAAATCACATTTGTGTGTATTTTCAGGGGTTTTTTTTGTGGCCTCTCAGCAGAGAGAGCTTGAGACTTTTGAGATGCTTCCACTAGGCCATGGTTGAGGTGGCAGCACTTGGGATGTGTCTCTGAGGGCAAGTTCCTTCCCTGAGCTCAGCTTTTATGTTTTATTTAAGCATATTTCATCAAAATTAATCTGTCTTTCTCCTTTAAATGGGACCAAAATAATTTTCCAATGGATGCTTCAGCTGCAGCAGAGTAGCTAAGGAAGGACGTGGCTTGGGAAGTTGTGCTTGGCCTTTGATGTGGTCCAGCAATTCTCCTGCTGGATTTGGTCCACAAGGACGAAGGCAGAGGTGTAGGGAATATTTGGATTACAAATTGTGGGTGAGAGGGGTGTTTTCTGCTGTAACTGTGGCAGCAGGAAATGTTTGTGGCATGAGAAGGATGAGGAGTTCTGCTCTGACTTCATTCAGGCCTGAACATGGGTTGGACAGTGCTGAGATCAAAGGAATAGGGTGGGATTGAATTGGAGGTGGCAGAGTTGAATTAAGGACCAGTGACAGGTGAATTTTTGTGTGTGTGATGCTCTTTTAGGGAAAAACAACACTGAAAGCACCAACCAACACCTTGTCCAGAGCTCTTGGAGGAGCACAGGGATGTGTGAGAGCTGTGCCAGTTAGTGAGCAGAAGGCCTAGATGGAAAAAAAACAATCTGCAAAAGAGCAAGAAATTAAAATAAGCAGGAGCAAGAAATTAAAATAAGAAGCAGGAGCAGTTCTCAGAGAATCTGTAAGGTTGAAAACAGTGAAGGTGAAGGACTGGTTTGAGAAAAGGTCACTGCTGTGAGGGGCTGGGGAGGAGAAACTCCACAGATAGTAAATGTTGTAAATAGCAGGAGTAGGGAGCACATAAACACGAGGTTCAAGTGGGATCCCAGGCAGTGAAATTTACAATGAAAGAAACTCAAAGTGTTGCCAGGAGCAGCTGTGGCTGCCCCTGGAAGTGTCCCAGGCCAGGCTGGACAGGGCTTGGAGCCACTGGGACAGTGGGAGGTGTCTTCAAGGTCCCTCCCAAACAAAACCATTGTGGGTTTCTGTGAAAATCCGACTGGTTTTCTGGGAGACCCTACAGGGGTTGAAAATGAAGGAAAATTTCAACATGGGGATGAAGGGCTAGGGAATTCTGGAATTGGCCTGGAGAAGATGGAGAAGGAAGTGAGTTCAGGAGGAGAGCCCAGAAAAATAATCCCTGTGGTGGAGAAGGGAGGAGTTGAAGCCATCCAAGGGCATAATAACCTTTGCTGTCATCTTGTTCATTAGTGGCAGGTCTGAGGTGTGCAGTGGGACAATCCTGCTCTTCTTTATTTTGGAAGATATTCCAGGAACCTCTTGTTCCAAGTGTTTATGTGTGCTGGTGGAGCTGGGCAGCACAGCAGGGTTTTCAGGAGAGCACGCTCAGAGTGTGAGGGTGGGATTGTGCAAAACCCCCCTGGCTTTTTGGGGATGGGCTGGGAGCACACACTCACTTTTGGTTGGTCATGTGGTACAGGAGTTGTTCTTTTGTGGTTTTTAAAAAGTGCAGGTGGCCCTGGGGGGTAAAAAGCTGATAAAAGGACAAAGTCAGTGGTTCCAGCAGCAAAGGCCACTGGTGGAAGTGCTTCAGAGCACTGGATTGAAGTTTAGTGAACTGTTTTAATGGATAAGAATTCAATAAAAATACAGTTCTAAGTTTAAAACTGCAGCCCATTTCATGTCTTGACAGTCTTAAGGGTTTTTTTTTTTATAAGTTCCTCCTGCTTGACATGGCCTGTAAAGTGAGCTTTAGGATTTTGCCTTGGACCATGAGGATCAGGTTTGTGGAAAGAACAGTTGTGGATATGGTAATTAAACTGTTACCTTAAAGCAGGAAAATCCTTCCTGACAAAATGATGTTCTGTAGCCAGGCTGGGAGAGCTGGGAATGTTCCCCTGGAGAGGAAAAGGCTCCAGGGAGAGCTCAGAGCCCCTGGCAGGGCCTGAAGGGGCTCCAGGAGAGCTGGAGAGGGACTGGGGACAAGGGATGGAGGGACAGGAGCCAGGGAATGGCTCCCAGTGCCAGAGGGCAGGGATGGGTGGGAGATTGGGAATTTCTGGCTGGAATGGAATTGCCAGAGAAACTGTGGCTGCCCCTGGATCCCTGGCAGTGTCCAAGGCCAGGCTGGACAGAGCTTGGAGCAACCTGGGATGGTGGAAGGTGTCCCTGCCATGGCAAGCGTGGAACAAAATGATCTTGGATTTTCCCTCCCAACCCAAACCATTCTGTGGTTCTGTGTTTTGGGATGATTTACAGTTGATGACATGGAGCACATTGATGACTTTTTGTGGGGTTCCTTCTGTGTTTGGCTGGAACCAGCCCCACAGAGCAGCCTCTGATTCCTCATTGCTGGATTCATAGTGTGAAACAATTAAAAACAGTTCAGGGAAAAACACTTTTAGGCTGTTGCTGGAATACTTCAGGCAGTCTTGGTAAATCAGAGGGAATTCCATGTTTGCAGCAGAGGAAAAACATCTATTCCTGCCTCTGGGATCCAGCAGTGGAGCAAACACTGAGACTCACAGGTTGAGCTGCTCTGGAAGGAAAATCCCACCTGTGCCAGTGGGACTGAAACTCAAATGTAATTTGCATCTGGAATTCGCAAATTGCTTCAATGGAGCAACTGGATGAACCAGCAAAATGATGATTTTTACTGCTCAGTGAGTGAAATCTCTGTTCAGCTCAGTCACAGGCTCTGTGTCCCTCTGAAGTTTCCTGAGGCTTCACCCTTGAACTCCTCTGCAGGATTTTTCCTTCTGGCAGAGCAGGACAGGTCACACCTGGCTGTGGTTGGACAAAGGGAGGTCACCAGGCTGGGATCAAACAAATGGTTCTGTTTATTTAAGAGTCAGTCACCTGCTGTGCTCTGAAATAAAGTAGAGGAGAGCTAGAAAGGTGTGCAATGTTAAGCTTTTTTTTAAAAAAAGAAAAAAGTTTAAGTGTGTTATGTTAGGTACCAAACATGAAATAATGCAATTTTAGATTTGGGCTGTTTTATTACAACATCACCATCCTCACAGACAAGAATTTCTTCCACATATCTGACCTGAATTTCAGTTCTTTCTGTTTGAACTCTTATCTCTTTGTCCTATCCCTAAAGTTCCTGATGAAATATACCCAGAACATGATTTTATGCTTGATATAATAGGAATGGATAAGAAACTCTTTAAAAAATTCTCTAACAGCACCCTGGTGTTATTCTGGAATATATTTTTATGTGTTTCTTTATTTAGATAGGCACTGCCACAGGTTGCCCAGAGAAGTGTGGGTGCCCCATCCCTGGAAGTGTTTCAGGCCAGGTCCTTGGTAAATGTAGGAGCACTTCATTATTTAACTATCAGTTTTAGATGTCACATTTGTAGCCCCAAAGTTGCCTTCAGCTTGTGCAGATACTATTCTCACATGCTGCAAACTGTTTGCCACTGTATTAAGAAGGAAACCAAACTGAAGGAGATGTTACAGCACCAAAAAGCAGGAATCTGAAATTACTACACTGAAAAACATCTCGACCTGGTGGTGTTTTATAAGCTTGTGTTTCTTGCCTCACTTCTTGGTTTTGGACCTGGAGAGCTGGGAGTTGTCAATTTGAGCAAAGCACCAGCTTTAATTTAAATTTCTGAGCCTCTGAATATTCTATTAACCTTTTAGATCTCATTTGTGGGTAAATCATCATAAGTGTCTTGGGGCTGATGGCTGCAGAGTGCCAGGAGTGCCTGGGCTTGGCCAGCAGTGAGTTCTTCTCTCTGAATTATCTCACTTGGGTCGCAGTTTCGTGCTCCTGAATCAAGGCAGGTGAAAAAGGCTCCTTTGTGCTGTGCAAAATTGAAATTTAAGGCTATGCCCTGTCCAGCAAATCAGTGGCAGGAAATGAAGGATGGAGTTGATGTGTTAGAAGGGAAATTAAGGCAAATTCTGCTCAATTATGACTTTATTGTGGTGGATTAGCCAGGTTTTTATTCCAATTTCTATTAGATGTGAGGAGTAGCTGGGTTATACACATACACTACACACACATGCTGTAGTTTGTATGTTGCCTATAGTTTTTTTTTTTTTAACATAATTCTCGTTATTCAGAGGATTTTGGTGATTATCATAATGCAAATCACTCATGTTCTTATCACACCATTAATTACAGCGCTTGTATTCTTTTATTCTTTGGATTTTCAGGGGGAAAAAAGACCCATTTGTGCAAAAATAAATAAATCTTTTGTTGCAGAGTAAATCTCTTAAACTGATTTCCTCTAGAAGTGGTAAAATACGTGTGACTAATTAAAATTAAGTGGTTTTCATCTACTTTAAATCTCCACCATTCAGATTTATTTAGAAATTCTTTTATAAATAAACCATGGAAGTGTATAACCAGTCAGATATGTTGGTATCTTTCAGTCTGAAGCACTGCCAGCTGCAGATTATATGGTGTAAGATTTAAGGCAGTAAAGAAATCAAGGCAAATCCTTTCCTAGGGATTGAGATTGTAGGGATAAGGATAAATAACACTTCATATTGTAGATTTGGAATTCTGTATTGACAAAAAATAAATTGAATTACAACATGATGTAATTCCAGTGTCTTTAACTCTTCCATAAAACCAAAGTAAGTGAAAGAATTTAGTTTAAGCTTTGTGAAATATCTGAATATGCAAGACATGAATGAGTTTATTGAAGGTGGATAAGCGAGGGGTAAAAAATTGGTGAAATTGGGTGCTGAAATGGCAATTCTGGCTCATCACTTCTTAATGCTCTTTACTGTTGTAAGTTTGCATCAAGTCTTCTGGATTAAACCTGGGAGTTTTTCAGTGCCAGCCCCTCTGCAGGATTAAACAGAGGAGCTGTGGTTAGGAGCCCAGTCAGAGATTTTAAATCCCTTGTGTCAATTTATTTCCCCACCCCATCCAGAGTGTTCCATGGAATTACCAGTGATGCACTTCCCTCTCTTCTTTAACTGAAGTCTCACTTGCTTTTGGAGCTGGTGGCCTTTAGAAATTTGGTTGTTGTTGGTTTTCTCAGCTTTTACAGAGATGGAGTAACTGAGAGGTGTTTTAAACCATTTTATTCTATTATTAGTCTCGATGAAGAATGAGACATAAGAGATGTAAAACTTAATGCTGTTTTATCAAAAGGTAACTTATTTCTTGGTTACAATACCTCATCAATGTTTTTCATGAGACACAAGAGATGTAAAACTTAATGCTGTCTTATCAGAAGGTAACTTATTTCTTGGTTACAGTACCTCATCAATGGTTTTCAGCCTATTAGCTTTTGCTACACAATATTGTTATTACTTCTAACACCAATCACATTTTTAACCCACATGGTCTTGCTGCAATGCATCTTTCACATTTCTAATTCTCTAAAATATCTGATCTTTTTGCAAGGCCATATTTTGAAACTTGTTGAAATTTGTTTCTAGTTCAGTCTCTCAACAAGTTGTCATAGAATTGGAGCTTGTCAGAGAGTCTTGGGATGGTTTGGACTGGAAGGGACCTTAAATCCCATCCAGTCCCACCCTGTGCCATGGGCAGGGACACCTTCCACCATCCCAGGCTGCTCCAAGCCCTGTCCAGCCTGGCCTTGGGCACTGCCAGGGATCCAGGGGCAGCCACAGCTGCTCTGGGCACCTGTGCCAGGGCCTCACCACCCTCATTTCCCCCTAAAATTCCCTCCTAATCTCCCCTCTTTTAGTTTGAAGCCATTCCCTGTGTCCTGTCCCTCCATCCCTTGTCCCCAGTCCCTCTCCAGCTCTCCTGGAGCCCCTTCAGGCCCTGCCAGGGGCTCTGAGCTCTCCCTGGAGCCTTCTCCTCTCCAGGTGAGCACCCCCAGCTCTCCCAGCCTGGCTCCAAAATGCAGTTTTTTTGTGCTGTGATCCCAGATTGGATGCTCTCAGTTCTGCAGGGCTGTGTTCAGGTTTCTGAGAGCCAAACTGTGCTGCTGGTGGCAGGAAATGTCATTTTCTGGCTTCCTCCTCTTCCTCCCCTTCCAGGTGGTTTTCTCTTTAGGTTTTCCTGTAGCTCAGGGTTCAAACCTGCCCCCCCAGTTTGTGATGGGAAATAAAAGCAGTTTGTGGTTCAGGCTGGTTTGGCTGCTCTGAGAATGTGCAACTGTTTAAAGGAGGAAATGGGAAAAAGAAAAAAAGGCAATTCCTTGGTCCCCCCCAAAATCCCACAGAGCTGGAAAACAGAACTGCCCTCACTCTGTTTTTCAAACCTCCTTAATTGTCTTTGGATCTGAAAATAATTTATATTTGCATTTGAACACCCTTTCCAGAGCCAGATATTTTAATTTATTCCTAAACTCCAGTGTTCTGCAGAGATTTCATGTGAAAATTTTTCTTATTTCAAAGAGTTTTTCCTGGCTGAGCCTTTCTGGGAAGGGCTCAAGTTCTGTTTGAGAGCTGCTGGTGAGTGCTTTGGACTGCTCTTGTAAGGAACCACTCTGGGAAAATTTCTCTCAGGCAAAAAGAGCCTGAAAATATTTACTTTAATACTTGATGGGGTTAGAATTTTAGCAATCTGTAGGTGGAAATTCCCATGTGAAAAACTCAAAGCCCTTCAAAACTGAAAAAGAGGTGTCTTGTATTCACTTAGTTTGGAGTACAAAATATTATTCATATCATTATTATTAAAAAAAAAAAACATATTTCTGCCTGTGGATTCAGTGAATGGAGCCTCACCAGGCTGCTTAGTCAAGAATTGAGGAATTGCTCACAGATTTTCCCAGTGAGGATTAACATCTGACATAGCCCTGTCACTGCTGCAGCCACAATGGGAGCCTTTATGTCCCCTCACATTTCATTTCTTCCTACAGACAGAGCTTTGTTTGGCAGGGCAGCCTGGCTGGATGTGTGTGCACTGAAAAATGTGGATTTCTGACAGGTGTAAAATGTCTGCGAATGCAGAGGGTTAAGGAAAGAGACTGGTGTGGTTAACTTTCAGTTCATGAAAAATAAATATTCATCTTTCGCCCTGCATTGATGGGATGTGGACTCCAAAGTTAATCTAAATTTTCATGAAATACTGAATTTTCTGTGTGACTTGTGCATTTTACAGCCATTCAGAACTTTGGTTTTTCTGATATCTTCAAGGATTAATTTCCTTGAAATTAATTTAAAATTTCCTTGCCCCATGGGGAGATTATTTTGAGGTGATTTTCCTTTTGATTCAGTGATCTGAGGGGTGAAAAATTCATGGTTTAGAGGCTCTGAGTGAATTGTGGAGGTGTTTGCAGTTCTCTGTTTCATTCTCACCTGGCAGCAGTCGGTGTGGAAGTGACTTTGGGCACAGCCAGCGCCTGTGCTGTGTCTGTAGTGGAGGCAGCACAGAACCAGGAGGTTTTGGGACCTGAGCTTGTGCTCACAGAGCTTTGGGACCAGACCAAAAACCACTGCCCGTGGCTGGGTCACCCCCCCAGCTGTGCTGACAGCTCAAAGAGATCCCTCCTGCGCTCAGTCACTCTGAAATCTATTGTTCCATGTTTAATTGCACCTGAATTTCATTTACCGTGTGTTTGCATCTATTGTTTCTTTTCCAGTTTGTCCTTACCAGCTTTTTTTCCACCCTCCAGGTCAGAACAGATCTTGGAGCAGTGAAGCCTATTTTTTTTTCCCTTCATCTCCTTTTTTTTTTAAATGCCTTTTTTTGTAGTTCATACTTGCCTTGTAGAGCTAAATCTTTGTGGTCAGTGTAGCACACACAGGATATTTGGTTTTGGCTGAGTCAGTCTATACAAACATATATATATGTGTGTGTATATATGTATAAAGGTATATATGTAAAAATGTGTATATAATATATGTATATATGTGTATATATTAATATATGTGTATATGTATATAAATATATATTTATCTATTAATATCTATTTATATACATACATATATGTATATATTAATATAGATGTGTGTAATTGTATTTAAATATATACAAATATATATGTATATATTTATATATAAAACATCTATTTATATACATACATATATATGTGTGTATATATGCATATATACACATATATAGGTATATCTGTATGTATATTTATATATGACTATCTATTTATATACATACCTATATGTATATATTGATATATGTGTGTATATGTATTTAAATATATATAAATGTATATGTATATATTTATATATAAAACATCTATTTATATACATACATATATGTATATATGTGTGTATAAATGTATATATGTAAAAATGTGTATATATTATATGTATATGTGTGTATACATTAATATATATGTGTATATGTATATAAATATATATATTTATATTTATATCTATTTATATACATACATATATGTATATATTATATAGATGTGTGTATATGTATTTAAATATATATAAATGTATATGTATGTATTTATATATAAAACATCTATTTATATACATATATGTATATATGTGTGTGTATATATGTATATATACATATATAGGTATATATGTGTATATGTATTTATATATGAATATCTATTTACATACATATATGTATATATTAATATATGTGTGTAATTGTATTTAAATATATACAAATGTATATGTATATATTTATATATAAAACATCTATTTATATACATACATATAGGTATATCTGTGTGTGTTTATATATATATATACATACATATATATATATATATACATATATATATATATATATATATATATATATATATATATACACACATACACAAGTACATTCCCAGTGTGCACTGGAGGTCAGTGGTCCCACTGCTCTGTGCTCTCAGCAGACCCAAATCTGTGTTAATCCCATAAAAACCTGGATTTGGGATCTTTGAGGCTTGTGAATTTCTCCTTGGTTTTTCAGATGTAGCAGGAGGAATTCAAAGCTGAGTTACAATGGATGTCACTGTCCTGGGTGTAAGAGGGCAATTTTTGCTCCCTGTAGTTAGTGTGGGCAAAAATGCAGCACAGTTTGATAAAGAATAAGCACCAAGTTACATTTTTTTTAAGAGATTTCTCTTCTGCCATGTGCACAGGAAATGCTGAGCTCCCACTTTCCTCATTTGGAAACTGAAACTGAAACGAGAACAGCAGTAACCAAAACCAGACCTCAGTAAAACGTTGATTTTCATTAAAAAAAAACAACTTGCATTTTTAAATATCACCATTTATGCTAATTGATGTGTCATTTGGGTTGGTGGAAATGCCCTGGAAGTGTCCCAGGCCAGCTTGGGCAGGGCTTGGAGTAAACTGGGGTAGTGGAAGATGTCCCTTCCGTGGCAGGGGTGGCCCTGGATGCATTTTAAGGTCTCTTCCAACCCAAACCATTCTGGAATTCTGTTTTTCTGTCTATCTCTCACATCCTCACACACATCCTCTCATTAGCTCAGGTTTGCAGATTACACTACATTTCCTGCTCTCAGTTTGTTATTTGTTGCTTTAAAAATCCCTATTTTTTTGTATTTTTATTTTTTTAGAGTCTGAAAAGATCCCTGTCATGCGTGGACAGTGGTTTATTGATGGGACTTGGCAACCTCTGGAAGAGGAGGAAAGTAATTTAATAGAGCAGGAGCATCTCAACCGCTTCAAAGGCCAGCAGCTGCAGGAGAGCTTTGATATGGAAATATCCAAACCTGTTGATGGGAAGGAGGGTAAGATTGTTTAGATCACTATAATACATTTTTTTGGACACTTGAGGTCTGCTTTTCCTAAGTAAGAACATGATCTGCTTTGGTTTTTCATCCTGTAAATTGGGGAACATCAGTTTGTTCTCCCATTTTCCAGTGTGGGATTTCCTGCTGCAGCACGTTTGGGAAATGCTGTAAAAATTAAAGTTATGGAGAAATATCTTGTTCCCATTGTGTTTCATATCTTCTAATTATGTTTGAAAACTCATTTCAAACTAAAATCTCTTGATGGGACAAGAGGAGTCAGTGTCCAAAGGTAAACTGGCTGATTGCTCTCTGCAATCCCTAATTCTCTCAGCATCCCTAATTCTGCCCTAAAGGGAGTGGGATCATTTTTACAATTCACATTCCATTTTCCATTTTGATTCAGGCTGGATTTATTAGTTTTCAGCTGCAGTAAATCTTGGACATGAATTCTGTTGGGGACATCCTTAAATTTTAATGAGCAGGCTGAGGATGTTCAGGTTGCTGAGAATCTTTTTCTGCTGCATGGAACATTTTCAAAATTACTGAAATTACTGTTATTTAATGTACACAGTTGAATTGATTGCTCAGAGCAGGTGTTGCACAGCAAAAAATCAGAATTTTTGCCCTTCACACTTTTGGCTGTCTCTTGCTTGAACAATCTACAAACCACAAGCTTCAAGTACAGAGGGCCCTCAAGATATTTCAGCAGGGATTTGGTTGTGTTATTCTCTACAAAGAAACTTTATTTTTGAAGTGGGGCTTTGTGCAGAGCAGTTACACAGGGTGGGAATGGCTGTGTTTTGGCCATGACTTCTTATGTGTGGCCACACAAGTAAAGCCCTGTTCATAAATTGGAAGCCCAGCGATAAATTCTGTAATCACTGTAAGGAAAACCAAAGTGTCTTTTATTGATTTAGGGAGTTTTCCAGCATTACAGAGAATTTCTAACTCCCTTTTAAAACTAGTGAGGTTTATGAATTTTTTTTTCCTTTTTTGTGCTACTTTAAAGGATCTTTTCACCTGGCCAAGACTGCAGAACAATTTTCTGCTAGAACAGCTCTGTCCAAAAGGTGCATGAAGTGGTGTGAGCCCTGAGCCCCAGCTCTGTGCCTGTACAAACATTCTTCTGGAAGGCACTCTACCTCTATTTCTGATTTATTGTCCCAGAGGCACAAAGATCAGGGTTGTTAGTGGCAGGGATTTATGGTTTTTTACATGGAAACAAATCCTTGTGGTTCCTGAGTGCTCCCAGCCTTTGGTAGTTTAATTTTTGAGGGAAGGCTGCAGTGGTACTTGGGTTCTCCTTATAGAGTAAATAAGAGAGACCAGGATTGGGGTTTTTTCAGATAAAGTCTGAACTATGGAACAGAAATTTTCAGCTTTGATGCTGGATGGACTGGGGAGAGTGATGAGGAAGATATGACCACTGAGATTTAGGAAAATGTAAAAGATCAGAAAAAGAAACTCCAAATTCAGGTGCCAGTGCCTTTTCTAAAACCAAAGTCAGAAAAGAAAAAAGGCAAAACCAAAAAAAAAAAACAACAAAAAACAAACCCCAAAAAAACCAAACAAAACCCCCCAGCTATGTATGGCATCACTTCAGTGGTATATATGTCAAGTCACCAGCAGGTTTCAACAGGGTTTTTTGGTAATAATAGCAGAGTTGCAGGACAATTACAGCTGACAGTGTGGGAAAAGTGGTTTTGTCATTTTAATTTGCCTCTCAGTACCTCTTGGATCCTCTGGCATCCACAAATGCCATCTGCAGTGGTACTGGGAGAAGCTCTGCAACTGGTGAAATCAACAAAACTAGCTGAATTCAGTTTATAAATTTCTTTAATGCTGCATTTTGCTGTAATTGCATCCTGTATGAAGCAGTTTTTGGTGCCATCAGGGTTTACAGGTACTTGTTGTTTATGGTCAGTGAAAGCTGAGATAAATCTGGAAATATCCATTGGGAAGCAGAGTGACTGTTCCCAGTGCTGTGATAAAACCTTGTGAGGGGTGAAAAACTGACCATGCCCTCTGATTCCTCAGCAAAATTAATACAAGGTGCTGTAACAGCCTCTTTGTACCAAGAATTACTCCAGTAAATAAATTTATTAATTCTACTGATTGTATTAAATTTATTAATTCTGATTCATTTATTAATCAGCTGGTTAACAAGGAAATCACCAAGCTTCATCCAGGGCTTTTGGTGGTGATAGGAGGGATAAATGGCCCATTATTAAACTGCTATTCCAAGCAAACCTTCCTCTGAAGCTGCAGAATTATTCAGGAGGAGGGTCTCCAACCTGCAGCCTATAAATAACATCATGCCCATGCTGACATTTCTGTTATTTTTACAAATAAAAGTTTTTTGTGTTTTTGGGAGCACAAGGAGATTTAAATGCAGAAGGGAACAGAGATCACAGATGACAGGGAGTGATTCCCCAGGCTCTGTTTTCCATGGGCAGCCTGGAGATCACTCCTTTGCTGAGCAATCTGTGATTTGCATTTTGATTTTCATCCTTATAAACCATTTAACTTCATGCCTTGCAAAATGATCTTGGTTTATGATGCCTGATGCCAGTGACTCCTCTTGGTGCCTGATTCCCTTCAGTGCATCAGATAAATTATTGTTTTAATGGCAGGGTGCAGAAATGGGGCACTTTTTGATCCAAAGGAGCTTGGGCAGCTGGTCAAGGGAGGGGATTGTCCCCCCCTGCTCTGCTGAGACCCCTCTGGAATTCTGTTCCTGCCCTGGAGCCAGGCTGGGAGAGGCTGGGGGTGCTCACCTGGAGAGGAGAAGCTCCAGGAGAGCTCAGAGCCCTTTCCAGGGCTAAAGGGGCTCCAGGAGAGCTGGAGAGGGACACCTCTGTAGCAGTAAATTATTTTAAAATTTACAGAATGACAGAAGATTTAGAAAGTGCCTCTTCTTCATGCTTAGGCAGACAGTCAGTTCAGCACCTATCTGAAGTAGCCCATCAAAGGAGCAGCATTTTCCAGACATTTCTGACATATCCAGGCTGTTGTCAGATAAAACAAGACCAGTAAAGTTCCTATTGTCCGTTGCTCCATGACCTTTTTCAGATATATTCATTTAGTGATGATGGAGTGAAGCTGAAAGCTTTATGTATGGGATAGGAATATAGGAATGTGTTTTTTGTTTGAAGGAGTGACAAAACTATTTTTTTGTCCCCTTAAAAAGGAAATAAGCCCAGAAGTTTCTCTCCTCAATTAGGTGAAAAGACATCTCATAGGATCTGGGGGACTTCACCTCAAACTTAAGGATAGCTAATTGGACAGAAGCCAAAAAGTCCCACCTGAGCAGTTTACTAGAAAAAGAAGAGAACAAAGAAACCAATGGCTTTTGTGAGGTGTTTTACCAGGGGCCTCTTGCACCTAAATCAGTTTTTCTCTGTAAAGAGTTTTGTTATTTTGCCTTTTATTAAAACCTTTTTGCTTCCAACACTCCCACAAAATCCTTCCTGCTGATTTTATGCCTTCTAAGGTAGCTGAGCTATCTTGGGTGTGAAATAAATCTCCAAGAGCTTATGAGACCTGGCTGGAGGAGACCCCTATTTCAAGAAGGTGGGATAGGAACACATACAGCTCTTTGTATTTGCACAGAGAGATGCTCAAAATTCAGCTGGAAATCACCCAAGCCACCTGATTCCAACCTGAAATTGGATCTGACTTTGAAGTTGATCCTGATCTGTGAAGAGGATTGGAGCAGATGAACCCCAGCAGTGCCTCTGCCAAAAAATAGCCTGTGATTCCATGATAGACATACAGAAATAAAAAATCCCGTCAGTTAGAATTAATATTCCAGTGCATTGATTTTGAGACAGCAGGACTCTGTTGGGTTTTTTCTTACAGAATTTCAGTGTGTGGTCAAGGCCACAAAACCTCTAAAAATTGCATTTGGAAGAGCTGATTTTTTTTTTTTGTCTTAGCTTTCACATAGTATTTTCTCACTGTATAAAAAATTCATATAGATTTTTGGCACAGCTAAGTTAACTTTTAGATGGGAAATTCCTGTACATAGAATTGAAGAGTTGTGCGGGTCAGGAGGGATCTCTGGGGATGCTCAAACCCAACTTCCCTGCTCTGATGAGAGCAGCTTGCTCAGGAGCTTTCCTGTGGGATTTCAGTATCTCCAGCAACAGCCTCCACAACCTCTCTGAGCAGCCTGTTCAGTGTTTTACCACCCTCACCATGAAAAGCAATTTTTCTTCTACTTTCCTTGAGTTTCCTGTGTTGATGCTTCCTGAGGGAAGCAAAAAGCCAGTGCAGTATTGCAAATTAAATTATTCTGCGGAATCCCCAGTGCTGCAGCTCTGAGAATTTATTTTGATTTTGCTCCCCCCAGAGAAGTGATGTGCAACAAGAAATCCATTTCATTTGCACCTGCGCTGAGAGCTGTGGGGACACCTGGGGCAGGTGACACAAGTGTGGGATGTCACTCACTTTGCTGGACCAGGGAATGCTGAGACCTTGCAGAACAGGGCAAGAGCAGGAGATTTTGCCTAATCTAACTTTTAACCATCCTCTTACACTCTTTGTGGGGGGAAAAAAAACCCAGAGTTGTGCTTAAAATTAAGGTTTTTACATTTAGGAGGGGTCAGTGTGTTCTACCCTGTACCAAGGAGGGGGATGATGCTTTAGGTGACTCTGGTGGCACCATGTCCCAGTGCCTCTTACTGGTGCCTTTAGCTCTGTTGTGATGTATTAACTGCTTGTGAAGAGTCAAAAAAAAAGAGTTTGGGACCTGACTTGCTACAAAATCTCTTGTTTGGTTTTTTTTAATATATACAGAAAATGTGACTTCTTTCTTTTTTTTTTTTTTTCCTAAAAATGGTGATACTAATGAAAAAAAAATGACACCCCTTTTAAAAATTTTACTTTGAAGCTCAGTGTTTTTACTTTTAGTTCTCTACTACCTCCCTCCCTTCTCCCTCCCTTCTTTGTTCAAATGGAGAGGATATAAGGAGAAAGCAGATGCTGCATGTCTTAAGAGAAAGCATTCCCAAGGTACAGTAATTGGAGATTTCTTTTTTTTTTTTTTAATTTTTTTTTGGTAGTGCTCCTGGCTTAGGAAGCTTTAAATTCTAGTTTGCTTGTCTCAGTTAAATGTTAGATTTACATGCTTCAGTTTTTTCAGCTGTATCCATGCAATTTCTTTCCAAGGGGAAGGAAAAAGCATCCCAAAGCTTAGAGGAAAAGTAGAAGTGTTGTGAGTCCTAGAGAGAAGTAGATGCTCATAGTGTCATGCAGTAATTCTTATTAGAATTGTTTGTGGCTGATGAAAAGTGTGAACATTTGTTTCTTGCACTCTTTGGTGTGATTTGGCTTTTCCAATAAAATAAAAGGGATTTTTTTTTTAGGGTTGCAGCAGGCCTGGGGTGAGATTAATTCTGTCAGAGAAGGAACTGAGGGTTCCTTCCAGATAATGTTTTGTTTGCTGCTTTCTTTTGGATAATAATCTTTAATTTTAAGTTATAATTCATTTTTGCTGCAGCTTTGGAATGGAATGAGTCCCTGCCATGGGCTGGAAAAGGGGAAGCTGTGTGGATTATAGCTCAAGGCTGCTGAGCTGCAGAAAACAGCCCTGACCTTTGCAGCAGCTGATGTCCTGCAAATTTATTTCAGAAACTGGTGGGGGAGATCTTACAGGAGCCATTAATGATTGCAGAAGGCTCCAAAGTTCTTGTCACTGGGCTCTCTCTGCCTCCACTAAAGCCAGGAGTGATTAAACTTTCACTGACTTCTAAAACCTTTAATTTAAAATGTAAATGCACATGGTAGGTTTGGAGTTGTTCTTGTCATACCTTGTATTCTTGTAGCTCCTGGGGATGTTGTGAACTCTTGAGAATTCATTTTGACGTGCATAAATGTTTGCTTTTTGACTTCCTTTAATTATTTTTTATGTGATTGGGTCCAAATGGAAAATGCCAGAAATCAAAATGTTTTGTAGTAAACTTTTTCCTGCCTCTTCTCACACAGTGCACCTAAGCCTGTTAAAGGTGAATCGGTGTAATTCAAGCAATAAGAAAGGACTTCTGCCTTTTTTGTAAATTGAAATTCTAAAATTATGTTGTGCATTTGTTTTCCTCTCAAATCATGCTCAGTTGTGGTAATGAATGTGCTCAAATTAAAAAAAAAAATTGAAATTAGGTGGTTGTGTGACAAATAGTGACAGTGATGAATTGAGAGGTGGTGAAGTGCAATGTATAAATGACAGCAATGTGAGACATCTTTAATTAAGAGCAATGGCCTTTTTAATGGCTCTTTTTTAAAAAATAAATAGAAAAGGTTTCTAAATCTACAGGTTTCTGTAGCAGAACCTGAGATTCCTTTCAGAAGGAAAAACAGCAGCCAAATTATGTTCTCAGCTCCCTGTACCATGTGTCAGGCTTTTGTGTAGCACCTGCTGCTTGCAAGACAGATTAATTTAAAAATCCTTGGGGGAAAAAAAAAAGAATGCATGAGAGGTTTTGAGACAGTCTGTTCTCCTCCTCTGGTCTCTATCCTGTCTGGAACAACAGTGCCTTTGTCCTTGGAGACAGTGTCAGCCCTGAGCACTTCAAAGCTGCTTTTCCCTGGATTGATTTTGACTTGAGCACCATCAGACTCTGGGGAGGAAAGATCCACCCTGTGCTTTGCTCTTGGCAGGTGGATGAAAGCATCAAGGAGAGAAGCAGGTATTTAGCTAAAAAAGGTGTTTAATTGTGAGCACTTGGCCCCAGGAGGTGCTCAGGCTGGGAGGATGTTTCCATGTGCACAACACAGTGCAGGCTTTCTGCTCCTCTGTTATTCTCCATTTCTTTGACTCAAGTTGAGTCAAAAGCCTCATGGAGATCAGGTTCTGCAAGGCTTTAGGAATATTTGTTCTGTGTTTTAAGGTTCATTTTTCAGATTTCAGCTTTTTTGGGTTTTTTTTTTTTACCCTCAGGGTTCATCTCTCTTGGTGAAACTGGAGTTTGTCTTCAGCTGAAAGAAATCCTTTCCTGATCCCATCTTCCATCTCCAGCAGGGCTGAGCTTTTCACATGCTCACACTGTAGGTGTCTGTCTTGGTTGGTGTTCCTGAAAAATGTTTCATTTCTGAGTTCTGGCTACAAAAGAACCCAAAATTTGGCCTCATCTCCAAGGACTTGGCCTTTAATCCCTGACTAAAATCCCAGAAGGGCTTGAGCTGGAAGGCACCTTAAATCCCATCTCATTCCACACCTTCCCAGGTTGCTCCAAGCCCCAATGTCCAACCTGGCTTTGGACACTTCCAGGGATCCAGGGGCAGCCACAGCTGCTCTGGGCAACCTCAGAGCCTCCCCACTCTGAGTAAGGAATTTCTTCCTTAAATCTAATCTAAATCTCTCTTCCTTTAGTTTAAAACCCTTCCCACTTCTCCTCTATCTCCCCATGTAAGAAGTTGTTCCCCCTCTTTTAAAATCCCCCTCCAAGTTCTTGGAGTGTGGTATTTTCAGGGTCCCCCATGGCAGGAAGGAAATTATGAACCTGACTCCATGTTCTTAGAAGGCTAATTTATTATTTTATGATATTATATTATATAAAAGAATGCTATACTGAACTATACTAAAGAATAGAGAAAGGATACAGACAGAAGGCTTAACAAGATAATAATGAAAAACCTGTGACTCTCTCCAGAGTCTGACACAGCTGGCTGTGATTGGTCATTAAGTAAAATCAATTCACATGAAACCAATTAAACAATCTCCAACCACATTCCAAAGCAGCAAAACACAGGAGAAGCAAATCAGATAATTATTGTTTTCATTTTTCTCTGAGGCTTCTCAGCTTCCCAGGAGAAGAAATCCTGGTGAAGGGATTTTTCCAGAAAATATGACAGTGACATTGGAGGCTGCTGCAAGGTCTCCCCAGAGTCTTCTCTTCTCCAGAAAAGTGTGCTGGGGTTTTCTGCAGGGCTTTTCTGCATCTGGGGAAGATGCACCTACAGAGGGATGTCTGTGGGAATAGTGTCAGTGCCAAGGAAGTGCCACATGGGAACAAATCCATGAGCAGTCAGGGCCAGAGGAGTTTTCTGTCCCTGTGGATTTATTGACGTGCAGATCTCAGTGAAGCTCAGCACCATCCCAGCCTGGTACCCTGCAGAGACCCCTCAGGTGTGGAATTGGTGCTCCTGGAGGATGCAGAGGGATCCAGGGGCAGCCACAGCTTCTCTGGGCAACCTCAGGGCCTCCTCACCCTGAGTGAGGAATTTCTTCCTTAAATGTAACCTAAATCTCTCTTCCTTTACTTTAAAACCCTTCCCTCTTGTCCTCTCTCTATCTCCCCATGTAAAAAGTTATTCCCCCCCCTCTTTTAAAATCCCCCTCCAAGAACTTGGAGTCAGGTCCAGAGGGAGATTTCTGTCCCCATGGATTTATGGACAGTCAGATCTCAGTGAAGCTCAGCACCATCCCAGCCTGGTACCCTGGAGAGGCCCCTCAGGTGTGGAATTTGTGCTCCTGGAGGATGAGCAAGAAGAGATTCATTCCCCTGTGCCTGTCCTGCTGCCTCATGTGAATTCTGCCCCTGGGCTCCCTCAGCCAGGCTGTCACACGCCCTGGTGGCTCCCTGACACCTGGGACACCCTGAGCTGCCACTCTGAGCCCCTCTGGAGCTTCACAGGACAGTCCTTCTGTCAGTCCTGCCCTCTCCTCCTCCTCAGGAAACATCACTTTCCCTTCCTCAGGCTCAGCTTCAAACCAGCAGTGTCAGTCTGGAAAATCCCCTGCCTGCAAAGCACACTTGGAATATTTTATTTTAATTTTTTTTAGGATGTTTCTTTTCAGACTGCTGTCAAATCCTCCCCAAAGACACATTTTTTTGTTCCCTGTCTCACTATGAACACCCCCTGGGGCTGTCAGCAGCAGAAGCTCCTTCTGGTTGAACTCTCAAGAGTTTTAATAATCCCTTCACTGTCAAATAATCACAGAATCAAATCCCAGAAATATTTAGGTTGGAAGGGGTCTTAAAACTCATCCAGTGCCACCCCTGCCGTGGGCAGGGACACCTTCCAGGCTGCTCCAAGCCCTGTCCAACCTGGCCTTGAGCACTTCCAGGGACCCAGGGGCAGCCACAGCTGCTCTGGGCACCTGTGCCAGGGCCTGCCCACCCTCACAGGGAAGAATTTCTGCCCAATATCCAACCTAAACCTACTCTTTTCCAGTTAAAATCCATTCCCTGTGTCCTGTTCCTCCATCCCTTGTCCCCAGTTCCTCTCCAGCTCTCCTGGAGCCCCTTCAGGCCTAGGAAGGGGCTCTGTGTTGAGTTTTATCTTCTTTTTTTTCTCCAGGATGGGGATTAAATGCTCAAGATGGTGTTTCTTGTTGGGACTCAGATGTTTATTAGCTCTTATCTCTGTCACAGTCCCACAAACCCTGAGTTCTGCAGCACTTGACTCTAACAAACTAAAAATGGAGCCCCATCTCTCTCTCTCCAAGACCTTTTAAGGATAAACTTAAGAATTAAGTGTCCAATTAATTTAGGTGTCCAATTAAGAAATGACACCTCAGTTATTTTCACTTTTAACCCAATAACCAAACACCCCCGCCTGAAATGGGGACTTTTTTATCCAATTACACAAAACCACCCAAACCCATGGAGAAGAAGGTGAAGAAGGAGCAGCCTCCACCCTAAAACCTCCATCGTGCTTCATATCTATTACTATATTTTAAACCCTTAAATGCTAAGTTTTCCACCCTGTGATATTCCACACTTCTAATAAAACTGCACACCCACAATCCCAGTTCTGTCATTCCATTTTGGAAGCTTCTCCAGGGCCTCAGGTCAGTGCAGTGTTCTCTTGGGGGTCAGAGCCTGTCAGCACAGAAAGTCTGAAATTCTCAGTGATGAGGGTTCCAACAGCTCTGAGCTCTCCCTGGATCCTTTTCTTCTCCAGCCTGAGCCCCCACAGCTCTGTGCTGGTGACATTTCTTTGGAGGCAGCCCAGGGCACATGGCTGTTGATCTTCTCATCCCCCAGCACCCCCAAATCCTCCTCCTTGGGGCTGCTCTTAATCCCAGCCTGAATTTGTGCTTGGGATTGCCCTGACCCAGGTGCAGAACCTCACATTTGGCCTTGTGAACGTCGTTTGAAATAACTTCAGTGCTTCCACATCTTGTTGTTGATGTTGATATTCCTTCCATGCCCATGAACAGCATAAAAGTGAGGAATTTATTCTTCCCAAGTGGGAATAATTGATGTAGGGTAGGGAAAAGCTACTTGTTCCTTTGGGTTCCTTTGAGTAGAGAGAGGGTGGACTTGATTCCAGAAGGAATTTGAGGATCACTCCACTACAAATTGCTGTTTTTCTAGACATTCAACCTCATTTCTTCCTCTTCTTTTCTTTTGGATGTTGAACACAACACCCTCCAAAGACATCAAACTTCCACCCCTCCTCTGCCAGCCTCCCCAGGATCATTCTCTCAGAGGGATTTTGCAGATGGAACAATTCCTGAGCACCTCCTGGACAGACCAGCTCTGCTCTTCAAAGCCAGGCTTATTTCTCTCCTCTTCCTGCTCTGCCAGTGGAAAGCAAGGATGTAATTCCAGTTATTTTGGTGAATCAGTTGTTTACCACAACACAAGGGCTAATCCTCTCTTAATCTCCGTGCTCCTCACAGATTTTGTTTAGTTCTTCATCAGTCTGTGTCAAGTCTGTCTGCTTTGGCAAAGAAACAAAAAAATTTGCTGGAGAAAGGTTACAACATCTGGCTGAGCCTGGCTGGTTTGAGTTAAAATTGGAAATTGTGATGGCTCAGGCTTTCTCAGAATGTTTTTAGAAGAGTATAAAAAATTCATTTGGGTGGTTCAAGAAGGAGACAGGTTAGAGCTCTGCTTGCTGTGTTAAAAACAACCCCAAAACAGCCCCTCTGGGTGTTTTCCATGACTTTGGACTTCCCAGCAAGAGCAGTGACAGATAAATCACCATTTCTTTGGTCACAGGGCTATTGCTGTTGTCAGCTCTGCAGATGCTCTGCACCCCATGTTCAACAAGACCTCAGCAGTGAATTTTGGTGAAATCCAAATTATTGTAACCCAGCTGTGGCACTGCATGACTCCTGCAAGCTCCAAGCCTGAGATGGTTTTGATTTACATCACAACGTGCCTGTTGTTTAATCCTGACAGTCAGGCTGTGTCATGAGGTCGGGCTCAGAGCTCAATCAGTTCCAAATCTGGAAAAACACAATCAGTGCACAGAAAAAAACCCAACCACCAGAGCTCTTAGTGGCTTTTCAAAGAGCTACATTCTGTTCTGTGCCAGAAATTGCCCATTCAGAGGCTCATTGAGTTGCATTTCCAGCTCTGAGATATTTCTGAAAGGGGAGAAATGCAAGGGAGCCTTGGGAGCCTCTGTGTTAGAGCAGAGCATGGGAGAGGGGGCTGAAATTCCACTTTTTAATGATGGAAATAC
Source organism: Calcarius lapponicus (assembly GCA_039654755.1). Classification (NCBI taxonomy): domain Eukaryota; kingdom Metazoa; phylum Chordata; class Aves; order Passeriformes; family Fringillidae; genus Calcarius; species Calcarius lapponicus. Next base: position 58,836,027 of record CM077468.1, on the reverse strand, counting down.
CTGGAGCAGCCACCTGCTCATCACACCCAGCTCTAGTGTTTCAGGATCCATTACCCTGCCCTCTTTAAGGGAATATTTTGGGTAATTCCCACCCCAAAATGATGGTGGGAAGGGAATGATGTGAAGTGGCCTCAGAGGTGGTCTTCAAACTTCTGCTTGTCCTGCTCAGGTTAAACCCAGCTGTAAAAATTCCTTAAGGTAAGAAATAACACAAATTTAGGCATAATGGAGCTCTAGATTTTAACCTGTGTGTAAACCACCCTTCTCTCTCTCTTTGTTTGTTGGTTTTTTTCCCCTCTTCCCCACCTAAATTCAATTTATTTGTTCCTTTTTGCTGCAGCCATTCACAGTCTAAAGCTGAGCCGTAACCATGTGGACTGGCACAGTGTGGATGAAGTGTATCTGTACAGTGATGCCACAACATCCAAAATTGCAAGGACTGTCACACAAAAGTTGGGCTTTTCCAAAGGTAAATCTTCCCCAGACTTTGTAAAAAATATTGTAAATGCCAGCATTTGAAGTTTGTTGCTTTAACTCCAAAAGGATATTTCAAGTTTTAATGTGAGTAGCCCACTTTGGCCATTGCATTTTTTACTTTATGTGAGTATTCAGCATCCTTAGCTTGTGAAAATAATTGTAGTTAGATGTAAATATTTTTAAATTTTATTCTATTTGGATGTGAATATTTTTAAATTTTATTTTATCTACATTACATATTTGATTTATTATATTTTAATTTTATGCCATATTTTGATGGGTTTGGATGCAGCAGTTAACACTACATAACAAATAGATGAAAATATTACAGTGGCAGAGTCCAGAAGCTAGAATTAGAATGAAATTAGAATTCAATGTAAAATTAGGATTATTCTTGTAATAATATAAGGATTACAGTTCCTTTTGCAACCTTAATTTTACTGTTGGGTACTTAGATATTGTAATGCATTCCTTAAATACATGACCATACCTTCCCTTTCCCCACCTCCATCCAGGCTTTTTTCCTGTTCATGAAACAGAAGTATGAAGTGACAGGAAAGGGCATTTAGACAGAAATTATTTCCAGTAGAAATTCAGGCTCATTTAAACTCAACACTCCCAGTCAGGCAGCAAAGCTGTGATGGTTGGAAGAGAAGGGGAAGTCTCTCAAGGAAAAACAGATTATTGCCAGCCTAGAAATTGGGAACTTGTCCTTTGCAGGACACCAGAACAAGAACCTGCACATCTGGTTTGTTCCTTGAAGAGACGAGGTCAGGTCACAGCTCTGACTTTATTCTGCATCCTCTGCCCTGTAATTAATGCCCTCTTACCTCCCAGGACTTCTTAATTAATGTTTCCTTAAAAAATGATATCATTCAGTGCTTCAGTTCCAGAAGAAATGAAGTAATTTATCCAGAACACCATTGGGGTAATGTGTAATAAATAATGAGATCTGTCCCAAACAATTTGTGGAGGAGAAATACCAAAGAGAAACTCACTTGGTAAACAAAACCTGTCCTGGGTAAAAAATGCTCTCAGTGGGTTTGGGGTGTTTTCCTCCTCTTTAAAACCAAAATAAGCTGTTAGTTCCAGTTTTTGAGGCCAGCACTGGTGCTTGGTGTGGTCCCCTGAGTGTCACTAGAGGGGGATGGAGGCACATTGTGCCCGTGGGTTTTGTCAGCACAGCAGGGAGAAAATGCCCACATTTACCCTGGGGAATTGGGTTTGGGTTTGGTCACTGAGCTGATGAACAAGGGGGGAATTTCAGGTTGGATCAGCCCAAAATAAAGCAATTTTTCCCTATCAAAATGATAAATTTTAAAGGTTTTCAACCAGCTCTTTTAATTGGGGTGGATAAAGTGACAATGCTTAATTGCTTATGTGGCCAGGTCATTTCCATTATCTTTCTGTGCTGTGGGAGTAAGGGGGAGACAGAAAGAATTTCACTGATTGGGACACCCAGGAGAAGGGGTTTGTGTTTTAAAAGTGGGTGCACAGTTACACAACAGTTTTCTGAAGAGTTGTTCTCCAAAACATACCTGAAATTAATTCCCTTTGCAGTGGAAGTAGCTATTGATATCACCTGGCTGCTCAAATCTTTCAGGGCTTTAGAAGTGCCTATATTTAAAAACATGGGCACTTTTGTTATGGCAGAATGTACTTAATTGGAGGGGGTTTTATTTGCCATCAGGTGCAAAATCCTGGAATTCCTTGGTTTGTGATAAGGCAGAGTGTTAGCTTTAAAACAAATCTCTTTGGGATGTCTTTGTTCTGTACGAACATATTTAAAAATAGATGCTAATCCTTTAATTTTATGATTCTCTATTATATAATCTGATTTTCAAAGTGCTGGCCTGAGAAAAGCCAAGCTTCTGTCAGCAGAGGAGAGCACTGCACCTGGCAGAATGTCACTGATGTGGGATAATGTTCTTCCTGCAGCTTCAAGCAGTGGGACAAGGCTACACAGGGGCTATGTAGAAGAAGCCACATTAGAAGACAAGCCACCCCAGACCAGCCACATTGTGTTTGTTGTGCATGGCATTGGGCAGAAAATGGACCAAGGAAGGATCATCAAAAACACAGCCATGTGAGTGCTTTGGAATGTTTGAAGCAGCCTTAGTGTGAGTGACAGCAGAGCCTTTGGCTTGGGCTGAATCTTTGCCTGTTTTCCTTCTCCTCCTCTTCTCCTGAGTCATTAATCTTTGTGTTGTGGGTACACTGGTTTTTATGTCAATTGGGATGTATGGATTTAGGGAGAACTGTGAGCCAGAAGAGCAAAGATTTATTCTGGTTTTATCACCAGCACTTGTGACTTTTGGGGAAATGGTGAAGAGGATGTAGCCTCAAGCTGCAGCAGGGGAGGTTCAGCTTGGACATCAGCAGGAGTTTCTCCATGAAATGGTTGTGAAGCATTGGAAGGGGCTGCCCAGGGAGGTTTGTATTTGCTAGGAATGTCCCCACAAAGGCAGGAATGATGAATCTGACTCCATGTTCTCAGAAGACTCATTTATTACTTTATAATACTATCTTATGTTAAAGAATACTAAACTCAACGATACTAAAGAATACAGAAAAGATATTATTAGCTAAAAAGCTAATAATGAAAACTCGTGACTTTTTCTACAATCCCAACACAGCTTGGCCCTGATTGGCCAAAGAGTGAAAACAACTCACAGCAGAATCCAATGGAACAATCACCTGTGGGTAAACAATCTCCAAACACATTCCACATGAGCACAACACAGGAGAAGCAAATGAGATAAGAATTGTTTTCCTTTTCTCTGAGGCTTCTCAGCTTCCCAGGAGAACAATCCTGGGCAAAGGGATTTTTCCAGAGAATGTGATTGCCACACAGGGAGGTTTGGAGTCCCCATCCCTGGAGGTGTCCAAGGAGGTGGCACTCAGTGCTCTGGGCAGGAGACTGTTAGGAAAATAAATCCACAAACACCAGAGGTTTATGTCCAAAAAGGAGACAGAGTAGTCCTTTGAGTTTATTTGAATAAAGGGAGAGGCCATGGGGCATTACCTGGGGATCTCTCAAAGTTTTGGAGGATGCAGCCTCCTTTTTATCCCAGTTTCCCAGCCTTGTTTCCCTTCTCTCTTTCCCCATTGGCTGAGGTACTTGAGAGGTACAGACTTCCCAAAACACTGATACCAAAGATTTCCTGTTAATGTATAACCCTCATTTTTAATTTTTAATTCTTATAGAATTTAGGGGTTTTTCTTCCCCATTATTTCTTTCATCTTTCAATGTCTCATTTCATTTATCAGCAAACCTAAAGTTTATTTGTAAAAGCAAATATCTTTTTCTATTCAGCAATCAGTGAAATGCTTCCCATTGTTTCTTTTATCTCCTAGTGCTAGTTTTATCTGCCAGCAGCCCCACAGCTTGTTTGTAAAGACAGATCCACTGTTCCTCTCAGGACAAGGTGGGGATTGGACTTGCTGACCTTGGAGAATGTGAGTCCTCTTCCAGCCTGAAGGATTCTGTGTGAGATACTGCCTCCTGTGGTTGTTGGCTTTGCTGAGCAGGGAGAGGTTCCTCATTTGGGGAATGTTGTTCCTCAGTGGTACCTGGGTGAATTCAGTGAATTCAGCAACAGCTGGGAAGGAACTGAGCAGAACATTTTTGATTAAGTGGCATAGGAAAGTTAATTTTTGAATGGAATCTCTCAGAGCTGGGTGTTGGGATGCTGGGCAGGCAAATTGCATCCTGTAAAAGAGGGGAATGGGGAGACAGGAATGTTGTCATTCCTGGCAGGACAGGAGCCCTCCATGGATGAAGCTGTTGCTGTGAGACTGCTCATGGAGTTCTGTGCAGAGAGCCTGGCTGAAAAGCAAAATGTGACCAAAAAGGCTGTGGAATCTCTTCACTGAATGTGTTTTGGTTTGCAAATGGCACTTGGGAATGATGTTTCCCAGAGCTGTGGCTGCTCCATTCCTGTTAGTGTTCAAGGCCAGGTTGGAGCCCTGGTTTAGTGGGTGGCATCCTCACTCATGCCAGAGGTTGGAACTTCATGGTCTTTAAGTCCTTTCCAACCCAAAGCAATCTGTGATTTTGTGCACCTGAAAAGAATGGTTAAATGATTTTAATCCTAGAAAAATTACCTAGTCCTGATGGCATCTGTGTGAGGGACAAGGTGGCACTGAGGAATCCCTCATTAGCTGGAAGAGGAGGCTGCAAAGGTGTTAATTACAGATCTGGATGGTTCAATTGGTGTGTCCCAAATAGCTCCAGGTTCCCTCAGCACTGACAAACCCTGTGGCTCCCGTGGGAAGAGCTGGGATTGCTGGGATTTTGTGGTGGGAGCTTTGTCACCCTCCCTTTGTCACTCTGGGTCAGTGCTTGTGTGCTCTGTGCCATGGTGTCATCAGCCTCTTGTGTCCCCACAGCTCTTGGTGCCACTCCAGCCTCCTCTGGGGTGCCAGGGTAAACCTTTTGATGTCACTTGTGTGTCATTTGTCACCTCAGAGCGCCAACCTGCTGCTCCCCACCCCTTTTCCTGCCACTTCACTGCTCTGTTATTCACTCTGTTTAAGAGCCAGCAATCCAAAGCTGAGAAAAAAAGGATCCACAGCCCTTGGCTCAAAGTTAGTCACCAAAATCAATGTAGAAACTTCAATTTTTGTGGGATGGAATTACATAGAATGCAAATAGCCTCAGTATAAGCTGCTGTTTTAACAGTGACCAGAAATAAAGCTTCAGCCTTGGAATCATCAAATTTTTCTGCTTTATCTTTCTCCCTCCTCCATTTTCCATAGATACAGGGTGGATTAACTTCAGCTCAGGTCACAGTGCAGAGATGTTCATTCATTCCATAAGTCCTGCTCTAATTGGCAGCACAGCATATGAAATACTTTCTCAAAAAGGGACACAAGACTTTATGTGCTTCAGTAAATCTCACTCACATCCTCAAGAAATACCAGACAGCACTGCATAGCCTTTTAAAATGCTAATTATTGGCATAAATTGTGCATTCTGCACAAAATTTGCAAATTAAAGCATCATTTTAGATTGAAGTATCTTTATTTTTTTCTCTTCCTTTTTTTTTTTTTTTTTCAAATAACAACTTAAAACTTATCAGTGAGGAACATCCCATATGTTGCAGGGAGAGATTTCAGAAGGAATGTCTGCCAAGCTCTCACAAGCCATACTGGCACTTTCTGTTAGCACCTTCATCCATGATATTTGTGTTTGGTTTTGGGGGTGGTTTTTTTTACTTGCTTTTCCATTAGGGACACACTGGTGCCTTTTGAAAAAGAAAATTAATCAGGAAAATTTTTTTTGATCGTTCACTCTTTTAAATCAAAACTAAGGAGAGAAGATGTCAGTGGGGTTTTTTTGCCTTTTGAATGCACATTTTGAAGTAGAAAACCTGCAGCTGGACCCCAGCAGAGCTCACTTGACGCATTCTGTCCTCAGGTTACCACCTTGAGAAGAAGCTGGTGCAGCTCCCAGGGTGCTGCTGCATCATTAGGCAGATCCTGCTGGTTACAGGGCTGAAAACAGACCCCTTGTCCAGGGAAATTCCAAATTATCCCTGCTAATTTCATTAAGGACTGCAGCTCAACCTCCTCATTAGCCTGGCTGGATGCTGTGGTTGCAGGGTGTCCTGTGAGTAGGTAAATGGAAAAGATGCATCTTAGGGATGCTTGGATGAGCAGGTCTGTGGTGTGGATGTGACATAATTTTGTTTCTTCTCTGTGTAGTTAAACACATTTATTATCTAAATGTAGCACAGCAGCTGGTGCAACAAGCTGCTCCTGTCAGCGCTGATATTCCCTGGGACTCTCTGGGAAGAGAGACAGCCCCTCCTCCAGGCTGGAGCAGAGATTCAGCTGCCCCAGCAGGAGCTCTGAGCTGTGTTGGTACCACAGGGATGTTTCTTTAAGGGAGAAGGCTTTATAATCTCTATTTCTGCCTAATACAAGGCAAGGTATTACGGCAGAATGGACTTAATTGGAGGGGGTTTTATTTGCCATCAGAATTCTGGAATTCCTTGGTTTGTGGTAAGGCAGAGTGTTGGCTTTAAAATAAATCTCTTTGGGATGTCCTTTTACTGTACACACTCACATGTTGTTATTTGGAATGAATTTTTTTCCCATGGAAGTTGATCTGTGGTTTTGTTGAATTTGTGAGTGAATGGGAGGGAGAGATGTTGTTACAAATACTGAGTGTTGGTTCTGCCACCCAAACCCATGAAGAAGAAGGTGAAGAAGGACTGGCTTCTGTCTTTAAACTTAAGCTTAAAACTTCTGTCTTGCTTTATATATATTCTTATATTCTAAAATTTTAAACTCTGAATTTTTCACCTTGTGATATTACACGCTTCTATTCAAACCACAAACTCATAATTTTAGTGCTATTAATCAATTTTGGAAGCCTTCTCCAGGGCCTCAGGTCAGTGCAGCTTCTCTTGGGGGGTCAGAGTCTGTCAGCACAGAAAGTCTGAAATTCTCAGCAGCCAGGGTTCCAACATCTGAGTTAGAATAATTTAGAATCATGGAATGGTTTGGGTTGGAAGGGATCTTAAAACTCATCTCATTCCTTTGGTAGGGACACCTCCCACTGTCCCAGGCTGCTCCAAGCCCTGTCCAGCCTGGCCTTGGGCACTGCCAGGGATCCAGGGGCAGCCACAGCTGCTCTGGGAATTCCCAATTCCCAATCTCCCATCCATCCCTGCCCTCTGGCACTGGGAGCCATTCCCTGGCTCCTGTCCCTCCATCCCTTGTCCCCAGTCCCTCTGCAGCTCTCCTGAAGTTCCCCTCAATGTCACATTTATGTCACCCCAGAGCCTTTTCTTCTCCAGGCTGAGCAATCCCAGCTCTCCCAGCCTTTCCTCACAGGAGAGCTGCTCCATCCCTCTGATCATCTTGGTGGCCTCCTCTGCCCCTCTGGGAATGTTCTCCTCCATGTTCCCAACCTCCTTTTCAAAGCTCCTCTTGTTTCACCTGACCCAGGTGAAGGTCAGACCTTTCACCTGCCTTAGGCAGGGTTTTAAACCTTTAGGCTGGACTAAATTTCATCATCTCCTGTTCTTGGGGAATGAGTGAAGTGACTGTGCTGTGCTTTTCCAGAGAGCTGCAGTGTTGTGTCACTTCTGGGCTGCTCTCAGCTGAAGCTGGGCTCTGCCTCTGTCTGAATCTCCTGTTTGGATTCCAAAATCACATTTGTCTGTGCTGCTCTTCACAGCCCAAAAATTGCTGTCTGCACAAGCACCAGCATCTTGGCCTAATCACCAATTACATTTTTATTGCAAGTCCCATTAGAAAGCATTTTAATTGTGGATTATCATTAGGATAATTATTTTGGAATAGATATTTTGGTACATTTCCATTGCTATGCAAGCCTGGGCAGAGCCTCTCAGAAGCCTCTCACTGCATTAATGTGTGCTGCTAGAATCTCAAATGAAGATTTTCCTGTAAAATCTTTTCTATCATTTTAGCTCTTCAGGTATTTGGGTAGCTTTATGTTCCATTTAAATCCTTGCATTGCATTAAATACATATTAAATGCTTGTTTTTCATCCTTTGGTGCAGGAATTAAGCACCCAGCTGGTAAATATTGGCTTACAGGTTTCAACTTGAGCCTGTCTTGCAGGAGAAGTTCAGGCCAAGAGGTAAAAGGTGACAGTTAGGGCATGAAATGCTTTTGGAGCAGCTTGTTTTGTGTGTCTTTATTACCTAACACATGGCTGGGTGTTGGGCAGGAGCTGTAGCAGCCTGCTCAGGATTTGGGTGGATCCCCAGGGCTCTTCCCATTCCCAGCCTCCTTCCATCCCTTGTTTCTGCCCTTTCCCCTGCCCACACCATCCCAGCTGTAAGCTGGGTCACTCCAGTTGGTGTAAAAAAGTGGGATTGCATCCGGATCCTTGTCCTTCTTTGCTTTCTTCTTCACGGGTTTGGGTGGTAGAACCAACACTCAAAATCTGGAAGGGAGTGGATGGTGTGGGTTGGGAGGGGACAGGGAGTGCAGTGCTCTGTGCCAGAGCAGGGCAAAGCCTTCCTGCCCTTTGGAAAGCAGTGCTGGAGGAGATTCTGGAGCACTTGGATCTCCCAGGATTGTCCCAGGATCCTGTGATCAGTCAACAAAGCAGCTTCAGTGCCTCTGGTGGTGCAATATCCTGTTGTTCTTCAAAAGGATGGAGTGTGGATCCCAGTTGTGCTTCCTTTGTTTGCATCCTGGAGTTTCCATCTCTCCTCTGGAGCAGGATGAGTCTGTGTGTGTTGTGGAGCAGCAATTTTCACAGCAGTTTTCTGAGAGCAGCAGTGGCAGAACATGACTTGAGTCTTGAGTTGCTCTTTGAAAGGTGCCCGTAGGGAGAGTGGAGTTGGCATTTCTGCAGCTGAGCTTTGGGAACAGCCTCTCCCTCCCATTTCCTCATCTCTCCGCACAGCTCCACTTTCATTGCTCGCTTCAGCTTAGCAAACTGAGCCCAGGCCAGCCCTGAATTTCCTCAATAAAATGCAATTGTTTCCTCAAGGAGGCACTGAGTGCTGCCTGTCACTGACATATTTTCTGAGAATACCTTGCCAGGATTTTTCTCCTGAGAAGCTGAGAAGCCTCAGAAAAGAAATGTAAACAATAATTATCTGATGGGTGTGGAATGTGGGCTGGAGATGGTTTACCAAGAGGTGCATCTTTGACTGGTCTCATGTGGTTGTTTTTATTTCATGATCAATCACAGCCAGCTGTGTCAGGCTCTCTGAGTCTGTCATGGATTTTTTTATTATCATTCCTGTCAAGCCTTCTGATGAAATCCTTTCTTCTATTCTTTTAGTATAGTTTTAGTATAGCATTTTAAATATAATATATATAATAAAATAATAAATCAGCCTTCTGAAACATGGAGTCAAGGTTCCCATCTCTTCCCTCATCCTGGGGACCCCACAAATACCACAACAGCTTTGAGGGAGCTCCAGGGGGGTGAGAGCAGTTGGGGAATGGTTCAGAGCATCATTCCCCAATTCTGTGACCAAAATCCAGGAATGGATCCACATGGCTTTGCAGGGAATAGTCAGAGTTGAGGTGTTTTTTTTTTCAGGGAACATCCCATAGCTCTGTCTCTTGGAATCAGGGTGATGGGATAAAGGGTTGTGACTTCAAACTGACACAAAGGGGAGGTTTAGATGAAATATTAGGAGGAAATGCCTCACTGTGAGGATGGTGAGGCCCTGGAACTGGGGACAAGGTTGCCCAGGTGGCTGCCCCTGGATCCCTGGAATGTCCAAGGCCGGGCTGGACAGGGTTTGGAGCAACCTGGGACAGTGGAAGGTGTCCCTGCCATGGCAGGAGATGGAGCTGGATGGGCTTTAAGGTCCCTTCCAACCCAAACCATTCTGGAATTGTGATGTTATAAAACCAGAGCAAGAAGCTGGCATGTTTGAGGCTTAAAGACCATTCCCTATTTCTCTCTCATGGATCATCTGACTGAAGGGAGTCTGCAAAGATAATTTGACATTAAAATGAATAGTTTCTTCAAGCTTTCAGGCATTTTGCTCTGTTAACATCAGCATCATTCTGCAAAATTTGGGAAGCAGCTGAAGCTAACTCAGGTTGCAGCTCCCCTGTTTTTAATGGAGTATTTGTAAATCCTCACAGAATTTACAAATAAACTAGTAGCATGAGATGAAAAACAGCCCCTCAGTAATAAATCTAAATATGTTAACATACCTCTGGAATGTCCTCAATTTAAGCAAGGATGTATAGCTGTGAAAATATGGGTTTGTTATTTATTATTTTAATCAGGGAAAGGCAGCCAGGCACATTTTATTCACGGGGTATCTCAAAGTACCTATTTTCAGGCCATTACTTCTTGCATGGAAAACAGCAATATGTCAGAATTCTTTTTAAGGTGTGCATTGCATCTGTGCATGAGTGGGTTTTCTTCTTAGAAAAACCATAAATTAGAGTTGTTTCCTTGTGTTTCAGTGCATAGCTCCAGGTAATTGTTGCTCTGGGGTCAGTATTTCAACGTGGATTTGTATCAGGTGAATTCTCTGCCTGTTTAGATGAGGATTTATGGCTTCAGTTGGTATTAATTTAACAAGTGAGTAGAGGGACTTGTCATCTAATACAATTTTTTAAAGAAATTTATTTAGAAGAGCCAGAAGAAGAAAAAAAAAAAAAAATAACCTCATCTTTATAGCAGAAGAGATGAGCAGGTGTGTGTGGTGGGGGTTTGCATATGTCTGTAGCTGCATTGCCTGGAAATTACACCCAATTTTCTTCAGAATTTCTGTCAAACTCCTGATCAAAATCAGTGGGGGACATGGTGCAGTGCCACTGGCTGTGCTGCACTGGGGATTTCAATGATTGCTGGGAGATAATGAGAGGGTGTAAGTGCAGCTCTGACAGCCTGTGACACCCGTGGGGTGACAGGTGACAAAAATGGCTTGAAACAGAGCTTTTGTGCACTTGGACCAGGATGAGGAGTCTAAGGAAAAATTACATTTCCTTAGAGCTTGGAGTTTGGTGTTCTCATGGAACTGAGTGGTTCTGTTTGGGCAGGATTATTCCAGAAGGAAGAAAGGCTCCAGGGAGAGCTGCAGAGGGACTGGGGACAAGGGAGGGAGGGACAGGAGCCAGGGAATGGCTCCCAGTGCCAGAGGGCAGGGATGGGTGGGAGATTGGGAATTGGGAATTCTGCCCTGTGAAGGCTGAAGGTTGCCCAGAGCAGCTGTGGCTGCCCCTGCATCCCTGGCAGTGCCCAAGGCCAGGTTGGACAGGGCTTGGAGCAGCCTGGGACAGTGGAAGGTGTCCCTGCCATGGCAGGGGTGACACTGGATGATTTTTAAAGTCATTTCCAAATTAAACCTCTCTGGGATTTTACAAATTTGGGACTATTGTGCTAGACCACAGCTGGACAACCTCAGTTTCCCTGAGGTGAGCCCACATCTGAGTAAATTCAGCCTTTACATTTCCAAAATTCTGGATGAGGACACAAAGCCAGCTCAGGTTTTAGGAGGGGAGACCTGAAGCTTTTCCCAAAAGGTTTGGCAGAATTGCAAGGCCACATTATTTTCTCCAAACTCCTGTTTCTTGTTTTGGCTTTTATTTTAAAAACCTCTCCGAGTCAGTTTGTGAACAGCTTTAATAAGAACTGGACCCTTTCAAACAGCAGAAAGCTCTGTAGTTGTTGTATTTAAAGATTTAAAGGTTTAGGGATGTCCTGTAGCTGTTCCTCCACAATATTTCCAGCTCCTACTGATAATAATAAATAACGTGGATGGTTTTTCCTGCTCTATTAGGTACAGGTTATTTACCATTTCTTTCACCTCAAGGAGTTGTTGTGGTGTAAAATTTTGTGCTTTGTTCAGACAATATTTCTATGCTTTTACTGCCTTTAATCTGAGCTTTAATTTGCTGCTTGGCTCATTTCCTCCTAAATTTTACTGTTTCTGAATTCCTCTTTGCTAGTGTCAAAATTTAACCCCAGCCTGCAGCTGCAGTGGGATGGGGAGGAGAACTGGGAAAAGGTAAAACCCATGGGTTGAGATGAGAACATAATAATAATAATAATAATAATAATAATAATAATAATAATAATAATAATAATAATAATAATAATAATAATAATAATAATGGGGGGAATCCAGAAATAAGTCTGGGTCTGGCCATATTCCCCCCCAGCTTCTTGTGCAGTTGGCAGAGCATGGGATGCTGAAAAATCCCTGATTTAGGGGGAGCACAACCAAAACAACCAAAAATATCAACATTATCCTCATCCTAAATCCAAATTGTGCTGTACCAACTACCAGGAAAGAAATTAACTTTATCCCAGCCAAAACCACCTCCTTCATGCAGAGAAAGTGAAGCTGGCTTGGCAATACCAAGGAGCTGTGGGCAATTTCAAAAATCTCCTTTATTTTGCTCACTCAGGGACTCCAGGCATGTTCATCTATTCACTGGAATTTTATCTTCTTTATAATCTAGGATTTCCATGCTGCAGCTGGACTCTCACATGTCCTGTTGTGTGTGGGGTTGGCAGGGAGGGTTTTGTGCCTGGCAAGGATGGCTCAGCTCAGGCCTTGAATCAACCCTGATTTAAGCAGATCCTCCTGCTGAATTATTTTTTCCCCTTATCATGGGAAGGATATTCTGCTTTATTTAAACCTTTGCCATCTCTTTGGACAAGAATCCAGGAGATTAGGAGTGCAATCACACCAGGCTTTAAAAATAGAGATGCTGAGCAGTTGCATTTCTTGGCTGTTTGCACAGGCCTGCAGTGACAGCTTTGGAAAAAAGGATGTACAGGATGTTACTTCCCTGCCCCCCTTTTTTCTTCCCTTTCCCCCCTTTTTTTCTCCCTTTCCCTCTTTTTTCTCTCCCTTCCCTCCTTTTTTCCTTCCTTTGCTTTTTTTCCTTTCCCCTTTTTCCTTCTCCTCCTTTTTTTCCTTTCTCCCTTTTTTATTTTCCCTTCTTTTTTCCCTTTCCCTTTTTTCCTTCCCCCCTTTTCTTCCCCCTTTTTGTTCTCACTTCCCCCTTTTTTCCCTTCCCCTCTGTTTCCCTTTTTTCTTCCCCCTTTTTCCCCTCACTTTCCCCTTTTCTCCCTTCCCCCTTTTTTCTTCCCCTTTTCTCTCCCTTTTCTCCCCCTTTCCTTCCCCTTTTCCCCTTCATCCTTTTATTCCTTTCCCCTTTTATTCCCCTTTCCCCAACTTTTCTTTCCCCCTTTCCCCATTTCATTTCCCTTCCCCCTTTTTTTTTTCTCCCCATTCCTCCTTTGTTTTTCTTTTCTTTCATCAGAAAATAAATATCAATGATGGAAAAGTGTTTTCACTGCCTCTCTCAAAAATGTGGTACATGATTAATCTGCTTTTTTAGTAGCATCATGAGCTTTTCCTGGGGAAATAAATTCAAAAAAATTTAAAAAACAGGAAGGAGAAGACATAACTGTAGATTTTTTTTTCCCAAAACCATTGACTTTCATACCCTTTCCTACCTTCTCAGAACAGGGTTTTGGCAGAGTTATCCATATAGGATTTTTGGATAGCTCAGGATTGCCCAGCACAGGAACAGCTGATGCAATTCCTGTCCCAGGTGTTGGCAGGGATTTATCCTCACCTGTCTCACTTCTCCTGAAGAGCAGAGGAGCATTAATACACCCAAGGAAAAATGCCTCAGCACAGGGATTAAACTCATTAAAAAGCATTTGGGCAGGTGGAAGGTTAATGTCATTGTGCCTTTGGTTGTAGAATTAATTAAAAGGGGGTTGCTTTGAAAATAGGGGGGAAAATGCATTGAAACACTGAATTAAATAAAAATTTGATGCTTGGAACTGGGAGCTTGGATTTGGTTTGTTGTGTTCATCTTCAAAAACAGGAATACTGTAGGATTCAGGTAAAAGAAAGAAAGGAAAATAAAACATTTCCTTGCTTTGTGTGCTGAGTGACTGTAGTGGTTTTGGTTTATTAATTGGAGATTTTTTGGTTAATGTACTAATGAGTGTGGTGGGTTTGGTGTTGGTTAATTATCAGTGTACTTGATAGAATGAACTCATTTACTTCTTGTTGTGAGGTAGGACTAGGAGAGAAATAAAGTAGGTTTAAAACTTCAAAAGGGTATGAAGAAATATTTATTAATAGGAATTAAAAGAAAGAGTAATAATAAGAATTTAAAAAAACCTTTAGGATACTTCTCCTCCTCCTACAACCATTTCTTTTTTAATGATGATGTAAAGAAATAAAATTTTACTCAGTTTATTACCTCTAAAATAGTCTTTCTTTAGTTAGGGAGAGAAGTCCCTCTTGTTAATGTCACAGAGATTTCTCTACAAGAAAATAGTTCTTTTGTGGTTCTTAATTTTTACAAATAGCAGCTGCTTGGGGAAATCTGTTATTGGGAAATCTTTCCTCTTTTTCACAAGCTTTTTTTGCAGTTGTGTTTATGGGTTATGTTTACTTTTGGGGTAAGGTTTTTAAGATGAGCTGTTCAAAGGTAAAGGTTCTCATTATTTATAGAATGCCTGGATATTTAATATTTTCTCTGATTTCTTGCTTTTCCTTTTTCAATGATGGGTTTTTCACACAACACAAATAAATAATATTTTTTAAATAACATAACTTATCATTATTCCCATTTTCCTCCAAACAACAAAGAGGGTCAGAGATACTTTGGGGTTGAGGTATTTTAAGTTTTTCTCATCCCTTGGGAGAGGTGCAGCAATGTTCATGTTCAGATAGGCTGTAAAAATGAAAAGTCTTTTAAAAGCCTCTCCATCTGCTCCTGCAAGTTGAAACACTCACAAGTGATCCTTTTTCTCACCCTTGGAGCTCTCAAGCCTTCCAATTCACTATGTAAAACTAAAATAAAATTCTGCTCTTTCAAGCCGTGTTTTTAAGAGTTTTCTTTGTGTTTAAAAGCACTGAATTGTTTTCCTTCTATACTGATCAAATGGTTGATTTCAGCGGATTATGGATTTCAAAGCAGAGGTGAAAATCTTAATTTTCTATTTTCTGATTTTCTAATTATTTTCTAATTTTCTAATCCTCACCTTTCCCATTCAGCCCCAAACCCACCAGAATTAACAATTGAATTGAATTTAGGTGGATTATGTTAAGCCCATACTGTGATACATTCAGACTCTTTTGAGCATGCAATGCACAGAATTTTTTTCATTATATGAGAATTTAAGCATTTCATAATAAAAAGCTTGAAATTGAGGGAATTCCAAGAGTAGTCTGTACAGGAAAACATTCATTTCTTTGTTGTAGGATGCGAGATACAGCAAGAAAAGTGGAAGAAAAATATTTTTCCAACCTTGCAACACACGTGGAATTCCTTCCAGTGGAGTGGAGATCAAAGCTGACCCTCGATGGAGGTACAGGACTCAGTTCTTCTGCTGTTCCAGCAGCTGCAGAATTCTCTCCAGAAGTCTCATCTGTGCTCTCTGCTTGTGCTCTTGTGCTTTTTCTTTGGTTTTGTTTGCACAACTTTGAACATTCCCATCCCTGGCAGTGCCCAAGGCCAGGTTGGACACTGGGGCTTGGAGCAGCCTGGGATAGAGGAAGGTGTCCCTGCCCATGAATGATCTCTAAGGTCCCTTCCAACCCAAATCACCCCATTATTCTGTTTTCTCGTTCTCCTGGATGTAATTTAATTCCCTTTTTTTTGTTTTCCCAGACACTGTGGACTCCATAACCCCGGATAAAGTGCGGGGTTTGAGGGACATGCTCAACAGCAGTGCCATGGACATCATGTACTACACCAGCCCTCTCTACAGGGATGAGGTGAGTGAGGAAAACTGGGTTTTGTGTAAATTCACTAGAGTAGGGCATAGAGGCTGAAAAAATCTGGATTTGGGAATGTCAGGGAAGCTCTCCTACAAGGAAAACCTTTGTAAAGGGTGTTAACACTTTGTAGGTGTGTCATAAGGGGAAAAAGGGAAAGGAGAAGAGATAATTGTAGAAAATGTTTTGGGGTTTTGGTTGGTTTTTTTTTTTTCCAAACCATTGACTTTCAGACCCTTCCCTACCTTCTCAGAACAGAGTTATCCATCTAGGATTTTTGGATAGCTCAGGATTGCCCAGCACATGGAGCAGCTGAAGCAATTCCTGTCCCAGGTGTTGGCAGGCATTTATCCTGTCTCACTTCTCCTGAAGAACAGAGGAGAAGAAAGACAGCAAAGTATAATCCATGTCCTTTATTCAGAGCAGAAATGTCTAAAGTGGTTCTGTATCAACAGCTGAGAAATGGGAAAGGGGGTTAATGTTGTTCTCCTTAATTTCTGCATATCTAGGAGTCCATAGAGCTGAGGTTCTTTTTATGTCTGACAAAATCCATGGGTATTTGTCAGAGATGAAAAGAACCTGAGTCACTTCATTTCTGCTGTTTCTGGGGACAGATGGGATGGCAAACATGCCCAGTCTGATTGCATTTGTGTGCACTTGCCTTGCAGGGACACCAAAATGATCCCCAGTTACTCACTTTATCAGGGGGCTGTTCATATCCTGGATGTTCCCATCCCACCTTGACCCATCTGTGTAGCTCTTGAGTGACCCCATTAATCAGAGGACAAAAGCCAGGAATGTGGTCATAAATTATAGTGGCCTGTAAATAATGATAAGCCTTGAATAAATGATAATGACCTCAATAAATGAAGCAGCCCATAAAAAATGGACAGTGCTTTACCCCAGTAGCACCCTTTGTGTTTCACACTTACTGGAAAAGCCCTCTGTGGCTGGTTTAGGATTAATTTCTGTAGGAATTGTAGCTTTTTTTCTGTGTTGGCTGTGTTATGTATGGAGTAGTGTTAATCCTTTTGCAGCCTTGGTGCCCTGAGCATGGTTAGACTGGGGCAAGGTGAGACTTTTAAGTCTTACCTGGATATTTAATGTCAAATGAGTTGTGTTTAAGTCCTTCAGACTGGCAACAGATTTTTCAAACCAAAATCTGTACCTCCCTTCCTGCTCAGTAACACAGAATTCATTGATCAGAGCTCTCCACTGTCTCTCAGGTTTCCCTGCCTGTTGTGTACCTGAAGCCAACACAAATTTTTGTGGCAAGCCATGGAAATTTCTCTGGCAGCTTGAAAACAGATATTTTTTTAACTGCATTAGAGACTTGGCATGTCTGTGGACATCTTATGGGAAATGGATTAGTGAGTAAAGTTCAGGTCTGCTGGCCAGCAGTGCATGAAAATTGAATTCATTGCTCAGTAGAATTGCAGTTTTACAGGTTTATCACCATCCCCTGGGTGTGAGAACTGACATAGGAGGAGCATGATTAGATCTGATTACAAAATACCAAGTTGGTTTTATTCATCAAATTCATTTCCTTGAAATGTTTGCAGCAGTACACTCAAGTTACTCCTCCTTACCCCATTTTATTTTCTGTGACCTAACTTTGCAGAGTTTAACACAACAGTGGCAGTTCTGGATGGTTTTCCCACCTTCAGTGTGTTTTTCTTGTGGCACTTTGCTCCTTCCAGCTCAGAAATGAGCCTTGGCTTTGAGGATTCACACATTGCTCAGAATTCACATCCCTGCTCACTGCTTCATCACCCCAATACAATTCTTTGTGTACCCTGGGCACTTCCAGTGCTGTCCACCCAGAAATCCTCAAAGGATCTCAAAAGGGGCTTATTTTATTAAACTTTCCTTTTCCTCTGGGAAATAAACTGAGGAATATGGTGAGCTCAGCCTGGGGAAGAGTGAAGCTGCCATTCAGCTGATGGTTCTCAGAATCCCAGCCTGGTTTGGGTTGGAAGGGATCTGAAAAATCATCTCATTCCACCCCCTGCATGGCAGGGACATCTTCCACTGTCCCAGGCTGTTCCAAGCTCCATCCAGCCTGGCCTTGGACACTTCCAGCGATCCAGGGGCAGCCACAGCTGCTCTGGGCACCCTGGGCCAGGGCCTGCCCACCCTCCCAGAGAAGAATACATAATTCCTAATATCCCATCCATCCCTGCCCTCTGGCACTGGGAGCCATTCCCTGGCTCCTGTCCCTCCATCCCTTGTCCCCAGTCCCTCTCCAGCTCTCCTGGAGCCCCTTCAGGCCCTGCCAGGGGCTCTGAGCTCTCCCTGGAGCCTTCTCCTCTCCAGGGGAACATTCCCAGCTCTCTCCCAGCCTGGCTCCAGCCCTGGAGCAGCTCTGTGGCTCCTCTGGATTTGCTCCAGCAGCTCCTCCTGCTGCTGGGAGCCCCAGAGCTGGCAGAGCATTCCAGGTGACCTCCAGTGACCAGGTCACCCCTGGCAAGGACAGAATCCTCTCCCTGCTCCCCTCAGTGCCAGGGGGACAGCCCAGGACCCTGTGAGCACCCAGGGCACAACACTTGGATGTGGCATTTTTGGCGTCCCCCATCATGGGGAGGAATTGAAAATCTGACTCCCATGTTCTTAGAAGGCTAATTTATTATTTTTATGGTATTATATTAAAGAATACTATACTGAACTATACTAAAGAATAGAGAAAGGATACTTACAAAAGGCTAGAAAGATACTGATGAAAAACCTGTGACTCTCTCCAGAGTCCCCAACACAGCTGGCTGTGATTGGTCATGAAGTAAAAACAATTCACCTGTTGGATAAACAATCTCCAGCCACATTCCAAAGCAGCAAAACACAGGAGAAGCAATCAGATAATTCTTGTTTTCATTTTTCTCTGAGGCTTCTCAGCTTCCCAGGGGAGAAATCCTGGGCAAAGAAGATTTTTCAGAAAATATGACAGTGACACTTGGATGGGAATTTTTCCCCCCTTTCAGGGATTTTCCCCACTTAGGAGTATCACAACTTCTTCTAAAGCTCCTGAGCACTCTTTAGGCAGCTCATGAAGGGGTTTGCAAGTGGCAGCCCCTCTGTCCTCCCAGGGGAAGGTGTCACTGTCGCTTGGTGTCCCAGGAGAGCACAGAGCTCTCCCAGGGTGCTGCATTGCCCATTTGAGCCCCCCAGAGTGTGGTGGGTGACCCCCTCTCTGATTCCAGGTATTGTTTCTTCTCCAGTGAGGCAGGAGATTATCCAAAAGGTGCCTCTGACTGCTGGCATGTGATGTGATGCCAGGCAGGCATTAATAATTCAGCACAGCCCCCTGAACATCCCAGTCAGATTCAGCTGGTTTTGTGGCAGAGAATTCTGCTGTATCCTCCTCTGTACCAAATCCCTCTTTAAACATTACCCAGATGTAAGAAAAAGCAATAAATTGATATTCTGATGCACACAGGCCTATTTCTAAATGAACAGTCATTTCACATTCTGCCCCTGACCTTGCTGGTCCATCTGTGGTAACGTAATCTTGGGTTTTAGTGTCCTCAGTGGGGGACTTGGTTTCACATCTGTGTCACAGTAGCTTCATATTTCTTTAATAATAAATGCTTGCAGCAGAGATTAGAAAGACTAATTGTTGCATAGTAAATGCAGAGTTGTCACCTTCATTATACTGTTAAGTGCCTTTTTTTTTTTTAACTGATCTTCCCTGTACTTACTTGCAGTCTAATTGTAATTCTGTGAATTATTGGTATATGGCTTGGCAGAAAATGCCTTTAGTGCAGAATAAATACAATATACATTCATCATCCCAAGATTTCTAAGGATTTAGTGCAAATATTGCACTATAAAAGTGGAGAAACTTCACTGTCCACCTTAGTAGCATGGAATAGTTTATGTTGGAAGGGAAATTAAGGATAATCTCATTCCAACTAGACATCTTCCACTAGAACAGCTTGCTCAGAGTCCTGACCTTGGAATGGCTTCATGATTCACCCTTATACACACATTTAAAAGGAGAATTAAGGACTAACCTCTTGAAATTTGGGACAAGTATTAACTTTTACCAGAGCTTTCATCCCTTTGGGTTGTTTTGCAATCGAAATACCATTCTCTTGTGCACTCCTTTCAGCAATAAAAGGCAACTGGTTCAGGTGTGTTTGAAAACAGGAGGGGAAGCAGGGAATTTTAAGCTGAGACTGTTTCAGGACTGGTTTTGCATATGCTGTTGAATCTAATAGTGAAGGAGCTGCTTGGCTGGTTTAATTAATGGCTGGTTTAATGAATTTGATTGCCCTTGAATGTATTGTCAGCTTTACAAAGTCATTGGTTAGTGGCTGTGCCTGAACCTAAACTTCATCTTGAGCGCAGTGACTTGTTAGGAATGGGTTGGACTCAGCTTTTCAACAGCAAGAGGGGTCCTGGGAGAGATGCTCAGGCAGATCCACAGATCCTTTTTCTGTGCCATCCCTGAGACAGAGCCCTTCCCATCTGTTCCCACAGCCACAGCTCATTCTGGCCTCTCATCTGTTGTTGTGACACTCCTCTGGCATCCACCAGTGATTCCATCAGGGAATGTGACAACTGTTGTCCCCTTGGGGGTCAGCAGCCTCACCAGCTCTGCTGGCACCTTCTCCTGGGCCACGTGGAGCAAAAACTCCTCAGCTTTGCTTTCCCAGTCCCCCCTTGAGCTGCAGCTCCTCCCTTGGCTTTGAAGGAGCCTCTTCCCCCTCCAGCTGGCTCCCACTCCTGCTGGCTGAATTTCAAAGGAGTTTGCACTTTCTCCTGAAGTTCTCTTGACATTTGGGAAGAGCTGCTTGCAGAGCTCACTGTTCCTCACATCTCCTTCACGTTCCTTCCCCACAAAGCTGCAGAAGCAATCCTGCTCTTCAGGCTGCAGAGAGTGCACAGCTCAGGTGGGCTGTACTCCCTTTCCATGGGTACCTGTCTCTTGTTTTTATTTTTCTTCAAACTGTTTATGTGGGAAGATTCTTTAATGGGTGAGGATCCTGTGGAGACAGCACAGAGAAAGGAGCAGCACTCAAGCTCTGTGTTACTGCTGTGCTCAGGTGCCAGCAGGGGTTTTCTGCTCCTTGTTTTCTTGGAAAAAAAAAAAAACTAATTTCTTGGATATTGAGAGGAAAATGTCATTTTTTACACTGGTAATTTTGGTGTGCATTGAAAGCCCCCTTAAATCCCAACAATCTGCCCCTAAAATGGAGCAGGGGATGCAGTTCTGGATCTCCTTGGTGTATGTCCAGGGGCTGTTTGTCCACACACACATCCCAATTTCCTTCTGCTTTGCCAGGAACATGCTATCCATGCTTAAATTATGCTGTGTCTTCAAGGCTGCTTTTCCTCAGAGGAGAGTGAACAGCAGCTTGGGATGCTGGAATTTAGAGGTTGAACATCTGCTTGGGATGTTGGTGCTGGAATTCAGAGGTTTGGGGTGCCGGTGCTGGAAATTAGAGGTTGAACATCTGTTTGGGATGCTGGTCCTGGAATTTAGAGGTTGAACAGCTGTTTGGGATGTTGGTGCTGGAATTCAGAGGTTTGGGATGTTAGTACTGGAATTCAGATGTTTGGGGTACTGATGCTGGAATTTAGAGTTTGAACATCTGTTTGGGATGTTGGTGCTGGAATTCAGAGGTTTGGATTTTTCCAGCCCTGCACAGGATGCTGTTAATGCACTGCACAAAAGGGCAGCAGCTCTGGATGTGTCACTCCTTCCACGATTTCTTGTTCCATCATGATCCAGCAGTTCAGGCCTGCCCAACACCCAGGAGGTGACAAAAGACATGATTCTGCTGCCCTTTTTATCAGTGTTCTTCAGCCTGAGGTGACAGGGCTGTGTCACCTGACTCCCCATCTGTACAAAACCCAGCCCTATGCCAGTTCAGGATTCCTGAATGGATGGGATAGGCTGTTATTTTTTGATTTCTTGGAAGCCATGTGCCTGGCAGGCACATAACTGGGAAAGCAAAGGGCATTTTTGGCCTCATCAAGTCCAGCCTCCTGCTCCTTGGTCAGTTTTTGGCTTTCCCCTGGAATTGCATGGCCCTCAAGCCAGCTCCCCATGGATGTGCATTCCTTACTCTGCCTTTAATTTGGTTTCTGAAGGGCAGAGAGCTTCAAACCTCTGTTCATTTGAATATGAGCTGCTGCCTTCTGAGCAACTTGATCCTGCAGGCTTGAGTTTCCTGTAAGGAGGATTTATTGGCAAAACTTCAGCTGATGGAGAGAGATAATCTCAGAATGGGTTGGATTGGAAGGGATCTTAAATCCCATCTCGTTCCAAACCCAAAATCATGGGCAGGGACACCTTCCACTATCCCAGGCTGCTCCAGCCTGGCCTTGGACACTTCCAGAGATCCAGGGGCAGCCACAGCTGCTCTGGGCACCCTGTGCCAGGGCCTGCCCACCCTCTGAGCCCGGAATTCCTTCCCAATCTCCCATCTATATCCCCCTCTGTCTGTGGGAAGCCATTCCCCCTTGTCCTTTCACTTCAGGCCCTTTCTTTGAAATATTTCAGTGTCCTCAGGCTGATGCTAAATGAGGGCCAGCTGGGAGGATGGGATTTGATGCAGCTTTTCTGGAAGAACTAGGAATTGTTCCCTTTTGTTACAGTGTTTGATCTGCTCAGGAACAGACAGGGAAAGGTGCTGCAGGTGCTGCATCTCCCTGCTCCCTCTGGAGGAGCAGAGCAGCTGACAGGGAAAAACATCAGCTCAATGCACTGCTGCCTCATGGATTCTTCTGGGAGGTGCTTGAGCTTGTTTAGTCTGTGGGAGAAGCCTTAGGAGGTGGTGAAATAGGTTGGGCTGATGCCTCAGGTTTAGCTTTTCTATTTTTCAGGTTCTGTGCTGCTTTAGTGTGGGGGTCTGGGCTTCATATTATGAAATGGTGAGCTCTGTGCACAGAGCAGGGAGAGAAAACAATTCCTGCTCCAGCTGGGCACCAAGGACAAATGATCCCAATCTCAGCCCAGGAGCACAAACCCCGTGGGCTGCAGAGAGAAAAACAAGCAGGGTGGGAGTGCCTGGGCTAAAGCTGGGATGGGACAATGAACTGCAAGGTGCAAATGGAGCAGAACTGATCCCAGGGAGAGACCCCGTGCCCGGCCGTGCATTTTGGGGCCATTTTGGTTCATCTTGGGTGCAGCCCTGGCTGGGCTCTGGTGCTGCCCAAGGTGGATGCATGGAGGAGATGCTTTGAATGAATCCCTGCTTTATTCTGGAACTCCATCCAGCCTCTGTTCTAGGTCAGCCTTCACAAGGCATCAGTTTCATGTGACCCCAACGGGACCAACCCCACAATCCCTGGCTTAGGGGACTCAAGGAATCTCCAGGCTTTTTATAAGGAAAGCCCTATGGAGATCTGGGATGGAAAAACAGCTCCCACTGTCCCCAAAATGAGCTGGGAACTGGGAGGGAGGATGGAAGAAGGGAGCTGCAAAGAGAGAGAGGAGTCTGGTCCTGCTGCATTCCACCATTCCCACCATTCCTGGGATTTTTGGATGATTCCTGCAGAACCAGCAGCTGCTTCCCAAGCACATAATAGATCCCATGGAGCAGCAGGTGCTGAGGTTTGGGGCTGGCAGGGAAAGCAGTGGGAAAAGGGCTGATTTCAGAAGGAATTCCTTGGATGGAGCTGCAGTGGGAGCAGGAAAAGCTTTCAGCAAGCTCAGGATGGGGCACCATTACCTGTAACCCAGCCATGAGGTGCAGACATGGAGCAGCCACTTGGATATCCTGGGTTTGGGAGGCTGGGAAGGGAGTTGTTTTATTTTTTTGGGTTGTCTTCTTTTCTTTTCTTTTCTTTTCTTTTCTTTTCTTTTCTTTTCTTTTCTTTTCTTTTCTTTTCTTTTCTTTTCTTTTCTTTTCTTTTCTTTTCTTTTCTTTTCTTTTCTTTTCTTTTCTTTTCTTTTCTTTTCTTTTCTTTTCTTTTCTTTTCTTTTCTTTTCTTTTCTTTTCTTTTCTTTTCTTTTCTTTTCTTTTCTTTTCTTTTCTTTTCTTTTCTTTTCTTTTCTTTTCTTTTCTTTTACAGTGACCCTTTAATTAAGACCCTTTAGAAGGAATAGAAAGACATGCTGTGCATAAAAAGATCAGCTCTTAAAAAATTTATTACAGTGATGCCATTTAGGAGAGAAAGTTTGATAGGCAGTCATATTTTTCATGTTTAAATCCAACCAAAAATTCACTTATTTCAGGCAGTGTAAAGTGGTTTTAGAAGTATTTTTACATGGACTTTTAGGACATATCAAGCTGTAACTACAAAAGATTTGAAAGCAGTTCATGTTGCATTTACTGGACTAAAACCCTGTGCAAACTTTTCTTCCACAAGTTGGAATATTTTATGCTTTTTAAGACTAAGAAAGCAAATCAGGATTAAATCATAGACTGGCTTGGATTGGAAGGGACCTTAAACATCATCCCCCAATAAATATTACCTCAACTTCATATACTGCTTAACTAAGCAGGTTTTAAGCTGGGACTTTAAATGAATATTCATTTTTTTTCAGTTCTTTTTATTTTTATCCTTTTTTTTTTTCCTTACTCTGCACCACAAAGGTTCAGTTTCTAATCTTAGGACTGGCACAGGACTGTTGGCAGGACACCAGCCTGCATAAGTGCTCACTGCAGGTGCAGGGCTCCTGCTTTTGGCAGAGCAGCAAACCAGACCATTCCCAGTGCCTGGAATTCTGGAGCCTTTCCCAGAGCAGATCTTCCACTCCACAATTACCTGGCGGATCTGGAGTTTAGGAATGATCTCCATCAGATGATTTGGTTGAATTCAGTGCTTGGATTCTGGTCTGCAAAATTGCAAATGAGCACCTATTTGGAAATCCATTTCTTAGTTATATCCATGTTTGTGCTGAACTTCCCAGTAACAGCAAGTTTTTAAGGAGGAGGAGGATTAAAAACAGGGCTGGACTCAGTTTCCAACCAGGGTTTTTCCAAGAAATATTCTGTTTTATGTTTGCAAGATCAGATCTTTATAATGGAGATGCCACTATGCCAGAAGATTGTTTACCTATCCCCAAACACTTTGATTTCAATGATTCTTGCTATTTTGTTCTGGGTTTTAATCAAAACCTTTTTTAAATGGAGAGAATACCAGCCAGCCACAGCTCATCCTCATTGACATTTCCAGCTCCAGCTCTGCCTGTTCATGTGTGGAAGTTTGTGCCCAGACTCTGTGTAGACCCAAATGGAAGAAGAGGCAGCATCACAGTCAAAAACACTTGAAAATGGGTGTTCTGATACTCCTTTCTGTGAGCTGCTGCAGGGCTCTGTTAATCATCTCCCAGTGCTTCAGGCACAGGGTTTGTTGTGTGGATTCTCACTCAGTAAAATGTGTATCAAACACTGGCACTTCTGGTGCCATTCATATTTATATTCAGTAATGACTCAGGCTCTTGAAAAATCATGCTGAAATTATATGTTCCATAGCTTTAATTTCCTCTTGCTAACAAGGGAATGATTTGCACTCTCTTGTTTGTCCTCCTCCCTGCCACAGCCTGGAAGCATTGCTCAGTTTCCATGCTGAGTTTCACAGGCAAAGCTGGGGTGTTTTTGTTTGGTTTGGAGGTGTTGGTTTTTTTGGAATTTTTTGTTTTGTTTTCGTTTTTGTTGTTGGGGTTTTTTGTGGGTGTTTGTTTTGGTTTGGGTTTTTTTGTTTGTTTGTTTGTTTTTTGTTTTGGTTTTTTTTTCTGGTTGGTTTTTTGGAGTTTGTTTTGTTTTGGTTTTGGGGTGTTTAGTTTGTCTGTTTGTTTTTGTTGTTGTTGTTTGTTTTTTGTCAGCCAGTCCCCAAATCTCATGGTTTCCAGTGTTTCTCTCTAAAATACTTTTTGGGACGCTGTACCTTTTTATCCTACAGTGTAGGATCTGAAGCAGATAAGCTTCTCAGAGACTCCATGAACATAGAACTAATATTTATTTGTTTGTTTGCTTATTTATTTATTGCTATAGTACTACAGGATTAGTCTGTGATGTTTAAGAACCATGTTGCACTCCTGCTTTTCCCCAAAAATCCCTCCAGGAAACCTATAACCAGAAAACTGGTTTTTTAAGCATTGTTTATATCAAATGTTCAAATTCTGCCTCTGTTTGTCTCTTTTTTGCCTTTTTTTCCTCCCATATCATGCTCTTACCTGAGATGAGGCTTTTTATTCTTTAGCAGCATCGTTTCATTCTGATTCCTTGGGAACAATTTCCAGCAGGTGCAGGTGTAGGAAGGGAAGGAGGACAGGAAGCTGCCTCTCCTTTCAGCCAGGCACTGGGGAGGAAAATAAAAGGCTGGATGAGTTTAATTCATAAGTTCAAGCCTGCTTTGCTGAGACCCAAAAGCAATTTGAGGATATTTTCCCAGAACCCATCCAGGCTCTCACTGCAGTCTGAGCACATCCACTGGAGTGGATTTCTCCCTTCCCAGTCCCGTGTTGCTCACAGGGATGAAGGGAGAAGGGGGTATGAGCTGTTTAGTAGGGTGATGCCAAGGTCATGGCAGAGATTTGAGTTTGATACCTCAGATTTGAGCTTTTCTATTTTTCAGGATCTGTGCTGCTTTAGTGTGTGGGTCTGAGCTTCGTATCAGGGGATGGTGAGCTCTGTGCACAGAGGCCAGCTGGGAGGATGGGATTTGATGCAGCTTTTCTGGAAGAACTAGGAATTGTTCCCTTTTGTTACAGTGTTTGATCTGCTCAGGAACAGACAGGGAAAGGTGCTGCAGGTGCTGCATCTCCCTGCTCCCTCTGGAGGAGCAGAGCAGCTGGCAGGGAAAAACATCAGCTCAATGCACTGCTGCCTCATTGATTCTTCTGGGAGGTGCTTGAGCTTGTTTAGTCTGTGGGAGAAGCCTTAGGAGGTGGTGAAATAGGTTGGGCTGATGCCCCAGGTTTAGCTTTTCTATTTTTCAGGTTCTGTGCTGCTTTAGTGTGGGGGTCTGAGCTTCGTATCAGGGGATGGTGAGCTCTGTGCACAGAGCAGGGAGACAAAACAATTCCTGCTCCAGCTGGGCACCAAGGACAAATGATCCCAATCTCAGCCCAGGAGCACAAACCCCGTGGGCTGGAGAGAGAAAAACAAGCAGGGTGGGAGTGCCTGGGCTAAAGCTGGAATGGGACAATGAACTGCAAGGTGCAAATGGAGCAGAACTGATCCCAGGGAGAGACCCCGTGCCCGGCCGTGCATTTTGGGGCCATTTTGGTTCATCTTGGGTGCAGCCCTGGCTGGGCTCTGGTGCTGCCCAAGGTGGATGCATGGAGGAGATGCTTTGAATGAATCCCTGCTTTATTCTGGAACTCCATCCAGCCTCTGCTCTAGGGTGGCCTGCCCAGGGCATGAAGTTGATCCCAGGTCATGTGTAGCTCAGGCTCTCTCCATCCTCCTTAAATTAAAAAAAGAGCTGAACTTTTTGATACAAGAGGAATGCTTTTCTGCTCAGTGCTGCAGATAATGGAATAGAGTCCAGCAAGAAGGGAAATGCCGCTGTGCCAACAATCACTGGTGTGCCAGTGAAAACCAGTGTTGCTCACCTCAGAGTGTTCTGTTGAGTACTTCAAGCACAGCTTGCAATGTTTGAACTGTTGAAGTGTTTCATTTATTGAAGTGTTTATTTCAGTTTGGTGCCTTGGGTGGTGCAGTGCAGCAGTTTTAGGGTCACCATGTTGTCGCAGACATCTTTTATGAAAAATCCTTTCTTTAGGATTTTTCCTCCTGGGAAGCTGAGAGGCCTCAGGAACAAAATGTAACCAATGGTTATCTGCTGCTGTGGAATGCAACAGGTGCATCTGGGATTGGCCCATATTGAGTGTTTCTAATTAATGGCCATTCACAGCCCAGCTGGCTCGGACAGAGAGCTGAGCCACAAACCTTTGTTATCATTCTTTGCTATTCTATTCTTAGCTAGCCTTCTGATGAAATCCTTTCTTCTATTCTTTTAGTATAGTTTTAATGTAATATGTATCATAAAATAATATATATCATTTAATGTAATATATATAATAAAATAATAAATCAAGCCTTCTGAAATATAGATTCAGATCTTCATCTCTTCCTTCATCCTAAGACCCCTGTGAGCACGGTCACACCGTGTGTCCTGTGTGGTGGCTGCTGGTGGCTCTGGAGGGAGGGATGAGCTTCTGGAGCCAGTGACCATCAGCCAGGCAGTTGCTGCTGGCCATGGGATTGAGCTCATCTTCCCAGCCTGATTGAACAGGAGGGGGTCAGTGTGGGGTGGGAACATTGCTGAACATCAACAGGAGCAGCAAGATGTGGATGCTAAACCCTCTGTCCTCACCCTCTTGCCACAGCTGGTGAAGGGGCTGCAGCAGGAGCTGAACCGCCTCTACTCCCTCTTCTGCTCCCGGAACCCCGAGTTCGAGGAGAAGGGAGGCAAGGTCTCCATCGTGTCCCACTCCCTGGGCTGTGTCATCACCTATGATATCATGACTGGCTGGAATCCAGTCAGGCTCTATGAGCAGCTGCTGCAGAAGGAGGAGGAGGAGCTGGAGGAGAGTTGGATGAGCTACGAGGAGCGGCGTCTGCTCGAGGAACTTTACCTAACCAAGCAACGGTAATGCCCCCACTCCCAGGGATCAGGGGAGATAACCACAGCCCTGGAGAGCACCCTCTGGGTGTTTCCAGAACCCTCCAGGGTTGTTATCTTTGGTGGTTGGTGTTCTTCTGCTGGGGCTGGGTGATAAATGCTAAACACAGCATTGGGAGCTCTGAATCCACACAGGCTCATGGAGTGGTTTGGGTTGGAAGGGACCTTCAAGATCATCCAGCTCCAACCCCCTGCCATGAGCAGGGACATCTTCCACTATTCCAGGTTGCTCCCAAGTCTCATCCAGCCTGGCCCTGGGCATTTCCAGGGCTGGGGATACTGTGGTGCTGAGACACCCATTAGAGAATCTAAAATTAGCATCCTCAGTCGTTCCAGTGGGAGATGACAAATCATGAATCACAGACTTTGGTTCCTGCCTGAAACCAATCTGAGTATTGGTGGTTCTTGGGAAGCATTAATTTAGCAGCAGCCCTGCTGGGGTAGGAATCAGGATGTGTCTCACTAGGGATGGGGGCAGGATGTCTCTGTCAGCTGCAGGGCTGGACTCAGTGCAGGATTTCTGAGAAAAGGGCAGTTTAGAAACCTAACGAAGTGTTGCAGTGATAAGATGACCCTTCAGGCATGTCACAAACATATAATCAGGGAGAAATGGCCATTTTCACACTCTGCTCCAGCTCCTTAGGCATCCCCTGAAGTGCTTCCACAGAATCCCAAGTGTCATTTGACACTGGCACTTCTGCACAGAGTGAGTGGCTGTCCCTTCAGTGTGAAATGATGGAAAAGAGACTGCTGACATCCTGTAACCTCTGGAATTCACTGGGACTGGGAACAGTTTTACCCATCCATATGTGTGCTTCACGTTGTAGCTGCTTTTTAAATTCAGGCCAGCTAGAAAAGCAGGTGAACAACCTTTTCTTCATGGGAGTTGAAAGGGTGGGACACCATCCTCCAGAAATTCCACTTTCATACAGAACCCCATCATGCCCAGACCATTTCCTGTGGCTTTGTTGTTGTTTTGGGGGGTTTAAAACAAAATAAAGCAGGTGATTTGGCTGCAGAATCACCAAGGAAACAGGAGGTGAGTCAGCTACTCCTGAGGAAGGAAGGTGGGCAGATGCTTGGGGTGGTGAACAGGGGAATTGTCGTGTGTTGATTGATTCCTTCTGTGGCCAGAGAAACGGGATTTGACAGACATTGATTCTTAATGAGTTGAGCTGCTCCAGGAAATACTGACACCATCCCTCTCTCTTCCCAGCAGACAAAACTGTTGGACCCCACAGGAATGCCTGTTTGGATCAGAGAGGTTAAAGCTGCATTTTTTATTGGATCTCAGAAAGATCTCTATTTTCTAGGTTGAGAGAGATAGAAGAGAGGTTACATGAATTAAAGGCATGCACCATATCAAAACCACCTGTCTTAAAATTTAAGGTATGTATGTTTTAAGAGGTTTCTACTGAATTTTTCTGCTTGCTGTAAAAATGCACCTGCAGTGTGAGTCATTCTGCTTACTTTTATTTTTTCTCATGTCCCTAGACGTGATTTTGGCAGAAAAATTTGGATGTTGGATGAAGTGTGTGTACATATATGTAAAAATGTTGTTGTATTCATAGATTATTGTTATTTATTGCAATTCTATATTTGTAATACATTTTGAGCAACCTGGTCTAGTAGTGGGAGGTGTCCCTGCCCATGGCAGGGGGTTGGAATGAGCTGAGCTTTAAAAGGTCCCTTCCAACCCAAACCATTCTGTTATATATGTTTATATTAAATTATAGGTAAATATATGTGTGAATATATATATAAAAATTATAAATAATTTTGATACATAAACCTAGTTATTATACACACACACACACAATTCTGTGGGAAGGTAAAAACCATTTGGCAGATTACATCAATCACATATTTTAAAGAGTTTCACTTCTACTCCATTGAATAATCCATCTTCCTTGGGGACTCCTTCTAACATGTCACATCTCTGAGCAAATCTGATTGAATTTCCTCCAGGAGTGGATTTTGCTTCCAAATTATTCTGCTCTGACAGTTAGCACTCTTTCAATCTCATGAAGCAGATTGCTTGCTAATCAGCTGTACAAATTGCTAGAATTCCTTATCTTTGGGAAAAAGCATTTTCCAGCTCCTGGGTGGAATGTGCAACACTTTCTAGTTGCTCAACTCCATCCTGAAGTATTAAACCATAAAAATGTGACATGATAGATGAGAATAAAATGGATTATTGTTTTTTAACTTGCCATTTTTCTTTCCTTATGAGTTCAGAAGGGCTCCTGGAAGCCAAGGTCAACGTTGAGCCATAAAAAAAGAGGAAACCAGCCATAATTCATGTTGTCACAGCCTTCTCCTTTTCATCAGTGCTTGAAAGCATGTGTCAGGCTATTATCTCTCCCATCAAGGAAACTGGAGTCAGGCTGGTCCTCCCCCAGCTCTGGGAAGGATTATTCTTCACTCAGTTGGTTTTAAACTGAAGGGTTTTTGGACAGTTGATTTTTAGGTGGAGAGGGGGAAGAAACTTTAGATAAAGAGGACTTTACCTAAATTGATGAGATAGATCTGTAATCTTCAGGCAGCATTTCCACTGCAGTTCATCCTTTTTCTTGCCCTTCCTGACAGGGAGATGTTTTGTTTCTGGGAAGCCTCACAGTGGTGACTCCCTTGGCTTGAGGCAGAGCTCCAGAGGGAGAAGCTTTCCATGGAAATGGTGGCAAGGAAGGATTTCAGCAGAGTGGCTGGAATAGGATTGCTCATCAGCAGAGCAGCCCAGCTCTCTGAGGGTGACTGGTTTGTTGAAAGAGAACAGCCTTGTTCAGAAACCACCCACCCATCCCTTGGCTCTTCATGGACTGAAAAAAAATCAGGGTTAGCAGGACGGGACAGAGTCACTGGTGCCACATGAAGGAGAGTTGTGCTCGATGCTGAGCAAACTCAAAGTTGCTTTTGGCAAGACAAATGCAGGAAGAAATAGAGCAGTTTGCTTGGCTCATGCTTAGTATTAGAGAAAATGAAATTATTGACACCACAGGGAGGAAAAACCCCACAAAACGTGAAGATATGGGGTGTGTTGTACTCTAATAAAATATTGGACACCAGAGTGGGAACTTGATGGGGAGGGATCTTTTGTTTCTCTTCCTCTGCTTCTCCTCAGATGAGATAATGGAATTACCTGCTGGACCAACAGGAGCAGTGGGAGTTAAAAGCAGGATCAACACCTTGTTGTAAATTTAAGATTTAGAATCACAGCCAGCCTTGGAAGAGGAGTTGGAGTTAAGGGATGAGGGGCTGAAGAATATGGGAACATGGGGAGGGGTGTGACACCACCCCCTGCATGCCTCTGGTGCATGAAAATAGAAATTTTTTTATTGTAGGATGAATTTCAGTCATGGTAGGGAAGAGGAGAGCAGGTTGTACCTCAGCTGCTCCTTAGGGCTGCCGTGGAAATCCATTTAAACCTGGCCTTGCAATGCCCTGGCCCAAAAGACTTCAGGGTTCCTCAGCACTTCTCACTCAGCCAAGGCTGGAGGAAGGTCCAGCCTGTACCCCCTGTTCTTTGTGCCCAGCACAAAAGGGCTCTGCTGCCTCACTTCTGTTGACTCATTCAGCTTTTTTTTCCCCTTCACTTAATTATGAAAATACTGCAGTGCTAACTTGAATGGATGATTGCTTGGCTCAGCTTCTGCTTAAAATACAAATAAATTCATTAAGTCTTCTGTTTATGAATCATAACCAGGAGAGGAGTTCTCTCAAAGGTCATTTCATAAACACATCTCCTGTGTTGTTAACATTTACAGGAAAATGCCCTGCTCCTGACTGCAGGAGAAACAACCAAAATTAATAAATATTTTCTAGAAAGATTTTGATCTTTTATTCCCAGTAGGTTTTATAATACAGCAGCCTGACCTCCAGCCGCCTTGCAACAGCACTGACAGTCTAATGGCTGCAGATTAAAGGATTTGGGGTCAAGAATCATAG
This sequence comes from Calcarius lapponicus, assembly GCA_039654755.1. NCBI lineage: Eukaryota > Metazoa > Chordata > Aves > Passeriformes > Fringillidae > Calcarius > Calcarius lapponicus. The sequence goes on along the minus strand of CM077468.1, from coordinate 58,803,796 downwards.
AATTCAGGTTGGAAGAGACCTGTCCACTACTAAACCATGTCCCCAAGTGCCACATCCACATTAAATCCCTCCAGGAATGGGGACTCCAGCACTGTTTATCAATAGAAGTGATGGGACAACAGTGAGACAAAAGCCACTCACCTTGTAACCAGTTACCTTTTGAGGGTTTTCCCAGACTCTAAAGAGTGTTCTCTGCTGAGTGCAAGCTGGCAGGCACTGTCTGATTCTTCCCTAAAGCAGAAAAAACATAATTGTGCTTTTCAGGTGCTTGACACAGGATTATCAGATGGACCGGGTTGGAGGTTACTTGTTAAATTTAAAGGGTTGTACTGGGAATGTCTCTTTCTGTTGTGTTTGAAGATGAAAAAGCTTTTTGTCCAAGCTGCCAACACACAAGATCTGTGTGAAACTTGGGCTGGGGAAAGGAAAGGAGCTTTGCACCAAGTGACAATTTTAATGACAGAGCAGTGCTGTGCTGCATGTGACATGGAATAACCATGCTGAAGGTCTAATTTTTACTTTTTCCATCAAGTTGGGACTTCTTTTGGAAGGAAGAGGGGTGGTACCAGTGCCAAGACAGAGGAGGAAGAATGTTTTGTGCAGCACTGGAATCCAGGAGATGAAAGGGACCATTATTCCTATGCCCTCATTCCATGTGCTGACATACAGGGAAGGCACATGGCATTCCAAGGATCCTCCACGTGCATTTAGCAAGAATTCAGCAATTTCTCTTGCTGGCTGAGCATCTGACAATGGTAAAATTAATTTTTCAAGTAAGAAAATAAAGGTTGAAAAGTAATTTTGATTTAGGGAAATGTCTTTTACCACTGAGTTTTACATTTGATGGTTTTAAGAGGCAATGCCCGAGGGTTGGTAGCGGGGGGTCAGAGTTAAATCCTGACCTCAGGTTGGTTGTAATGACCCCAAAATGCAGGTTCAGTGACTTCTCAGATGTGGCAGCTCAGATTTACTCAGTTGGTGTTGAAGGCAGGACGTGAGAGCAAGGTCATAGCAGCTTTGGGTGACATCAGAGTGTCCCAGTGGCTGTGCCTGCTCCTGGGACATGGTGGCACTGGGGACAAGCACTGTGCTGTTCACTTAGCACCAGCTGTGTGTAGCAAGAAAATCATGGAGAACTTGGTTAGGATAAGAATGAGGAGGTCTGGCAGGTTTGGGAAGCTCCAGGAGAAATCAGACTCATTTCACAGCATTCACAGAATCACTGGGTTGAAAGAGACCTTCAGGGTCATCAAGTCCAACCCAGCCCCAACAGCTCAGCTAAACCCTGGCACCCAGTGCCACATCCAGGCTTTGTTTTTTCCCTTAGTGTCTCCCAAACTCTTCTTGCTCCATCCTTTGCAGTGCTGGTGAACCTCTCTGAGTTCAAATATCCAACTTGATTTTTGCTTTTAGCACCCCAACATGCAGCCAAGGGCAGTTTAACCCTCATTTCTTGATGTTATGTTGTTCCTCCCTGTTTGGACCAACCAAGACTTTGAGTCCCTCCATTGTAACCCAGAAATGGAGAGAGAAATCAAATCCAGTGTTAGGAATCATCAATTGCATCCTTATAACATGGATGAAATCCCTCCCCAGGTTGAGAATTTCTTCTGCATGGGATCCCCCCTGGCCGTGTTCCTGGCCCTGCGCGGGATCCGTCCCGGCACCAGCGGCAGCCAGGACCACATCCTGCCCAGATCCATCTGCAACCGCCTGCTGAACATCTTCCACCCAACAGACCCAGTGGTGAGTCTCCCATTGCACTCTCAAGCCTCTGCCCTGCCTGGTCTTAAGCTCTGGGATAACGTGGGATCTTCAAAGTGTGTGACTCACCGTGAATGTGTTCCAGCAGAGGATTATTTGTTCATGGTTGTTATACAGTGGCTTGGGGTTTGGAACTGTAGAATTACATTGCCTACAAATAATTGCTGTAAATAACATATATTTTGCTTCTCTTTTCATAGTAATAAGCATAAGATTTGGGCTTATTCTGATTTTTTTTTCCCCAAAGAAATTATCCTTTTTCAGACAAGGATTTTGTGTTTCACTTCCTGGCTTCCATTAAAATATATTTTTTTTGCTGTTAAAAAAGGCTTCACAAGCAGTTTACAAGATAACATAGAAAAGCAAAGACTGACCTCTTTTTTTTCCCAAAGGATCCTGCAAGTAAAAGTTTGTTGATAATATTTGGGAGAGGATTATTGGTGTAGCTTTGCCTTTTCCTTGTTCCACAGCAGCCAGTGTTGGCTGTTACCAAATCAGTTACTGGACCTTTGATCTGCATCTCCTTGGTAACTTCTCTGATGCAAATTGGATTGGGAATTTCATCTACAACAGCAATTTGGGGATGCTTTCCTATTTAAAGTAGCTGAATTTAAGTATATTCTGACTTCAAACATGGTCATGTTCAGCTCCAGCTACTCCAGAATTTTCCTGGATTATCAGGGACAATTGGTTCCTCTCTGCAAATAGTAACTTCACTTAGTTTTAAAATAAAGAAATTCAAGATTCTTTTCTACATCTAAGTGGACAAAGATAAATAAATAATCAATAGGAAAATATTTTTTAAATAAACATAACTCATGGTTTGCACAGGGATCAACAAAGAGCCATCAAACAAAATGTTTACATAGCCAATTCCTGTTTATTGTGTTAGAATCAGCTTAACTTTACGTGAACTTTGTTCTCTCAGTGAAACCATCTGTATCTGTTAGTAACCTGTGGGTTGGTAACACAAGTGTTACAAGTGTTGTACTAGAGGTGTTGCAGAGATGTGCAAAAGTGAGCTCACAAGCAACTGTGCAGCTGATAAATCTTCCAGGCTGTGAAACTGTGGTGGTTTCTGGGGTTCCCATTGAAGGAAGGAAATTGATGAATCTGACTCCATGTTCTTAGAAGGCTAATTTATTATTTTATGATCTTATATTACATTAAAGAATGCTATACTAAACTATACTAAAGAATAGAGAAAGGATACAGACAAAAGGCTACAAAGAATGATAATGAAAAAAACTCGTGACTCCTTCCAGAGCCCTGACACAGCCTGACTGTGATTGGTAATTAAGTTAAAACAATTCACATGAAACCAATCAAACATGCACCTGTTGATAAACAATCTCCAACCACATTCCAAAGCAGCAAAACACAGGAGAAGCAAATCAGATAATTATTGTTTTCATCTTTCTCTGAGGCTTCTCAGCTTCCCAGGAGAGAAATCCTGGTGAAGGGATTTTTCCAGAAAACGTGTCAGGGATAGTGAAACTAAAAGTGAATTACACTGTAACCCCACCACTGTGTCACCTCCTAGGCATTGTTTAGGAGAGGTATTCTGGATTTGAGGTTGGAGGGACCTCTGGATGGGAAGGAAAATGATTTTTTTTCCCAGTGTGGCCTCCCAGGATTGACCTTCACTCCGAATTCTCTTTCCAGGCCTACAGATTAGAACCCTTAATCCTGAAACACTACAGCAACATCTCACCTGTGCAGATCCACTGGTACAACACAGCCAACCCTCTCCCCTACGAGCACATGAAGCCAAGTTTCCTCAACCCCAGCAAAGAAGCTACCTCAGCCCCGGAGGGCGAGAGCGCCTCGGCGGCGCCCAGCCCCACCACGTCCCCGGTCATGGTGCGGCGCCACTACGGGGAGTCCATCACCAACATTGGCAAAGCCAGCATCCTGGGTAAGGAGTGTCCCCTCTGCCCCTGGCCTGCCAGGGGACAGGCAGCATTTTGGGGAGCTGCTGGTTCTCAGCTTCTTTTTCTGCCTCTGTTGAGGTCGGGGTTGAAGGGATTTGGGATGGTGTTTCGCATTCAGGCTCGGATGTTTGTTATTTCTTAGCTGTGTTACAAGTCCTGAGTTCTGCAGCATCCTAACAAGCTACAAAATGGCTGTCTTTCTATACAAGGTGTTTTAAGGCTAAACTATCCCAATAAGAAATGACACCTGAATTATTTTCACTTTTAACCCAATAGCCAATCACCCAAAGTCCGCAATGAGGACTTTTTTGCCCAGTTACACAAAACCACCAAACCCATTAAGAAGCTTAAGAAGGACCAGCCTCCAACCTAAAACCTCCATCTTGCTTTATATATATTACTATTCTAAAACCTTAAACTCTTTAAGTTTTCCCCCCTGTGATATCACACACTTCTAATCAAACTACACACCCACAATCCCGGTGCTGTCACTCCATTTTGGAAGCTTCTCCACAGCCTCAGGTCAGTGCAGTGTTCTCTTGAGGGTCAGAGCCTGTCAGCACAGAAAGTCTGGAATTCTCAGCATCCAGAGCTCCAACAGGTCGTGTTCCCTCTGTCCCTGGGTTGGGAGAGGCAGCATTTTGGGTAGCTGCTGGTTCTCAGCTTGTTTTTCTGCCTCTGTTGAGGTCAGGCTTTGGGATTTGGGATGGTATTTTGCATTCAGGCTTGGATGTTTGTTACTTCTTAGGTGTGTTACAAGTCCTGAGTTCTGCAGCATCCTAACAAGCTACAAAATGGCTGTCTTTCTATACAAGGTGTTTTAAGGCTAAACTATCCCATTAAGAAGTGACACCTGAATTATTTTCACTTTTAACCCAGTAACTAATCACTCGATTAGTCTGCATTGTGGACTTCTCTGTCCAATTACAAAATACCACCCAAACACATGGACAAGAAGGTGAAGAGGAAGGACCAACCCCCGCCCTAAAACCTCCATCTTGCTTTATATATATTACTATTCTAAAACCTTAAATTCTAAGTTTTCCACCCTGTGATATTCCACACTTCTAATAAAACTGCACACCCACAATCCCGGTGCTATCAGTCAATTTCGGAAGCTTCTCCACAGCCTCGGGTCAATGCAGGGTTCTCTTGGGGGTCAATGCCTGGCAGCACAGAAAATCAGAAATTTTCAGCATCCAGAATTCCAACAGGTCATGTTCCCTCTGTCCCTGGGTTGGGATGGAAAATCCTTGGGGAGCTCTGCTGCTCCCTGGGGTTGGGGTGCAGTCCTAAGGAAACTCTGGAGATGGGATGGGAGCTGGGGGTGTTCACCTGGCGAAGAGAAAGATCCAGGGAGACCTTGGAGCTCCTTCCAGTGCCTGAAGGGGCTCCAGGAAAGCTGGAGAAGGATTTGGGACAAGGGATGGAGGGACAGGACACAGAGAATGGCTTCCACTGCCAGAGGGCAGGGATGGATGGGATACTGGGAAGGAATTCTGTGTGAGGATGGGGAGGCCCCAGAGAAGCTGTGGCTGCCCTTGGATCCCTGGCAGTGTCCCAGGCCAGGTGGGACAGGGCTTGGAGCAGCCTGGGATGGTGGAAGGTGTCTCTGCCATGGCAGGGAATTGAAACTGGATGAGCTTTAGGATCCCTTCCAACCCAAACCATTCCATGATTCTATTCCTGTCCCTTGCACAAAACCAGAGAGTGGCTGAGGTTGGAAGGGACCTCTGGGGATCTTCTACTCCAGCCCCCAAAATTCCTGCTGGCAGAGGATGGGTTCAGTGAGTTCTGTAGGTGTCTGGCTTGGTTTAATCCCAGCTGACATTTACTTTAAAATAAAAAACAGTTTATGTCCATTGGAGTGAAAGCTTGGGGGAGATGATTTAGTTCATGCTATTGCTGCCTTATTTTTGTCTGCCTTATTGAAGTAACATCCTGGTGATTTAACAATTTCCACTCTGCTTCATGGGGAAAAAATTAAATTAAAGCTTGTCTTCTGATTCCATTTTCTGCTATTGGCCAATAGCAGAAAAATCACAGCATGTAACCCATTACAGTTACCTTTAACTCATGATTCTACAAAATAGAAATTCAGGCTGGTTTAATATAAAGTCTGCTCCTTTCTGGCTTTCTGAGTCAAAATAAGCTCTGGTTTAAGTGAGCTTAAATTCCCTTCGCTGGAGCTTATACTTGATCGTGCACTTGCAGTTTTTGTTGACTCAAGGCTTTTCTTCAGCTCTCTGTGTGGGATTTGGGAGAATCCTAGTGCCAGGAGTCTTCCCAATCAAATAAGAATATAAAAGCATTTTTAAATATGTGGTATTTCAGAGCAGAGTGCCTTTTTGGGGGGGTTTCTATAGTAACTTGAATGTCTTGTCCATGAGGTGGCAGCAGAGTCAGGATAAAACAGGACAAAACTACTCTTGACTTTTATATCCCTCTTCCTGAGCAACCCAAATAGTCCTTTTAAAGGATGATGTAACATTTTTAAAGGTCTGTTAGAGCAGTGGACCTAAGAGAATAATAATATAAGAAAAAATAAGAATATAATAATAAGAGAAGTGTCTTAAATGTGCTATTGGGATTTTTAAGTGCAGAAGGCACCAATGTTGTTAGAAAGCATTTTTGTCTTACTCTTAGAATTTATGAAAGAGGAATCACAACACATCTTTCAAAGGACCAGATTTCTCTCTGCAGATGTATTTCATGCATCTTTTTTCCCCCATAAACACAGCTTCCAAATTACAGCTTTTGCTGTAATGAGATGAGTTTGGGGATAAACAGAGCCCACTCCAGTCAGATGTTCCCACCCTAGGAAAGCAGCAGGAGTGTTTCCCATCCCTCAGCTCTAATTAAGGGGAGCTGCAGTGGCTTTAATTTGCAGTGGCTTTAATTAATTTGCAGTTTGATTGATGCATCCTGGGTGGTTTTTTTCCCTCTGTGCTGGATGCAGGAGCTGCGAGCATCGGGAAGGGCCTCGGTGGGATGCTCTTCTCCAGGTTTGGCAGGTCCAGTGCCGCCCCCCAGACCATGGAGACAGGAAAAGATGGACCTGAGGGGGATGAGAAGAAGGCCACGACTGTTGGGACCCCACCTCTGCCACACAGCAGCTCGGGATTCCTCGAACCCACAGGTGAGTGGTGCCCACCCTGTGGATCCAGGGAGGAGTGGGGTGGGGGGCTGGAAATGCCATCACTGCACATGACAGGGTTTGCTGGTGTGGGTTTGCCATAAAGTAATGAGTGTTGAATGTCAAGGCCAGCTTGGACAGGGCTTAAAGCAACTTGGGGTAGTGGAAAGTGTCCCTGCCCATGGCAGGGGTGGAATGGGATGATTCTTAAAGTCCCTTCCAACCCAAACCATTCTGGGATTTTGTGAATCTCTTCCTGGATTTGCTTGAGAGAGACCTTAAATCCCATCCCACCCCTGCCATGGCAGGGACACCTTCCACTGTCCCAGGTTACTTCAAGCCCTGTCCAGCCTGGCCTTGGGCACTGCCAGGGATCCAGGGGCAGCCACAGCTGCTCTGGACGCCCTGTGCCAGGGCCTGCCCACCCTCACAGGCAGGAATTTCTCCCCAGTATCTGATCTAACCCTGCCCTCTGACAGTTTAAACCCTCTTTTTCCACCTAAACTCCCAATTCCCCCATGTATTTCCCATTCTGAAACAATCTGGATTTTAGGACATGTATGACTGGGAACAGAAGCTGCCTTTGTCCTGATCTGAACTGCTCAAGACAGAAAGTGCAATTTTAGCAGCTGAGTTTTTTGAAAAGCATAGGTCCTTCCTCTCAGGAAATTCATCCTTGGATTTATTTCTGAGCTCCCCCTTGGCACCGCTGCAGGACACAGGGTTTTTGGCTTTTTTTTGCAATTGAGGGAGTCACCAATGTCCTGTGACAGCACTCACATGATGGATTGCTGTCTGTTCATACTAATTGCAACAGATAACCTGTCTGAGTCAGTGTTTGAGGGCAGGAAACTCGGGGTTAGACGTGAGGGAAGTAGAGAAGCAGGACAGGGAACATCACAGAGCTGCCAAGGGGGTCATTTCAGGGGGCTTGGCACACTCAGAGCTTCCTGCATGGGTCCCACATCCCTCCCTGCTGGAAAGGCATCCCTGCTCCATAGAAGGAGAACGTGGAGCAGGGCTGGGAGCTGAATGATGCAATCCCCACCAAGGCTCTGCTCTCCGAGGGCTCGGCTGGGGTTTGGCTCCTGCCCAAGCTCCCGTAACGGCCTCTCCGAGTGGCCTTCCTGCACAGCCACTGGGGTTTTTGTGGATAAACTCTCCTTCTTGGAAATGACTCTGCTTGTCTGCTGCTGTTCCAAGGCTCTGGCTCCCTGGCCCTGCTGCAGAGAGGGGAGATGCTCCTGGGGAATCAGGGAGAGCTGGGCCGCGTCTGCCGGCACTCGTGCGATGCTCCCCTGTCTGTGCTCCTCCAGCCAAGAATGAAAATTCCTTCAAACTGCCTTTGAGAAATGGCTGCATTTTTGACTCAGTCTGGGCCTTTGGCTTTTGTAGCTCACCAGGCTTTTAGGTTTTTTGTCTTTTCTGACGGCTGAAGTGCCTTAGCAATAGGTTAAGGTTGGCCCGGTTCAAATGCAGTGGTAATTGCTTTGAATGTGGCATTAATCAAAGCAGCCATTGAAATAAAAGGGTAACTGCTGAAATATACTTGGAATAATCAGGATATTAAAAGGGCAGAGCTGTGGAGGGATGACTTTGCAGGAAGGGCTTGTAGTATTGGGTGTAGTCTCCTTGTATAGACTCTAAAAATGCAAGAAATCCATTTATTTCCAAAAGTTTCCTAGTGGGGCCTCAGCATTTGCTGGATATTTCTCTGTAGTTATCATAACAAGTATAAATAAATATATTTATAGAGTTACTATAAGGAAAACAGCTGCTTGAAAAAAAAACCTGTCTTTTCCCAAGTTGAGAATGACAGAATCATTCAGGAAAGACGTCTAAGAGCAGGATTAGTTTCCTTTTTTTTGCTTTTTTTTTTTTTTAACTGAACACAGCAGCACTCTTAGGTTTGTGCTGAAAGCAGGAGGTGCATTAAAATGTACTTCTATATTATTAAATCTTGGTTTAGTTGAGTGCCCTGTGAAATGTAAACACAGAGATATTGCGTGTGTTGTTTGTCTAGAATGAGAACCCCAAAGACTCCGGTGTTCTTGCAGCTCTGACATCCCTCTCGTTCCTTTTCTTGTTCATTTCCCAGTGGAACTGGAGCACAGGATCGACTTTGAGCTCAGGGAAGGTCTCGTGGAGAGCAGGTACTGGTCTGCAGTCACATCCCACACTGCTTACTGGTCATCTCTGGACATTGCCCTCTTCCTCCTCACCTTCATGTACAAGCAAGACCAAGAAGAGACTGACAAATCCAATTTAGACACTATTTGAATTTTGGACTGAGGACAGGAGAGGAAACTTTCAAAACCAGTGGCACAAAGCAGATGTTTGACTGCAGAGCTGCAGGACCTGTGGCGTGGAGGTTTCAGGTTTAAGTGCATGTTTGGGGGGTTTTCCTATTTCTAAAGAGGAGAAGTTATTTGTATTTCAAAGCACTTTATAGTTTTCAACGTTTTGCAGTGCTGAATTAGACCTGAAAGGGTTCCAAATTCCTGTCAACATGGGCTGTACAAAGAGCCAAGACAGCATTGTAGCATCCCATGAGCAGTTGTGCTTGGGTGACATCCTTGTTAATGACCATAATTGCTGTTTAGTTCATTAAAATATTTAAAAAATTAGTGGGTTAAAAAAAAGAAAAAAAAAAAAAAACACCACCAACAAACCAAACTTAAATTGATTTCCATTAAGAAAAAAAAAAAATACATGTTCAGTACAAACCTAAACCTGCCATGTGCTGATGTTTATGTACCTGTGAATTACAAGCAGTGGTGTCATTTTTCCAGGACCTTATTCAGCTCCACATCCAATTATCCCCACATTGGAAGCCCATTCTGACTGCTGGCTTCTGAGGTCCTATCCTGTGTGGCACATTTAGAAACTTAATGCTGAACAGAAAAAAAAAAAAAAAGGAAAAAAAAAGCATGAGGCAAATATTTGAAATACTGTAATTATAATTTATTATTCTCTCTAATCGTTTCATTTTATTCCAGTGTATAAAACATTACTTTTTTACTGATTTCTTTTGACATAATTTAAGAACCACATTTATTTTCTACAGTGTTAAGACTTTTTCTCAGAAATACATATCTTTGTACTACTATTCAAATGAATATATGGACACTGTGGCACACTTTAAGTATTTTTTCATTAAAAATAAATATTTGTGGTTTCACACAAATGAGATTAGTCACATTCTTCTCAGAGGTAAGTGCCTTTGCTTTTTCAGGTTCCAAGTGAGATGGGTTTGCAGAGGACCCAGCTGTCCTTTGTTTACCACAATTAAATCCATACATGTGTGTGTTTGTATAAAAACATATGGATGTGTATATTTATGTGCAGGGGGAGGGAGGCACCATAAAATAAACTTGGTGAGGCCTGAGAATACCAACATTTAGATTGAGTTTGTATCTGAAACTAATTCAGAAGTCAAGAGGGAAGTGTTGGGATGAAAGGGAATAATCTCCAAATCAAACACCAGAGGGTCATTGGGAGATTTTAGAATAAGGCTCTGGAGCAGGATTGTTGGATATTTGCCCTCAGAGCTGCCTCTGCCTGAGGTATTTATGATCTGGATGGCACATGTGGGAGCTGCAGAGCCTAAACTTCAGTTAAAACAGCAAAATATTGTAAAATAGCAAAAAACTCGGGCTGTGCTGTTGTGTTCTCAGTGTAAACAGTTGTGGCAGCCTCAGCCCAGAACAGTGGCTGGAGCTGTGGAAAGCTCAGAGTTCCCTGCCTGGGGGGAGAGGGTGGCTCTTCTCCCAAATTCTATTTATTTGGGCTGCTCCTTCCATGAAGGAATTGGGAGTTTGGATCCTCTGCTGGAGTTAGGGCTTTGGGAACAATGCTGAAGGGGGGAAAAACAAAGAAAAAGGGAAGGGAGGAGTGGAGGGGAATGGGAAAACGACACAAACAGCACTGCAGTGAACCAATATCCAACATTCAGCTGGTGGAAAGGACCTTGCTTCAGTGTGGATCTGTGAAAAATTCCATCTGGCCTCAGAATTGGAGCCCTCCTGCCTGACCTGTTTACCCTGGTGGATGAGCAATCCCAGGAAAGGAAAATAACCCCCTGAGAGGAGGAAGCCTCTGCTCCAGCAAACAGCCTCGTGTTTACAGGACTGGCCTCTCCAGATAAGTTGTTTAATCAACTCCTCCTAATGAGAACAACTTAAACACAAAAAGGAGAATCTCCTTTTATAATTAGAACGTGCAAAACGTTTCCAAATGTGCATGGTTGGTTTTTCAGGGCTCAGAGCTGGGTTGTGGTGCTGCTGCCTTCTCCCTTTCCACCACTGGATCCACCCTGGATCCTTTTTTAAGGGCTGTAAACAAAAGGGGTTAATTCCTGCAATTCTTGTGGTCTGTGGAAACCCTGCTGTAGTCCAGGACATGTTTCAGATTTATGGAATAGCTGTTCCCCTGGCCTCAGGACGTGCTGGGACTTGCTGCCTGCTCTCCATATAAGGGAGGAGATCCGACTCCTAGGTGCGTGCCCCTCGGAAAATCAGGGAGAAGGCAGAGCTGAGGAGTGAATCTCACTGCTGGGAGGAGAAGGGAGAGTGAGAGCCAATACCTGATCACCCCTTTGTGTTTTTCCCGAGTTGATGGGTGTGTTTATTTGCGATTCTGCCCTAATTAGCAACTTCCTGGACCACCAACTAATTCCGAATATGAAACACACCTTGAAAGAATCAATGGAGGCTCATTCTGAATTGTATGCAGAGATGTTAAACAGCCTTTCATCTTTTTAATCCTCCAAAAATACCCCTCATCCTGCTGCAGAGGTGAAACCCTGTTTGCAGAGCAGATGCTGAAGGTGTTGGAAGGGTTGCCCCATTTCTGTTGCGTGGTGCAGCACGGAATTCAAGTAGGGTCACGTCTGCTGCTTTAAACTCCCTGCTCAGATGCTCTGTGTCATAATATGGAGCTGGAATGTCCTGGCTCCCAATTACTGACTTGTTTTCTTCTGCAAGGACGATGTTGAGCTTTCCAAGCTGTGTTGACTGGTGGTTTTTCTTGAGAAACCAAGATAAGGGCAATGTTCCTCACTGCTGTCAGTCTGCCTGATACCGACCTGTTTCCCAAACTTGGCCTTGAGGTCTTTGTCCAACTTTGTTGCTTACAATGGTTTTGCTACAAGGTCATTTTTGCAGATAATGAGCATGAATTCTATTCTTTTTCTTAATTCTGTCCCTTTGCTCCTAATTATTCTGTCCTGGTTCTGCTGCAGCTTCCTCTCCATTTGCATTCACTCCCTCCCTGCTTCAGTGCCAGAGTCTCCGGAGTCAGACACCCTTTGCTTTATTTCACCATGGACAGTCTGGCTGCCCAACTTCAATTATTCTATCTCCTGTTCTAATTACTATTATCAGGCTGAGCTGAAGCATATTTCACGTTCCCATATTTCTATTTGGCCACCTGGTTTTCCCAGTTTCCTGCTCTCCTGGTGCTCCTTTCCCACGTGCTTGGCTTTAGAGCTGACTCTGCTGTACCTGAATCATTGGGAATTGATTTTTTTTTTCCAAGCTGAATTGATCTTTTTTTTTCCAAGCTGAATTCATGAATCACTGTGTCAACTGTTTGCACTGAGTTAGTTAATGTATATTTGTGTGCCCTCTGCCAGGTGAGTTTATTTGGAATTCCTTGTTCCCCATTTTTCTATTATTAGCTTGGAGATGAGATTTCTGCTTCCACCCATCTTTTTTCTGCTGAATAGGGACTGCAGGTGATTGACCTGTACAGGGTCAATCCCCAGGCTCTGCCAAACATCTTCAGTCACCATCAGAAAGCTTTGACACACCAAGGCCCAGTTTGAGCTGTATTTAATAATAATTTTCCTCCAAAGAAATCCCCCCCCATCCCATTTCTCTTAGTTTGGCTTTTCCCTCCTTCTTCCATGGGTGGTTTTTGTGCTTTTGTTTCTTCCCCACTGCACTCCAACCTGTTCTGCAGTGCTGGGATTTCATTCCTGCTGGATTCCTGCCTGCTGGAATCACCATTTGTTCCGTGCTTGTCTGAGCATCCTCAAGACTTTTAGGGGAAATCTTGGCACCTGTTTGACTCCCAAGAGGCCCATCCTGCTGCTGTGCTCCCCGAGAGTTCTGCTGAGAGCTCAGCACCAGCAGATCCCCCCTGGATGTGTGCAGCTCCCAGGAAGGCTTTGCACTGTTCTCTCTCTCTATGCTTGTGCTGCTCTGGCTGCTGCTCTCAGCTCAGCCCCAGCACTGACAAAGCACTTTCTGTCCTTGTCAATGAATTTTGGCACTTCAGCCAGCACTGGGGCTGGGCTGGGCTCTCCCAGGGCTGACTCCTTGCTCCTCATGTTTCTCCTGCATCCCTGGGGACCCATTTGACCCCCACTTTGCTATAGAAATCCAAAGTTTTGTGTTTCCCTGCGTGCCTTTGCAGAAGCTCCAGCACTGCCAGCACAGCTCAGAGCGTGTCAACACTTCTCCTCTTCCAAGAGAAGTCCCAAAGCAGGGGGAGAAATACCTGGAAAAGTTTCAGGTCACCCTGGGGGTCAGTGCTCTCTGGTGCCACTGGGAAGCAAATTCCAGCATCAGCCTTTTCCCCTCTCTCCCTCTGCAGCTCTCCAGCAAACCTTGGCCACTCCTTCCCCTTTGGGAGTGAGAATCTCCCTGCAAAAATGAGCTGGCCCAGGAGCCCTCTCTGGTGGTTTGGAAATCCTTGATGATTTATCCAAAAAGAGAGGGGCTTCATTTGATGGTTCTGTGAGCATCTGCCACGGATTAACTCCTCTCTTTGTTTCCTAAATAAAATACCAGTTCTTGCTGCCCATTCCCTGGGGCCTCACTCATTGTGGGCATGGACAGAGGATCCCAGAATGGTTTGGGAAGGGACCTTGAAGATGATCTGATTCCAACCCCCAGTGGGACTGAGATGGGAGAGGGGAAGTCCAAACTTCTGCAGCACACTCCAGCTCCAAGGACCCCACATCCAGTTTGTTGTTGCTCATTTTATGGCTCTTCTAGTACCTCCACAAAGTCAGGATCTCATCTCAGGCTGTTCCCAGTCTGTGCTCTCAAAGGGCAGCTCTGTCTCCCCCTTTCACTGCTCCATTCTGGTTTTCTGTTCCTGTTCCTCTGACTGGCTGGAAACCAAAGCCCTGGGAAGAGGGAAAGGAGAGCAACTCTGCTGACCTGGGGTTTGGGGTCTCTTTCACCTGCTGGTGTCTCTCACACCTTCCCAAAGCTAAAAATGAGGTTGTGCTGCCACCAGAGAATCCCAGAATGGATTGTGTTGGAAAGAAACTTAAATCCCATCCCATTCCACCCCTGCCATGGCCTTGGACAATTTCCACCATCCCAGGCTGCTCCAAACCCTGTCCAACCTGGCCTTGGGCATTTCCAGGGATTCAGGGGCAGCCACAGCTGCTCTGGGCACCCTGTGCCAGCCCCTCCCACCCTCCCAGCTGAGGATTTCTCCCCAATATCTGCACCAAACCTCCTCCTGTGGCTGGGAGCGGGGCTGCCCCTGTCCCTGCCCTCTGTCCCTGTGCGTCCAGCTGGGCAGGAACAGCCCCCCCTGCTCTCAGGACAGGGGTTTCCTGTTGGAAATGCAAAATGGCAAAAAAAAAACCTCTGAAAGATGAGAAGAGCCAAAACATGCACAGATGTTTTATCTTCCCACCTTTCCATCCCACTCCTGCTGTGCTGAGCTGAAAGTCCAAATGAGGAACATCCATACTTTGAGCCTTATAATGCCAATGTCCTGCTCTGATGGCTTTCCAGGATGTTTATGACTGCAGGATTTGTCAGAAATGTTCACGTTCCTAATTACTTTTAAGTGACCAGTACTGAAGTTTAAAAATAACTTTGATGTACTTTCAGCTTTGCTAGAAGCACTTTCAGTATGGAAATTTAAGTTAGAGTAATTTGCAAAGAGGGACAGACCGCTTCCAAAACAAACTCCACTTTCTAGGATGAGGGTTTTAAACTAAAAGAGGAGAGATTTAGGTGGGATATTGGGAAGGAATTATTGGCTGGGAGGGTGGGCAGGCCCTGGCACGGGGTGCCCAGAGCAGCTGTGGCTGCCCCTGGATCCCTGGCAGTGCCCAAGGCCAGGCTGGATGGGCTTGGAGCACCTGGGACAGTGGGAGGTGTCCCTGCCATGGCAGGGGTGGCACTGGATGGTTTTTAGGGTCCCTTCCAACCCAAACCATTCTGCAATTCTATTTTCCAGTTGCTTCCTCACAGCCCTTTGTTCCAGCAATCTCCCCACTACATTCCAGCAGCATTTTCCCCAACAGTTTCACAGCTTCTGGGCTCTGTGCTTTGGACAAGGTGAGATCCTGTTGGAAAGCAATCCTTAAGGATCATGGCCCTGAGTGCTGTGCAGGGAGGGCTCACACTGAGACAGAACTGAATATTTTGTGTTTCCAAAGCCCCTTCAGATGGGATGGTTCTGTCTCTTGGCAAACTCCTTGGGAATTCTCCTTTCTGCCTTCCAGGCTGCCCCTCCTCACATGCAACTGAGTGTGTGTGTGTGGTGGGGGGGGGGGGGGGGTTATTTTTGTATAAAACTGAGGTATTAAAAACCAGCAGGAGCAGGGGAGGGAGGTGAGGCTGCTTTGTGGTGGCTGCAGGAAAGGGAAGAGGGCAGAGACGTTCCCTGCAGCTCTGTCACGGATCCACCTTCGCCTCGGAGACACCACATCTGCCCGGGGAGGGAGGAGGGGAGGCAGCCCAGGCAGGAGAGGAGCTGATTACATCAAGGAGAAGTTTGGCAGTGCTGGGGAACAGCCTGATGGGGATCAGCCTGATGGGGATCAGCCAGCACGTGTGCAGCACATGTCAGAGCTTGATGCTCCCAGCCAGAGCCGTGGGCAGGAGCAGGGTGGGAGCTCAGCTCTGCCCACAGCACCTCTCACTCACTCAATCCCTGCATGGTTTGGGTTGGAAGGGACCTTAAAGCCCATCCAGTGCCACCCCTGCCATGGCAGGGACACCTCCCACTGTCCCAGGCTGCTGCAAGCCCTGTCCAGCCTGGCCTTGGGCACTGCCAGGGATCCAGGGGCAGCCACAGCTGCTCTGGGCACCTGTGCCAGGGCCTGCCCACCCTCACAGGGAAAAATCTCTTCTCAATATTTAATTTAATCCACTCTCTTTTTGTTCAAACCATCAGCCTTTGTCCCACCAATTATTCTTCTGTTCTTCTACTCACCCCGAGCACATCTGAACTCACCCCAATCGTGGCTGTCCCAAGCCTTGTCCTGGTGGGATTTAACTCCTCCAGTGACCACACTCAGGCCAAGCAGGTTCTGTGTGCTTGGATGGGATCTCCCAGAGCCCACAGCACAATCTGTGTCCAGGGAACTGCTGGGCTCTGCTCCAGGGAACAGGGACAGGACAAGAGGAAACAGCCTCCAGTTGCACCAGGGGAGGTTTAGGTTGGATATCGGGGAAAATTTCTCCATGGAAAGGTTTGTCCAGCCCTGGCACAGCTGCCCAGGGCAGTGGTGGGGTCACCATCCCTGGAGGGATTTAAAAGCCCTGTGGATGTGGCACTTGGGGACAGGGTCAGTGGTGGCCTTGGCAGTGCTGGGGGAATGGTTGCACTTGACCTTAGAGGGTTTTTCCAGCCGAAACAATTCCATGGTTCTGAGCCTGTCCCAGCCCTGCTGCACCATCTCCAGCCCATTTTCAGTGAGCAGCTGATTCCTGTCCCAGAGCCACCCAAACCCAGGCACTGATGGATGGCTGAGGATGTGGCAGCTCCCACCCAGCATCCCCAGGCTGCTTTCTAGGGATTATTCACTTCCCTTCCCAAGTCCTGGGGCTCCCTGAGAGTTACAGCTCTGACATCTGCAGCCGCATGGGAAAAAAAAAATTTAAAAATTGAGATTTCACTGCTTCTTCCTGCAGTGAATTTCAATTCTGAGTGGCCTCAGCCTGGGAATGCCTGGGAAATCTGCAGCCCTGAGCCCTGCAATGCATCCCCAAAGGAAAGCAGAGTCATATGGATTTTGCAGCAAACATTTGGCCAGTTCCTAGCTCTCCTTCATAATCCTGATGGCATTCTTGGCCTCCTTGGGTTCAGGATTTATGGGGACGTGTTCCCAGCCGGGTGGGGGAAGCAGGAGCTCTGGCTGCAAGCTGTTCCTGCTCCTGGGTTTGTGCTGTGCCCTCAGGAGGAGCTGTGTGTGCAATCTGAGCAGGGATGGATTTATTTTGTGCATCAGTTACATCTGCAGCACTCACTTGTTACTCCACAGCCAAAGCTGTGTTTCAATCAGGCCTTTTAAAGCCTAAAACCTGCTGCAAAATTCACCCCCCCCCCCTCCAAACAATTTAGGTAATTAACCAGCTAACTCAGCTCTGGCTGGCTCTCCCTGCAAATACCCCGTCCTCAACAAGATTTTTCCTTAGATTTGGATGAAATGCAATGATTGAGTCATGAT
Organism: Calcarius lapponicus; assembly: GCA_039654755.1. NCBI lineage: Eukaryota > Metazoa > Chordata > Aves > Passeriformes > Fringillidae > Calcarius > Calcarius lapponicus. Next base: position 58,786,530 of record CM077468.1, on the reverse strand, counting down.
TTTTTTTTCCCCTGGCTCAGTTGCTGGAGCAGGGAATGTTGTTCACAATACTGGCTGTTGCCATATGCTTTTTTCATCAACTTAAAGGGTGCAACTTTCTTTTTTGCTTCCCCCTCCACTGACTCACTCCCCAAATATGTTTCTGGTTAGGATGCCTTGTGACTCCTTCCTGACATAAGGTTTTCTAGTTTGCAGGCAGCTTTGGGAATCGCCTCTGTGAGTTCTGAAAGGTCCCAGCTCCTGGGAGAAGCGTCCTGGAGAGATGGAGCAGCAAGATGCTCACCTGGGGTCTGGCTGGTTGCAGTCTCTGGGAGCTCTCCTGCCACAGAAATGGTTTTCCAGAAGCCTGGAAGTCCAACTGATGCATTTCGTGTGAGGATTGCTGTGCTGGGAAATGCCTGAGGGGATTTTGAAGAGCTCTCTCTCCTGGATGCTGTGCAGAGCCAGGAGCTGGACTGGAGGATCCTAAGATATGTGTGTTTCTTCAAGGGTAGTTTTCAATATCTGAGGCATAATGTACTACAAGTGATTTTTTTTCCTTTTCATTCAGAAGAGGATTTTTGGATAAAACCATCTTAATCAGTGCTGATGATGTGGTGTGAATGTAGTGTGGTATCTGAGCTAATCCTGGGGTCTATTTTAGAAATTTGAGGCTATTTAAAACAATTCTTGGCACGGTAGTTGCATTTCTAAGCAGCTCAGGACATTGTGTGATGCTGTGATTAGGTGAACTTGGCCTTTTGTCTGTTTGATTTCAGGAATGCTGTGAGTGAAGGACGGGAGATGCTGCCTGCGAAGGATCCTGGAGGGACAGACAGACAGACAGACAGACAGACTTGTCCCTCCTGGAATTCCTTTAAAGGCCACCTTGTGCTGACCCCCAGACCTTCCCCACTGATGCCAAATTCCCTTGGAAAAGGTGAGTGAGGAGCCACCCCAGTGCTCCCAACATCCCCGTGGGCAGCTCCCAGCATGTGGCCGAGGGAAGGAAACAGCTCCCCAAAAAAAGCAGCCTGAGATCATTCCAGGGGCACTTCTGGGAGTGACTGTCTGAACACCAGAGCCCCCCCACACTCGTGGATGTGCATCCCAAAGTCCTCCCAGCCCAGGAGATGCCAGAGGCTGGGAAGAAAGCCCTGCCTCCCTCTCCTCCAGTTGCAGGAGCTGAGATGCTGAGAGTTAAGTGGCTGGCCTGGAGCCAGAGAGCCTGGAAATGAGCCCAAATCTTCCTGTGTTAGCTGGGATCTGACCCTGCAGCGTTCCTTGCCCTGCTGGAAATGTCACCCATGATCTCTGGAGCAGCTATCCTGCAAAGAACATCTCCTGCCTTTTTTTTTTCCCCTCTTGAAATTGCTTTTCCTCACAGGACACCCCCATCAGTTTGATCCTGTGGGATGCAGGATGGCAGGAACACGCCAGCCTCTCTCTTGTACCACTTCTCATTTCCTACAGCCCTGCCTGGAAAGTTGACTCTGGGCTTCTCCACACGGGGAATGTTCCAGAGAAAGTTGTTCCAGGGCTCTCCAGCAGCACAGCCCTGGTGGCAGGAGACACACGAGGACACAGCAGGGTGGCCCTGCCTGACAGGGAAAAAAAAATTGGGATTCTGGCACCTCTCCCAGGGAAAAAAAATTGGGATTCTCATTCTCCCTGCAGCTCCCCAAAATCTGCTCTTCCCTGTGCCACCTGGGATGTCACCTGCCACAAGCACAGCTTGGGTATGGAGGGTGGCAGCTGTGGTGGCACTGCCAAAGCCACCTGAGATGCCTGAGATGCTGCTGCCAGGATCTGGGTTCTCCTCAGGAGGGGCTGGTTCTGCTGGGCAGCAGGTGCCACCTTTCCACTGGGGTCTCTTCCAGGAAGGACAGGTCACTTGTGAGCAGCCCTCCACATGGGGACCTCTCCTTGGAGATCCAGGAGTGAACCCTGCCAGATTCACTGCCTAATTTCCACTGTGTCTAATTTCCATTGTGCCTAATTTCCATGGTGATTTAAAGGAACTTTGGAGTTTTTTACTGTGGCTTTTTTTCCCTTATTCTTTCCAGTGCTGCTATCACAGTTCTTGTCTTGTCCTGGCTCTGTCACCATCCGGTGTCATCGTTGGGAGATGGAGGAGGAGGAGGCAGAGGTGTTTCCTTGCAAGGAGCAAATGTTGGAATGACCCATCCTTGTTCAGCTGGCAGCATCTCCAGTGTCCCAAAATGTTGGAATAACCCATCCCTGTTCAGCTGGCAGCATCTCCAGTGTCCCAAAATGTTGGAATAACCCATCCTTGTTCAGCTGGCAGCATCTCCAGTGTCCCAAAATGTTGGAATAACCCATCCTTGTTCAGCTGGCAGCATCTCCAGTGTCCCAAAATGTTGGAATAACCCATCCTTGTTCAGCTGGCAGCATCTCCAGTGTCCCAAAATGTTGGAATAACCCATCCTTGTTCAGCTGGCAGCATCTCCAGTGTCCCAGACACACTGGAGAGCTGGAAGCAAAGCCTGGCCACTCCACAGCCCTGCAAGGAAGGACAGGGCACCAGAGGCTTGGAGGAAATACCCTGGCAGCACAACCTCATGGATTTTCCCTTTAAGAAAAAAAAAATACAGATGTGTCAGGATTTAGGTTGTTGGATGGGGATGGGGTTCCCCTAAAGCAGCCAGTGCTTGGTGCAGAGAGCTTTGGGAGCCAAGCAAGGTGATGATAAATCCCTGACTGTTCATCACTTGACATCCCAAGGTGGGAGAGCAGAGAGAGAGTGTTGGGATGCCAAATCTGCCCAGTGTCCCCATCCATCCCTGAGAAGGTGGCACTGAACTTCCCAGTTGTTCCTTCAGTTCCTGGTCCCCAGGGCTCTCTCTTGCAGATCCCAGCTGAAGCCATGACATCCATCATGGGGAATAACCACCTTCGTTCTGATGGGTTTACACTGCCAAAGGGCAGGGATGGATGGATGGAGATTGGGAAGGAATTCCTGGCTGGGAGGGTGGGCAGGCCCTGGCACAGGGTGCCCAGAGCAGCTGTGGCTGCCCCTGGATCCCTGGCAGTGCCCAAGGCCAGGCTGGATGGGGCTGGGAGCAGCCTGGGATGGTGGAAGGTGTCACTCATGACAGGTGTGGAACAAGATGGGATTTAAGGTCCCTTCCAACTCACACCATTCCAGGATCCTACACTTCCATGATCTCTGCCACCAGAGAATCCCAGAATGGTTTGGGTTGGAAGGGACCTTAAAGCTCATCTCATTCCACCCCTGCCCTGGGCAGGGACACCTCCCACCATCCCAGCCCTGTCCAACCTGGCCTTGGGCACTTCCAGGGATTCAGGGGCAGCCACAGCTGCTCTGGGCACCCTGTGCCAGGGCCTCTCACCTCACAGCTGAGAATTTCTCCCCAATATCCAAACTAAACCTCCCCTTGTGAGACCTCACCGCGGTTTGGAGCGGAGCAGGCCCAGTCCCTTGGTGGGACCCACGGTGACCTCACCTGAACCAATTCCCCCCTCTGTGCCATTCCCCTTCCCAAGAGCTCCCTGCTGCCCTGTTAAGCCACTCCAGAGCACTGACCTGATTTTCTCCTTGTCTCCAGGATGTTTCCTATCCTGCTGCCATGGGCCTTGGCTTCTCCTCCCAGCCTCCCGCGTCTCGCGCCGCATTCCTCCGCCTCGGAATCTCCGCCTCGCTATCTAAGGAGCTGAAGGATATTTCCAACCCAGCCCTGCCAGAAAATATTGGCATGCACCTCCATCTCCTGTCCTCCTGCACACACATCCAGCTCCTCGAGCGCTCTGATTCTCTGCCATGTTTAAACAGCCATCACTGACAGGCAGCTCTCCATCCAGCAGGTTATTTTCTTTCCTGGCTGGAGGGATTTTTCCCCCCTTTTCCAAGCCCCAGCTGGTTCCTGCAGTTTCCTCTCCTGGTGACTGGGTTAGACTCTTCCTGCTGAGTGTCCATGCTGTGATTTACCTGCAAGGCTGTGCCTGGCATTAACTTCAACCCGCCTTTGTGGATAATCACAGAATCACAGAATGGTTTAGAAGGGACCTTAAAGATCAGCTGGTTCCAACCCTGCTGCCATGGACAGGGTGCCACAGGAAGCCAAAATGGAGCTGTTGCAGCTCTAGCATCCTCCAGTTCAAGCAATGAGCTGTCAGATGGTTTTTCTGGCCAGAGAAAGTGGGAGAGCCCTGCTGGCACAGCCAGGACTCCTTTTTCTGGCTTTGAAAACCCTCTGATGGTGGGGTGACTCCTTCACTCCCTCCCAGTTAAACAGCCTCCCCAAAGAGCCAGTCTGAGTCTTTCTCCAGGTGATTTGTCCATTGCTCTTTGCCATCCCTTGTGGAAAGGCAGAAGAGGCCATTTCCTCCCTCTTGCATCCCTCCCTCCCTACACAAACCCTCTTTTATCTGCCTGAAGATGTTATCACCATTCTTTCTTTCTCTAGGGTAAACAGCCTGAATTCTTTCAACCTTTCCTCATTGGTCACTCTCCTGTCCCACCAGGATCTCTTCCTCCCCACTCTCTTGTCCCTTCTCCTCTCTCCCTCCTCCTCCTCCTCCTCCAGCCTGCAGCTCCCGCAGCAGGGGTGGGATTTGTCCCGAGGGTGTGATTTATAGGGCAGGAGTGATTTATGGGGCTGCTGCTATACTCAGGGTAGGCTTTGCAGCCTTGGAGAGCTCCCTGCCCCTTGCCTCAAGTCCCTTATTCCCGAGGTTTTGGATGTTTCTGGGGTCAGGCAATGGGAACATTGCCTGTGGGCTTTCTGCTGCCAGCCTCTCCCTCCTTCTGCCTGGGCCTGGGGCAGTGAACCCCATCCTTAGGGAGCTCGAGGCCTCATGAGTCCTTCTCAGGATGCCACAGGAAAGGGAGGTGTGGGATTTTGGGGGATAATTGGTCCACAAGTGTGTCCCACCTACTCTCCCCATCTGGGTGTTCCCATTCCCCACCATGAGGACCTGGGACTGGGGGTCCTCAGTGAGCCCACCTGACCCTTGTTTCACAGGGAATGTGGGGCTGCACCAGGAGCACCACAGGACCCTTCATTCAGGTACCCTGTGTCTTCCAGGAGCTCCCAAATCAGCTCCATTCCATGGGATTTGGGGGATTCCCAAGACAATTCCCATTCCCACCTCCCTTTCCTAGGGGAGCTGCTGATCTCTTCAGAGCGCTCCGCTCGGAGATGGAGTTCATCCCACCCAGCTGATTCAATAACAGTGACCTGATTAAAGCACTCTGCCCTGCTCTGTCTCTATTTTTCCAGCTCTAACTGCATTACCAGCCTGCTCCATCCCATCCTTCCGGTGGAGGCTGGAGCTGGAAAAGCACAAAGCCATGCAGCTGTCTTGGGCATCATCCATCTCCCCCTTCCCCCAGAACAACAGGTTCCCAAGCGTGCTGCAGCTTCTCACAGCATCTCAGGTGTCTGAGGGGAAAATAAAAGGTAACAACCCCTTCAGTAGATGGATTTTTTTTCTGGTTGTGTTCCCCAAATCTCTTCTTCAGCTCAGAACAGCTGTCTGAGAGCTGCAGCAATCCGTGGTGGAGAGATGTGGATGTGACCAGGAAATCTGAGCTTGGTGTCCATCAGGGCACTACCCCCCTGTTTCCCTGCAGCCTCTCAGTGTTAATTTCCCTTCAAAAGGAAGCAATTTGGGGTTATTTTTTAACCAATGCTGCACATTTTTTAAGCAATGCTGCTTTTCCACTCCAGCCATCCTGGGCAGAGAGATCCCTGCTCCAGTGAGTATCTCCATCCTCAGGGGTTGTAAACCACTGCTGTGTGTCCAGCCTGGACTTCTCCATCTGGAAAATGGGGAGAAAAATGGCTGTGATGGATTCCCTTGGATGCAGCCATTCATTGTGGGATATGATCAGGGAATTTGGGTGACCTGTGCTCACACACACCCCCATTACAGCAAGAAGAGCCAGGACACAGAATCCCAAAATCCCAGAATGGTTTGGGCTGGAAGGGACCTTGAGGATCATCTCACTCCAACCCCCTTGCTATGGGCAGATATATTTGGTTTTGGTTAAAAACAAGACAGCAAAGATTCTGGGGGGCTGAAAAGGTCATAGGGGATGATGATGAGTCGCTCCCCCTGGACCTGTGACTTGGGGTCTGGGGCAAATTTGGGTGTCTCACACAGGGTGAAAGTGTCCTTCTCCATCAGGGCTGTGTCCCCAAACACTCCACGGAGCCCTGTGGAGTCGGTGCTTTGCTCAGGGACCTGTTATCAGCCAGCTCTCACAGAGCTCTGACGTGGGAATCGATAAAAACTCTCCTTCAGTGCTTTTCAGACTCTGGCAGCTCATGAGCAAAGGCAGCCAAAGCCCAGAGGCTCCGTCCTTGGTGCTCTCCTCTCCCTCTCCCTCTCCCTCTCCCTCTCCCTCTCCCTCTCCCTCTCCCTCTCCCTCTCCCTCTCCCTCTCCCTCTCCCTCTCCCTCTCCCTCTCCCTCTCCTCTCAGTAGGATTTGTCCCAAGGGTGTGATTTTTAGGACAGGTGTGATTTATGGGGAGCTCCCTGCCCCTTGCCTCAAGTCCCTTATTCCCGAGGTTTTGGATGTTTCTGGGGTCAGGCAATGGGAACATTGCCTGTGGGGGTTTCTGCTGCCAGCTTCTCCCTCCTTCTGCCTGGGCCTGGGGCAGTGAACCCCATCCTTAGGGAGCTCGAGGCCTCATGAGTCCTTCTCAGGATGCCACAGGAAGGGGAGGTGTGGGATTTTGGGGGATAATTGGTCCACAAGTGTGTCCCACCTGCTCTCCCCATCTGGGTGTTCCCCACCCTGGGCTGCTGCTGTCACACCCCTGGTCATGGGGATGAAGAACAAACCCACCTCAGAGCATTTTTGGGGGGCTGTGGGGTGGGCACAGGACTCTGGAACCACGTGGGTTGGTGGTGGAGCCAGCATGGAGCATCCCAGCACCATCCAGAGGGGATGGGTGGCCCAGGCTGGAGCTTCTGGAGGTTCCACAGTAGGAAAATCCATCCCCATCCTCACACCCCCTGAGCTCCACTGGCCAGCCCCATCCCCAGGGCTGCATTTCCTTCTCCACTCCACAATTTGGGGATTTTGCCAAGCTCCAGAGCACATCCACAGAGTGGGAGTTGTCCAGCGTGTCTCAGGGATGCCCCAGGCCTCAGTTCCTTTAAAAAGCCTGTCAGAGCAGCTTCTCCTCCCCCTGAGAGAGGGAAAACTGATGGGCTGGGAGCCAATTTCCCGAGGAGCCGTTGGGGAGGGAAGGGCTGGGGCTGGGGAGATAACGGGATGTGCCAGGGCTGGGCTGATGCTGCAGCACTCCCTGCCCCTCTGGAATCTCACAGGGTGCTGGGCACAGTTTTCCTCCCCTCCTTCACCACCTGGGAGACCCACAGGGTGCCAGCACAGGGTGAGTTCCCACAGCTCCACTTCCCAACAAGTGGCATCCCCCCAAAATGGCGTGAAGAGCAGCTGGGAATAATTGATGGTGGAATTTGGGGATTTTTTTTTTTCCCCTCCAGTAAATGATTCCCAAATAGATGGTTCCCACCATCTGGCCAGAGAAATGTCAGGCCCATCAGATGAATTATTTGGGATTTTTGGTGTTTCTTCTTGCTGACTAAGAGTGGATAAATGATTCAGGGTGTTACTTCTGACACCCCAGAGTCACCAGCCCCAGGGATGGTGATTGAGTGTTGCCTGACATTTGGATTTTCTTTGAGCCTCAGCTCTGTGGGAGAAATCCAGCCTTCCAGGCTGGACTTGGTATTTGTAAAGGCAGAAGAATAGGAGGCCTTCTGGAGGTGGAGAAAAGCCAGAACGGGAGTGGCAAAGGCTCAAAAAATCTGATGGACAATAGAAAGTGGTTTAATATGTTGCATATTGTGGGAGAAGAGGGGGTATGGGAGATGTTTGAGCCTTTGGGCTGGATGGAGGCGATGGTTCAACATCCCTGAGGGTTCTGGAGGTGTCTGAAACATGGATGTGGACAGCAGCACCTGAGAGGGACAAATTCCTGCATCCCTGTGCAGCACTTACCACGGGAAGTCACAAGCTGAGGATGATGAGTGGTCCCAAAACCATCAGTCAGGTACAGGGGATGCAGAGGAAGATCAGCAGTGGGAAGGATTCCTGGGCATGGCTCTTGGAGACACTCAGGCACCAGGCTGGGATATTCTGCAGCCCTGGAGATGAATCAGCTTTTAGGAGAATTTACCTGGGATTTATCCAAATTCTCCATCACATGGATTCAAGTGTTCAGCTAACAACTCCCTTTGGCTCCAAGTGATGTTTTAGGATGCTCTAGAACCCACCAGCCCTTCCAGAAGGACACAAATTTCAAGGACACTCCTGACAGTGGGGACAACCAACCAGAAAATTCTTTGGGGCACGTTGCTTCCCGTGTGGGCCAAAGCAAGAGTCACACTCAGTGGAGGTCACTCCTGGCAGCTGGAAACATCAGAAGGACACAGAAAAAGGCTAAAAGAGAAATGACAGCACGGGAATTAATGTCAGCAGGAAAGCAGTGGCTGACACAGGCCCAGCCAGAGAACCAGGACAGTGCTGTGTTATGAGGAGCTGCAAACCTCCCAGCCTGAGGCTTCAAGAGCTTGATTGACCCAAATACCTGGAAAGAAGGTGAAGAGAGGACAGAAAAGAGCCCTGCAGGGAGGTTTGTCCTGCAGCACAAGCCTGGCAGGCTCCAGTGCACCGTGGCTGATTTCAGGAACTGGAGGCAGGGAAATGAGAGGGGAATTTGTAGCTGTAGGGCCTTGAAACCTCAGCTTGACTTGCCAAGGAGGAGGCACCTCAATCCAGCTTTGTGCCTCTTATCTCAGTGTAGCTATCTCTTACAGCCTAGGATTTATTCCAGATGCTGCCAGGAGAAGCTGTGGATGCCCTGGAAATGTTCCAGGCCAGGATGGACAGGGCTTGGAGTGACCTGGTCTGTGGAAGGTGTCCCTTCCCATGGCAGGGGGGGGGATAGACATTATTTTTAAGGTCCCTTCCAACCCAAACTATTCCAGGATTCTATTCTATGATTTTGTAACCTTTGGGCATGAAGAACCAGGCTGGATGGTTGTGTTGAATCTTGGTCCCTGGCTTCACCCCATGTGGCCTTGGCCATCAGAAAAGGGACATGGACAAGGGATGGAGGGACAGGACACAGGGAATGGCTTCCCACTGCCAGAGGGCAGGGATGGATGGGAGATTGGGAAGGAATTCTTGGCTGGGAGTTTGGGGAGGGCCTTACACAGGGTGCCCAGAGCAGCTGTGGCTCCCCTGGATCCCTGGAAGTGCCCAAGACCAGGTTGGACAGGGCTTGGAACGACCAAATCACAATCACAACCTAGAAAAACTAAACCTCCCCATCTCCTGTGCCTCTTCAAGAGCCTCATCACAAATATCCTTCATCCTTTCATGATGGCAATACTGGATTAACTCCATGCACCACCCAGGTGGTGGCACATTTCTAGGACACATGACCACCACAGCATCATTGCTCTGCCTTTACATCCAGAAAAACAGAAGAAATCCACGTCATGTGGATGTTTCTGAAATGACAAAACCAGGGAAGAGCGAATGGGGCCAGGAATAAACAAGGAAGCAGAGTTACCCAGCATGTTTCCTTTGCCAGAAAAGTGTGACCTTGTCCCTGCTGGGAAATGGTCATTTGTGAAAAGGGAGCCTTGGCTGCGTCCTAAAGAGGCGGAAGGGGATGAAGAGGTGGGGGATTGGAATGAGGTGGTCTTTAAGGTCTCTTCCAACCCAAACTATTCTGCAATTCCATGATTTTGTGAAGTAAAGAGCTTGCAAACCCCACGTGAACAGTGGTACCAGTGGCAGCAGTTTGGAAGGGAGAATATGGGCTGGGAAGTGTTGGAGACACAAAAAATTGAGGGAATAACGATAATCTGCATTTCTCCTTTTTGGTTGGTTTTTTTCCCCCTGAAACTTCATCCTTTTTAAGAAAGAGGCTGCAGACAGGGAATATCAAGACCCAGGAATATGAAGACCCAGGCGACAGGAGCCTCTCACCACCAGGTCAGAGCATGTTGTGCTTGGACCATCTGAGGAAACAGAGCCTTTTTTTTACACAGAGATTTGGGAGGTTTCTCTGTCTCTGTGTATGGAGACAGCCTGAGCACTCAGTCCTGTTGCTTTCCCAGCTCCAGCCACCCAGCAAAGGCACCGAGCAGCAGAGTTCCATGGCTGGTGACCCTGGGAAGAGCCAGTCTGACCGGCTTGCCCGGAGCAGCAGCCAGGCAGCAACGCCAGCTGCCTTCAACAACTGCCCATAACACTTTAAAAACCAAAACAGAGGTCACGGGCTAAAAAAAAAAGTGACAAAACAAACCAGGGACAGGGAAATTGTCACTCAGCTTCACCTCTGTTTTCCCAAGGATGCCCACGGAGCCATTTCACTGGGAAGGAAAGTATCCTGGTTTCCAGGAAGAAGGAGCAGATGGGTTGGGAGCTGCGGGGTGGGCAGGTCTGGTAGGTATCATCCCTACCCCGATGGAAGTGGCCATGCATTTCGGCACCTTATTTGGCATTGCTGCTCCCAGGGAGCGAGGACTTGTTGCAAACAGTGGGAAGAGCCCTGGGGATGCTTGGCTGGCTCTGACGCAAGAGCTGCGCCGGTGCATTTTTGACCTTGCTTCGCCTCTCCCGAGCGCTGCAGCTCCGGGAGCCTCTCCCTCCACGCAGGGAAGGAGCCCCCGGGATGGAGAGGGCAGGGAGAGGGGAAAGGGAAACTCTGCCCGTGGGTTTAGGAGCAGAAGGAGCCTGCAGCCTTTCCTCAGCGTGCAGCCAGCTGTACTAAAAGGTTACCAGCTCCGCGGGGCCGTATCCAATTGCATCAGCTGGGAACCTCGTCCAACACGGCTTTGGGCCGAGAGTAACCCTTTCTATTTATTGCCCTATTGTTTGAGGCTGGAGGAACACGGAGATACCATCTGGGAAAGCTTTGTTGTTACAGACCGGCTCTCGCCTGCGCTCCAGAGTCACCCTCCAAACCACGCTCCGGCTTCCACGTCTGGGGGGATGGAATGGGGGCTCCTCCGAGCACGGATTGAGGCCCCAGGAGGGTTTCAGGGGGAGGGTCACCTGCTGCAGGGTCACCCAGCTCCCCTCTGGCAGCATCAGCAAAAACCCTTGGATATAACCTGGCTAAGTCTGCCCAGAGTGACCTCAGGAAAGGTTTTATTAGTATTAAAGGTATTGAAGCTATATTAGTATTAAAGCAGAGGAACAGTCTTTATAAATATCTCTATTATAATGGCAAAGTGAAAATTGGAAAAAATTTACCATCCTGTTAAGAGGTTTTGTTGCCTGTATGGTGCCAAAAGAACCTGGTCTAGTGGAAGTTGTCCCTGCCCATGGCAGGGGGCTGGAACCAGATGGTCTCATGGTCCCTTCCAAGCCAAACCATGCCATGATTCCATGGTCCTAAAGCTGCCACTGCCAGGAAGGTGGCAATGGTGTTCCTGGCTGGCAGAGCCATCCCCGAGGCTGCCAGGGCGGGCACAGCTTTGCTGGGATGTGACTTCCCATCACCTGGCACGGGGCAGGACACATCCAGAGCGCTGGACCGCAAACCACAGCCCCTTCCGCGTGTTGGATTTTCAGGAAGCGCGCTTGCTTGGCGGGATGTGTGTATCACTGGGTGGAGGAGCTACAGGAAGCGGATAATATTTTTTTTTCCTCCATTTGTGCCGGTTCAGACCCTTTTATTTAAAGACAGTTCCCATTTCCCATATTCACACAGATTATGAGGATGGAGGGAACCAGCCCATCTCCCAGCCTCAACGGGGGCACGGGCTACTATGCCAAGGTAGGGTTTTGCCACACGGGAAGGATTTTTCCTATGGATTTGGGGGCAGTGCTAAAAAACACCCCAAAGGGTGCAGAGTGGGCACGGGTGTCACGGAATCCACGCGGGTTTGGGATGCCAAGGTTCCTAATGGATGCTCTCTGGGCTGGCTCCCGAATTTCCCCCTCTGGATGCCCTGGGAGCAGCGGCCACGAGCTGAGGCAGGCAGGGCTGAGCAAAGCCGGGCCGGGATGGGATAAACTGGGATGAGCTGAGCCGGGATGAGGCGGGCTGGGCTGGGCAGAGCCGAGCCGGGATAAACCGAGCTGGGATAAACTGGGCCGAGCCGGGATGGGCAGAGCCGAGCCGGGATAAACCGAGCTGGGATAAACTGGGCCGAGCCGGGGTGGGCAGAGCCAAGACGGGATAAACTGAGCTGGGATAAACTGGGCCGAGCCGGGATGGGCAGAGCCAAGCTGGGATAAACCGAGCTGGGATAAACTGGGCCGAGCCGGGGTGGGCAGAGCCGAGCCGGGATAAACCGAGCTGGGATAAACTGGGCCGAGCCGGGGTGGACAGAGCCCAGCCGGGATGAGCCGAACCGGGATGAGTCAGGCAGAGCTGAGCCGAGCTGTGTTGAGCCGGGACGGCCACAGCCGAGCCGGGCTAGGCCGGGCCGAACCGGGCCGATCCCAAGCCGGGCCGGACCGATCCCGGCCGGGCCGCCCCCCGGCGATTCCCGGATGTTGGAGCGGCCCCCATGTACTCCGTCCTTCGCTTCCATAAAAGGCCAAGGGGCCCGGCAGCCAGAGGCGCGTTTTTCCTTTAATTATTATCCCCCTCCTCCTCCTCCTCCTCCCTCCCTCCGCCTCCCGCTCTGCCCGCCCGCGCAGCTCCTCCCGGGCGGCCCCTCAGGAGCTGCGGCGGGGTCCCGATCCCGCCCCACCGCGCCCCCTGCCCTCCCCCGGGGCGCGGAGCGGCCACTGCCGGGCCGGGGCCGTTCCGCTGCCTCTGCCGCCGCTGATCCCGCTCCCGCTCCGTGCCGGGCTCGGCCGGCGGCGCAGGAGGCCGGGGCCATGGCGCTGGACGGGATCCGCATGCCGGACGGCTGCTACGCCGACGGGACGTGGGAGCTGAGCGTCCATGTCACCGACCTGGGCCGCGACGTCACCCTGCGGGTCACCGGCGAGATCCACATCGGCGGCGTCATGCTGCGCCTCGTCGAGAAGCTCGGTGAGTGCCCCGGGAGCCCCCGGCCAGCCCGGCATCTTCCCAGTGCTCAGCGCCCTGCTCCAGTGCTGTGCGTTAACTCCCAGCGCCCTGCCCGGTGCAGTGCCGGAGTACCCCAGTTTAGCCATAGCACTCTGCTCCAGGATTGTGCTCCAGTTCCCAGCACTCTGCTCCAGTGTTGTGCTCCAGTTCCCAGCACTCTGCTCCAGGATTGTGTTCCAGTTCCCAGCACCCTGCCCAGTGCAGTGCCCAGCTCCCAGCGCTCTGCTCCAGTGTTGTACTCCAGCTCCCAGCACCCTGCCCAATGCAGTGCCAGAGTACCCCGGTTTAGCCCCAGCACTCTGCTCCAGTTTAGCCCCAGCACTGTGCTCCAGGATTGTGCTTCAGTTCCCAGCACCCTGCCCATTGCAGTGCCAGAATACCCCAGTTTAGCCCCAGCACTCTGCTCCAGGATTGTGCTTCAGCTCCCAGCACTCTGCTCCAGGATTGTGCTCCAGCTCCCAGCTCCCTGCAGTGCAGTGCCTGAGTACCCCAGTTTAGCCCCTGCACTCAGCTCCAGGACTGTGCTTCAATTCCCAGCACCCTGCCCAGTGCAGTGCCAGAATACCCCAGTTTAGCCCCCAGCTCTCTGCTCCAGTACCTGCTTGAGCTCGCAGCACCCTGACCCAGTACCCTGACCCAGTACCCTGCTTTAGCTCCCAGCAGCCCTGCTCCAGTACAGTGCTCCAGCACCCTGCTCCAGCACTGTACTTTTGTCTCCCAGCACCCTGCCCCATCTCCCAGTACTGGGCTGTAGCCCCCAGCATCCTGCCCCAGTGCTGTGCTCCAGCACCCAGCACCCTGCTCCAGTAGTGTGATTTAGCTCCCAGCACCCTGTCCCAGTCCTGTGCTCCAGAGAGGCTCCCAGCACCCTGCCCCAGGTCCCAGCATCCTGCCCCAGTGCTGTGTTTTAGCTCCAGCACCCTCTCCCAGTACTCTGCCGTAGCTCCCAGCACCAGGGAGCCCCCCAGGTCCCCACACCCTGCCCTAGCCCCCCCATACCTTTCGAGGCTCCCCTTCTCACCCATTTCACCACCCCGTGGCCTCAGCCCCATGCGCCGGCTGCTGCACTCCCGGGATTTTACACAGACTTAGGAAACGGCTCCATTTTCCGCTTGGGGCTGGGGGTTTCTTTGGGGGCGCCCCACAATTGACACCAAAGCTCCATGCTGAAGTTCCGTGCGAGCGAAGCGTTCCCAAAGAAGCCATGGGGCGATCAGTGGGGTGCTGTGGGCCGGGGGACCTGGGGGACAGGGCGGTGTGCGGTGCCTTTGGGAGCGCACCTGGACAAAGGGCCCGTTTGTCCGGGGCGTGTGGGAACGCCGGGCCGCGGCCGGCGCTCGGCTCGGTCCCCGCCGAAAGCGGGGAGCCGCGGAGCCTCCTTCTCCTCCTCCCCTTGTCTTTTTATCGGCTCTTTATCGGCTCTGCTGTGTTTACTCAGCGGTGCAGCCCGGGCTGATGGCTGTAATTGCTCAAATAAAATATTAATTGCGAGGTCCCGCGCGTGCCTGCGGCTGTGGGAGTAGCGGAGCTGTCAGCTGCAGGTCCCGCTCCAATGCGGAGCCAGCCCTCGTGTGGCTTTAAAAAGCCCATCTCTTCCCCCGTGCTTAGGTTTTGATTTATTAATTATCTCGGAGTCGCAGGAAGGAAGAGATGGATATAAATGGATAGAAATACGCTGCGTTTCCAAAGGAAGCGAGCGCTCGCATCAAAGGGTCTCGTGCTGGGGGTCGGCTGAGCTCCCCGAAAACTTGATTTTATTCTGTTTTTATTTATTTTTTTTACTTTAATGCTGGAGGCGCAGAAAGTTTTGCTGAAGTTCAGTGGGGAAAAAAAAAAAAAAAAAGCAAACCAGCTTTGTAGAGGTGATAAAAAATCCACTCGTGAGTGAAGGAGCGATGCTGCCCTCGGTGCCGGAGCAGCTCCAGGAGCAGCTCCAGGGCCGGAGCGTGTGTGGAAATGTGGAAAGCCAGGCATGTGCACGGGGCCGGACCTAAATTAGCTCCTGACGTAATCCATCCCCCCCGAAATGTTTGCCCGGATCCTCTCCACTTGTTAAATTAGGGATTGTATGAGAGGGAAGGAATGCTGCGGCGGCGTGGGGACAGAGAGGGGCTGGAGCTCCCCTGGGGTCTCAGCCCCAGAGCCTCCCTTCCCATCCACATCCATGGAGATCTCCAGCTGCTGCCTTCCCTTTCCCCTTGGCTTTCGTATTTAGTATTTCGTGTTCCTTTTAATCTTCCTGCGTGTCAGCTCTTCCAGCCCTCTCATTATTTTTATGGCTCTTCTTTGAGCTGCTGCCAGTTGAGCCGGGGACGGGTGGGACGGGGCTCGTTCCTCATCCTCCCCTGCTCCTCAATGCCTCCCTTCATCCAGCCTCTGCATCGATTCATTTTGCAATTTTTCCACATCAAAACCCTTTCCCTGCATTTTTAACCTTTTCCTCCCTGTCGTTCCTCTGTTTAATTCCTTACTTCGACAATACTTTCGGTGTTAAAAAGAATTATTCTTCTCCTGCCAAGCAGATTTTTCTGCTGTGAGCTTTAAGGAAATTTCCTAAAAACAAAGTTTCCTTGCAGTTTTGTGCTTCCCTGTGGGATGCCCCACACTGTGGGGGGAGGAAGGAAGGTGGGTCAGTGCCTTAGGCTGGGATTTGTCTGCTCCATCCTTTGGGACAAATCCTGCAGGCTTTGGAAAGGAGATTTCTGTGGCCTGCCTGGAGTTCCACTGGAGTTTAGGATATCAGTGAGAATCTGCCGCAGATCAGCCACACTGTGGTTGGAGGGTGCTGGTAGGAAAAACGCTTTTCCTTCTTCCAGCAGCAAACAGAGCTTGGAAAAGAGAAAAAAAATCTTGATTTATAAATGCTCCTACAGCATTTATTGATGCTTGTAGGAGGAAGAGTGCAGTAAATATCCTGTTAGGATGAAGCAGGAGCCCAGCAAAGTTTTTCCTCCTTAAATTCAGGGCTGCAGATATCCATAAATCCCATGGACTCAATTCCTGCCTGCACAGAGCTGCAGTTGGACTCTTTGGGAGCAGGCAAAAATTAAAATCTGTGGCTGATGCAGGCAGGGATTGGAGGAAGCCCAAGCAGCAGATAGAGGTTCTGGTAACTCAAGTGAATTGCAATGACCTGTTGGCTCCCCTGTTATTCATCACCCGCTGGATTAAGCCACTCCATTAATTGAGCCGTGCCAAGTTCTTGGCAAAGTCATCCCTGAAAAATAAGCAAAAAACTGCTGAGGTTTTAAGAGCAGCAGCATTTAGTTGCTCTCTGAGGGCTGGGGTCTGTACTGGAAACTCCTGGTGCTCTCTCAGGGTTTTTTAGGAATTTTGCCACTATTGACTTACAAACAAAAAAAAAAAAAAAAATAAAGCGAGGTTTAAAATCACTGGGAGCAGAGGAAGGAAGGAAGTGAACGCAGGTTATTGTTGTTGTCAACTTGAGGCTGTTTTAAACACATGGAATTAAAAAAATCCTGCTTTTTTTGAAGCATGCTTGGGAGGAGCTCAGTGGAGTTTATGGAATTCTGGGGGATATATGGGGGATGCTCTGTCTGGGTCATGGGAATAAAGGAATAGCTGACAGAAACAGGGCAGGGGGGACAAATGGTGTCTGGCAGAGGCACAGCCTAAGACAGATGACCTAATGTGCACTGAGCAGATTCAGAAAGTCTGGGGATAGAAGTTTGTGATGGAAATGTGGATTTCTCTCTGGGATTTTTTTACAAGCAAGATATGGATGGCAGGTGACTCCAGCTCCCAGGGTTTACTGGGAGCACTGAGCACATTTTTCACATTTTTGGGCTTTCACCTGAGGAAAATAGGTAAGTGGGTGAAAAAAAAAAAAAAACAAACAGCAAGATTTGGAATTATAGATTGTCTTTCTGGACCAGAAGGGGTTAAGGATGGGCAATGTGGTGGAATCCCTATTTTAGTGACCTGGGATGGGCAGGAGAGCTGACAGGGATAAATGTCAGAGCAAACCCCCTGCCCTGAGACAGGCTGATAATGGCAGGCAGTGATGACATCTCCTGAAGCCTTGGGGTTTGTTTTTGTGAATTGAAGGTGGGATAAGGGTTTGTGCAACTGATTTAAGCTCCATTGTTCCCTTTGGCAGCTCCTCCACTATCTCCTTTGTGTCACCCCGGAGAGGGTGGGATGTCACCTGAGGACTGGCACAGGACTTGTCCCGTGCAGTTTTGGTTGTAGCACTTCAAGCTCTTTTTTTAAAGTGGTTTCAGCCTGCAGATGTGTCTGGGATCTACCCCAGGGGCTCTCTTCACCATTAAATAGACTTTGCTGTGTTATCTTCCAAGGATTTCAGCTCCACTCTTTGCAAGATCAATTCTAAATATTAGTGTTACCTCTGCCTGTGAAGTCTCCTCTCCTTAATGGACCCCTGAAAGGTTTATGAATAAAACACCAGCAAAGTGCAGCGTCATTGATTTGCCCAGGTTTGTCTTTGAGGTTTTGCAGTGCTTATAAACACTGCAGGCCCTCATGAGACTGGCTGAGGGAATTTTTTTGCCTTGCAATCGGAATGAACTCTTAGAAACAGCTTAAGGCTATGGGAGAGAAGAATGCAGAGTCCTTGTCCCAGCCCATTCCTGTTGTGAGCGCGAGGCAGGAGGAGGGCTGCAGGGCTTGTCTTGGAGGTGCCTTGTTCCTTCTGCTTTGGATTTTGCTGGAATGCTGCTTCCAGATCTGGGAACCTCAGAGGAAGACGTGGAGCTGCTGGAGCAATTCCAGAGGAGCTGCTCCAAGGGCTGGAGCCAGGCTGGGAGAGCTGGGGATGCTCACCTGGAGAGGAGAAGGCTCCAGGGAGAGCTCAGAGCCCCTGGCAGGGCCCTGAAGGGGCTCCAGGAGAGCTGGAGAGGGGACTGGGGACAAGGGATGGAGGGACAGGACACAGGGAATGGCTCCCAGTGCCAGAGGGCAGGGATGGGTGGGATTTGGGAAGGAATTCTCTGGTTGCCCAGAGCAGCTGTTGGGCCTGCCCTTGGATCCTCCCTGGAAGTGTCCCAGGCCAGGTTGGACAGGGCTGGGAGCATCCTGGGACAGTGGAAGGTGTCCCTGCCATGGCAGGGGTGGAATGAGATGGATTTTAAGTTCCCTTCCCACCCAAACCATTCTGGGATTCTCTGGCTGTAGCCACACTTCCCAGAACGAGGTGTCTGAGCATCCCTGCCAGTGCCAGGTGAGCTTGGGGTGTTTCCCAGGCTGTGCCCACGATGGCACCTGGGCACCTGCACTTGGGACATCCCCAGCTGCTCATCTGTCCCTCAGTTGCCACCTGAGATGAGGAAGATTTTTTTGCCTCAAAATCAGTGCTCAGTGTTGCTTTCCAAGTGCCTGATGGCCATGAGAGGACTGCAAGTGCCATTCAGTCCTCAGGGATCTGTTTGTGTCCCCTCTGGGGCTGGGTGCTGAGACCTTGTCCCAGATAATGTCACAGATGGGGGGTGATGTTTGGGGCAGGCGCTGACCCTGCTCCAGATTTCCCTGGAAAATTTCTTCCCAAGCTCTTAAACAGCAAAACCTGCCCTGCTGGCAGTGGGGATGCTGAGCACAAAGGGGATCTGGCACCTGCTGAGCACCAAAATCCTCCTGCTCCAGATCCTGGCAGGATTTTGGGCTGTTCTGGGTATGGAATTGGTGAATTGGTACCTCACTGGATGCTTCCACCTCAGCAGCATCCTCAAGGAGACCAACAGAGCTGCTCCCATTCCGATTTACCATACTTGCAGCTTGATGAATGAATTGTGGATTCACCCTCCAAACAGCACCTTTTTGGTGACATTAAGTGACCCCAGTGCTGTGAACACACCCCCCCAGCCATGCACACTGATCAGTGAGGGGCTGCCCTCGTTCCTTTACATCCAGCTTTGTGGCTCCAGGAAGCTCCAGCGTGGGCCTCAGATTCGATGGTGGCTCAAATAAAAGTTCTCTTTGTGAGCCTGAGTGGAATATTCAGCTGAGCTGCCAATGAGCAGAGGAATTCAGGCTGGGGGGAGGTAAAAGCCACATAGAGGCAGCTCTGAGCTGCAGTCACAGCAATTAATATCTGTACTCAGTGTGCTGATGATTGCTTAAGGGCAAAAATAATTAGGATTTTATTTTTATTTATTTATTTATTTTAAAAATTCTGTCACTGTGAGCCGTTTGGTTGGGCTGGAAAGAGCTCTCAGGTCCCAGTGGGAGGGGAAGGAGCGCGGGGTGGGAGGTGGTGCTGGTGCTCCTGCACATCCCAGAGCCTGGGTTTGTCACACCACAGACAGGAAATTGTTGGGGTTGCTGCTCCCACCCAGCCCAAATCAGCAGTTTCCTCTTCCAGCTCCCTCAGGTTTCGATTTGCCACAAGGCACGTGGGGAAGCTGGTGTGGGGAGCTGAAAAATCATAGAAATCATTCCCATTCACACACTTCCCCTTTTTTAAATCCTTTTTTCCCCCTTTTTCTTCCATCTTCCTCTCCATCAGGGCTTGTGTTTCACCCAGGCATCTCCTGGGTCTGTCTAAACCATAGAAAAACTCCAAGAAATTGTACTCAGAATAGAATCCCTGGAAATGCTCAAGGCCATGTTGGACTTGGAGCACCCTGGTCCACTGGGAGGTGTCTTTTTGGGGTGGAATTAAATGGTTTTTTAAGGTCCCTTCCAACCCCAGCCACTCTGTGATTCCATGATTCAGCAAACCAGCACCTGAATTTTAACCCTTGATCTTTGATGTGATTAAAAAAAAAAAGGATTGAGGATAACTGCCTGAAATTGTGGATGTGGGGAATGTTTACTGAGTTGGGAAAGATGAGGGATTATTTGCTGTGCAAACTTCAGTTGTTTCAACATCACCAGGGACACCAACACTGCCAGCTCCTGGTTTGGGTGTTGGAGGAGTTTTTTTAGTGGTGGTTTTTCTGACAGATGAGGGGAAGGAAGGAGATTTACAGCCCTTGTGGAGCTCACTGACTTCAGCCCTGGGTGTGCTTGGAGGAAAAAGTCTCGTGGTGTGAAAACATCTCGGGGAAGCTGCATTTCTTCATTCTCGTTCCGAAATGTGAATTTACTGATTGCTTAGAAAGGGGCAGAGAAACAAGACTGAGCAAAACTCAGCTGGCAGGATTCAGTTCTGAATGTTCCAGTGGCTTTCAGGGGTTCATGGTGTGTAATTTGGAAAAATGCTGAGACCCCCAAATTCCTGTTGGATGGAATTTTAGCAGAGTTGCTGCAATTTTGTTTTCTTGCCCAGGATTGCTTTGACACATTGCTTTCATCCAGGCTGAAGCTTCTACCAGGTAGAACAGTTGGGACAGACCATGAGAAGTGCTCAGAAAACCAGAGGAAAGCTTTTTTATTTATTTATTTTTTATTTTTGGAGAACATGTCTTGGTTTTTCTTTCACTCACCCATTTTCCAGCGAGGATGCAGCTCCTGCTCTGTGGCCATTCAGATGTGAACCTCAGCTGGGTGCATAGCATGGCCCTGTGCCAGCACTGATCCCCCTCTCCCAGACCAGCTGGGATCTTGGGACACCTCCACTTTTTGGTAAAATGTGCCTGAATTTGGCCAGCAGATTGAGAACCAGCTCTGGGAGAGGATGCACATAAAAGAAGATCCACATAAAAGAGGATGCACATATAAAACAGCCCCACCAGCAGCTACAGAAACCTTCACAACCTCAGCTGATTTTTAGCTTGCACAACATCCTGACAGCACCCAAAAAATCCATCTTGCCAATGGATTTTTAAATCTCTTCCCAGCCCATTACACCTGCTTGGCTGCTGGTTGTTTCCTTTCTTTTCCCCTGCTGCCTGCAGGAGTACATGTACTTTGGGCAGGGTGAATTGCTGAAACTCCAGTTCAGTTAGAAAGTCAAATTTGATGAAATTGCCTGGAAGAAGCTCTGTCCCTGTCTTGCTCAGCTTCCCATCCTGGCTGATGCTCCACAGAGCTTTGTCCAGCTCCAGAGCTTCTGCAGCAGGAACTGTCCCCATCCCTTGTTATAGTAACCTCTTTGAGCTAGGTCTAATAAGTTTTTGGAGGTTTATAACACACTCAAGTTAGCTCAGCTATCTTTGGAGGCATAAAAATTTGCAAGATGGCTTCTGTTGTAGTGTTGGAAACAAAAAGGTTTAATTAAAAGGCAAAATAACAAACAGAAAAATTGAGCTAAGTGCTAAACGTTTTTACTCTTAGTAAAAACATTTTACAAAATTCTTTATTTGCTTCTTTTTCTAGTTAATTGCTCAAGCAGAACTCTTTAGCTTCTGTCTAATTAGCTATCTTTAAGTTCGAAGTAAAGTCTCCTGAGTCTTACGAAGTGTTTTTTCATTTAATCAAAAAGAAAAAACTTCTGAACTTCATTCCTTTTAAGAAGACAAAAGTAGTTTTATCATTCCATAACAAAGAGCACGCTCCTGCAATCCCTCATGTCCTTGCCCCAGAGCTTCAGGACTTGGGCCTGTGATGGGTGAGGCAGATCCAGGCTCAAGGCTGGGGGTGTTTTAAAGTCCTTTAAAAGTGTTTTGTGTTCATTAATGAGCTTTGCTGAACAGGCAGAACCAAAAAGAAATCATGGACTTACAGAATGGTTTGGGGTTGGAGGGAGCATTTCATTCCACCCCTGCCACGGGCATGGACACCTTCCACTATCCCAGCTTGCTCCAAACTTTGTCCAGCCTGGCCTTGGGCACTGCCAGGGATGCAGGGGCAGCCTCAGCTGCTCTGGGCACCCTGTGCCAGGGCCCTGTTCTTCCAACCATGATCCCACTTGGATCTGTAGGAGGAGGACCAACACTTACAGTTAAGGAGTGGGGTGAGGCTGCCTGAGCTATCCTCAGGGCTCCAAAGGTCACTTGCCAGGGATCTGAGCTTCAACCAGGGATTAACCATCACTAAAGCACTTGGGGAATTGCCTGGTGAGAGGTTGGGAATTCAGGTTTGCCCATCATTCCCCTTTCCCTGCCTGATGCATCATCCCTCCCAGCACACATCCTCTGGCTCCCTTGCTGGCTGTGATGTCTTTTTGGCAGCAGCAGCTCCTCTGGCTTGCACATTCCTTGGGGATGAGTCAGGACTGCAGGCTGCTGTCACCCTGGGACACTTGTCCTTTTAGGAGAGGGAAGGGAGCATGGTCCCTGGAGAAGTGCCTTTCCTTTCCTTTCCTTTTCCTTTCCTTTCCTTTCCTTTCCTTTCCTTTCCTTTCCTTTTCCTTTCCTTGCCTTGCCTGTGCCTTGCCTTGCCTTTGCCTTGCCTTGCTTGCCTTGCCTTGCCTTGCCTTGCCTTGCCTTGCCTTGCCTTGCCTTGCCTTGCCTTGGCCTTGCCTTGCCTTGCCTTGCCTTGCCTTGCCTTGCCTTGCCTTGCCTTGCCTTGCCTTGCCTTGCCTTGCCTTTGCCTTGCCTTGCCTTGCCTTGCCTTGCCTTGCCTTGCCTTTCCTTGCCTTTCCTTGCCTTGCCTTTCCTTTCCTTTCCTTTCCTTTCCTTTCCTTTCCTTTCCTTTCCTTTCCTCTTTTCCTTTCCTTTCCTTTCCTTTCCTTTCCTTTCCTTTTTCCTTTCCTTTCCTTGAAATTTCCTTGAAATTTCCCTTGAAATTTCCTTGAAATTTCCTTGAAATTTCCTTGAAAATTTCCTTGAAATTTCCTTGAAATTTCCTTGAAATTTCCTTTCCTTGAAATTTCCTTTCCTTGAAATTTCCTTGAAATTTCCTTGAAATTTCCTTTCCTTTCCTTTCCTTGAAATTTCCTTTCCTTTCCTTGAAATTTCCCTTTCCTTGAAATTTCCTTTCCTTGAAATTTCCTTTCCTTGAAATTTCCTTGAAATTTTCCTTTCCTTGAAATTTCCTTTCCTTGAAATTTCCTTGAAATTTCCTTTCCTTGAAATTTCCTTTCCTTGAAATTTCCTTTCCTTGAAATTTCCTTGAAATTTCCTTTCCTTTGAAATTTCCTTTCCTTGAAATTTCCTTGAAATTTCCTTGAAATTTCCTTTCCTTTCCTTGAAATTTCCTTTCCTTTCCTTGAAATTTCCTTTCCTTGAAATTTCCTTTTCCTTTCCTTGAAATTTCCTTGAAATTTCCTTTCCTTTCCTTTCCTTGAAATTTCCTTTCCTTGAAATTTCCTTTCCTTTCCTTTCCTTGAAATTTCCTTTCCTTGAAATTTCCTTTCCTTTCCTTTCCTTGAAATTTCCTTTCCTTTCCTTTCCTTGAAATTTCCTTTCCTTTCCTTTCCTTGAAATTTCCTTTCCTTTCCTTGAAATTTCCTTTCCTTTCCTTGAAATTTCCTTTCTTGAAATTTCCTTTCCTTTCCCTTTCCTTTCCTTGAAATTTCCTTTCCTTGAAATTTCCTTGAAATTTCCTTTCCTTTCCTTGAAATTTCCTTTCCTTTCCTTGAATTTTCCTTTCCTTGAAATTTCCTTTCCTTTCCTTGAAATTTCCTTTCCTTGAATTTTCCTTTCCTTTCCTTGAAATTTCCTTTCCTTGAAATTTCCTTTCCTTTCCTTGAAATTTCCTTGAAATTTCCTTTCCTTTCCTTGAAATTTCCTTTCCTTGAAATTTCCTTTCCTTTCCTTTCCTTTCCTTGAAATTTCCTTTCCTTTCCTTGAAATTTCCTTTCCTTGAAATTTCCTTTCCTTTCCTTTCCTTGAAATTTTCCTTTCCTTGAAATTTCCTTGAAATTTCCTTGAAATTTCCTTGAAATTTCCTTTCCTTTCCTTGAAATTTCCTTTCCTTTCCTTGAAATTTCCTTTCCTTGAAATTTCCTTTCCTTTCCTTGAAATTTCCTTTCCTTTCCTTTCCTTGAAATTTCCTTTCCTTTCCTTGAAATTTCCTTTCCTTTCCTTGAAATCTCCTTTCCTTGAAATCTCCTTTCCTTGAAATCTCCTTTCCTTGAAATTTCCTTTCCTTTCCTTTCCTTTCCTTTCCTTTCCTTTCCCTTTCCTTTTCCTTTCCTTTTCCTTTCCTTTCCTTTCCTTTCCTTTCCTTTCCTTTCCTTTCCTTTCCTTTCCTTTCCTTTCCTTTCCTTTCCTTTCCTTTCCTTTCCTTTCCTTTCCTTTCCTTTCCTTTCCTTTCCTTTCCTTGAAATTTCCTTGAAATTTCCTTGAAATTTCCTTGAAATTTCCTTGAAATTTCCTTGAAATTTCCTTTCCTTGAAATTTCCTTTCCTTTCCTTGAAATTTCCTTTCCTTGAAATTTCCTTTCCTTTCCTTTCCTTGAAATTTTTCCTTTCCTTTCCTTTCCTTGAAATTTCCTTTCCTTGAAATTTCCTTTCCTTTCCTTTCCTTTCCTTTCCTTTTCCTTTCCTTTCCTTTCCTTTCCTTTCCTTTCCTTTCTTTCCTTTCCTTTCCTTTCCTTTCCTTTCCTTTCCTTTTCCTTTCCTTTCCTTTCCTTTCCTTTCCTTTCCTTTCCTTTCCTTTCCTTTCCTTTCCTTTCCTTTCCTTTCCTTTCCTTGAAATTTCCTTGAAATTTCCTTGAAATTTCCTTGAAATTTCCTTGAAATTTCCTTGAAATTTCCTTGAAATTTCCTTGAAATTTCCTTTCCTTTCCTTGAAATTTCCTTTCCTTGAAATTTCCTTGAAATTTCCTTGAAATTTCCTTTCCTTGAAATTTCCTTTCCTTGAAATTTCCTTTCCTTGAAATTTCCTTGAAATTTCCTTTTCTTTCCTTTCCTTGAAAATTTCCTTTCCTTTCCTTGAAATTTCCTTTCCTTCCTCCTTTCTCTTTTCCTTCCCTTTCTCCTCTTCTCCTTTTCTTCTCCTTTCCCCTTTTCCCTTTCCTTTCCTTTTCTTTCCTCCCAGTGCTTCCTATTTTGTGTGGGATGAATCATGGAAACCACATTCCCTAATCAAATTTTCTTCCATTCCATGATTCCACGGAGGCAGGAGCAGCCAGGTGAAAGCCTCCTGCTTGATCAGTGTGGGGGGGGGCAGTTGGCAAAATCAGGTTGTGAAGATCCTGTTTCAAAACAAATCCAATTAAAACAAACACTAATCCACCCTTGCTTTCCTTTCTTCTGTGCCATAGAAAAATGAGTAATCCACATTTCTCAGGGTTGCTGGTGCAAGGATTTGAAGGAATTCTGCACAGCATTGGCAAAGACCTTCCTGAGCAAAGACCCTGGGAGTGTTGGGGAGCTGGAGTGACCTCTGGAGAGTTTCCCAATATTCCAGCTGGGTTCAGCATCACTGGGAAATTTCTTTCCCTGCTCAGGGATTTAGACAGGATTGGGTATGGCTGTGCAAGCATTTAAATGGAACATAAAGCTACCAAATATCCAAAAAACTAAAAATTACAGGGGAAATTTTGCAGGAAAACGTGATGCCACATCCATGGAAGTGCTCAAGGCCAGGCTGGATGGGCCTTGGAGCACCCAGGGATAATGGGAGTGAATGAGATACAATCCAAGTTAATAAACTTTCAAGTTGTCTAATTGAGCAATCCTATTAACACTGGAAAGAGCTTCCTTCCTCAAGTTTACTTTAGAAACACAGTGACTTTCAGGCTTGTTGGGATTTGCTCTTCTCCCTGCATCCCGTGGGCTGAGCATCTTGAGCCCTGCACTGCCAGGTAGCAGCATTTTGGGACAGTTGGGGTTGATGTATCAGCTCTCCAGGACTCCAGTTACCACCCCTGCCTCATCAGGACACAACTTTCCATTGCAGACCTCACTCAGAATCCCAAAAAAAGCCACCAAAAGAATCCCACTTCTCTTTCCAGCAGCCCTTCCCTCGTTAGCAGCAGACACTCCGTAATTTCCCTGAGCGAGGACAGACACATGGAACATCCACATGCAGCATTGCATCCCAATGGGCTCAGTCTCCTCCACTGGCTGCTTTTTTTTTCCCTCCCTCCTCCTTTTTTCCTTGGACTTGAATCACTCTGTGCCACTACACAAGGGCTTTGAGGTCAGGGCTTTGCCATGAGTGTGTGCCCTGGCACACTGGGATGAGAGGGAGGGCTCCTCAACTGGGTCGTGCTCATGGAATCACAAAATTGGGAACAAATCTCCTTTTGTCCATGTTTTGTACTTTATTAAGTCAAACTATTTTTCATGCAAGAAATATTCTTCTAAGACGGAAATTCCAACACAGGTCCATCCTTTTTTGGGCACCTCCATGGGTGGGTGTGGATCTTCTCCTGAACATTTTTTTTCCTAATAAATGCCCATTGGGCTTTTTTTATTTTTCCCCCTCCCTCCTCCTTTTTTCCTTGTTCTTTGTGCCACTGCATGAGGGGTTTGACATCAGGGCTTTGCCATGAGCGTGTGCCCTGGCACACTGGGATGAGAGGGAGGGCTCCTCAACTGGGTCGTGCTCATGGAATCACAAAATTGGGAACAAGGCTCCTTTTGTCCATATTTTTTACTTTATTGAGTCCAAACTAATTTTTCATGCAAGAAAATATTCTTCTAAGACTGAAATTCCAGCACATGTCCACCCTTTTTTGGGCACCTCTGTGGGTCTGGATCTTCTGAACATTTTTTTTTCCTGAAAATGAAGTGGGATGACATTTTTGCAGGGCAGACAGTGATAAGACAAGGGGGAATCTCCTGAACTGGGTCAGCTCTCTCCATGCTCATGGAATCACAATTTATGGGAACAAGGCTCCTTTTGTCCATATTTTGTATTTTATTAAGTCAAACTAATTTTTCATGCAAGAAATATTCTTCTCAGACTGAAATTCCAGCATGGCTCCACCCTTTTTTGGGGCGCCTCCATGAGTGGGTGTGGATCTTCTCCTGAACATTTTTTTTCCTGAAAATGAAGTAGGATGAAATTTTTTGCAGGGCCAGACAGTGATAAGACAAAGGGGAATCTCCTCAACTGAGTTGTGCTCATGGAATCACAAAATTGGGAACAAGGCTCCTTTTGTCCATATTTTGTACTTTATTAAGTCAAACTAATTTTTCATGCAAGAAATATTCTTCTCAGACTGAAATTCCAGCACATGTCCACCCTTTTTTGGGCACCTCCATGGGTGGGTGTGGATCTTCTCCTGAACATTTGTTTTCCTGAAAATGAAGTGGGATGACATTTTTGCAGGGGCAGACAAAGGGGAATCTCCTCAACTGGGTTGTGCTCATGGAATCACAAAATTAGGAACAAATCTCCTTTTGTCCATGTTTTCTACTTTATTAAGTCAAACTAATTCTTCATGCAGGAAATATTCTTCTAAGACTGAAATTCCAGCATGGCTCCACCCCTTTTTGGGCACCTCTGTGGGTGGGTGTGGATCTTCTCCTGAACATTTTTTTTCCTAAAAATGCCATTGGGCTTTTTTTATTTTTCCCCCTCCCTCCTCCTTTTTTCCTTGCTCTTTGTGCCACTGCATGAGGGGTTTGACATCAGGGCTTTGCCATGAGCGTGTGCCCTGGCACACTGCAATGAGAGGGAGGGCTCCTCAACTGGGTCGTGCTCATGGAATCACAAAATTGGGAACAAGGCTCCTTTTGTCCATGTTTTGTACTTTATTAAGTCAAACTATTTTTTCATGCAAGAAATATTCTTCTGAGACGGAAATTCCAACACAGGTCCCATCCTTTTTTGGGCACCTCCATGGGTGGGTGTGGATCTTCTCCTGAACATTTGTTTTCCTGAAAATGAAGTGGGATGACATTTTTGCAGGGGCAGACAAAGGGGAATCTCCTCAACTGGGTTGTGCTCATGGAATCACAAAATTAGGAACAAGGCTCCTTTTGTCCATGTTTTCCACTTTATTAAGTCAAACTATTTTTTCATGCAAGAAATATTCTTCTAAGACTGAAATTCCAGCATGGCTCCACCCTTTTTTAGGCGCCTCCATGAGTGGGCGTGG